>CM055117.1:361923096-362523096 GCA_029206835.1 Rana muscosa
CTCCCCTCTCTCTCCCCCCTCTCTCTCCCCCCTCTCTCTCTCCCCCCTCTCTCTCCCCCCTCTCTCTCCCCCCTCTCTCTCCCCCCTCTCTCTCCCCCCCTCTCTCTCCCCCCTCTCTCTCTCTCCCCCCTCTCTCTCTCTCTCTCCCCCCCTCTCTCTCTCTCTCTCCCCCCCCTCTCTCTCTCTCTCTCCCCCCCCTCTCTCTCTCTCTCTCCCCCCCTCTCTCTCTCTCTCCCCCCTCTCTCTCTCTCTCCTCTCTCTCCCCCCCCTCTCTCTCTCTCTCCCCCCCCTCTCTCTCTCTCTCCCCCCCCTCTCTCTCTCTCTCCCCCCCCTCTCTCTCTCTCTCCCCCCCTCTCTCTCTCTCTCCCCCCCCTCTCTCTCTCTCTCTCTCTCTCCCCCCCCTCTCTCTCTCTCCCCCCCCCTCTCTCTCTCTCCCCCCCCCCTCTCTCTCTCTCTCCCCCCCCCTCTCTCTCTCTCCCCCCCCCCCTCTCTCTCTCTCTCCCCCCCCTCTCTCTCTCCCCCCCCCTCTCTCTCTCTCTCCCCCCCTCTCTCTCTCTCTCCCCCCTCTCTCTCTCTCTCTCCCCCCCTCTCTCTCTCTCTCCCCCCTCTCTCTCTCTCTCCCCCCTCTCTCTCTCTCCCCCCCCCCCTCTCTCTCTCCCCCCCCCCTCTCTCTCTCTCTCCCCCCCCCTCTCTCTCTCTCTCCCCCCCCCCCCTCTCTCTCTCTCCCCCCCCCCCTCTCTCTCTCCCCACACACCGATTGTGTAAGGAGAGATCTGTGAGTTTTTGTAATTATAAAAAATACTGTCTGCACTACACGCCCCCCCACCCCCCCAATAAAGAGAACCTGTCACAGCCCACCATCAGTACCGCCATCAGTACCATCTGGATCTGACAGCCCATCTGTCACACAGGCCGCCATCAGTACCCGCCATCGGTACCATCTGGATCTGACAGCCCATCTATCACAGCCCATCTGTCACACAGGCCACCATCGGTACCGCCATCAGTACCACCATCGTACCATCTGGATCTGACAGCCCATCTGTCACAGCTCATCTGTCACACAGGCCATCAACGGTACCGTCATCAGTACCGCCAGGATCTGACAGCCCATCTGTCACAGCCCATCTGTCACACAGGTAGCCATCGGTACCGCTATCACTACCGCCGCACAGTCCCCGCCATAAGTACCATCACACAGGTCATCAGTAACCTGTCATTACCCTCACACAGGCCCGCCATCAGTGAGCTGTCAGTAGCACCACCAGTGCCGCCATGTCTCAAAGAATGTACACACCTGAGGAGGCATATAACATCCTCGCCATGTCGGATGATGAGAGCAATGGGGAGCTCCCATTATCCGATTCTGGTTCGGAATACGAGCCCATGGAGGGTAGTGGATAGGAGTCCGAGTCAGCGGAGGAAACCGCCCCTCCTAAAAGAGTAAGGAGATCAGGACCTAGATCAGAAGACCTGCCTCCCACCAGCAGTGCCAGACCCCAGGAAGAGGAGCCGAATACCAGTACTGGAATTACTCATCCAGTCCAAAGAATCCGGGCCCAGTCCTACCTTCCTGATACCCTGGCAAACCCCTTATGGTTGCCTGCCAACTCAGGATCCGCTACAATCCCCCCCTTTCACTGCACAGCCAGGTGTGCAGCCCAACATGTCAAATTTTTCCCAATTGGACTATTTTTATTTGTTTTTCCCCGAAGATTTGTTGCAGTACATGGTGGACAAAACAAATCTTTACGCAGAGCAATTTATTGCTGCCAACCCCAATTCATCCTACGCCCGTATGTTTAATTGGCGACGTCTCACACTAGAGGAATTCAAATTGTTTTTGGGCCTTAGTTTTAATATGGGGCTTACAAAGAAAAGCGAACTGCATGCCTACTGGTCCACCCGCCCCATCCACCACATGCCCATATTTTCTGTCATGTCCAGGACACGGTACGATATGTTAATGCGCTTTCTTCATTTTAATGACAATTCGCAGTGCCCTCCCCGAGATCACCCCAACCATGACAAATTTTATAAGCTTCGCCCCCTAATAAATTCTTTTTCCCAACGGTTTTCTGAAGTGTTTATCCCCGACCAAAAATATTTGTGTAGACGAATCCCTTATCCACTTTACTGGCCGGCTGCAGTTCAAGCAGTACATCCCAAGTAAAAGAGCCAGGTACGGGGTAAAATTGAACAAATTGTGCGATCGAGCCACTAGATACGTGCACAAATTTCGTATTTACGAAGGCAAAGATTCCCAGCTCCAGCTCAATCAATGTAGCATGACTGAGTAATTGTCAATCAAAGCGTGAGAGCACTGAAAGCTGAAAATTGGTCTGGGCGGGAAGGTGTTTAAGTGCCCTGTATGGAAGTGGTTAAAATATATGATTTAATGATTGGCGCTGTTAAAAGTAATGTGGTTGCCCTGGGTAACCAGAGAGAGGTTTTTGAACCTGTGGTGAAAGATAAAACTTACTTCCGTAAGCTGAAAGTTAGGATCAGGGTAGGCAGAGTTCCCCCAAGAGAAGAGAGGGAAGGCAGAGTATACGGAATTATAGGACCCTGTTAAGATCCAAGATGGGACGTACCTGGAAGCACACCCGAAAAAAGGGTTGGGCCTACGTGGCTGATGGCCAGCACAGAGGTGTCCCAACTGCTATGGTGGGTGCAGGTGTTTCTCCCTCCGGATCAAAACAAGGGAGGGGGGTATGTGGCAGAGCAAGGCTCTGTCCCAATGAAAGTGAAGATAAAAGGGACACGGGGTTTGCATATCTGCAGACTGCAGGACTATAGAGTGTAGAATTTAAATGGAGGAAAATGCTCTGTCAGTTTTCTCCAGGTTTTCCTACTTTAGTATGAGACTCTGTAGTTTGGAGATCCCTAGGAGACTTGGGTGGGACAGGATCTCCAACCCTGTGTCCGGGTCTTGTGGACAGCCAGCATGGTGTGTTCTCAGGTGCACACAACCAATATAATGAGGGGCTGGGGAGAGCTACTTACTTGAAGACAAGGTGCAGCATATTGCCAGTGACAGGTGAGCCTCCCATTGGAGACCGCCTGGAAGGAAATCCCCCCTCGCTCGGAGACCGCAACCCACTTTCAGGGAGGAAAGTGGAGAATTCATTGTGTCTGGGGCTACTCGCATCCACACCTCCTTGTCTGTTCTGTTCTCTAAGGGAGTCTAACTGATTGTGCTGTTCACTTGAGAAGAATAAAGGAGTGTTGGACTTTAATGGTGTGGGGCTCACTTTCTGGCAGACATTGTTCAAGGTAACTCTCAGTGGAGACTCCAGGTGCAGAACACTGACCCGAAAGGTAAAGAAAGAACTTTGCTCACACCGCACAAACATCTGCGGTGAAGGCTAGGCGTGGTGTCCCTGTTCTGTCTCAACTACAAAGCGATAAAGTTCATCTCCAGGTTTAAGTAGGCCTTACTCAAGCTGGTTTGATATTCATCCCTTGCATCGATACAGGCAGTGTCAGGAAAGACGTTCTCTCACTCATCCCAGCAATCGGGGTCTCAGAATCTCTGTGCACAGGCAGACCCGTTCGGCGCATGCACGATAGCGGCAAACGAGCGTGCGCGGGCACACGATAGTGGCGAACGGGCGCGCGCGGATGCGCGATAGCGCGCGCCTATGACGCAGTTTGGCGCCAAAGACTGCCTATTTGAAGAGAGCTGTCACTCTGCATCCTTGCTGTCCGGTCTACAGCATTTCCTGAAGACCCTTGTTACCTGAACCTCTGACCTGATTGCTCTGGTACCTGACCCGGCTTCCCTTGGCTTCTCCTGTCTGCTGCCCGCCTTTGACCACGGCTCGTCCCAACTTCTCTTCTGCCTTTTCCTCTAACCAGTTTGCTGCCCGCCTGATACACTGACCCGGCCTGGACTTTAACTATTCTTGGATCCTGCTTTGTACTCATCTGCCTGCTTGTGTCTGACCCGGCCTGTCTTCACCAAGTCTGCTTCCTGATCCTCTAGTGCCTGCTGCGGACCACTGCACATCTCCCATCAGTTACCCACAGCTGCAGTCTGCTGCTTCTACTTCCACCTGCTTCAGTTCCTGCCAGGCACTTGTGCTCCTTTGCCCTCCTGAGCCCCTGTCTGCTCTATCAGGGGTTCTCGAGCCAGAGGTCTACGAGAGGCCACTCCCTGCACGTCGGGCTCACCTACCAGGTACGTGACAGGCAGTTTAACTCAATGAATAAACTCACAGTTAGGACGACAGACGATGAATCCTTTCGAATGTTCCGTTTAATGATGGATATTCATAGGTAGAAAAACGTTGCAGTTGTAAGCCACATGTAAGATGTTTAGCATGGAAGATATACAGGAGTAATGACCAGAATCAGGAAGTGGAGGAGATATATAAAGACCTACGGTGAGAGAGAGAGTTCAGCTAGAAAGAAGGGGACAGATCTTAAAGACACAGAGCAAGAATAATCACATAGTGTAACACAACACTCCCCGTCTGAAATCTTTAGATTTCATAACCTTAAACTAATATATATATTTTCAAAAAGTCCAATACTGATGAATGTCCTGGAACCTGTAATGAAAAAACATGCAACAAGCAAATAATAAACGTAAGTTCAACAGGATGAAGAACATAAAGTCACAGTATGATGTCTTCAAATAATTTGTGTCGATCCTCCCTTGGTTACCTTGACTTCTACCTTCCGGACTTTGTTATCGTCGCTGGGCATAACTTTAGTAATAAGACCCATAGGCCACTCATTCCGACAAACTTCCTTGTCTTTTAGAAGGATGAGGTCTCCAACCTTAAGATTCGGCTTAGATGCTTGCCATTTGTTACGACCTTGAAGGTGATGAAGATACTTTTTCTTCCAGCGATGCCAGAACACATTGGCTAGATGCTGCACCTGCTTCCATTGATGCCTGTAATGGTGTGACCGCAGCTTCTGTTTTGTACTTACAGAAGTGTAGAGTGAGGTGTTCACAGTTCTTATTTCCTTATCTTCAGGGTTTACTAGCCCATAAGTGGTGTCAATAGGGAGTAAGTAAGAGTCCTCACACAGAAACCTTGGAGGTGACAGCCATAAGCTGTCCTGAAGAGCGGCAGGTGACACGGCTCTGATCCCACAGTCAGCTGGGTTGAGTTCAGTGGGAACGTGATGCCATTGACTTGGTAGAGAGAATCTCTTGATACGTTCAACCCTGTTGCTGACGTACACATAAAATTGTTTTGTTTGGTTGTTTATGTAACCAAGTACTACCTTACTGTCTGTATAGAAGGTGAAAGAATCAATTCTAGTGTCCATTTCACTTCGTATGACCTCAGCAATTTCTACTGCTAGCACGGCTGCACAAAGTTCAAGTCTTGGTATGGTATGTGCAGGCTTGGGTGTGAGTTTTGCCTTGCCTAGGACAAAACTACAGTGTGATTCTCCATTCAGTTCAGAGGTCTTCAAATAGGCTACTGCAGCAATAGCTTCAACTGATGCATCAGAGAAAATATGAATCTCTTTCCGGTTAGCGGTTGAAGTGGATCCTGGAACATAGCAACGGGGAATCTGAAGTTTTTCTAGTGACTTCAAAGAATATCTCCACCTTTCCCACTTGTGTTGATTCTCACTAGGCAAGGGAGTATCCCAGTCTATGTTCCCAGTAGACAACTGTCTTAGTAAAATCTTACCTTGAATGGTAACTGGAGCAAGGAAACCCAATGGGTAATAGATGC
This sequence comes from Rana muscosa, assembly GCA_029206835.1. Lineage (NCBI taxonomy): Eukaryota > Metazoa > Chordata > Amphibia > Anura > Ranidae > Rana > Rana muscosa. The sequence goes on from CM055117.1 coordinate 361,928,805, forward strand.
TATTCACCACTAGGGATGAGCTCGGTGTTCGAGTCGAACATACGTTCGACTCGAACATCGGCTGTTCGATCGTTCGACGAAGATCGAACGATTTGGGCCGTTCGCGCCTAATTCGAGTGACGCGAACGGCCCACAATGCACTACGCCATCGCAGTGTCATCCAGGCGCTGTGATTGGCCAAGCATGCACTGTGACCCCGCATGCTTGGCCAATCACAGCGCCGGCAGCGAGGAGAGCAATGATTGGCCACAGGCAGGATGCCTGTGGCCAATTATTGCTGAGGGTGTTTAGTACACGCCCCACACTATAAAAGGCCGCCAGCACGGCGGCCTAGTGTAGTGTGTTCCGGAGCAGGGAAAGAGAAGCATAGGCAGGGACAGTGACATTTATTTTTTCTTGCTTAACCTGGATTCCTTTAGTTTAGGGAAAGAGAAGGATAGGTAGGAAGAGTGTCAGTTTCTTTCACTGTGATAATCCTTGTTTCTAGGGACAGGGAAGGACAGTGAGGCAAATTCTCCTTGTGCTATAGTGTGCTAAAGCATTGATCATCAATCAGCTTTAAAAAAACATTTTTTCTAGGGATAGAAAACTATAGGTAGGAACAGTGTCAGTTTCTTTCACTGTGATAATCCTTGTTTCTAGGGACAGGGAAGGACAGTGAGGCAAATTCTACTTGTGCTATAGTGTGCTAAAGCATTGATCATCAATCAGCTTTAAAAAAACATTTTTTCTAGGGACAGAAAACTCTAGGTAGGGAGAGTGTCAGTTTCTTTCACTGTGCGAGTCCTTGTTTCTAGGGACAAAGAAGGAAAGTGAGGGGAATTCTCCTTGTGCTATAGTGTGCTAAAGCATTCCTCATCAACCATCTTTGAAATCCTTGTTTTTTGGACAGTCAGGGAAATTGTCGTTGTGCTATTCTGTGCAAAAGCAATCATCCTCAACCATATTTAGAAATCCTTAAGTAAAGGGACAGAGAAGGACACCTGAAGGTAGCCCTTATTGCTTTTTTCCCATCTCCCTGCAGGCCATCTATTAGAATGTCTGGAAGGCAAACAAGGAGAGGCAGACAGTCAGGAGGCAATAAAAGAGGGCAAGCAGGCTCTGTGTCTGGGGGCAACAGTGCTGGTCGTGGACGCGGTGCATTGTCATCAGCACATGGCCATGGGACACGCTTGTCCTTCTTTTCGGCAGCTGGACATGTTGAGCCACATCATGCCGAAGACTTGGTAGAGTGGATGACCAAGCCCTCCTCCTCCTCATCCTCTCTCACCCAGGCTCAGGGTACTGGCAAAGCAGCTGCCAAAGCGTCCTCTTCCCTGGTATCAATGTCAGACTCATCATCAGTCACTCCTTCCCTAGACCCACCATGTCCTCCTCCTGAGGAGTCCCCCGAACTGTTTGAGCACAGTGTTGGGTACATGCTCCAGGAGGATGCCCAGCGTTTCGAAGGGTCTGATGATGAAACCCAGCTACAGGAAGGCAGTAGCGTGAGAGCAGACAGAGGGGATGCTCAAGAAGGACACCAATCTGGCAGTCATGTTCCAGCAGCTGCAGCATACTGCCAGATTGGCTCCAGTGATGAGGAGGGAGGGGATGATGAGGTCACTGACTCCACGTGGGTGCCTAATAGGAGAGAGGAGGAGGAGGAGGATGAGGAGGAGGCACATCTCCAACGAGGCAGGATGCCCTTTGGTGGCCAGCGTAAGGGCAGTACACCGACGGAATCACACCGCAGAGCTCCGCCTGTGCAGGGCGCTGCCTCTGCCCGTCATTCAAAAAGTTCTTTGGTGTGGGCCTTTTTTGAGGCTAGTGCATCAGATCGCACAGCTGCTGTTTGCAACATATGTCTCAAGCGTATATCGCGTGGCCAAAACATCAGCCGCTTGGGTACCACATGCCAGACCAGACATATGTTGACCTGCCATGCAGCTCGTTGTACGTGGCTGGGAGGAGGTGGCTGCGGATCATGTCGTCCTTAGTGACCCAGAGGACTCCGGAGCGAATGCCTCAGCAAACCTACGCTGCATGGCCTCCCTGATCCTGCAAAGTCTGCGGAAGGATCCTCGTATTCTTCGGATCAAGGAGAGGGACCATTACTGGCTGGACACTCTCCTTGATCCACGGTACAAGGGTAAGGTTGCGGACCTTATGTTACCGTCGCAGAGGGAGCAGAGGATGAGACAACTCCGGGAGGCCTTGCAGAAAGGTCTGTGCAACGCGTTCCCAGAGACTGGGAGGTTACAAACTCCTGGTCCTGGACAACGAGTTGCTGAGGCTTCGGCCAGTCAAAGAAGGAGCGGTGGGGAAGGTGGCTGTCTGACCGATGCGTTCAGACAATTCTTTAGTCCGCAGCCCCAAAGTATGATCGGTTCCAGCAACCATCGCCAGCGTCTGATAAACATGGTGCAGGAATATCTAGGGGCAAGGTCAGACTTGGACACCTTCCCCACCGAAAATCCTCTGGCTTACTGGGTCTTGAGGATGGATCACTGGCCAGAGCTTGCACAGTATGCAATTGAGCTACTGGCCTGTCCTGCATCCAGCGTTCTTTCGGAACGCACATTCAGTGCTGCTGGAGGATTTGTCACGGATCACAGGGTGCGCCTGTCCACCGACTCGGTTGATCGACTGACTTTCATCAAGATGAACCAGTCTTGGATCACCACCAGCTACCACACACCTGATGCTGATATAACAGACTAATTGATTTTAACATGTCACATCCCTTCAAGACTGATGCTGATGCTGAGTGCCTGTGCTGTTATGTTGACTGGCTATCCTCCTCCTCCGAGTCCTCAATGATATGATTGATGATGATAGCTTGGAAGATCATTTTTGTTTATGGGTGCTGCCACCAGTGGCTAAGGCCCAATTTTTCAGCCCCTGTTTTACAGGGGCGTGTAATTACAATTTTTTTAGCAATAATTTGCCATAGGGCTCATTTCTGTGCTCCAAGTACAGTATCTGTGAGGGGTTGGAGTGTTGTGGCACCAGTGCCTAAGGCCCAATTTTTCAGCCCCTGTTTAACAGGGGCGTGTCATTACAATTTTTGAAGCAATACTTTGCAACAGGGCTCATTGCTGTGCTCCAAGTACAGTATCTGTGAGGGGTTGTAGTGTTGTGCCACCAGTGCCTAAGGCCCAATTTTTCAGCCCCTGTTCAACAGGGGCATGTAATTACAATTCTTGATCTAATAATTCACAGCAGGGCCCATTGCTGCACCCACCAAGAGTAACTCTGAGGGCTTACAGTGTTGTGGCAACGCCACCACCACCACCACCACAAAAGGCCCAATTTTTCAGCCCCTGTTCAAAAGGGGCATGTAATTACAATTCTTGATCTAATAATTCACAGCACGGCCCATTCCTGCACCCACCAAGAGTAACTCTGAGGGCTTACAGTGTTGTGGCAACACCACCACCACCACCACGAAAGGCCCAATTTTTCAGCCCCTGTTCAACAGGGGCATGCAATTACAATTCTTGATCTAATAATTCACAGCAGGGCCCATTGCTGCACCCACCAAGAGTAACTGTCAGGGCTTACAGTGTTGTGGCACCAGCACCACCATCAAAGGCCCAATTTTTACTACCACTGATCAACAATTATATGTAATTAAAATTCCTGATATAATAGTTGACAGCAGGGCGTTCCAGCACCAACCAAGAGTAACTGTGAGTGCTTACAGTGTTGTGCCAACACCAACAACTAAGGGGCCTATTTCTGCAGAGTATATACGGCAGGTCCCTACTTTCAAACATCCAACTTACAAACGACTCCTACTTGCAAACGCAAGAAGACAACAGGAAGTGAGAGGAAATCTACCCCTTGGAAGGAAAATTCTCTCCTGTAAGAATTAATATGGGAGAAAGGTGTCTCCTCTGTACTGATGCTTTATCAGCAATCCTTGTTTCAAGAAAAACACCACATTTCAAAAACAGTTGTCATTGGGACGGAAAGTGAGGTGAAATGTTCTGAACAGGGGCACAGACAGCAAAACAAATGTTACAGGGGTGATAACCCTTACCTATGTTTTCCAAAAAGTTTAAAAATAGATTTTTGGGCTGGAGCTACACTTAAACAATGTACCTGTTCAAAATTACAAACATTCTACATAAGAACAAACCTACAGTCCCTGTCTTGTATGCACCGCCTGTATACGGCTGTTCAGAGTATATAGGGCCTTTTTTATTTTATGTGCGGGGTTCCCCTTAATATCCATACAAGACCCAAAGGGGCTGGTAATGGGCTGGGGTAGGGGGGGGGGGTCATGGGGTAGCTATGCCATTTTTCTTAAAGATTTTCATCCATATTACCGGGACCAGACATTACATTAAAGCCGCAAGCAGTTTTAAATGGCTTTTTTTTCCTTTAGAAGTGTCATTTTGTGCAGGGACAGTTCTAAACACGGGAAACACGTGGCACTTCACAGGCATACTTTAGACACCCCCCAGGTACGATATTTAAAGGAATATTTGACTTTTTTTTTTTCACTTTATGCATCATTAAAATGACTGCTCCCGAAAAACGACCGTTTTTAAAACTTCTTTTTGCATTGATACATGTCCCCTGGTGCAGAACCCGGGTTCCCAAACCCTTTTTAGGACAATAACATGCATAATAGTTTTTATAATTAGCACTTTAGAATTCGAACGTTCGCATCCATTGTATTTAATAGGGTTCTAATGTTCGTACGAACTTTCGGTCCGTTCGCGGGTTCTGGTGCGAACCGAACCCGGGGGTGTTCGGCTCATCACTATTCACCACGGACAGGACTCCTCTCTTAGTGAAGGGTTTGTCACAAGTTGACACTTGGAAGGTGAATTTGTCTTGCTTGATGTTCCACAACAAACCCAGACTTCGCTGTACAGGAGGCACATCTGTACCTAAGTCAAGGTTTTTTAGACTAGTGGCATAGTCCTCAGAGTGAAAGGCATTCATAAGTTCCTGGCTGTTGGATATAATCTTGTGCAGTCTAAGGTTTGCTACAGACAGCATCTCCTTTGTTCTGGTGAGAAGATCAATTGCTTATTTAGCAGTTGGAAAGGACTTAAGTGCGTCGTCAACGTAGAAGTTTCTTTCAACAAATTGACGGGCATCAGATCCATATTCAACTTCTCCAGTCTGAGCTGTTCTCCTTAGCCCATAAGTTGCCACTGCTGGGGAAGGACTGTTACCGAAGACATGTACCTTCATGCAATAATCTATAACTTCCTTGTTGAGGTCATTGTCCTTGTGCCATAGAAACCTGAGGTAGTTTCTGTTGTCTTCTCTGACGATGAAGCAGTGAAACATCTGTTGAATGTCGGCCATTACTGCTACAGGCTCTTGTCTGAAACGAATCAAGACTCCTCTTAGACTGTTGTTCAAGTTGGGTCCAGTAAGGAGCATGTTGTTAAGAGAAACACCTTCGTGCTGAGCACTGGAATCAAAGACAACTCCGATTTGGTCTGGTTTGCGTGGGTGATACACGCCAAAGGATGGAAGGTACCAGCATTCTTCTCCCTCCTTTAGTGGGGGAGCAGGCTCTGCATGATCTCTGTCAAATACATTTTGCATAAAGTCCACAAAGTGCTTTTTCATCTCTGGTTTCCTGCTTAAGTTTCGCTTTAAGGAGGAGAATCTACTGATGGCCTGCTGTAAGTTGTTGGGCAAACTCTCTCTTGGGAGACGAAAGGGTAGGGGTGCTACCCAGTTATTGGAGTCATCTTGAAAGAACTCATTGTCCATTACCTTGATAAATTCTTTGTCGTCCATTGAAGGAGCCAGTATGTCATCTTCACTGGTTGCATTAAACACTGTAGACCCGAAGTCGCCATCATGGCAGGAGAAAGGGCTTGTCTCACCTGAGATACCATGTTGCCATTCGTGGCTGGCTATCTTCTCTTTCACCCAGTAGTGATGTGGGCATGGCTCAAAGTAAGTGTTTCGGCCATTTGGCAGAACATTTGTCTTGAATGACGAAATGTTGGTAGGTCTTTTCATTTTGCCTATGCAGACATTGCCTATGATGACCCATCCTAGATCCGTGCGCTGGGCAAATGGGGCATCTGGGGGTCCACTGACTTGTATGTGTACCTTGTGAACTCTTAGAATGTCTCTTCCTAACAGAAGAAGGATCTGAGCATCTTTGTCAAGCGGCGGTATCTCATTTGCTATTACCTTGAGGTGAGGGTGATGGAAAGCAGCAGCTGGAGTAGGGATTTCTTCCCTGTTAGCAGGTATCTGATTGCACTCAACAAGTGTAGGTAAGGGTAATTGAAAGTTACCTTTTGAGAGAACATACCATGAGTCCATGAGCCCTTCTTCCAGAAACCTCTATAGTTCCACTACAGGTACCCAAGGTGTAAGGATGAGCTTCGCCTTTTATTTCAAATAGATTGAACAATTCCGATTTTGCAAGTGATCGATTGCTCTGATCGTCTAAGATAGCATATGCCTTTAGAGACTTTTCTGGTTGATCCTTGTGGTATATGTTCACCAAGCATATCTTAGCACAGGACTTACCACAGAGGTCTTCTCCACAAACTTCAGTGCAGGATGAAGAAATTATGGTAGAATTAGGCACTTGGTCTGTATTCTCCCCGCCATGCGTTAACCTGGGAGGATCGTTGGCAGGTTGTGCAGAGCTGGGCTCAAGAGGATGGAGGGCTTGCACATGTTCTTCAGAGCCACACTCTATGCACTTGATGGACACATTACAGTCCCTTGCAAAATGTTCTGTAGAAGCACAGCACCTGAAACATACCCTAAATGTCTTTAAAAGCTCCTTGCGCTCTTCCAGAGGCTTTTTCCTAAAGCCGATACATTTATTGAGGGGGTGTGGCTTCTTGTGTATGGGACACTCTCTGTTAGGGTTTTCAATCTTCCTACTCTGTTTGTTCGTGGCCAGAACTGTGGTAGGAGTGGGAAGGATGTCAGTCTTTTTCACGGACACTGGGCCTCTTTGGTTTCTATAGTTGCCCTGAAGACTGGTACTCTTAGGAAAGGGTGAGAAGAGGCTGTACTCACCGTAGGAAAAACTTGGATCGTTCTTGGTCTCTGCAATTTTCCTGATGAATTCACAGAAGAAAGAGAATGGAGGGAAGGAAACCTTGTTCTCTCTTTTGTATGATGACCCTAGTGCAGTCCATTTCTCTTGCAAACCATACGGGAGCTTGGAGACAATTGGGTTTACCCCTCTTGGAGTGTCAAGGTAACTGAGTCCAGGTAGTTTTGGGTCTGTCTTGGCTAGCTGAAGCTCAAGGAGAAGGTCACTCAGTCTCTGGAACTCCTTGTTGTCCTTACCGGATATCTTTGGGAAAGTTTCCAGACGCATGAACAAAGCATTTTCTATAGCTTCTGGACTGCCATAACTTTGCTCTAGTCGCTCCCATGCAGCTGTGAGGCCTGCAGTAGGATTGTCCATGAAAACCGATCTTAATGGCTTAACACGTGCAGCAGATAGAGGACCAAGCCATTTGATCAGCAGATTCAATTCTTGATCAGCTGTAATGCCAATATTGCTGATTGTAGTTCTGAAGGCACATTTCCAACTTCTGTAGTTCTCAGGTTGGTCATCAAAACTTGTAAGACCAGTCTTTGTGAGCTCTCTGCGAAGCATGTACCTCACAAACTCTTCTGTCTCAGTTGTCTTCGCCTTTTTGTGAGATGCTGTTGGCTGTATGGTGCTGATTGCGTCATCTTTGACATTGTTGTTAAAGGACACAGGGAAATATGGTGCAGCAGATGCATCCAGGTGAGTTGCTTGCTTGAAGTCAGTTGTTCCAATGGTACGTTGATTCAAGGCTGTACCAATGACTGGAGATTGATGACTTGCTTGAAGCTTGCGCTGATGCTCTGTGAAGTATGAAGGCAGGCAAGGTAGGCAGGTAGGAAATGCAGTGGAGTGATTTTGAGTGCAGGAAGTTGCTGGAACCTCTTTAACTTGAAGCTGTGAAGGAGTCTCTATGTAGTCGGGAGCATTGGAGACAATGGAGTGTGCACTGCAGTGGCTTAGGACATAGTCTTTAGTGCGTTTGAGGGGGTCTTCCATATCTGCTATGTTTAGGTTAATGCTGTCTTTCTCACTTGCACCTTCGTCTGCACTGATAGCTTGCTGTAGGACCCTTAGCTTTGCCATGGCTGCGTCATGTTTACACTGTTCATTTAAGGTTTCCATTGTTGCTCTTTGACGGGCTGACTGAGCTTCCGACTCTGCTCTTTGACGTGCTGACAGCGCTTCCAACTCTGCTCTCTTTTCTGCATATGCCACCTGCACTTTGCTGGCTTCCACTTCAGCCCGGGCATTAATAAGTCGCTCACTGAGTGTTGAGTATCTTGAACTATGGGATCTTGACGAGTTTTTAGAACGTCTGGTGGAAACAGATCTGTGAGATGCAGTGTCCTGTAACAGCTTTATTTTTGCTTCTGCCTTTAATCTGGTTTGCTGGATAAAGCTGTCTCTTTCAATATTGAGAGCATTGACGCGCTTTAATTGCATCATCGCACTTTCTGTATTCATGTTTTGTAAGACATTAGTGAATTTGCTGCTGGTAAGCTGATAAAGCTCATATGAGGCAGAAAGTTGTTTAATGACGCCCTCTAGTGTCAGTAGTTCACGTTCAACAGACACTGTATTGGCTTCAGCAAGGATTTTCTCCCAGACTAATTCCAAGCTATTTGACAATTCAGTCCTTGAAGCTTCATAATTCTCCATTACTTTCCAAGTGGGTTTAACTGAGCGTTTGGGTAACTCAGTTTCTTCAGGAACTTGTGGGGAGGTAGATGTGAGTTCACATGCAGAAGCTTGATCACTCATGATAGCAGACTGACTGTGAAAGCAGGCAGGATCTGTGTGCTGAAATATGACACTGTGCAGATTGTCTCAGGCTATAAGGCTGCCATGTGCTGCTCTGTCCCTTCTGTCTTGCTATGAGGGCAGTAAATCTTGTCTGTTTCAGTACTGACATGCAGAAATCTTGTAATTAGGCTGTGAAACTCCGTTTTTCTACTGTTCTGTCTCAACTACAAAGCGATAAAGTTCATCTCCAGGTTTAAGTAGGCCTTACTCAAGCTGGTTTGATATTCATCCCTTGCATCGATACAGGCAGTTTAACTCAATGAATAAACTCACAGTTAGGACGACAGACGATGAATCCTTTCGAATGTTCCGTTTAATGATGGATATTCATAGGTAGAAAAACGTTGCAGTTGTAAGCCACATGTAAGATGTTTAGCATGGAAGATATACAGGAGTAATGACCAGAATCAGGAAGTGGAGGAGATATATAAAGAACTACGGTGAGAGAGAGAGTTCAGCTAGAAAGAAGGGGACAGATCTTAAAGACACAGAGCAAGAATAATCACATAGTGTAACACAACAGTCCCCGCTCTCTCTCCTCTAAGGTACCCCTAGACAAGAGACAGACGAGCTGATGCAAAGAGGGGAGTGAGGAGGCCGCTACATATATATAATATATACACTGCATCCAGTGTAGCCTATATCTACAGTGCATTTGGTGGTGTACTGTTTCTAATACACTTCAGGTGGTGTGTGTGTGTGTGTGTGTGTAATAAATATATATTTATTGTGAGGTTGGGGACCATTAGCTCTCATAGTAGATGTGTTTTTTCCAGTGATTCAAGCCAGTCAGGAACTCTGTTTAAGGGCATGGTAGCCCAATTTTATTTAAAAGCACAAAAAGTTCACAAATACATCAGTAGCCCTCACCGGAGGATTCCACCATTACTGTATCTTGCATACTCCACAGTTTAACCTTCTGGCTTTCATTCTAGCGATCTGGCTGTCTCAGGCCTTTAGCCTAGGCCTAAAGTCTGCTCCACAGAACAGAGTTTCCTAGAGATAAGCTCACTCCTCGCTTACCTTCTTGCTTACTTCAGCAATGACGTCTGCAGGAGGCAGACATGCATACTCTGGCTGCACCCATGCAGCATAGATAGCCTCTGACTCCCCAGGTAGAAGGGATAGAGAGATTAGTGGGAGCCCACGGTTCAGGACAACAGTCCACCTGACTCCCAGGCACACAGACTTCCTGTCTGTTGGGTGGGGCCCTGATCTATAGTCATGTCAGAACTAAATATCCGAACACACAGCTGTTCAATCAGCATGTCTTTCTCTACCAAATCTGGTGTAAACCAACACACTTTGAGGACGCACACGGTCCCACCGTCACATATCCTCCCCCCCCCGTTTCGAACCGGGGGGAGGAACACATAAACCCGTCATCATAAATGGGACACCTCTTTGCCAGCCATTGGCTGCGTAGGCCCATTTCTTCTTCCGGGTATGTTTCCACTAACACTTCGCTTTGACGCCTCTGTACCAACTATAAGTAGTAGGCGTCCTAATCTGCCCAGCCTTTTCTCTAAAGGGGCACTCCACCCACACCTTCTTCCGGGTGTGCTTCCACCAGTACTTCTTCCTGAACCGTGGGCTCCCACTAATCTCTCTATCCTTTCTACCTTCTGGCCTCAGGATCCTCCTTTTTTCTCCCACAGACCTACTCTCCCAGGACTGTTGGGGACCCCCTTTCATGAACTCTGTCAGGGAGTGGCCATTCTCACTACCTGACGCAACATTAATCAACAACATTTGTTTCTCCGGTTCACTAACCCCTGTGTGGTTACTCTTGGCAACCAAACCATCTAGGATCAACACCATATCCTTCCGTTTAACCTCAATATTATCGTTGGGACCTCTTGCCCCATTGTTTGCTAGGACAGTATCTATGGAGGGACCACCTACAGGCAAGCAGTTACTCCCTATGGGACAGTCCCGCAGTTTCACATCGCACCCTGTTGTCCAACACTCCAATAGCAATTGTCCTACCAACGCACATTTTTCACCACATTTTTCCACATCAATCTCTTTAACCATTTCTGTGTCCATTGGTACCTCAACCAATAGCTCAGAGTTGTCCGACAGTACTCTACAGTGCCTCTCATACACTTTTTCGTTACAGTTACCATCACTGTTATTTCCTGTCAAAGTGTCTCCGGGTACCTCAAGCTGCACCTCTCTGCGCGTGATGGACTGAATTCCCACTACTGCCACGTCCGTTCCGGGCCCTTCCTTTACATGAGGTGTAGCGGGTGAGACAGTACGCACGCCACGTACCAACCACTGCTCAGCAGCAGCTTGGACCGCACCAGCAAGAATACACCCCATCACATCAGCATACGGAGAGACTTCCCCTATGTCTATTATCTCTAATTTCTCCAATAATTCCCCTGAGCGCCTTCCACACATAACCGCCGCTGGAAGCACTCTCGAAGAGAACTGTGAGACAACTTTCCACACAAGCAACCAACAGTGCAGCAACCAATTTTCATCAACATTGCTTAACAACACATGTATCACCTGCGTCCACCGATTGGTACTACGCAGTACCATGTCGCCCTTCTGCTGTGGATACATGCAGGTGTACATCGGAAAGATTTTCACCAATTCCCACAATATCTCAGTAATTTCTAGACATGCCGCGTCTAAACACAGAACTCTAGGAACTTTTCCTTGACCAACGATGTGGAGGGGCTAATTTGCTAAGGCGTAAGAGGCCGGGACACTAAAAGACCCAAAATTTGTGGCTCCCCCTAAGCACTGCAAATCGCATGTGTCACACTCATCCTTTCCTGGTGCCTCCATGGCAGCATACTAATGGTTGATGGCTCCGCCCCCAATCAACCCCCAGGACTACGTAACTCTATAAAGGAAAGAGTTACTTCCCCTCTCAGGCATTCTTTTTTCCTGTCCTCATCCCTACAGGATCACAGATCAGCCCTGCCTCACCGTTTCATTGTGTTACCGTTGCAGGTTCATGCTCTCCTGCAGTATGGAGTCCCATGTCTTGGGCTGCTAAACGCGCCAGTTAAGTATGGGAGCCCGTTTTTTTGTGATGTCTCAGGGGCATATTCTCTTTCATCTATGGGCATGTTGCTAACCATATATGCTTCCCGGGTCACATATTACTTCACCCGTTCAGCAGCACCTGTCTGATCTCAGTGGACCCGGCATCCTGTCCATAATCATTCGCGCTGCCTGCCACTGCATTATACCGCTCCCTGCTTCCCTCCAGCCTGTTTGGACGCTTCGCGCGCGCCACGGATGCAGAAGGGATGGTATCCAACATCCTGGAACTAAGGGCAGCATGGATGGCAATCCTGCATCTAGCCCCTATCCTCAAAGGGAAAATCAGTACTACTCCAAATGGACAACAGGGCGGCAGTAGCCTACGTCCAAAACCAAGGAGGAACACACAGCAATTCATTAGCCGGCGAAGTGGCCCCAATCATAGCATGGGCCGAGAAGGATTTGCTAGATCTTCGGGCTACCTACATTCCAGCCCCCGAGAATCAACTAGCCGATCACCTCTCAAGATCTTTCACGTCCAACAATGATTGCTCACTAGATCCGCAGGTTTTCAACTGGATATACCGACAGTGGGGGACTCCCCAGATAGATCTCTTCGCTTCCCCGCTCAACGCGAAAACACCTCTCTTCTTCACGAGGTCTCCATCTCCGATGTCGGCAGGGGTAGATGCCCTAGTCCAACCGTGGGATTTTCAAATTGGCTATGGCCTCCGATACCCCTGGTACTGAGATTTCTCCAGCGTCTGACTCTAGAGAAAGCCACTATCCTGACGATTGTTCCTTACTGGCCAAGGAGACCGTGGTTCCCGCTCCTAGTCGAGATGGCCCTGTGCAGCCCATTACCCCTCCCGCTCATGAGCAAGCTGCTATCCCAAGGCGACTTCCTACACCCGCATCCAGAGATTCTAGATTTGAGGGCCTGGAAGTTGAGCGGAAGAAGTTGGGCGACTTAGGATGTTCTCGGGACGTTGTTCAAACTTTACTACAAACAAGAAAGGCATCCACTAACGCCACCTACTACAGGATATGGGAAAAGTTTACAACACTGGCGGAAGCGAACCATTTCAACCCTCTGAATCCTGGGGTCCAGGATATCCTGCTCTTCTTACAAAATGGTCTGGACTTAGGCTTAGGTCTCAGCACGCTAAAAGTCCAAGTTTCAGCCCTATCAGCCCTTAAAGACACACGCTGGGCATTAAATCCCCTGGTGGAGCGTTTTCTGACAGCAGTGTTAAGATTACGCCCTCCTAGGAAAACACTATACCACAAATGGGACCTGACGGTAGTTCTTAATATCCTAGAAAACTCTCCCTTTGCACCCACGGAAGAGTGCTCCTTGGAAGATATCACCGGCAAAACGGCCTTCCTGATCGCCGTCACCTCGGGTCGAAGAGTATCAGAGATTCAAGCCCTAGGGGCAGAGGAGCCCTACGTCACCTTTTTTCCGGACAGGGTAGTCCTTCAGCCTATTCATCAGTTTGTCCCTAAAGTACCTTCGGTCTACCACTCCAACCAGGAATGGGTACTTCCAGCCTTCGGAGAAGATCCATCCTCCTCAAAACTACATGAGCTAGACATAGCCAAATCTCTAAGGTGCTATTTGGAGCTGACACAACAGTTCAGAAGGGATCAACGACTCTTCGTTATCCCCAAAGGCACCAGAAGAGGAATGGCGGCCTCCAAGATGACATTCGCCAGTTGGATCGTGAAGCTAATCCAAAGAGCATACCGGGCTAGTGGTCTACCAGTACCAAATGCGGTGAACGCACACTCAACGCGAGGAATCGCCTCATCTTGGGCAGCTCTGGCTAGGGTCTCCCCTGAGACAATTTGTAGAGCGGCTAGCTGGTCATCCTTCAACACCTTTATGTCGCACTATAGCTTAGACCCGGCGGTCCTTACCTCCCGAGATTTTGGGAAAAGGACCTTTAGAACTATCAGTTTCGTAAAATCATTAAAATTATTATTGCAGTACCCTCCCTGTGAGCGAGTTAATTACCATTAGTATGCTGCCATGGAGGCACCAGGAAAACGGAAAATTGAATACTCACCTTTCCGTAATTTTCCTTTCCTGGTGCCGACCCATGGCAGCATACACCCTCCCTGCTATAATCCTTGAGGTTCTGAAGACTAGTTACAAGAATGCCTGAGGGGGGAAGTAACTCTTTCCTTTATAGAGTTCCGTGGTCCTGGGGGTTGATCGGGGGCGGAGCCATCAACCATTAGTATGCTGCCATGGGTCGGCACCAAGAAAGGAAAATTACGGAAAGGTGAGTATTCAATTTTCCGTTTTCACTTTCAGCAACACTGAGCCCTTCCAAGTCGCTATCCATTACCTCATCAACCTGACGCTCAACATTACTCATCTCTTTTACCGTGGACAAAACCTCTGCCATGTATGCGCCCTTTTCAGATCCTTCCAACTGGAGAGGGTTAATTTCTGCAAAAGCCAACACACCCGTGTCTACCGGCCCTGCAGCCTCTCCATTTAGCATAGCAGAAACTGTGTCCACTGAGCCTTCCTTGTTTAAATGCAAAACATTTTTAAACACGACAGGCTGCAATAACATAACTTCACCACTTTGCTCAGGTGGTGCTTCATTAAACCCATTATTACTACAAGTAATTTCAAACATTTGAGTTTTACCATTTTTCTCATCACCAAGGTCAAGTACCCTCTTATCTATCAGAGCAGCACCACAGTTGTCCCAGGCAACCTCTGGCTCCAACACACAGAGCTCCCTGGAGGTCTCCAAGGACACCTCTGCAGCCTTATATACCGTTGCTAAGGGGAATCGCATATCCTGCTCAGCGATCACCCCTACCTCATTAAGCATCACATTACCATAAGTACATGTATCATCTGCAATATCTTCGTCATCAACATTCACAAACATAGCAGTTTTACAAGTCCCATCAAATTTTCCTTTGTCACAACGCATGGCACCCTGTGTGCCACTCAGCACACCACCCTTCCTCTCCAAAGGAATTATTTTGCCCACTAGGGCATCTTCACAGTTGTCCTGGGAAACCATTTGCCTCACCACTGCAGGCTCCTTGGTGGTTTCCCTTGGCAACTGCGCAGCACCTGTCACTGTCACTAGGGAACATGGCATACCAACTTCTTTGGTCACCCCTAACACATCTCTCCCAGCACTGCTGGATTACCTTAGGTGTACCCAGAGTCCATATGTCCTTTTCAATTTTTGACCTCGCTGCAAGCAGGGTTTTAACCTGTGTCTTCCCACTGATCTGGGTAGCACACTGCAGCAAGTTCATTTTTATACCTTCAGTGGATTTCCCCTCTGGGGTCACTTCCACTTCAGTGTGAGCAACCACACAGTCAGTCTTTCCCATGATTTTAACAGGAACAGTCTTACCATTCTCTTTAGCAGGGGTTGAAGACTTCAATTGAGGGCGTTGTCCCTTCTTTGCTGTTCTCTCACAAGCAGACGCCCCCTCCTGGACACAGGGTAACATTACATCCCTCTTGGATTTTCCAACATCGCCTGCAGGCAAAACAAATTTCATGTTGCCAGGGGTAACAGCAGACCCACACACCTGGTCATACCCCTTACAGAATGCAGGATATGATACGCTCTTCTCTGAGCTTGCAGGCAAAGCATTAAGCCCAACAACACGATCAGCAGCTGTATTCCACAAGCTTGGACAAGAAAAGATCCCATGGCACTTGGCGACGTTCTCCTGTTGTTAAGGGAGACGGCACTCTCCCCGCTGATCTTTTCCAGCGCTCTCTAAACTGGATTGCTCTTAGAAAATTGTTGTAGTCATCTCGGTTACTATACATCCCACAATACACCTCCAGGTACTCCACCATCAGAAAAGGTTGCACCAACTCAACCCAGCGATTTCTGGGCCATCCTCTGTAGGAAGCAATCAACGCAAAGTCATCCAAAAAATCTTCAACATTTTCCAAAGGTAACATAGGCCGTACAAAGCCAGCTGTACGGATTTCTGCTTTGTTGCCACGGGCAACCGCACCCATCTGCTCACTCTTTACACTCCGAGCAGACTTCTCATACCTTTGCTTTGGTGAAGCCTGGGACACAGGGCATTTAGAAACTTCATGCCCCCACTCACTGCACCGCAAACAGCGCACTTGGTTCTTAACCCTTTGCACATTATCAGCTGGCCATCTTGCATCAGCGTTGCCAGGGGCAACATGTCCTTCCCCTTTAACTTGGTTCAGTGCGGCCAAGTGTCGCCTGAACCAATCTACTGCAGGCTCAGACTTTGCTGAACTCTCCATACTTGCAGTCACCTGTGCACTCATTGCACCTGTGTTGCTAGGGACAACACCAGCTCTCTTTCTCCTTGGCATGTTCTGTTCAGGCATGTTGGGGGTTCGATCAGGCGGTAACAACTCCTACAGCCACAGAGCTCTGTCTCTCATCTCAGCAAACATTGCTTCCTTTTTGCGTTTTGACCGCCTCATCTCTGCAGTCAGGCAAACAACGTTTTTTTAACACCGTTCCTTTTAACACAGGAAAATTTTGAAGTACTGTCTCCAAGACTTGCCAACAGCAAACTTTCACATGCAGACTTCCCTCTCTGCTTGAGCTCACTTCCACAGGCACATCACCTGTATACAACACCATTAATTGAACTCCTGTGCAATGCAGTTCACCTGGCTGTCCCACACAGCTAACAGCAGTTCACCGCAGAAAACTTTAACTTTTCATTCAGATTGGCTGTTCATCACAGTATTGCTTCAAAACACAGTTTTTTTTTTTTTTACTCACTGTTTTGGTATGCGAGGATCTGGAACTCTTCCAAAACTGATGGCATTCTCCACCACTTGTGAGGTTGGGGACGATTAGCTCTCGTAGTAGATGCGTTTTTCCAGTGAATCAAGCCAGTCAGGAACTCTATTTAAGGGCATGGTAGCCCAATTTTATTTAAAAGCACAAAAAGTTCACAAATACATCAGTAGCCCTCACCGGAGGATTCCACCATTACTGTATCTTGCATACTCCACAGTTTAACCTTCTGGCTTTCATTCTAGCAATCTGGCTGTCTCTGGCCTTTAGCCTAGGCCTAAAGTCTGCTCCTCAGAACAAACAGTGTTTCCTAGAGATAAGCTCACTCCTCGCTTACTCCCGGTCAGCACCTTCTTGCTTACTTCAGCAATGACGTCTGCAGGAGGCAGACATGCATACTCTGGCTGCACCCATGCAGCATAGATCGCCTCTGACTCCCCAGAGGGATGGGAGTCCACCTGACTCCCAGGCACACAGACTTCCTGTCTGTTGGGTGGGGCCCTGATCCATAGTCATGTCAGCATGTCTTTTTCTACCAAATCTGGTGTAAACCAAGACACTTTAAGGACGCACACAGTCCCACCGTCACATACAATATATATATATATATATATATATATATATATATATATATATATATATATATATATATATATATATATATTGTGACAGCAGGAAGGTAAAGTCACCTGGTTGCATCCAGGGGGGTAGATATATTTCGCCCAGATTCAGGCTTTACGCCGACTTATACAACTAGGTGGAGAGTTGTATAAGGCTAGTGGGCTCATGGATGACTCATACCTCTAGGGAGAGTGTGGGGCGTCGTACAGACAGGGAGTTGATGAGGCCAGCTGAAGCTTGTCAGCTCATTTAGGCCTCTATAAGAACTCCCAGCTTCATTAGATGTTAGCTCATGCCTGGAACCAGACCTGTGTGGACTGTCTAGGGAGAGTGAACCCCTGTGCGGTGAGGCAAAGCCTGTGTGGCTATTTGTTTGGACTTTTACTAAACCAGGGACTTAGGGACTAGGACAGCACTAGGCTGATCCCAGTTGTTAGTTAGGAAACCTGTATGTTTAGTCAGAGGTCAACTTGACCAGGATTTATTTTGGTTATGTTTCTTTTGCTTTGCTGTGTTTTGTCACTGTAAATAGAAAATAAACCGCACCTTTTTTTGATTTTGAAAACCACAACCTCCGTTTGCTGGGCCTGTTTTGTGTGGGGAGCCCATCCCGGGGGTCACACACACCCGCTGCCGAGCTAACCCCCTCACAGTATATATATATATATATATATATATATATATATATATATTGTATCTATCAGTGGGTACGGAAAGTATTCAGACCCCCTTCAATTTTTCACTCTGTTATATTGCAGCCATTCGCTGAAATCATTTAAGTTAATTTTTTTCCTCATTAATGTACACACAGCACCCCATATTGACAGAAAAACACAGAATTGTTGACATTTTTGCAGATTCATTAAAGAAAAACTTAAGTATCACATGGTCCCAAGTATTCAGACCCTTTGCTCAGTATTTAGTATTTGCACCCTTTTGATCTAATACAGCCATGAGTCTTTTTGGGAAAGATGCAACAAGTTTTTCACACCTGGATTTGGGGATCCTCTGTCATTCCTCCTTGCAGATCCTCTCCAGTTCTGTCAGGTTGGATGGTAAACTTTGGTGGACGGCCATTTTTAGGTCTCTCCAGAAATGGTCAATTGGGTTTAAGTCAGGGCTCTGGCTGGGCCATTCAAGAACAGTCACGGAGTTGTTGTGAAGCCACTCCTTCGTTATTTTAGCTGTGTGCTTAGGGTCATTGTCTTGTTGGAAGGTAAACATTCGGCCCAGTCTGAGGTCCTGAGCACTCTGGAGAAGGTTTTCGTCCAGGATATCCCTGTACTTGGCCGCATTCATCTTTCCCTCGATTGGAACCAGTCGTCCTGTCTCTGCAACTGAAAAAAAAACACAGCATGATACTGCCACCACCATGCTTCACTGTTGGGACTGTATTACACAGGTGATGAGTAGGGATGAGCTCGGTGTTCGAGTCGAACATAGGTTCGACTCGAACATCGGCTGTTCGCGTGTTCGGCGAACAACGAACGATTTGGGCCGTTCGCGCCAAATTCGAGTGACGCGAACGGCCCACAATACACTGCGCCATCACAGTGTAATCTCGGCGCTGTGATTGGCCGAGCATGCACTGTGACCCTGCATGCTTGGCCAATCACAGCGCCGGCAGCGAGGAGAGCAATGATTGGCCACAGGCAGGATGCCTGTGGCCAATTATAGCTGAGGGGGTTTAGTACACACCCCACACTATAAAAGGCCACCAGCGCGGCGGCCTCGTGTAGTGTGTTCCGGAGCAGGGAAAGTGAAGGATAGGCAGGGACAGTGTCAAATCCATTCTTTGCTAAACCTTGTGTGTAGGGACAGAGAAGGATAGGCAGGGAGAGTGTCAGTGTCATATACTTTGATAAACCTTGTGTGCAGGGAGAGAGAAGGATAGGCAGGGGACAGTGTCAGTGTCATATTCTTTGCTAAACCTTGTGTGCAGGGAGAGAGAAGGATAGGCAGGGGACAGTGTCAGTGTCATTGTTGCTAAGCCTCCTGCACATTATACACCTGAAGTTAGCCCGTATTGCTGCTTCTTCCTGGTGTGTTACACCAACAGGCATTTGCATCACTTACAGCGGGCGGAGTGTGCCTCCTGATCATATTACACCTGAAGTTAGCCTGTATTGCTGCTTTTTCCTGGTGTGTTACACCAACAGGCATTTGCAGCACCTACAGCAGGCGTAGTGTGATTCCTGCAAAATATACTCCTGAAGCTAGGCCTTATTGCTGGTTTTCCCATTTCCCTGCAGGCCATTAAAATGTCTGGAAGGCAAACAAGGAGAGGCAGACAGTCAGGAGCCAATAAAAGAGGGCAAGCAGGCTCTGTATCTAGAGACAACAGTGCTGGTCTTCTTCTTCCTGGTGTGTTACACCAACAGGCATTTGCGGCACTTACAGCGGGCGGAGTGTGCCTCCTGATCATATTACACCTGAAGTTAGCCTGTATTGCTGCTTTTTCCTGGTGTGTTACACCAACAGGCATTTACGGCACTTACAGCGGGCAGAGTGTGCCTCCTGATCATATTACACCTGAAGTTAGCCTGTATTGCTGCTTTTTCCTGGTGTGTTACACCAACAGGCATTTGCGGCACTTACAGCGGGCAGAGTGTGCCTCCTGATCATATTACACCTGAAGTTAGCCCGTATTGCTGCTTTTTCCTGGTGTGTTACACCAACAGGCATTTGCGGCACTTACAGCGGGCGGAGTGTGCCTCCTGATCATATTACACCTGAAGTTAGCCCGTATTGCTGCTTTTTCCTGGTGTGTTACACCAACAGGCATTTGCGGCACTTACAGCGGGCGGAGTGTGCCTCCTGATCATATTACACCTGAAGTTAGCCTGTATTGCTGCTTTTTCCTGGTGTGTTACACCAACAGGCATTTGCGGCACTTACAGCGGGCGGAGTGTGCCTCCTGATCATATTACATCTGAAGTTAGCCTGTATTGCTGCTTTTTCCTGGTGTGTTACACCAACAGGCATTTGCAGCACCTACAGCAGGCGTAGTGTGATTCCTGCAAAATATACTCCTGAAGCTAGGCCTTATTGCTGGTTTTCCCATTTCCCTGCAGGCCATTAAAATGTCTGGAAGGCAAACAAGGAGAGGCAGACAGTCAGGAGCCAATAAAAGAGGGCAAGCAGGCTCTGTGTCTAGAGACAACAGTGCTGGTCGTGGACGCGGTGCATCGCCATCAGCACGTGGCCATGGGACACGCTTGTCCTTCTTTTCGGCAACTGGACGTGTTGAGCCGCATCATGCCGAAGACTTGGTAGAGTGAATGACCAAGCCCTCCTCACCCTCCTCATCCTCTCTCACCCAGGCTCAGGGTACTGGCAAAGCAGCTGCCAAAGCGTCCTCTACCCTGGTATCAATGTCATCATCAGTCACTCCTTCCCTAGACCAACCACGTCCTCCTGAGGAGTCCCCCGAACTGTTTGAGCACAGTGTTGGGTACATGCTCCAGGAGGATGCCCAGCGTTTCGAAGGGTCTGATGATGATACCCAGCTAAAGGAAGGCAGTAGCGTGAGAGCAGAGAGAGGGGATGCTCAAGAAGGACACCAATCTAGCAGTCATGTTCCTGCAGCATACTGCCAGATTGGCTCCAGTGATGAGGAGGGAGGGGATGATGAGGTCACTGACTCCACGTGGGTGCCTAATAGGAGAGAGGAGGAGGAGGAGGAGGAGGCACATCTCCAATGAGGCAGGATGCCCTCGGGGGGCCAGCGTAAGGGCAGCACACCGACGGAATCACACCGCAGAGCTCCGCCTGTGCAGGGCGCTGCCTCTGCCCGTTATTCAAAAAGTTCTTTGGTGTGGGCCTTTTTTGAGTCGAGTGCATCAAATCGCACAGCTGCTGTTTGCAACATATGTCTCAAGCGTATATCGCGTGGACAAAACATCACCCGCTTGGGCACCACATGCTTGACCAGACATATGTTGACCTGCCATGCAGCTCGTTGGCAAGCCTACCTTAAAGACCCACACCAAAGAACAAAGCGGACCTCTTCTTGCACCGCATCAGCTGGGATCTCCAACCCCACTATACCTTCAGTCCTCTCTGAAACCTGCACTGAGAGAAATGAAGGTGTAGAATTAGGTGTGTCACAGCCAAGTACTTGCGGGCACTCTGCTAGCAGTACACCGACGTCCGATTCTAGCAGGCAAATTTCCCTGCCCCAGCTGCTGGACCGTCGAAAGAAGTTCACTCCCAGCCATCCACATGCCCAGCGCTTGAATGCTAGCTTGGCTAAATTGCTAGCGCTTCAACTGCTTCCTTTTCAGTTGGTAGACTCTGCCCCCTTCCGTGAGTTTGTGCAATGTGCGGTTCCTCAGTGGCAGGTTCCCAAACGCCACTTTTTCTCACGGAAGGCGATTCCGGCTCTCTACCGACATGTGGAAGGCAATGTCTTGGCCTCGCTGGACAGGGCGGTCAGCGGTAGGGTGCATATTACCGCTGACTCATGGTCCAGCAGGCATGGACAGGGACGTTGCCTTTCTTTCACGGCCCATTGGGTCACTCTTTTGGCAGCTGGGAAGGATGCAGGACAAGGTGCAGTAGTGTTGGAGGTTGTTCCACCGCCACGCCTCCAAAATGCTACTACTGGTTGTGACACACCTCTGTCCTCCACCCCCTCCTCTTCTTCTTCCTCCATGGCCTCTTCCTGTGCTTTGTCCTCGGAACCAGCGGTGCTCCGTAGGTGTTCAAGGGGCTACGCAAGTACGCAGGCAAAAAGATGCCATGCCGTGCTTGCGCTGGTGTGTTTGGGGGACAGGATCCACACTGGGGCAGAGGTTCTGTCTGCTCTGCAGGGGCAGGCCGAGAGGTGGTTGACGCCACGCCAGCTTAAGCCAGGAATGGTAGTTTGCGACAATGGCACCAACCTCCTCTCCGCTCTCCGACAGGGACAACTGACCCATGTGCCCTGTGTGGCTCACGTCCTTAACCTGGTGGTGCAGCGGTTCTTGGGCAGGTACCCGGGCTTACAGGATGTCCTGAGGCAGGCCAGGAAAGTCTGTGTGCATTTCCGCAGATCTTATAATGCCAGTGCTCGCCTGGCTGAGCTGCAAAAGGAGTTGAACCTGCCCAAGAACCGCCTTATATGTGACATGCCCACCAGGTGGAACTCAACGTTGGCCATGCTGCAGCGGCTGCACACGCAGCAGAGGGCCATCAATGAGTACCTGTGTGACTACGGCACCAGGACAGGGTCAGGGGAGCTTGGGTTTTTTTTCACCACGCCAGTGGGGCATGATCAGGGATGCATGCACTGTCCTGGCACCATTTGAGGAAGCCACGAGGATGGTGAGCAGTGACAGTGCATGCATCAGTGACACTGTACCTCTTGTCCACCTGTTGGAACATACGCTGCGTGGAATAATGGACAGGGCACTTGAGGCAGAACAGAGGCAGGAAGAGGAGGACTTCCTTGCCTCTCAAGGCCCCCTTTACCCAGACAGTGTTCCTTCTGTCCCACCCATCGCACAGGAAGAAGAGGAGGAGGAGGAGGAGGAGGAGGAGGATTGTGTCAGCATGGAGGTGGAGCCTGGCACTCAGCATCATCAGCAGCAGTCTTTTAGGGATGATTTACAGTCCCAAGAAACCAGTGGACTTGTACGTGGCTGGGAGGAGGTGGCTGCGGATCATGTCGTCCTTAGTGACCCAGAGGACTCCGGACCGAATGCCTCAGCTAACCTACGCTGCATGGCCTCCCTGATCCTGAAAAGTCTTTGGAAGGAACCTCGTATTCTTCGGATCAAGGAGAGGGACCATTACTGGCTGGCCACTCTCCTTGATCCACGGTACAAGGGTAAGGTTGCGGACCTTATCTTACCGTAGCAGAGGATGAGACAACTCCGGGAGGCCTTGCAGAAAGGTCTGTGCAACGCGTTCCCAGAGACTGGGAGGTTACAAACTCCTGGTCCTGGACAACGAGTTGCTGAGGCTTCGGTCAGTCAAAGAAGGAGCGGTGGGGAAGGTGGCCGTCTGACCGATGTGTTCAGACAATTCTTTAGTCCGCAGCCCCAAGGTATGATCGGTTCCAGCAACCATCGCCAGCGTCTGATATACATGGTGCAGGAATACCTAGGGGCAAGGTCAGACTTGGACACCTTCCCCACCGAAAATCCTCTGGCTTACTGGGTCTTGAGGATGGATCACTGGCCAGAGCTTGCACAATATGCATTTGAGCTACTGGCCTGTCCTGCATCCAGCGTTCTTTCAGAACGCACATTCAGTGCTGCTGGAGGATTTGTCACGGATCACAGGGTGCGCCTGTCCACCGACTCTGTTGATCGACTGACCTTCATAAAGATGAACCAGTCTTGGATCACCACCAGCTACCAAACACCTGAAGCTGATATAACAGACTAATTTATTTTCAAATGTCACATCCCTTCAAGACTGATGCTGATGCCGAGTGACTGTCCTGTTATGTTGACTGACTATCCTCCTCCTCCTCAATGATCCGATTGATGATGATGATGATGATAGCTTGGAAGAACATTTTTGTTTCTGGGTGCCGCCACCAGTGGCTATGGCCCAATTTTTCAGCCCCTGTTTAACAGGGGCATGTAATGAAAATTTTTTATGCAATGCTTTGCAGCATGGCTCATTCCTGCACTCCAACTAGAGTATCTGGGAGAGGTTGCAGTGTCGTGGCACCAGCACCAGTGGCTAAGGCCCAATTTTTTTTTCACTTTATGCATCATTAAAATGACTGCTCCCGAAAAACGGCCGTTTTTAAAACTTTTTTTTGGATTGATACATGTCCCCTGGTGCAGAACCCGGGTTCCCAAACCCTTTTTAGGACAATAACATTCATAATAGTCGTTATAGATAGCACTTTAGATTTCGAACGTTCGCATCCATTGTATTTAATAGGGTTCTAAAGTTTGTGCAAACTTTCGGTCCGTTCGCGGGTTCTGGTGCGAACCGAACCCGGGGGTGTTCGGCTCATCACTAGTGATGAGCAGTGCCTGGTTTTCTCCACACACACCGCTTAGAATTAAGGCCAAAAAGTTCTATCTTGGTCTCATCAGACCAGAGAATCTTATTTCTCACCATCTTGGAGTCCTTCAGGTGTTTTTTAGCAAACTCCATGCAGGCTTTCATGTGTCTTGCACTGAGGAGAGGCTTCCGTCGGGCCACTCTGCCATAAAGCCCCGACTGGTGGAGGGCTGCAGTGATGGTTGACTTTCTACAACTCTCTCACCAAGGCTCTTCTCCCCCGATAGCTCAGTTTGGCCGGACGTCCAGCTCTAGGAAGGGATCTGGTCGTCCCAAATGTCTTCCATTTAAGGATTATGGAGGCCACTGTGCTCTTAGGAACCTTAAGTGCAGCAGAATTATTTTTGTAACCTTGGCCAGATCTGTGCCTTGCCACAATTCTGTCTCTGAGCTCTTCAGGCAGTTCCTTTGATCTCATGATTCTCATTTGCTCTGACATGCACTGTGAGCTGTAAGGTCTTATATAGACAGGTGTGTGGCTTTCCTAATCAAGTCCAATCAGTATAATCAAACACAGCTGGACTCAAATGAAGGTGTAGAACCATCTCAAGGATGATCATAAGAAATGGACAGCACCTGAGTTAAATACAGGGGGTCCCCGGGTTACAAACAAGATAGGGACTGTAGGTTTGTTCTTAAGTTGAATTTGTTTGTAAGTCGGAACAGGTAAATTTTTTAGGGGAAGCTCCAGCCCAACAAATTGTTTTTATACTTTTTGGATAACATAGGGAAGGGTTATCACCCCTGTAACATTTGTTTTGCTGTCTGTGCCCCTGTTCAGAAGATTTCACCTCACTTTCCATCCAAATGACAAATGGATTTTGAAAATTTTTGGTTGTTAGGGAAACATGGACTGGTGATAAAGCTCCAGTGGAGACACCTTTTTCCCATATTAACTCTTACAGGAGAGAATTTCCTTTCCTAGGGGTAGATTTCCTCTCACTTCCTGTTGTCTCCCTCCGTTTGTAAGTAGAAGTCGTTTGTAAGTCGGATGTTTGTAAGTAGGGGACCCCCTGTATATGAGTGTCACAGCAAAGGGTCTGAATACTTAGGACCATGTGATATTTCGGTTTTTCTTTTTTAATAAATCTGCAAAAATTTAAACAATTCTGTGTTTTTCTGTCAATATGGGGTGCTGTGTGTACATTAATGAGGAAAAAAATGAACTTAAATGATTTTAGCAAATGGCTGCAATATAACAGAGTGAAAAATTTAAGGGGGTCTGAATACGCACATGCGCGTGCGCGCGCGCACACACACACACACAGTCTTGTGTGTGTGTGTGTGTGTGTGTGTGTGTAATAAATATATAGCGCACCCACCTCTCCCCAACCTGCATTTAATTAGGCTCCTCGCACACCGCACCACAAGCCCGTACCCTCCTGAGTAAAGAGGTTGAGCGGTGTTAGTTTTGGGCCTTGTCTGCGGCCAGAGTCAAAGTCCTCCCAAGAATGATCTCACCTCTACTTTAGATAGATGCAAGTCCTCGTTTTCCCCAGGAATGTGAATGTCCACACTAGCTGAAAGTCCAACATTTATTTCACACAGGATAATAAACAGCCTCTTTGAGAGCAGACAGGTTGGAGTGAAGATACAGGACAGCTTAGGTGTGGAGGAGGTCCAGGCACAAACGTAGCTTAACTCTTTAGACTGTTTAGGTTTCTCAAACAGCTTTGGCGCACGATCTCTGCCACAGACCGTGAGGTTGGTCTCTGCCACAGACCAGGTGAATAAAGTCACTGCCACTGACTTGATGAATGTAGGGTCACTGCCACAGACCTGGTGAATAGGACCTTGCCCTATGAAGTCACTGCCACTGACTTGAAGCGAGTAGGGTCACTGCCACTGACCTAGTGAACTTCCTTCTTAAAGTATTGGCCCATGTCAAGGAGAAAACATCCCTCCGGAGAGATACTGGAGGCCCTCACCGTCACCACGACTGCGCTGGGTCTTCGGAAAGGGTTACCTCCCTGGCCTCCTCATCTCAGATACGGGTCCCCTCGCAAGGCGGCACCCTGGGAGTCCTCGATCCCTAGCGGACCCCAGCCGAAGGTTGCTGGGCCCCGGGCCTTCAAAATAGTACCTCACTCCAGACTGAAGGTGTCTGGGATGGAACAGGAACTCCACCTCCGGGCCTAAGTCACCCGGAGACGACCCTCCTCACGCCCAGGCCGAAGGTGCCTGGGCGCGGACGAGCCACACACACCCAGGCTGAAGGTGCCTGGGCGTGGACGAACGAACCCCAATGGAAGATGTCCGCCCCCTTTTATACCCTCTCCCGACAGGGGACACAAAAGGTGCAGCCCTGGATTCATGGTTCAACCCTGGCCCATGGCGACAGCGCCACCCGTAGGCCACAAGGAACTGTGCACCAACACTATCTCCCATTAACAAAAAATGGTCCATTAACCCTAACAATCAATGTGTCTGAGCCGAAATACCACTCAGACACTACCCTTAAATTGAACACCCCCCTACATTCTATATATATATATATATATATATATATACACACACACACACACACACACACACACACACACACACACACACACACACACACACACTCTGCATCCAGTGTAGCCTATATATACAGTGCATTCGGTGGTGTACTGTCTGCATCCAGTGTAGCCTATATATACAGTGCATCCAGTGTTTCTAATACACTTCAGGTGGTGTACACAGTATCTAATACAGTGTGTACAGTAGGGATGAGCCGAACACCCCCTCGGTTCGCACCAGAACCTGCGAACGGACCGAAAGTTCGCGCAAACTTTAGAACCCTATTAAATATAATGGACGCAAACGTTAGAAATCAAAAGTGCTAATTATAATGGCTAATATGCAAGTTATTGTCCTAAAAAGGGTTTGGGGACCCGGGTCCTGCCCCAGGGGACATGTAGCAATGCAAAAAGAAGTTTTAAAAACGGGAGCAGTGATTTTAATGATGCATAAAGTGAAAAAAAAAAAGTGAAATATTCCTTAAAATATCGTATCTGGGGGGTGTCTAAAGTATGCGTGTTTCCCGTGTTTAGAACTGTCCCTGCACAAAATGAAATTTCTAAAGGAAAAAAGTCATTTAAAACTGCTTGCGGCCGTAATGTAATGTCTGGTCCCGGCAATATGGATCTAAAATCATTGAGAAAATAAATGGCATGGTTACCCCCCCCCCCAGCCCATTACCAGCCCCTTTTGGGTCTTTTATGGATATTAAGGGGAATCCTGCACCCAAATAAAAAAAAGGCCCTATATACTCTGAACAGCAGTATACAGGCGGTGCAAACAAACAAGACAGGGACTGTAGGTTTGTTCTTAAGTAGAATCTGTTTGTAATTTGGAACAGGTACATTTTTTAGGTGTAGCTCCAGCCAAAAAATAGGATTTTTTTACTCACCGTAAAATCCTTTTCTCGATTCGTCCATGGACGGACACAGCTCCATAAATCGTTGACTGTAGGGTATGTTCTGTCTATCAGAAGAGGACTAGGCAGAACATGTTAATATGCATACATATTGTTTTACAACAGAGTTGAAACAGCCCCGCCCAGGGAGCGGTCCCTCTGAACATAACCCTCCTCCCTGCAGCTAGCAGCCTCAGTTTGTAACAAGCAGTACAAACTAAAAAACAAAGGAGGGGTGGGAGCTGTGTCCGTCCATGAACGAATCGAGAAAAGGATTTTACGGTGAGTAAAAAAATCCTATTTTCTCTTCTTCGTCCATGGACGGACACAGCTCCATAAATCTTTGACTGTTGGGACGTCCCAAAGCAGTGTAAAAAAAATGAGGGGTGGGCACAGCAATCAATAAAGAAACCAATTAACCCCAAATAAACAGAGCTCCTCAATGGAGGAGTTGCAACTTCAAACAGCCGCCTGCAAAACTTTGCGGCCGAAGCTAGCATCCGAAGATGCACTCACATCAACCTTGTAAAACTTTGAAAAAGTGTGCACAGATGACCAGGTCACCGCCTTACACACTTGTGAGACAGATGCTTGATGTCGGAAAGCCCAAGAGGCACCAATAGCCCTGGTTGAATGTGCCATAAAGGGAAAAGGAGGCGCCTGCCCTTTGAGGGCATAGGCCTGAATGACAATCTGCCTTTATCCACCGAGAAATGGTGGACGACGAGACCGCCAGGCCCTTCTGCGGACCAGACACCGACACAAACAGTGAGTCAGACCTTTGAAACAAAGCCGTAACAGACAGGTACACTCGCAGGGCACGTACCACGTCCAGGGAATGCAACGCAACCTCCCTGGCATGAGATGGCCGAGGACACAAGGATGGAAGAACAATGTCCTCATTCAGGTGAAAGGCCAAAACCACCTTAGGAAGAAAGGAAGGCCGCGGGCATAGCACTGCTTTATCCTTATGTAGCACACGGATCCTTTTCCCTTGCCTTGGCTGAATTGCAGGAAAAAGGCACACCGTACTATATGCCCGTACCCTCCTGGATGAGGAGGTTAAGCGGTGTTATGTATTTAGGTCCCACAGCTAGGTTCTTCCGTCAGTTGGTTCTCATCTCCTAGGATATAGGGACAAGTCTCTGTATCCCCCCCCCCAGTAATTCCAATGTCCACACCACTCTAAAACTCCAACGTTGAGTTTATTTTCTCAATGTTCAGCAGACAGGTAAAGGGTGGAAGAGAAACAGGACAGCAAGGTTTGGGAGGTTAGTCCAGGCACAATGGATAGCACTATCACTACTCTATCCCTGAGTAGGTTTAGCTCACCCGGACAGTCTCCTAACAAGTGGATCCTAGCAGCCGAAGTGATGCTCAGACATTTGATCAAGTTCTTTTCCTAGATGCAATCGGGAGACTCTCTGCCACAGAATCTATCAGACCCCGAACCTCCTAGCTTCTGGTAAATAAGGACAGGTGCCAGCAGTAGCACTTTACTAGGCCCTTGGTGGATAGAAGAATCCCTCCAGAGAGTTACCGGGGTCCCCTTCCTTCACCGTGAACTCTCACCGGTCCGTCAGAAAGGTCCTCCCCCGGCCTCCTCTTCTTAGAAGCGGGCTCTCTCGCGAGAGACACCCTGGGACTTCTCCTCCACTGAAGCGGGCTCCAGCTAAAGGTGCTGGGCCCAGTGTTGAAGATGCAGCCCCAGGACTAAAGGTGCCTGGGACTGATGCACACGTGGCCCCATGGCCTGGAGGGCCATGCGCCACGAACCATGACTCCGACTCATCTCCTCCTCCGAAGACCCCTCCTAGGCGGCGTCTGCCCCTTATGTATCCTCCCCGGCATGCACAGCAGGTCGACCACACCCACTGTACCGCTGCCGAGAGAGGGCACCCAAGGCACAGCACTAATACCAGTGGTTCAACCCTGACCCATTATAGCAGTGCCACCTATAGGCCACAGGGGACTGCACACCAGTATACCATCCTGGAATAATAACAGCACAACCTATAAATTGAGAACGGTCTGAGCCTAACTACTATCTCAGACCAACCCCCTAAATTTGGGTATATAGCACCCCTAAATGGGGTGGGCGCTACACTTATGTAAGACCAAATATGGGGACTTGCAAGACAAAGCCGCCAATTCAGAAACCCTCCGGACCGATGTAATGGCTACTAGGAAGGCCACCTTCTGAGAGAGTGTCAAAAGAGGAATCTCCCTAATGTCCTCAAAAGGAGGTTTCTGGAGGGCCGAGAGCACCAGATTCAAATCCCACGGAGGTAGAGGAGGTCGCACCAGGGGAGCCACATGTCGGACCCCTTGCACAAATGTACTCACTAGCGAATGAGACGCCAGGGGTCGCTGAAAGAAAACAGCCAAGGCTGAAAGCTGCCCCTTAATTGTGCTTAGTGCCAGTTTCTGATCCACACCGCGCTGCAAAAACAGCAGGATCCTAGAAACCGAATAAGTCAGTGGACGCCATGCCATCTCCTCACACATAGAGATGTAGGCTCTCCATGTGCGATGGTAGATCTTCCGAGAAGAATATTTCCGAGCCCTCAACATAGTTGAAACGAATGAATCCGACAGGCCTCTGTCCCTCAACACCTGGCTTTCAATAGCCACGCCGTTAAAGCCAGTGACTGTAAAGCAGGATGAAGAATGGAACCTTACGATAGAAGGTCCTCCCTCAGTGGTAGCCACCAGGGCACATCTACCACCAGACGCACAAGATCGGCGTACCAGGGCCGCCTGGGCCAATCTGGGGCGATTAGGATCACTGGAATTCCTTCGCACTCTACCCTGCGGAGTAGATGTGGGAGCAACTTCAGTGGGGCAAAGGCATAAATCAGCCGATACCGACCCCACGGAGCCACCAACGCGTCTGACGCGTCTGCCCAAGGATCTCTGGACCTGGCCACGAACCTCGACACCTTGCGATTGAGCCGAGAGGCCAGGAGATCCACATCTGGTGTGCCCCATCTCTGACAAAGGAGTTGAAAAACCTCCGGATGTAACGACCATTCCCTGTGGTCCAGCATCTGGCGACTCAGTCTGCCTACCAGTTTTCCACGCCCGGAATGTAAACAGCCGATAGGGCTGGCACGCTCCTTTCTGCCCACCGTAGGATGTGAGCGACTTCCGACGCCGCAGCTGCACTTCTTGTTCCTCCTTGATGGTTGTTGTCTGAAACCACTTGGCGAGGCACAGCCTGATCATTTGGAGTTCCAGAACATTGATCGGCAGTTGGGATTCGGTTGAGGACCAGCGGCCCTGGGCCGCTTGAACCCACCAGACTCCCCCCCCCCCTCCCCCCAACCGGTCAGGCTGGCGTCCGTCGTGATCACCTTCCAAAGAAAAGGGAGGAAGGACTTCCCGGCTCGAAGAGCCGGGGACCTCAGCCACCAAGTCAGAGATGACCTGACAAGGTGACTTAACTGAATCTGACGATCCAGAGACAATGGAAATTTGTTCCATTTGGAGAGAATCTCCTTTTGCAAGGCCGAGTGTGGAATTGTGCATACGGTACTGCCTCGAAGGAGGCCACCATGAGACCCAGAACTCGCATGCAGAAACAGAAAGACGACCACTTGAGGGATGTCAACAGCCTGACTGCCGCCTGGAGTGTCTGCAGCTTCTCTGAGGGAAGAAAGACTCTGGCCTCCGAGGAGTCCAGAATCAGCCCCAGGTACTCTAGACGCTGGGTCGGCACTAACACCGACTTCTGGAGGATCAGTATCCACCCGAACTCCCGGAGGGTCTGACTGACTATAGACACGTCCTCCTCTAAATCTGAGCTTGAAGCAGCTCTCAGAAGAAGGTCGCCCAGGTAGCCTACGATAGCAATGCCACACTGTCTCAGCAAAGCTAGAATCGGGGCGAGCACCTTAGTGAAAACTCGTGGTGCCGATGCTAGGCCAAAGGGAAGAGCCACAAATTGATAGTGGTCTTGGCCTATCGCAAAGTGCAGGAACCTCTGATGCCTGACGCAGATGGGGACATGTAAGTATGTGTCCTTGATATCCAAGCATGCCAGAAAATCCCCTGGATGGAGCGCAGCCACAACCGAATGAATTGATTCCATCTGGAACCTTTGGACCTTTACACAAAAGCATTGAGGGCTTTGAGGTCCAGTACAGGACGAACCCCGTCCTTCTTTGGGACCACAAACAAATTAGAATGAAAACCCTGAAACCTGTCCTGTGGTGGTACGGGTACGATCACCCCGCACCTCAACAAGTCTCGCACCGCCCCCTGGAGGGCAGCCCGGCGAGCCGGAAGAAGGGACAGGTTTGAGGGAAAAAAATCTGTTTGGTGGACAAGAAAGGAACTCTATCTTGTACCCGGAGGTGACCACCTCGCAGACCCACTGATCGGAGATCAGGGAGGTCCACCGAGTTGCAAAGCCGTCGGGAGGGAGCAAAACTTCATACGGTAGCAGGCCTGCCTGCTGGTTTGGCGGGTTTACGCACCCAGGGACGCTTCTGTCCCCCAGCCGGACCTTTGTCCGCTTGGGAGAGTCTGCCGGCAGGTGCTGACAGACGAAAATACATTTTTGTGTAGGAAAAGATGGCCCCGGCCTACGGCGCGGCCCCTTCCCTTTAGTGGACTGAGGGAGAAGCTGATTCTCCTCCACAGTCTGGTGCAAAATCTTTAAACAAGTAAAGATGTGCAAAATACTAGAGACTCAAATATCAAAACAATATGGCAGTAATTAAGTGTACATAGTGATTAGCACAACTAGTAGACTTAGGTAAAAAGTTAGTTCTTAGCATGAAAAGTCCAAGGACTGGAGGTGAAGAGTATTTCAGGGGTTAAAGTTACGTTCCCAGGGCTGCCATCAAAGGGGAACAGAGACCATGTTCCAGTTCTGCAGGAAAAACACAAGGAGAGAGGCGCCTCTGGGTGTAGCAATATTAAAGCAATTTATTAGGCAGTGAACAAAAGCCACTCACATTTTGTAGATAAAAACAGGCATGTAGAAATTCCCAATCAGGGGAAAGGAGGGATCATCAGATATGTCATTCCACTTCTATTCCTGCTGGGGCGCTGGGTGCCATGGATTCACTCGCACCGCTGACAGATGGATAAGGAAGACTTGTTTGCGGTGGAGGAGGAGATCCAAAGCGAGGCTTGGAGCGCGATGGTGTAGCAGGCGAGCGGTACTGACGTCACTGTCAGCGGTGCGAGTGAATCCATAGCACCCAGCGCCCCAGCAGGAATAGAAGTGGACTGACATATCTGATGATCCCTCCTTTCCCCTGATTGGGAATTTCTATATGCCTGTTTTTATCTACAAAATGTGAGTGGCTTTTGTTCACTGCCTAATAAATTGCTTTAATATTGCTACACCCAGAGGTGCCTCTCTCCTTGTTTTTTTTTTTTTTTTTGGTGAAAAATCTTTGCCCATTCCGTAAGTGTCTGGGACACTAAGGTAGCTGCCAAAATAGGCCACAATGCTGACCCCAACATGGTAAACATAGAGCAGGTCACTGCTTCAGACCTCCTATCAGTAGGGTCCTTAAAAGCAGGGGTCCCTTTCACCGGAATAATAGTTGTTTTATTCAACCGAGAGACCGGGGGATCAACCACCGGAGGAGAAGCCCATTTTTTTACAAGGCTTTCCTCAAACGGATAACGGACCGTCATGCGCTGAGAGAGCGCAAAAGGCCTCTGGGGCCGTTCCCATTCCTTATCTATGAACTTGTCAAAAAATTCAACATAAGGAAAAACCTTAGCCGAGCGGGTCGGTTTATGCGACCCAAAAGGGATAGACTCTGCTGTGGAAGTTCCAGCTGCATCTGCCATCTTGAGAGTGTCCCTCACAGCATTGATAAGTGCACTTACAAGTGCTTTGTCTTGAGCTGACCCGGACGAAGGGTCCTCCTCACAGGGAAGGTCCTGGTCCGCATCCTCTGACACACCAGAAAAGGGGTCCTGAGCCGCAGCCAGGCCCGAGTCTGAGTCAGAACATTCCCCCGGCGATGGCGGGGGGAGGGAGCGCTTAGTACCTCTTTTACGCCCGCACGCTGATTCTACCCTGGCCACAATTGACTCCAGGACTGCCGACAAAGCATCCAGCGGAGTAGCAGTTGCACTGGCAGCTGCCTCTGGAATACCTGGGGAAACACAAGCTTCTGACTGACTCCATAACTGCCCACTGACAGCCCTTAGGGACCCAGTCAAATGCTGACACAATCACGTCCACCCTCCTTGCTGCACAGACTGAGAGGAGAGACACCCAGGGGACTCACCGCCTAGCCAGGGACCGCTTCAGCGCCGCTGCACGCTCTGCATCTGCACATCACGTGTGCCTGAGGATCTGTGTGAGGGAGAAAGCGCGCCGTTCGCGCTGTACAGGAAGCCAGCTGCCACTAGAGGCCGAATCCCACTCCAAAATGGCCGCTGAGTGCCTGAAATAAAGCGCACGGACCACAAGAAAATAGGCGTGACCACGGAAAAATGGCCACCAATGGGAAAAACAATGCAATGCATAGGCCCCAAACAAATGGCGCCCAGCAAGCGAGGTGGACGAGAAGGCCATGCACGGAGGTTTCCCACAAAAAGCACCCCCCCACACAGGGAGAAGACCCGGACACCCCCGCAGCCCCCCGCCAGGACGGAGCCCCGCTAAGGTAATTCCCCGGTTGCAGCGAGCCCCGCAATGGGGAGGAGGAAGAAAAGGGGGTGACAGAGGGAGAGGGGTGAGAGCCATAGGACCCTAGCGACCCCTGTAGGAATGCCCAGCTGTTCCATCCCACCAAAGCAGGAGAAACTGTACTTACCCGTTCCCGTGAGGACCTGCTGGTGCCATCCTGACAGACCTACAACCGAGCAGTACGGAGTAGCTGTCGGCCCGGTCCACTGTGACTGAGACAGCAAGCCGCACAGTCATATGTGGACCCTGGAGCATATAGCTCACCGGCCACCCCTGGAGCCATGGGGTATGTTGTGACAAACCCCACGCAGTAGCGAGGGGACGGTAACACGCTCGATGGCTGGACTGGGGGGACTACAAGGATCTAAAGTCCTGCCTGTCATGCCCAGCCGGCAGTTGATAGAAGATTCTCAAAGAAAATAATAAAAGTAAAAATCTCTTCAGGATACAGGCCCCGAAGGGAGCCACATCCTCTCCTCTGCTAGGCAGAAAAAAACTGAGGCTGCTAGCTGCAGGGAGGAGGGTTATGTTGCGAGGGTCCGCCCCTTGGGTGGGACTGTTTCAACTCTGTTGTAAAATAACATGTATGCATATTAACATGTTCTGCCTAGTCCTCTCCTGATAGATGGAACATACCCAAAAGTCAAAGATTTATGGAACTGTGTCCGTCCATGGACGAAGAAGAGAAAATCTATTTTTAAGCTTTTTGGAAAACATAGGGAAGGGTTATCACCCCTGTGACATTTGTTTTGCTGTCTGTGCACCTGTTCAGAACATTTCACCTCACTTTCCGTCCCAATGACAAAGGTTTTTGAAAAGTGGGGTTTTTATTGAAACAAGGATTGGTGATAAAGCATCAGTGGAGAGGAGACATCTTTTTCCCATATTAACTCTTACAGGAGAGAATTTCCCTTCCTAGAGGTAGATTTACTCTCACTTCTTGTTGTCTCCTTACGTTTGTAAGTTGGATGTTTGAAAGTAGGGGCCTGCCGTATGTACTCTGCAGAAATTTTCCCCTTAGGTGTTGGTGTTGCCACAACACTGTAAGCCCTCACAGTTACTCTTGGTGGGCGCTGGAATGGGCCCTGCTGTGAATTATTATATCAAGAATTGTAATTACATGCCATTGTTGAACAGGGGCAGAAAAATTGGGCATTTGGTGGTGGTAGTGGTGTTGCCACAGCACTGTAAGCCCTCACAGTTACTCTTGGTGGGCACAGGAATGGGCCCTGCTTTGAATTATTAGATCAAGAATTGTAATTACATGCCCCTGTTGAACAGAGGCAGAAAAATTGGGCCCTAGGCACTGGTGCCACAACACTGCAACCCCTCACAGATACTGTAGTTGGCGCACAGCAATGAGCCCTGCTGCAAAGCATTGCATCAAAAATTGTAAATACACGCCCCTGTTAAACATGGGCTGAAAAATGGTGCCCAGAACCAAAAATGTTCTTTCAAGCTATCAGCATGATTATTGAGGAGGAAGAGGATAGTCACTCAGCATAACAGGCTAGTCACTCAGCATCAGCAGTCTTGAAGGGATCTAAAATTTCCCAAAAAATTATTTGGTTACATCAGCATCAGGTGCTTGGTAGCTGGTGGTGATCCAAGGCTGATTCATTTTTATGAAGGTCAATCGATCGACCGAGTCGGTGGACAGGCGCACCCTGTGATCGGTTACAAAGCCTCCAGCAGCACTGAATGTGCGTTCCGAAAGAACGCTGGATGCAGGACAGGCCAGTAGCTCAATTGCAAACTGTGCAAGCTCTGGCCAGTGATCCATCCCCAAGACCCAGTAACCCAGAGGATTTTCGGTGGGAAAGATGTCAAAGTCTGATCTTACCCCTAGGTATTCCTGCACCATGTAAACCAGACGCTGGCGATGGTTGCTGGAAGCGATCATACCTTGAGGCTGCGTACTAAAAAATTGTCTGAATGCGTCGGTCAGAGGGCCACCTTCTCCACCGCTTCTTCTTTGACTGACCAAAGCCTCAGCAACACGTTGTCCAGGACCAGGAATTTGTAACCTCCCAGTCTCTGGTAACGCGTTGCACAGACCTTTCTGCAAGGCCTCCCGAAGATGCTTCATCCTCTGCTCCCTCTGCGATGGCAAGATAAGGTCCGAACCTTACCCTTGTAACGTGGATCAAGGAGGGTTGCCAGCCAGTAATGATCCCTCTCCTCCATGAATACGAGGATCCTTCCACAGGCTTGGCAGGATCAGGGAGGCCATGCAGTGTAGGTTTGCTGAGGCATTCGGTGCGGAGTCCTCTGGGTCACGGAGTACAACATGATCCGCAGCCACCTCCTCCTAGCCACGTACAAGTCCATGGGTGTCTTGGGACTGTAATTGATCCCTTGAAGACTGCTGCTGATGCTGAGTGCTAGGCTCCACCTCCATGCTGACACAATAATCCTCCTCCTTCTCCTCCTTCTCGTCCTCCTCCTCTTCCTGTGTGATAGCCGGGCCAGCAGGAAAACTGTCTGGATAAAGGGGGCCTTGAGAGGTAAGGAAGTCCTCCTCTTCCTGCCTTTGTTCTACCTCAAGTGCCCTGTCCATTATTCCACGCAGCATGTGCTCCAACAGGTGGACAATAAAGGAAAAAACCCCCCTGGGAAATATGGGACTTTAAAAGTGACTGACAAACCAAATGATATGAAATACAAAAAATATATTTATTAAATAAACACGTAATCATAAAAACTTTTTGATACATATCCGGAGGAAAAATAGAAAAATCATCTGACACATATAGGTCAATAGGCACCACGTCCCTGATAATTAGAAGATACAGATAAGGGAGAAGTGGGACTTTTGAGGTGCATTCAAACACATGATTGATAAAAAATATAATTTTTTATTTAATAGAAAAATTCCATTCACATATATTATAACAAATATATAATTTCAATTACAGTAAAAAACAATGAAATATTATACAGACAGATAATCTCGACGTTTCGCCAATAAACTGGCTTCTTCAGGAGTATTAATTATTGTCATGTATTACTAGAACGAGAAATACACACAGTAAGTATACAAAAATACACTAATATGTTGCTCTACAAAATAATATTTAAATATTCAACAGAGAGTGATACAAGGACATTTTCAAAACCACCACATGAGCCTTCATTACCTGTGCATTGATGAAGAAATCAAAAATTTAGCTGGTATTGAATCAGAGGAGTGTTCTCATAAGGGAGTCTTTCAGTGAACCTTAGAGAAGGTGCTAGCTCATAAAGAGCACATAAATTAATAATGTGCTGCTGAAGGCAATGGAAGGTGAATAGTCACCTGAAAGGAGGAAAGAGGATGATTATATAAAGTTAGACCCATACTAGGACGGAACTAAATATATGAAATCCAATTTTAAAACAATACCTTAATCTAAAGGTCATTTTAAGATTCCAAAAAAGGAACAGAAGATCATTATATCATGATGGAATTATATTAGAGGAATTGGTCATATATATAAAAAAATAAATGATGTTAATCAGGGGGTATAGGAAAACAAATACCTGAATCATCCACTTTAAAGCCTAGTTGCAGAAAGAGGATAAAAGATCAGAGCAGAAAGGGTGCCGGTCAGTATCTATAAGACCAACAATCCATCTGTCAAAAATAAATAAAATATATATATGCAAATCAAAGGATGCTGCAAAAGCATTCCATAGATAAGATAGATAGTGAAAAGGATATAATTCCTCTATAGATACCTGAGACATATGGTCTTTGGACATATAATCTTCCTCCGATAGCGGCAGCTATATCACCCAGGCAAACCACCAAAGCTTATGTAGTCACCATCTCCCTCGCCTATAGGACGCCAATTTGGCCCCAAAATTATAGGCGGGGCGGGCATATCAATTCCACCTGACAGGGAACCAATCCATACTATTGTTTAAGAATATGGTGGATGTAAAGGGCGGCCGGAAATGACACATTGCCGCGCATCGGAAATGACGCTTAGACATCTGAGTGATGAAAGAAAATTCATCACACACTGAATGCAATCTACAAAACGGCCACAAGATGGCCGTAATGAGACCGAAATCAAGTAAGGATAAATGAGTCAATGTTAAACTGGTGGGAAAAACAAAAAATAGGTCAGAAATAAAAACAAGGATGGAAACCTTTTGGTGGAAAGGTGGCCCCAACTTAAATGCTAATAAGCAAAGAATTGGAAGCCCCGGGCGCCCGTAGGTCACCTTAAATCGACGAGAACAACTCCCCTGGGAATTATGATAATTAGATAACAAATTATATATGATATACTGCAAGATTGCAGTAAATGCGTAATAGTAGCATATAATGCACTTGAAAAGAATTGTCCGATCACCTCTTATGAAAAATAACCAAACAAACAGAGAAACACAAATAATAATAAATAATAAACAGACTGGCTGTTTGGGCCTAAGGTCATTCAGAAAATTATAAACAGAGTCAGTTTCAGAGAAAGGGCTTATAACTGATAGACTCATTGAGTCCTGGATGAGAGGTGGCATTAAGTGAAAAAATCCACTTTGCCTCTCTTTGCAAAAGACCTTTATCACAATCTCCACCTCTTTCATTAATTGGAAGATGCTCTAAGGCAAAAAATGTCATTTTAGATAAATCAAAGGCATGATATAGACCACTATGTCGACTGATCGGCGTTTCCATTTTTTTCTTTCGGATAAGGGAAACATGGTCCCTTACTCTATGAAAAAAGGGTCTCTTGGTCTTGCCAATGTAAAAGGCACTGCATTCACACTTCATGAGGTATACAATGCCTATAGACTGGCAATTGGCAAAGAATTTAGGTTTGTAGGTAATACCATTGGGAAGAATAAATTCCTCAGAACTACATAAAAATTGGCAGAAATCGCAACGGCCACATGGAGCTGTACCCTTACGAGAAGATCTGCCAATCGGTTTCTGTAAATGGCTGTGGACCAATTGATCTTTTAATGACCTGGACTTTTTGTACGTGATTTGGGGGTATGGTTGAATATATTTGGAGATTATTTCATCAGCTGATAATAGGGGCCAAAATTTAGTAATGATATTTCTCATCTTTTGGTGGTCACCAGAATATCTGGTGATCAACCGTACCTTCTGATTTGAAGATTTAATCCTCGAGGAGTGAATTAAATCAGTTCTTTTTTGGCTCTCTGATATGCCCTCTTTAGTACCGTACGACTATATCCTCTGTTTAGCAATCGGGATTGTAAGGCTTTAGCTTCAGTTTCAAAGTCCTGTTCCTGGCTGCAGTTCCGCTTGATTCTTAAGTATTGGCTATATGGTATACTATGTACCAATGGCTTAGGGTGGGAGCTTGCAGCATGCAGGATGGTGTTACCTGCACATGGTTTCCTGTATAATGAGGAGCCCAAAGTACCATCTGGATTCACATAGATGGAGATGTCCAAAAAGTTAATAATCTGTTGATCACACGTCATTGTGAATTTGAGATTATAACGATTTGTAGTTAGTTTGGACATGAAAGCCTGCAATTCATGATTGGACCCCGTCCAAACAACAAAGATGTCATCGATAAAACGGCGCCAGATGAGGACGTGGGAGAAATGGTCCCCAAATTCATTGGAAGAAAATATCTCTCATTCCCACCCCCCCAGGTACAGATTGGCGTACAATGGGGCACACTTGGTCCCCATCGCAACACCCTGTACCTGGAGGTAGTGGGACTGATCAAAAACAAAAATGTTGTTCATTAAAATGAACATGAGTAGTTCCAGAATAAATTGATTATACTTGTCAGCTCCAGGTCCTCTTTCTGATAAGAAGCCCTGAACAACTCTAACCCCCCACTCATGAGGGATAGAGTTGTAAAGAGCCTCTACATCAATGGCCACCAGCCAGGATCCCGGTGGTATATACAGGGCATCAATGGACCTAATAAGGTCCGACGTATCCTGTATATAGGAACTAAGAGAGCCGACATGTGGTCTGAGCTAATCATCCACTAGTTTACTTGCATGCTCTGTTAGACATCCATTGCCCGAAACGATTGGACGCCCAGGAGGGCATTCCAAATTCTTGTGTACCTTGGGTAAGGCATATAAGGTAGGTATTTTAGGTTTTTCTACCAGTAAAAATTCACAAGTTTTTTTATCCAATAGATTGGCTTGGAAGGCACGACTAATTAGCAGATGAAATTTGGTCTCTGCATATTTAACTTGAGCATGGGGAATGGGACGATACCAGCTGCGGTTTAAGAGAAGGTCCATTACCATTTTTTTGTATTTTTCTAAATCCATTACAACAATGTTGCCTCCCTTGTCGGAGGGCTTGATAATAATTTGATTGTTTAGTTGTAAGGATATTAAGGCCTCACGATGGGATTGCTTAAGGTTGGACCCTCTATTAAACTTATTCCAGCTAGTATTTTTTATCTCTTTAGTAACCTGTTGAGTAAAAGCCCAAATATTGGGATTGCCTTGAAAGGTGGGAAATGTTCTAGATTTAGGTTTATAGAGGTGGGGTGGCGGAAAAAGTCTTTGAGATGGAATGTCAATTTCAGGACAGGGGGTAAACTCCTCTAAGGGGTCATCAAAGGGATTTCCTTCCTCCCATTGATCCATTAGATCATTTAGGGCCTTGATCTCATTGAGATCTCATTGTTGCCAAATTTCCTCAGATGTTAAATTAGGGGAGAAATGTTGGCAATCTTTGTCATATATGACTTTAAACATAAGTTTTCTGGCAAACAAGTTAACGTCTTTAATGATCTCGAATGCATCCACACTCTGTACAGGACAAAAGGTCAGGCCGAGACTCAAAACTTCGGTCTGATCTTTTGTAAGTGACTGTGAAGACAAATTAATTACTTGGAAACCAGCTTGGTTCCTTTCTGGGGAACCAAGGGATTGGCTACTTTCTTGGTGTCTAGATTTAAAGGGGGTTAGAAAATGGGAGCTGTGCGAAGATCCCCCAACGTGGGGGTTGGTAAGTCCCCCAAAGGGGTGTTTGTGGGAAAATTTGTCTTAGAAGTGATAGGTGCATGGGTGATAATAGAAGTACTAGTGGATATATTACCCACAGAATTAACTGGAGTAGGTGCAGGTTTCGTTTGAGAATGAAGTCCGGGACGTGTGGTGTCCTGTGGCATACGTTTAGAAGAGGAAGCGGATGACAGAGGTCTATCCGTTTTTCTTTTAGAAGAGGTTGTGGATGAATTCGAGGCCATACCTACTTGAGAAGAGGAAGACAAAGAAGATTCATCAGAATCAGTGGGATCCTGATTGGAGTTAGTTTGTTTACGTGAGAAAGATTTTTTCTTTCTCCATTGATTTTCAGGAGACTATCTATAGGCAGTATTGGTCTCATAGGCTAAACGATCACGATAGTACTTCTTATCTTTGGTTTTCAAAATATTTGATACAAAGTTTTTCAGATGTTTTTCCACAAGGGTTTCACGATCGGAAAAGGTATCTTCTGAAATAAGGCTTGAATTATCAGTATAAAGTTTTTCAATTTCGTTATTAATTATTTCCAAATCTTTTAAATAATTGCGGCACAAAGCCTCCATAATTTTAAGAGAACATGACTGTAGGTTGGATTCCCAGTCAGTCTTAAATTCAGTTTCAATTTTAAAAAGATTTGGAAAAATTTTGAATGCGTAGCCCCCAAGGGACTATGCGATCTTCAATGTATTTTTCAAAGTATTTGTGATTCCAGAATATACGAGCCTTTTTTTCCAAAAGTCTAGTTAAGCTATTGAAAAACCGTTCTAGGGTGATACCCCCAAAGGAGGACCCCTGAGCTTGATGGATTTTGCTCATGAGGCCATCAAAAGCCTCTCCCCTATAAGTGGCCATGTCTTACTGATTGAACCCAGACCAACACAAACAAATACTTCAGGAAAGAATGTATTAATTAATTTCCAATATATGTCAATATATAACACAAAATATAGTAAAAAATATATACAATTGAGTTAGAGGTGTCAGATGAAAAAATGGGCGTTTGCGGCCCGGTTAAATCCGGAGGAAAAATAGAAAAATCATCTGACACCTATAGGTCAATAGGCACCACGTCCCTGATAATTATAAGATACAGATAAGGGAGAAGTGGGACTTTTGAGGTGCATTCAAACACATGATTGATAAAAAATATAATTTTTTATTTAATAGAAAAATTCCATTCACATATATTATAACAAATATATAATTTCAATTACAGTAAAAAACAATGAAGTATTATACAGGCAGATAATCTCGACGTTTCGCCAATAAACTGGCTTCTTCAGGAGTATTAATTATTGTCATGTATTACTAGAACGAGAAATACACACAGTAAGTATACAAAAATACACTAATATGTTGCTCTACAAAATAATATTTAAATATTCAACAGAGTGATACAAGGACATTTTCAAAACCACCACATGAGCCTTCATTACCTGTGCATTGTTGAAGAAATCAAAAATTTAACTGGTATTGAATCAGGAGTGTTCTCATAAGGGAGTCTTGCAGTGAACCTTAGAGAAGGTGCTAGCTCATAAAGAGCACATAAATGAATAATGTGCTGCTGAAGGCAATGGAAGGTGAATAGTCACCTGAAAGGAGGAAAGAAGATGATTATATAAAGTTAGACCCATACTAGGACGGAACTAAATATATGAAATCCAATTTTAAAACAATACCTTAATCTAAAGGTCATTTTAAGATTCTAAAAAAGGAACAAAAGATCATTATATCATGATGGAAGGTATCTGTAAGAAGATGGAATTATATTAGAGGAATTGGTCATATATATATAAAAATAAATGATGTTAATCAGGGGGTATAGGAACACAAATACCTGAATCATCCACTTTAAAGCCTAGTTGCAGAAAGAGGATGAAAGATCAGAGCAGAAAGGGTGCCGGTCAGTATCTATAAGACCAACAATCCATCTGTCAAAAATAAATAAAATATATATATGCAAATCAAAGGATGCTGCAAAAGCATTCCATAGATAAGATAGATAGTGAAAAGGATATAATTCCTCTATAGATACCTGAGACATATGGTCTTTGGACATATAATCTTCCTCCGATAGCGGCAGCTATATCACCCAGGCAAACCACCAAAGCTTATGTAGTCACCATCTCCCTCGCCTATAGGACGCCAATTTGGCGCCAAAATTATAGGCGGGGCGGGCATATCAATTCCACCTGACAGGGAACCAATCTATACTATTGTTTAAGAATATGGTGGATGTAAAGGGCGGCCGGAAATTAGGGAGATGGTGACTACATAAGCTTTGGTGGTTTGCCTGGGTGATATAGCTGCCGCTATCATGTTTCCCTTATCCGAAAGAAAAAAATGGAAACGCCGATCAGTCGACATAGTGGTCTATATCATGCCTTTGATTTATCTAAAATGACATTTTTTGCCTTAGAGCATCTTCCAATTAATGAAAGAGGTGGAGATTGTGATAAAGGTCTTTTGCAAAGAGAGGCAAAGTGGATTTTTTCACTTAATGCCACCTCTCATCCAGGACTCAAGGAGTCTATCAGTTAGAAGCCCTTTCTCTGAAACTGACTCTGTTTATAATTTTCTGAATGACCTTAAAGGAGTAGTAAAGTTACATGTTTTTTCACCTTAATGCATCCTATGCATTAAGGTGAAAAAACATTTGACAATACCGCCCCCCCCCCCGAGCCCCCGTTTTTCTTACCTGGCCCCTCGAAAGTCCCATGCTCGTCCCCGTCATCCTCTTCGTTTTTCAGCCTGGCCGCCGATTGGCTACACTGGATGGATTGAAAGCAGCGCAGCCATTGGCTGGCGCTGCTGTCAATCACATCCAATGACGCGGCACGCCGGGGGGCGGGGCCGAGTGATACAGTCGGCGGCTATGGCCGCCGCTGTATCACGGGAGCGCGCCCGCAATCACTCCACACCATGCGAGCTCACTCGCATTAAGGTGTGGAGTCCTTGCGGGGAGGAGCCAAGACAGCCACCGAGGGACCCCAGAAGACCAGGATCGGGGCCACTGTGTGCAAAACGAGCTGCACAGTGGAGGTAAGTATAACATGTTTGTTATTTTTAAGCAAAAAAAAAAAAAGCTTTAGTGCTCCTTTAAGCCCAAACAGCCAGTCTGTTTATTATTTATTATTATTTGTGTTTCTCTGTTTGTTTGGTTATTTTTCATAAGAGGTGATCGGACAATTCTTTTCAACTGCATTATATGCTACTATTACGCATTTACTGCAATCTTGCAGTATATCATATATAATACATAATTTGTTATCTAATTATCATAATTCCCAGGGGAGTTGTTCTCGTCGATTTAAGGTGACCTACGGGCGCCCGGGGCTTCCAATTCTTTGCTTATTAGCATTTAAGTTGGGGTCACCTTTCCACCAAAAGGTTTCCATCCTTGTTTTTATTTCTGACCTATTTTTTGTTTTTTCCACCAGTTTAACATTGACTCATTTATCCTTACTTGATTTCGG
This sequence comes from Rana muscosa, assembly GCA_029206835.1. Lineage (NCBI taxonomy): Eukaryota > Metazoa > Chordata > Amphibia > Anura > Ranidae > Rana > Rana muscosa. The sequence goes on from CM055117.1 coordinate 361,973,605, forward strand.
TCTCATTACGGCCATCTTGTGGCCGTTTTGTAGATTGCATTCAGTGTGTGATGAATTTTCTTTCATCACTCAGATGTCTAAGTGTCATTTCCGATGCGCGGCATAGTGTCATTTCCGGCCGCCCTTTACATCCACCATATTCTTAAACAATAGTATGGATTGGTTCCCTGTCAGGTGGAATTGATATGCCCGCCCCGCCTATAATTTTGGGGCCAAATTGGCGTCCTATAGGCGAGGGAGATGGTGACTACATAAGCTTTGGTGGTTTGCCTGGGTGATATAGCTGCCGCTATCGGAGGAAGATTATATGTCCAAAGACCATATGTCTCAGGTATCTATAGAGGAATTATATCCTTTTCACTATCTATCTTATCTATGGAATGCTTTTGCAGCATCCTTTGATTTGCATATATATATATATTTTATTTATTTTTGACAGATGGATTGTTGGTCTTATAGATACTGACCGGCACCCTTTCTGCTCTGATCTTTCATCCTCTTTCTGCAACTAGGCTTTAAAGTGGATGATTCAGGTATTTGTTTTCCTATACCCCCTGATTAACATCATTTATTTTTTTATATATATGACCAATTCCTCTAATATAATTCCATCTTCTTACAGATACCTTCCATCATGATATAATGATCTTTTGTTCCTTTTTTGGAATCTTAAAATGACCTTTTAGATTAAGGTTTTGTTTTAAAATTGGATTTCATATATTTAGTTCCGTCCTAGTATGGGTCTAACTTTATATAATCATCCTCTTTCCTCCTTTCAGGTGACTATTCACCTTCCATTGCCTTCAGCAGCACATTATTCATTTATGTGCTCTTTATGAGCTAGCACCTTCTCTAAGGCCTTGTACACACGACCGAGTTTCTCGGCAAGAACCAGCAAGAAACTTGCTGGCAGAGATGTCTTGCCGAGAAATTCGTTCGTGTGTATGGTTTCTCGTCAAGAAAACCGACAAGTAATCTCGACGAGAAAATAGAGAACCTGCTCTCTATTTTCTCGTCGAGATTCTCGTCGGCATGTTTCTCGACGAGAAAAGTGAGTGTGTGTACACTTACCTGTCCTCCCGGAAGCCCGCGCATGTTCGAAATGAATTCGACGCATGCGCGGTAGCTTCCTAGGCATAGGTAGGGTATACCAAGATGGCGGCGACGGCATGCTCGTCGTTGTCGATGACGTCACCGCGTACGCTCCATTCAAAGAACCGCGGGTTCTTTGAATCGAGCGTCTGTACACTCGGCCGGGACAAGTTTCTTGTCCAAGAATCTCTTCGAAAAAAACATGTTTTTTTCGACGAGAATCTCGGCCGTGTGTACGAGGCTTAAGGTTCACTGCAAGACTCCCTTATGAGAACACTCCTCTGATTCAATACCAGCTAAATTTTTGATTTCTTCAACAATGCACAGGTAATGAAGGCTCATGTGGTGGTTTTGAAAATGTCCTTGTATCACTCTCTGTTGAATATTTAAATATTATTTTGTAGAGCAACATATTAGTGTATTTTTGTATACTTACTGTGTGTATTTCTCGTTCTAGTAATACATGACAATAATTAAAGTGGTTGTAAACCCTCCTAAATTATTATTTTTTTTAACTAGCTGTAAGAGAAAGGCATAATGAGCTATTATGACTAGCATAATAGCTCATTATGCATCACTTACCTTAGATCGGGGCCCCCGAAGCCATCCTCGTCTCCCTCTTCAGCCGCATCCATCGCTGCGGCGATAGCCGGAAGGTTACTTCCAGGTATCCCCACTGCAGCCAATCACAGCGCCGCTCCGGCTCTGTGATTGGCCGGAGCGGCGAAGACGTGAACCGCGCATGAGCCGTCGAATTCAGCTACGTCGTCGAATGTTGCGACCTAGCCGAATTTGTGAATGGGGTTAACCCCATGCGCATGCGCGTGACGTCAGCGTCGCTGCATTTAAATGCAAATATCTCCTTAACCGTGTAGGTTAAGGAGATATTTCATGCACCTACAGGTAAGCCTTAATCTAGGCTTACCTGTATGTCTTTGTTTATAAAGTGGGTTTACAACCACTTTAATACTCCTGAAGAAGCCAGTTTATTGGCGAAACGTCGATTATCTGTCTGTATAATACTTCATTGTTTTTTACTGTAATTGAAATTATATATTTGTTATAATATATGTGAATGGAATTTTTCTATTAAATACATTTTTTTATTTTTTATCAATCATGTGTTTGAATGCACCTCAAAAGTCCCACTTCTCCCTTATCTGTATTTTTTGATACATATGTTACAAAACAAAACCAAATGATGGATATATTTTGTGCGGATGCCTGTGGGCGTAGCTCTTAGCACCTGACCCAACGTTTCTGGCGTGAAGCCCTTCTTCAGGGGTTTATTTCAAGTGTACAGAGCAATACCATCTGTTTTTTTCTGTCAAACTTTTTCTGTGATTGGCGGGATACTCTTTTTCAACAGGTGGACAAGAGGGACAGTGTCACTGATGCATGCACTGTCACTGCTCACCATCCTCGTGGTCTCCTCAAATGGTGCCAGGACAGTGCATGCATCCCTAAACATGGCCCACTGGCGTGGGGGAAAAAATCCAAGCTCCCCTTACACTGTCCTGGTGCCATATTGCAACAGATACTCATTGATGGCCCTCTGCTGCGTGTGCAGTCACTGCAGCATGGCCAACGTAGAATTCCACCTGGTGGGCATGTCACAGATTAGGCGGTTCTTGGGCAGGTGGTAATCCTTTTTTTTTCAGGTCAGCCAGCCGAGCACTGGCATTATATGACCTGCGGAAATGCCCGCAGAGTTTCCTGGCCTGCTTCAGGACCTCCTGTAAGCCCGGGTACCTGCCCAAGAACCGCTGCACCACCAAGTTAAGGACGTGAGCCAAACAGGGCACATGGGTCAGTTGTCCCTGTCGCAGGGCGGAGAGGAGGTTGGTGCCATTGTTGTAAACCACCTTTCCTGGCTTAAGCTGGCATGGCATCAACCACCTCTGAGCCTACCCCTGCAGAGCTGACAGAATCTCTGCCCCAGTGTGGCTCCTGTCCCCCAAGCACACCAGCTCAAGCACCGCATGACATCTTTTTGCCTGCGTACTTGCGTAGCCCCTTGAATGCCTATGGAGCACCGCTGGTTCCGAGGACAAAGCACAGGTAGAGACCATGGAAGAAGAAGAAGAGGAGAGGTGTGTCAGAATCACCAGTAGTAACATTTTGGAGGCGTGGTGGTGGAACAACCTCCAACACTACTGCACCTTGTCCTGCATCCTTCCCAGCTGCCAGCAGAGTCACCCAATGCGCCATGAAAGATAGGTAACGTCCCTGTCCATGCCTGCTGGACCACGAGTCAGCGTTAATATGCACCTTACCGCTGACCGCCCTGTCCAGCGAGGCCAAGACATTGCCTTCCACATGCCAGCAGAGTGCCAAAATCGCCTTCCGTGAAAAAAAGTGGCGTTTGGGAACCTGCCACTGAGGAACCGCACATTCCACAAACTCACGGAAGGGGGCAGAGTCTACCAACTGAAAAGGCAGCAGTTGAAGTGCTAGCAATTTAGCCAAGCTAGCCTTCAACCACTGGGCCTGTGGATGGCTGGGAGTGAACTTCTTTCGGCGGTGCAGCAGCTGGGGCAGGAAAATTTGCTTGATACAATCGGACGTCGATGTACCGATAGCAGATTGCCCGCAAGTACTTGGCTGTGACACACCTAATTCTACACCTTCATTCCTCTCAGTGCAGGTTTCAGAGAGGACTAAAGGTATAGTGGGGTTGGGGATCCCAGCTGATGAGGAGCAAGGAGAGGTCCGCTTTGTTCTTTGGTGTGCGTCTTTTAGGTAAGCTTGCCAACGGACTGCATGGCAGGTCGACATATGTCTGGTCAAGCATGTAGTGCCCAAGCGGCTGATGTTTTGGCCACGCGAGATACGCTTTAGACATATGTTGCAAATGGCAATGGTGCGATCTGCTGCACACGTCTGAAAAAGGCCCACACCAAAGAACTTTTGGAATAACGCGCAGAGACAGCAGCGCCCTGCACATGCGGAGCTCTGCGGTGTGATGCAGTCGGTGTGCTGCCCTTAAGCTGGCCCCTGGAGGGCATCCTGCCTCGTTGGAGATGTGCCTCCTCTTCCTCTCTCCTATCAGGCACCCACGTGGAGTCAGTGACCTCATCATCCCCTCCCTCCCTCATCACTTGAGCAAATCTGGCAGTATGCTGCAGCTGGGGGAACATGACTGCCAGATAGCTGTCCTTGTTGGGCACCCCCTCTCTCTGGGCTCACGTTACTACTCCTCTCTCTGGGCTCACGTTACTTCCTTCCTCCAGCTGGGTTCCATCATCTGAGCCTTCAAAACGCTGGGCATTCTCTAGGAGCATGTACCCAACACTGTGGTCAAACAGTTCTGGGGACTCCTCAGGAGGACATGGTGGGGCTAGGGAAGGAGTGACTGATGCCATTGAGCCGAGGGAAGAGGCCACTTTGGCAGCTGCTTTGCCAAAGTACCCTGAGCCTGGGTGAGAGAGGACGAGGAGTATGAGGACGGCTTGGTCATCCACTCTACCAAGTCTTGGGCATGTTGCGGCTTAACATGGCCAGCTGCCGAAAATAAGTATAACGGAGGTTTGGGACTTTGAGTGAGACTGTAGACATGGTGTAGGTAAAAAAGATAGACCTTTATTCAAAATAAACGCATGACATCTCCAAACAGAAATCACATGGATTTATTTCCTTTGACCAGCAACCAGATTTAGTAATTTACACTTCATTATATATCTTTTAGATGTCCTGAGCACTAGCCCCTGAAGAGTGTAACTTATACACGAAACGCGTCGGCATCAGAAAACGCATCAACTCAGTTGACAACATAATCATTTACCTATGCTTTTACTGGTTTTATATGCTCACTTTTTCATGTTTTTAGCGCTTGTTGCCATGTGATATCTGTACATATGCAATTCACTGAATGTATTCCATTATCCATACGGATCACTAAGTGGCACCTGGTCACACACTGATGTACCTTGTTGCTTATATTGTGCATACCCATACTTATGTGTGTGTGTAACTCTAGGGAATCGCATCAACCAGAATGTTTTTCCTTCCATGTGATTTCTGTTTGGAGGTGTGTCATGCGTTTATTTTGAATAAACATGTATCTTTTTTACCTACACCATGTCTTCAGTCCCAAACCTCCGTTATACTTTTTTGAATTAGGGATGGAGGTGCACTACATATGCGCCTCATTCAAAGTCCCAAACCTCCCCCTCTTCTTTGTTTAGCTGCCGAAAAGGACAAGCGTGTCCCACGGCCATGTGCTGATGAGGATGCACCGTGTCCACGACCAGCAGCACTGTTGCCTCTAGACACAGAGCCCGCTTGCCCTCTTCTATTGCCTCGTGACTGTCTGCCTCTCCTTGTTTGCCTTCCAGACACACTAATGGCCTGCAGTGAGATGTAGCTGCACAAAGGTGGGATGTTTATGTGTGTGTGTATGTGTATGTATGTATGTATGTATGTGTATATGTATATGTGTGTGTGTATGTATATATATTGTGACAGCAGGAAGGTAAAGTCACCTGGTTGCATCCAGGGGGGTAGATATATTTCGCCCAGATTCAGGCTTTACGCCGACTTATACAAATAGGTGGAGAGTTGTATAAGCCCAGCTAAGGCTAGTGGGCTCATGGATGACTCATACCTCTAGGGAGAGTGCTGGGCGTCGTGCAGACAGGGAGTTGATGAGACCAGCTGAAGCTTGTCAGCTCATTTAGGCCTCTATAAGAACTCCCAGCTTCATTAGATGTTAGCTCATGCCTGGACCCAGACCTGTGTGGACTGTCTAGGGAGAGTGAACCCCTGTGCGGTGAGACAAAGCCTGTGTGGCTATTTGCTTGGACATTTAAAACCAGGGACTTAGGGACTAGGACAGCACTAGGCTGATCCCAGTTGTTAGTTAGGAAACCTGTATGTTTAGTCAGAGGTCAAGTTGACCAGGATTTATTTTGTTTATGTTTCTTTTGCTTTGCTGTGTTTTGTCACTGTAAATAGAAAATAAACCGCACCTTTTTGACTTTGAAAACCACAACCTCCGTTTGCTGGGCCTGTTTTTGTGTGGGGAGCCCATCTCGGGGGTCACACACACCCGCTGCCGAGCTAACCCCCTCACAGTTGGTGGAGAACCAGTGGCAGTTTTTTTTTAAGCCAGCATGGAGGAGATACTGAAGCAGCTGTCTCTAGCAAATGCCAATCAACAGCAGACAAATGCAGGTTTGCAAAAGAGCCTTGCAGCTCAACAACAGAACTTCGCAGCCCAGCAGCAAGCTCATCAACAGAGCCTTGCAGCCCAGCAGCAGACAAACGCAACTTTGCAACAGAGTCTGGAGGCTCAGCAACAAGCCCAGCAGCAATCTGAGGCCCGCTTCATAGACCTGTTGCAGAAGCAAGAGCAGAGACTACAACAACAGATGGAAGCAGCAATGCAGCAACGTCCGCAGACCAGTGAGGAAAGCCGTCCCACTAATACCGCGTCCTTTGGGGTGAGTCGTTTATTGACAAAAATGACTGGAGAGGATGATCCAGAGGTATTTTTGACCACATTTGAAAGGACCGCTGAAAGAGAAAAGTGGCCTGAGGAGCAGTGGGCTGGACTGGTGGCTCCTCTGTTAACTGGTGAATCGCAGAAAGCTTACTATGACCTAGAGCCTAACCAAGCAAAAGACTATGTGATGCTAAAAGCTGAAATATTGGCAAGGCTGGGTGTCACCCAGGCTGTCCGGGCTCAGCGTGTGCATAACTGGACTTTCCAGCTTGGAAAACCCCCCAGGTCTCAAATGTATGATCTCATTCACCTGAGCAGAAAGTGGCTACAGCCAGAGACTTTGTCCGCACCAAAGATTGTGGAACGTGTTGTAATGGATCGGTTTTTGAGAGCTCTTCCTACTGCCATCCAAAAGTGGGTAAGCCATGGAGACCCAGAGACGGCCGATGGTCTTGTGGATCGTGTGGAGAAATACTTGGCTACAGAGAACCTGACGGCCTCTTCCAGAGACACTCGGACTTTCCACCCTAAGACCAGACCATCCCCAGGGGCGGATAAGAGGATTCCAAGGGGTGAGGGTGGAGAGAGTGAGAGGGTGGGAGCTCTACCCCAAGTTTGGCGAGAACAGCCTGGGAAATCAGCGGCTCAAGAGGCCGCAAGAAGGATCGTTTGCTACCGCTGCCGGCAAGCGGGACATATTGCAGCCAATTGCCCGGTTGTGGAGGAACCCATGCAGTGTGACTTTCTGACGGGCAGACGTCAGTCGCTGTGTGCGACAGTCGCATGCACTGCCATTCGAGGAACTGAGAAACATTTATGCAAAATGTGTGTTAATGGTAGAAATGTTGTGGTATTGCTGGATTCAGGTAGCCTTGTGACCCTGATAAAGGCTGAGTTAGTTAAAACAGAGGTCTCTGGGAATAGCAAGGTAGCTGTTATTTGTGTGCATGGGGACACCCGAGAGTATCCAGTGACTACAGTGTGTTTCGAGACCCCCAAAGGTACCCTCTCTCATCCAGTGGGCTTAGTATCTCAGTTACCGCATGACGCCATTGTGGGAAGGGATTTTCCGAAGTTCTGGGAACTGTGGGATGATCCTGAGCCCCCCACTGGTGCCCCTATGTACCAGGAATGTGATAGCCAGAACTCCCCTGAGAGTGGTGAGGACTCTCCGGAATTTCCCTTATCAGTATTGGCAGGGGAGACTCAAGAAACTGGAGAGGAGCCCACCTCCTCAGACGAAAACCTACCGTCTGTGGAGTTTTCTGATCTGGAGGTTCACAGGGAAAATTTTGCCACAGAACAGTTAAAAGACCCCGCCCTAATAAAGGCACGGGAAAACGTAGTGGAAATAGATGGCGAGTTAGTGAACCCAGATAATACCTGCACTTACCCATACTTCAGCGTAGAGAAGGACCTACTGTATCGGGTGGCAAAAAGGGCAGAAGAAACCGTTGAGCAGCTTGTGGTGCCCAAACCTTACAGGAAGTTGGTGTTGGAGTTGGCCCATGGGCACATTCTTGGAGGTCATCTGGGGACAGAGAAAACCCGAGAGAGGGTATTACAGAGATTCTATTGGCCGGGGGTGATGAAGGACATAGAAAATTATTGTTCCTCCTGCCCTGTGTGTCAGAGGTCGGCCCCGATGCCACATTTCCGTAGCCCGCTGGTCCCTCTACCCATCATTGAGGTCCCGTTTGAGAGGATCGCCATGGATTTGGTAGGTCCTATAATCAAGTCCGCTAGGGGGCACCAGTACATATTAGTTATAATGGACTATGCCACCCGTTATCCAGAAGCGATCCCTCTCCGAAATATCTCGGCCAAAACCATAGCCAAAGAGCTATCTCTTGTGTTTAGCCGGGTGGGTATTTGTAAAGAACTGCTTACGGACCAAGGTACACCCTTTATGTCCCGGGTTATGAAGGAGCTGTGTAAATTGTTCAAAGTGACGCAATTACGTACATCTGTGTATCACCCCCAAACCGATGGGCTGGTTGAAAGGTTCAACAAAACCCTAAAACAAATGTTGAAGAAAGTGGTGGATAGAGATGGAAAGGATTGGGACTGTCTACTTCCTTATCTGATGTTTGCTATTAGGGAGGTGCCCCAATCCTCTACGGGATTCTCCCCCTTTGAGTTACTGTATGGGAGACACCCAAGAGGGCTGTTGGATATTGCCAAGGAAACTTGGGAAAGTGAGAGTTCTCCCCACAGGAGTGTGATTGAGCATGTCGCCCTGATGCAAGACCGAATTGCACAGGTAATGCCCATCGTGAAGGAACATTTGGCCCAAGCGCAGTTAGCACAGCAGAGAGTGTACAACCGTGGAGCCAAGACCCGTACCTTTTCCCCGGGGGATAGGATACTGGTACTTGTCCCTACGGTTGAAAGTAAATTCCTTGCCAAATGGCAAGGCCCCTACGAGATAATGGAAAAAGTGAGCGAAGTGAATTACAAGGTCAGACAACCAGGAAGGCGAAAGCCCGAACAGATCTATCACGTTAATCTGTTGAAAGCCTGGAGGGATAGAGAGTCCCTAGTCGCAGACACTTGGTCACCAGCTCAAACTGGTTGCGTGATTCCTGAGGTTGGAATAGCAGCCACCTTGTCACAACCCCAACAACAGGAGGTTAAGGAGTTTGTGCTTCGCAACAAGGAGGTATTCTCTGAGCTGCCGGGACAAACATCTGGGGTAGAGCATGACATCATTACCCCGCCCGGTGAAAGGGTGAAGTTAAAACCCTATCGGATCCCAGAGGCCCGACGGGAGGCAATACGGGAGGAAGTACAGAAAATGCTGAACTTAGGGGTGATAGAGGAGTCCCAAAGTGATTGGTCTAGTCCCATTGTGTTGGTGCCTAAACCGGATGGGAGCTGGCGATTTTGTAACGATTTTCGTCAGTTGAACAAAGTTACAAAATTTGACACCTACCCCATGCCACGTATAGATGAGTTGATCGACCGGCTGGGAACAGCCCGATACATGACGACTCTTGACCTCACAAAAGGGTATTGGCAAATCCCCCTGGCCAAGTCGGCCAAAGAGAAAACCGCATTTGTAACCCCAGACGGGGCGTTCCAATACAAAAGAATGCCGTTCGGGTTACAGAATGCGCCGGCCACATTCCAGCAGAAAATGGACCAGATGCTGAGGCCCCATCGGAAGTATGCTGCGGCTTACCTGGATGACATAATTGTCCATAGCACAGATTGGGCCTCACATCTGCCAAAAGTGCAAGCAGTCCTGGACTCTGTTCGGGAAGCGGGGTTTGTGGCTAACCCCAAGAAGTGTACCATTGGGCAGGAGGAGGCCAAATATCTTGGGTACACCATTGGGAGGGGAGTAATAAAACCCCAACTCAACAAAGTCGAGGCCATCCAGAGTTGGCCACGTCCCAACAGCAAGAAGCAGGTACGAGCCTTTCTGGGAATCGCTGGGTATTATCGGCGATTCATTCCCCACTTTGCTTCTAAGGCTGTGCCCCTAACCAACCTGACGAAGGGGAAAGGGTCGGTCATGATTAAATGGACCCCCGAGGCTGAGGCAGCATTCCAATTCTTGAAACAAGCCTTATGTAGCCAGCCAGTGTTGTACTCACCCGACTTCTCTAAAGACTTTGTCGTACAAAGTGATGCGTCAGATGTGGGGTTAGGAGCAGTATTGTCCCAGGTCTGGAACGGGGAAGAGCACCCAGTCATTTACCTCAGCAGGAAGTTGAAGTCCCATGAGGTAAATTACGCCACCGTTGAAAAGGAGTGTTTAGCGGTGAAGTGGGCTCTAGATTCCCTTCGGTACTACCTGCTAGGTAGGCACTTTGACATGGTTACGGATCACGCTCCGTTAAAGTGGATGGCTCAAAACAAGGAAACAAATAGAAGAGTGAATAGGTGGTTCCTGGCCCTCCAGGAATTCAACTTCACAGTAAAGCATCGCCCTGGCGTTCAAATGGGGAATGTGGATGCTTTGTCTCGAGTACATGAATGCCTGATTGCTGGTGTTCCAACCCCGAGGTTAAAACAAGAGGGGGGGGTATGTGACAGCAGGAAGGTAAAGTCACCTGGTTGCATCCAGGGGGGTAGATATATTTCGCCCAGATTCAGGCTTTACGCCGACTTATACAACTAGGTGGAGAGTTGTATAAGCCCAGCTAAGGCTAGTGGGCTCATGGATGACTCATACCTCTAGGGAGAGTGCTGGGCGTCGTGCAGACAGGGAGTTGATGAGACCAGCTGAAGCTTGTCAGCTCATTTAGGCCTCTATAAGAACTCCCAGCTTCATTAGATGTTAGCTCATGCCTGGACCCAGACCTGTGTGGACTGTCTAGGGAGAGTGAACCCCTGTGCGGTGAGACAAAGCCTGTGTGGCTATTTGCTTGGACATTTAAAACCAGGGACTTAGGGACTAGGACAGCACTAGGCTGATCCCAGTTGTTAGTTAGGAAACCTGTATGTTTAGTCAGAGGTCAAGTTGACCAGGATTTATTTTGTTTATGTTTCTTTTGCTTTGCTGTGTTTTGTCACTGTAAATAGAAAATAAACCGCACCTTTTTGACTTTGAAAACCACAACCTCCGTTTGCTGGGCCTGTTTTTGTGTGGGGAGCCCATCTCGGGGGTCACACACACCCGCTGCCGAGCTAACCCCCTCACAATATATATATATATATATATATATGTAGCAGGGTCTCCTTTAAGACTCCCGGGACTGCATTTCCCATGTTGCCACTGCAGAGACTTGTGGGAGGGACTATATAAGAGGAGGGCGAGGCTGAGCTTGGTCTCTTTGGACATTGCGCGGCTGCTGAATGGTCTTCCTGTGCGGATCTGCTGGAGTCCAGGGCCTGAAGCCTGAGGCCTTGCGCAACTTCCGAAGAGCCTTCCACCCCACTGCAGAGCCTGGGTGGCATCTGACTTTGCTTGCTGCTGACATCAGTTCGATCAGGGACCTGACTGTTGCAGACGCTGTGTGCGGAGACACAGCAAGTGGAAGTCCGGGACTGGGATCGCGTCTGGAGTGGTGAGCGAGCACCTGCTCAATTCGATAGGCTGTATTGTTGTTGGGCCTAGAGACTGCCGTGGCCCACCGGCCCTCTATTTGCTGTTCCACTGGAGACTAGTAGCAGAACAGAGTTAAAGGGTCTCCAGTGAAGTGTTCCTTGTGGTTACCTACCTTGTGGATTACAAGTATTTTTCCTGTACGTGCACCACCATTCAAGTTGCATGCGAAGAAAGTATTATTTTAAAGACTGAGTTAAATCTGTGTCAGGCCTGACCAGGGGGTAGAGTATTGTTTGGTGCACCATAGGGCGCATAGATAATAATAGCTGCGCGTGGTGTATGACCGCGCTGTGCGATTTATTGTCTGCTATATATAAGAGAAGCTGCAGGGCTCTGTAAGCAAGTTACCTGTTATGTTTTAACCTATGCCTTTCAAACTAAAGTAAAACAGTTATACTTTACCACGTGCTATCAGTGTGTTTATCATTGCACATAGTGCTGACCTTCAAGTGAAGTTGCGGTGTGTGTACAATCAGGAAGTAGATTGTGATAGATAACATTCCCTAGACTAACTGCGCCATAAGTCGGTTGAGTAGATTGCCGGGGGTTGGTGGAGCTGTACTCAGGGCCCGAAATCAAACCAGCGTCTCTCTTAACTGGGGGTAGTGCTACATATATATATATATATATATATATATATATATATATATATATATATATATATATATATATATATATATATATATATAATCTGTACTGATAATGCAGCTATCAGAATCAACTGCCTGCTGTGGTATTAGTATGGGAAAAGCAGCAATTGTCTTCAGTTAGTTTTAGGTGAAAACTGTGCATAGAGGGAAACAGTACACTAACTGAAAATACTTGCAGCTCTCTGCCTGTGATTTTATTATGAGAACACCACTAATAGTCTCACTAACTGTATTCAGGTAAGCTTTAGGTGAACGCTATGCAAAGCACACAGTACACTAAAGTGAAACACTGACTGTCTGCAGCTAGCACAACTGCCTGCCTGTCACAGTATAGAGAATAACAGGAACAGATCTAGCTAAACTGAATACAGTGTATAAATATATATACAACACCTAGGATGCATATATATCCTCTACACACTGTAACTGCAGCTAACTGACTCGCCTGCCTGCTCTATCCTACTCAATATAAATGACACTGTCTGTCTCTGTAATCTCTCATTAAACAACTCCAACACACTACACAAGGCCGCCAAGCCGGCGGCCTTAAATAGTGTGGGGCGTGTACTAAACCCCCTGAGCCATAATTGGCCAAAGCCACCCTGGCTTTGGCCAATTACGGCTCTCTGTTTTTTCTGCGGTGATTGGCCAAAGCATGCGGATCATAGTGCATGCTTGGCCAATCATCAGCCAGCAATGCACTGTGATGTCGCAGTGAATTATGGGCCGTGACGCGCCACTCGAATCTGGCACGAACGGGCCATAATGTTCGCAATTCGGCAAACAGCCGATGTTCGAGTAGAACATGGGTTCGACTCGAACATAAAGCTCATCCCTAGTGTACAGTTTCTACTACACTTCTGATGGTGTAGACAGTATAAAATACAGTGCAGTCATTGTACAGTTTCTAATACAGTGCAGGCGGTATACACAGTATCTAATACAGTGTTGTACAGTTTCTACTACTTTTCTGGTGATGTACACAGTATCTAATACAGTGTGTGCAGTTTCTACTACACTTCTGGGGGTGTAGCCGTAGAACAGTTTCTAATACAGTGCAGGCGGTGTACACAGTATCTAATACAGTGTGTACAGTTTCTACCACACCTCTGGTGGTGTACACAATACAGTGCAGCCATAGTACAGTTTCTAATATAGTGCAGGCGGTGTACACAGTATCTAATACAGTGTAGTGTGGTCTTGCAAAACAAAAAATACATCATGTCTGGAAGGCCACCAAGGAGAGGCAGATGCTCACAGGTCACTAAAAGAGGGCAAGCAGCCTCTGTGTCTACAGTCAACAGTAGTGGTCGTGGACAATGTGCATCCTCTGCAGGTGGCCGTGGGGCACGCTTGTCCTTTGTTTCTGCTGCTGGCTGTGTTATTGAGCCACAACATGCAGAAGAGTTGGTGGCGTGGATAACAAAGCCGTCCTTATCCTCCTCATTCTCTGTCACACAGGCTCAGAGTAGTTTGCCTTCCAATGCAGCTGGCAAAGCGGTCTATTCCACCAGCTCCTTGTCCACAGTCACTCCTTCTGTAGCCCCACCATCATTCACAGAGGAGTCCCCAGAATTATTCAACCACAGTGTCGGGTACATGCTGCTGGAGGATGCGCAGCGATTTGAAGGCTCAGATGTTGGTTCCCAGGTTGAGGAAGGGAGTAACGTGAGCCTTGAGAGAGGGGGTGCCACAGAAGGACAAGAAACTCGGTTAGGTCCCCCCAGCTGCAGCATACTGCCAAGTTTGCCCCAGTGACGAGGAGGGAGGGGATGATGAGGTCACTAACTGTACTTGGGTGCCTGCGAGAAGAGAGGAGGAGAAGGAGGAGGAGGCACAACTCCAACGAGGCAGGATGTCCTCTAGGGGGCAGCTTAAGAGCAGCCACCCTATTGTATCACACCGCAGAGCTCCGCAGGTGCAGGGCACAATTGTTCAAGGGGCTACGCAAGCAGTCAGGCTAAAAGATGCCATGCTTGAGTTGGTCTGCCTAGGGGACAGGAGCCACACTGGGGCAGAGATTTTGTAAGCTCTGCAGGGGCAGGCTCAGAGGTGGTTGACGCCACGCCAGCTTCAGCCAGGAATGGTTGTATGTGACAATGGCACCAAACTTCTCTCCGCCCTCCGACAGGGACACTTGACCCATGTTCCATCCTTGGAAAACTTGGTGGTGCAGCGGTTCTTGACCAGGTACCCAGGCTTACAGGATCTCCTGAGGCAGGCCAGATTAGTATGTGGTCATTTCCACCGGTCATACAATGCCAGTGCTCGGCTGGCTGACATTCAAAGGGAATGCAACATGCCCACCAGATGGGACTCAACGTTGGCAATGCTGCAGCGGCTGCACACACAGCAGAGGGCCATCAATGAGTACCTGTGCCAGTATGGCACCAGGACAGGGTCAGGGGAGCTTGGCTTATTTTCGCCACGCCAGTGGCTACTGATCAAGGATGCATGCACTGTCCTGTGCCCATTTGAGGAGGTCACAGGGATCATGAGCAGTGACAATGCATGCATCAGTGACACTGTTCCTCAAGTCTTCCAGCTGGAGCACACGCTTCGTGGAATCATGGACAGAGCACTTGAGGCAGAACAGCGCGAGGAAGAGGAGGACTTCCTTACCTCTCAAGGCCCCCTTTATCCAGATAGCATTCCTGCGGGCCTGCCAAACACACAGGGAAAAGAGGAGGAGGAGGAGGAGGAGGAGGAGGAGGAGGAGGAGAAGGAGAAGGAGAAGGAGGAGAAGGAGGATTGTTTCAGCATGAATGTAGATAACACTCAGAAACCCAAGGAGTTGTACGTGGCTGGGAGGAGGTAGTTACGGATCATGTGATCCTTAGTGACCCAGAGGATTTAGAATCGAATGCCTCTGCAAACTTACGCTGCATGGATTTCCTGATTCTGCAAAGCCTGTGAATGGACCCTAGGATTCGTGGTATCAAGGAGAGGGATCATTACTGGCTGCCAACCCTTCTTGATCCACGTTACAAGGGTAAGGTTGCAGAACTCATCCTGCCTTCGCAGGAGCATAGGATGAAACATCTTCAGTAGGGATGAGCTTCGAGTTTGAGTCAAACTCATGTTCGACTCGAACATTGCCTTTCGCCCGTTCGCCCAACAGCGAACAAATTGGGGTGTTCGCGGCAAATTCAAAAAGTCTATGGGAGAAATCTGAAGTGCTAATTATAAAGGCTTATATGCATGTTATTGTCATAAAAAGTGTTTGGGGACCCGGGTCCTGCCCCAGGGGACATGTATCAATGCAAAAAAAAGTTTTAAAAACTGACCTTTTTCTGGGAGCAGTGATTTTAATAATGCTTAAAGTGAAACAATAAAAGAGAAATATTCCTTTACATTTCGTACCTGGGGGGTGTGTATAGTATGCATATAAAGTCGCGCTTGTTTCCCCTGCTTAGAACTGTCCCTGCACAAAATGTAATTTCTGAAGGGAAAAAAAGTCATTTAAAACTCACTCGCGGCTATTAATGAATTGTCGGCTCCCGGCAATACATAGAAAAGTCATTGATAAAAAAAAAAAATGCGTGCGGTTCCCCCCAAATATCCATACCAGGGCAGAACCCGGGTCCCCAAACACTTTTTAGGACAATAACTTGCATATAAGCCTTTATAATTAGCACTTTAGATTTCGAACGTTCGAGTCTATTGTATTTAATAGGGTTCTAAAGTTCACGCGAACATTCTGTCTGTTCGCAGGTTCTGGTGCGAACCAAACAGGGGGGTGTTCGGCTCATCCCTTATCTTCAGGAGGCCTTGAAGAAAGGTTTGTGGAATGCATTTCCAGACCCTGAGAGGTTACAATTTCCTGGTACTGGACAAGGTGTTGCTGAGGCTTCTTTCAGTCAGAGGAAGAGTGGTGGAGAAGGTGGCCGGCTGACCGATGCCTTTAAACAATTTTTCAGTCCTCAGCGCCAAGGTCTGATTGGTTCAAGCAACCATCGCCAGCATTTGCATTACATGGTGCAGAAATATCTATGAGCAAGAGCAGACTTGAAGACCTTTCCAACAGAGAATTCACTGGGTTACTGGGTCTTGAGGATGGACCACTGGCCAGAACTTGCGCAATATGCAATTGAGCTACTGGCCTGTCCTGCATCCAGCGTGCTTTCTGAATGAACATTCAGTGCTGCTGGAGGGTTTGTAACGGATCAAAGAGTGTGCCTGTCCACAGACTCCGTTGATAGGCTCACTTTCATAACAATGAATCAGTCTTGGATCAGCAGCTATCAAGCACCTGATGCTGATGTAACTGATTGAATTTGCTATGGATGTGGGATCCCTTGAAGACTGTTGCTGACTATCCTATTCCTCCTCAATCTTGATGATGCTAGCTTCCAACAATATTTTTGTTTTAGGGCCCAATTTTTCTGCCCCTGTTTAACAGGGGCATGTAATTAAAATGTTTGATATAATATTTTAACGCAGGGCCCATTCCTGCACCCAACAACTGTGAGGGCTTACAGTGTTGTGGCACCACCACCGCCACCACCCAAGGCCCAATTTTTCTGCCCATGTTTAACAGGGGCATGTAATGACAAGTTTTTTTCACAGCAGGGCCCGTTCCTGCGCCCAACAAGATTATCTATGAGGGGTTACAGTGTTGTGGCACCACCACCACCACCCAAGGCCCAATTCTTCAGCCCCTATTTAACAGGGGCATGTAATTTAAAAATTTTGATCTAATATTTCACAGCAGGGCCCGTTCCTGCACCCAACAAGAGTATCTGTGAGGGGTTACAGTGTTGTGGCACCACCACCACCCCAAGGCCCAATTTTTCTGCCACTGTTTAACAGGGGCATGTAATTACAATTTTGGATATAATATTTTACAGCAGGGCCCATTCCTGCGCCCAGCAAGAGTAACTGTGAGGGCTTACAGTGTTCTGGTACCACCAACACCTAAGGCCCAATTTTCTGCAGAGTATATAGGGCAGGCTGTATAGTGTGTGTGTGTGTGTATGTATGTATGTATATATATATATATATATATATATATATATACTGCTGTTCAGAGTATATAGTGCCTGGGGGCTTGGGGGACCCCCACGCCATTTTAAAAAAAAAATTGGGTGACTGAAGGACCCGGTGTGGATTTTGGGGGTGATATCCATGCCATTTTTGAGGTCTTTTTGGTATTTTTATCTATATTGCCAGGATCCGACAATACACTACAGCCGCAAGCAGTTTTAAATGAAATGTTTTCCTTTAGAAATGTAATTTTGCTGTGACACTGTTATAAACTTGGGAAAGATGCGCTACTTTACAGGCATACTAAGGACACCCCCAGGCACGATATTTAAAGGAATATTTAATTTTTATTGTTTCACTTTAAGCATTATTAAAATCACTTATCCCGAAAAAACGGCATTGATACATGTCTCCTGGGGCAGGACCCGGGTCCCCAAACACTTTTTATGGCAATAACTTGCATATAAGCCTTTGAAATTAGCACTTTTGATTTTTCACATTCGTGTCCCATAGACTTTAACGGTGTTTGCATGTTCAAACAAATTTTTTGCCTGTTTGCATGTTCTGTTGCGAACCGAACCAGGGAGTGTTCGGCTCATCCCTAGTGCTGGGTTTATTCGAAAATTCATACATAGTCCTATGAGACCAGGCCAGTTTCTGTTTCGTTTTATGGAAAAACAGGGAGTTGAGTTCTTCTCGGGTCTTAAGTAGCTCACACTGTACCGAACGAGTGATACTGGCTTTGTGGGTGCTTTCTAGGTGAAGGAGACCTAGAAAGTGTCGACCTGCACAGCCCTTTCCCGTTTCAAGTGTGTGCCTATCTTGATCAGGGTTTCCCTGATCACTGACTTGTGGGCTTCTCAGACCACGAGTGGGTTATCCACAGAATTCTCGTTCAGAATGAAGTACTCAGAGAGGGTAGCTGTCAAGGTTTGATGGACTTCAGGGGATTGGAGAAGAGCCTCGTTGAGATGCCATGATGGAGGGCTCCGAACCGTATAGCCTGAGGGTGAGGGTAGGGTGAGATGTATGGGAGCATGGTCTGATATAAGTATGTCTCCAATGTGAGCCGAATTAACCCACGGGAGCTCTCTATGGGGGATCAGGAGGTAGTCTAAGTGGGAGTAGGTTTGATGTACTGAAGAAAAAAAGGAATAGTCCCTATCACGTGGATGTAAGAGACGCCAAGGGTCGATAATTTGTAAGAGTTGGAGTTCCTCTTTTAGGCGTTTGAGGCAAAAATAAGAGAGATGTGACATAACCCTGAATACATCCATGGCTTGGTCCATGGCAAAGTTTAGATCACCACCAAAGAGCAAGGTCCCCTCCTGAAACTCCAGAAGGATGGGTATCAAGCTTTGTAAGAAGGGGAGATGGTCCACATTGGGGAAATATTGATTACGTACCCCAATCCTCTCAGGGAGCGCAAGTCACTCCATAGGGAGAAAACCCTAGTTGGGGTGGTGGTAGGTTTAGGAGACAAAGCAACAGAGGTGCACGGACCAGGTGGCCACACCAAGAGTCAAAATCGACTAGAAAGGGACAAAAGAGTTAATGCAAAAAACGGGAATGTGTGCCTGTTAACCTTACACAATGCAAAAGATGAACATACACATAGACATTAACTATATAAAGCGTTGCAACTCTAACCCCACTGATCACCCCACACAGTTATTGAGGGCCAAACGACTGTAAGGTGTCCACTGGGTGAGTTCCACGCCCCAGCCGCACCACAGTATTTAGGGACAGAGAGGCCGACCCCAAAAAAGTAGAGGAAAAACAAACACAGTCTGTGGCCCTGAAAAGTTCTCCAGGAACTTCAGACAGAGGGTTGGGAGAGGGCAGTCGGTTTCTGAGACAGGGAACTCACCAGCAGACAGACAAGGATGGGTAAAAACTCCCCAGTAATTAACATGAGCAATCAACATAGAGCTTAAGGAGGATGACCAGAACCCCGAAGGGCCCCATGAGCTGTGCAAAATCGAATACAAAGGTTCACAGGAATGTATTAATCGCTGCCTTGCCACAGTCCCTGAGGACCCCTCATGCTAGATGGTGGTGTGGGATTGGAGAAACGGATCCAACATATTTAAAGATAATGAGAACAAGGACCTAAGCAATGAGATTGTGGCTTATGGGGAACCATCTAACCATCAGCACTACACATCGAGTCACTGTTCCCAATTTGTGTGAAAAACTGGTATCTCACTGCCAGGTCGGTTCCAATCTGTACAAAAGGGGCAAATAAGTAGAATGGTTAAGGTACAAATCCGAGGTCAGAGGCAAGCAGCAATCAAGAGTAGTCAAATAGTTTTCCAGGTCACAACAAGTTCAGACAGATCACACACTAGCACAGGAACGAGGGGGGACTGAAGATAATCCAAGAATTTGGCAGTGACTGGGCTGGGCTTATATAGGGAAGTTTGAGGTCACTTCCTGTGCGCCTCCTGGGCATTTTCCCACCTTTTTTCCATTAGGTTGAGGTCACTTCCTGTGCGCCTCCTGGGTATTTTCCTGCCTTTTTCCATCAGGTTGAGGTCACTTCCTGTGTGCCTCCTGGTCATTTTCCTACCTTTTCCCATCAGGTCTTCTGTGCAGGTTCGGGTTGGCGCACTGAGACGTCTTTGGCGCATGCTCAGTTGGCGCCATTGGCGCATGCGTAGTAAGCCCTGGAATCTTACAAAGCCCCCCCCAAAGGGGGCGGCCTCCGGACGCCCATCCGGGATAAAGCTCGCTGAAAGAACCACCGGAGAAGATCTGGAGCATGGATATGCGACTCGGGTTCCCAGGAATTCTCTTCAGAGCGGTAACCCCTCCTTTGTACCAGAAATTGGCGTCCGCGGCCCCTTTTATGGCAGTCTAGGATAGCCTCCACCTCGTACTCCTCAATCCCTTCAATCATGGAGGGAGCCGGAGGACGGGCCCCACGTTCCCCAAAGGGGTTCATGCCCACTGGCTTCAGGAGGGAGGCATGGAAGACAGGGTGGATTCGGTAAGTTGAGTTTGTAGACAACAGGATTGAATCGGGACAGGACAGGGAAGGGCCCAATTTCTTGGAGGGACAGGCCAACTTCAAATGCCTGGTAGACAGCCAAACCTTGTCTCCTGGTTGGAGATCCAGGTCCCCCCGCCACCTTCGATCATAGATGGTTTTGTAATCCAGCTGCGCCTTGGCCTTGGTATCCTTTAGGAGCTTTATGATTTTGTGCAGAAACTCCACTCTGTTTCAGACAGCCGGGACCGAAGCGGAAGCGGGTAGGACAGGGGAAAAAGAAGGGTGGTACCCCAGGTTGGCGTAAAACGGTGATTGCTTAGTGGTAGAATGTATTGCGTTGTTGTATGCAAATTCTGCACAAGGACGTAGGGACACCCAATTGTCTGGAACAGAAGTGGAGAAACAACAAAGATACTGTTCAAGAGTTTGGTTCATGCGTTCCTTTTGTCCATTGGTCTGAGAGTGGTAGGCCGAAGAGTAGTGGTTCTCGATGTCTAGAGCAAGACAGAGCTCCTTCCAGAATTTAGAGGTGAATTGGACCCCACCATCCGATTCAATATTGCTGGGGACCCCATGGAGGCGTATGATCTCCTTAGCCTGAGCTGTTTCTGGGGCGGAAGGTGTGCCAATCATAGGAATAAAATGAGCCATTTTAGTAAGGCGCTCCACAAAACAAATACGGATGTAAACCCATCAGAGGGTGGTAGCTCCACTATGTAATCCATGCTGATCTGTTCCCAGGGTCTGGAGGGAACAGGCAGGGGGCGTAGGAGACCTCATCATTTATTATTTTCTGTTTTGTTGTGATTGCATACCGGGCAGGAATTGACATAAGCGTGGCAGTCTGCCTTGAGGGTAGGCCACCAAAAGGTTTGCAAAAGCAGATTGTGGTTTTGGTCACCCCGAAATGCCCTGCTAACTTGTTGTCATGGCAGAGTTTGAGCACAGGAACTCTCAGTTGAAGGGGCACAAACACAGCATGGTCATGGAAGAAAAGTCCATCCTTTTCTTGCAGATGTTGTCCTGAGGGCAGTTGGTCTAGAGAGGAGGCCAGTTTAATCCTGGATAAGAGGTCATCTGTAAGTAGGAGGAAATTATAGGCAGGGAGTATCGCGTCTGTCGTTGGCGAGTTATCTGATGCTCTATCCCCCATGTATCCCACATCAGGTTTACAATTCTTGGATCCCGGACGGTTCATGATATGCATTTGAAATCAGGTGAAGAAGAGAGCCCATCTGGCTTGTCTAGGTCTGAGACGTTTAGCTGTACGGAGGTATTCCAAATTCCTATGATCAGTGTGGCTAAGTATAGGGTGCGAGGCTCCTTCCAATAGATTTCGCCATTCTTCCAGGGCCAGTTTAATAGCAAGGAGTTCCTGGTCCCCTACATCAATAGTTCCTTTCGGCTGGGGACAACTTCCTGGAAAAGAAGGCAACAGGGTGCAACATGGCTGTGGTTTTGTGGCGCTGAGAAAGTACTGCCCCAACCGCAATTTCTGAAGCATCGACCTTCAGCACGTAAGGCAGGGCCGGGTCATGATGACGAAGGTATGGGGCAGAGGTGAATTTCTTCTTGAGTTTGTCGAAAGCCGCCTGTGCTGAGGAGGACCACAGAAAATGTCTGTTTTGCTTGGTGAGTTGTGTGATGGGTGAAATTATTGACGAGAAGCCTTTGATGAATCTTCTATAAAAATTGGTGAATCCCATGAACCTCTGGATGCTCTTACGGTCCGAGGATACCGGCCATTCAATAACTGCAGTTATCTTCTGGGGGTCCATGGATATGCCAGAAGTCGAAATAATGAGGCCAAGGAATTGTATGGTATCTTTCTCAGACTCACATTTTTCAAGCTTGGCTGTGGATGTGATGTGCCTGGAGGGAAGGTGAAAAAACAAGGATGTTATCGAAGTACACTATCATGAAGAGGTCAAGAAAATCCCGAAAGATATCGTTCACCAAGTGTTGGAAAGTTGCTGGGTAGGGATAAGCTTCGAGTTTCGAGTCGAACTCATGTTCGACTCGAACATTGCCTGTTCACCCGTTCGCCGAACAGCGAACAATTTGGGGTGTTCGCGGCACATTCGAAAAGCCGCGGAACACCCTGTAAAAGTCTATGGGAGAAATCTAAAGTGCTAATTTTAAAGGCTTATATGCAAGTTATTGTCCTAAAAAGTGTTTGGGGACCCGGGTCCTGCCCCAGGGGACATGTATCAATGCAAAAAAAAGTTTTAAAAACGGCCGTTTTTTCGGGAGCAGTGATTTTAATAATGCTTAAAGTGAAACAATAAAAGTGAAATATTCCTTTAAATTTCGTACCTAGTGGGTGTGTATAGTATGCATGTAAAGTCGCGCTTGTTTCCCGTGCTAAGAACTGTCCCTGCACAAAGTGTGTAATTTCTGAAGGAAAAAAAGTCATTTAAAACTCACTCGCGGCTATAATGAATTGTCGGCTCCCGGCAATACATAGAAAAGTCATTGATAAAAAAAAAAAAAATGCGTGGGAGTCCCCCCAAATTCAATTACCAGGCCCATCAGGTCTGGTATGGATTTTAAGGGGAACTCCACCCCAAATTTATCCGAGCACCCTTTATCCGAGCACGCAACCTGGCAGGCCGCAGGAAAAGAGGGGCGAATGAGAGTGCCCCCCCTCCTGAACCGTACCAGGCCACACGCCCTCAACATTGGGAGGATGCTTTGGGGGTCTGTGACCCCTCAAAGCACCATGTCCCTATGTTGATGGGGACAAGGGCCTCATCACCACAACCCTTGCACGGTGGTTGTGGGGGTCTGCGGGCGGGGGGGCTTATCGGAATCTGGAAGACCCCTTTAACAAAGGGGACCCCCAGATCCCGCCCCCCTATGTGAATTGGTAATGGGTTACATTGTACCCTTACCATTTCACAAAGAAAGTGTAACAAATTGTAAAAAAAAACAGACACCGTTGGGGAAAGTCCTTTATTAAAACTAAAAAAAAACATTCCAGCGATGAAATCCAGTGTCCCGCGGTGATCAGATGTCCAGCGCTGTCCACACGAAACGTCATTGGCTGAGCCTGAGCGGACCTGATGGGGAACTTTCTCTGCAGTGTAATAAATGAATAGGCCCGTCTCTTCTAAAGTTCCCCATCAGGTCCGCTCAGCCAATGACGTAGGTGTAAGGCTAAGCGGACTAGAACGTGAGAAGGGGCGGGTCTATTCATTTATTACACTGCAGAGAAAGTTCCCCATCAGGTCCGCCCCCTCGCCTACGTCATTGGCTGAGCGGACCTGATGGGGAATTTCCTCCACAGTGTAATAAATGAATAGACCCGCCCCTTCTCACGTTCCGCATCTGGTCCGCTTAGCCTTACACCTACGTCATTGGCTGAGTGGACCTGATGGGGAACTTTAGAAGGGGCGGGTCTATTCATTTATTACACTGCGGAGGAAGTTCCCCATCAGGTCTGCTCAGGCTCAGCTAATGATGTTTCGTGTGGACAGCGTTGGACATCGGATCACCGCGGGACACTGGATTTCATTGCTGGAACAACGGAGGAGGGGGTGCAAATACAGAGGAGGGGGGACAATTTTCACCTGCAGTGTGCTGAATTTGTTAAGAGTGGGTTGCTTCCTGCCTTTGGCAAGGCGCCTGAATCACAGTGATAAAACCCCAGGACAAATAATAAAAAATTATATTCATGCATAACCATACTTTGTGTTGGTGTCATTGAATATACAGCCGGCTAGAGAGACTTCCACAGGTCCGAACCCAGCTCGAGCAGAACCAGAACCTCTCCAGAACCTCTCAAATGGTACCAGGAGTGGGGTGATTCAACTGAACAGGTGAGACCCCTTTATTTTTATTGGGAATTTATTGTCTTACTCTGTTCATTGATTCATCCGGACTAGACTCTCGAAGGAACACTGTATCCCTGGGACTCTCTGAAATAATGAGAGGAGGTATATAGGGACTTCGCTAGGTTGGCCAAGTCATGAGAGGAGGTATATAGGGACTTCGCTAGGTTGGCCAAGTCATGAGAGGAGGTATAATAGGGACTTCGCTAGGTTGGCCAAGTCATAGTCAATGAGGGAATCATAAATTCCCTCATTTCTACAGGGCGGATCTGTGGAAACCCTATTTACTGTGTGCACACCAGGTTGATTTAATAATATCATCTTGCAAATGTCTATTATTTCTTGTTGTGGTGAATGTAAAACTGGTTTACTGTTTGCTTATAAAGGGAAGACCACGTCATTAGTGGCAATTGTTCCAGGGGGGTATCATGTCAAAATTGGCAAGGGTCCTATGTTCCAGGGATCAAAACAACATATGTTAAGGTTTAATATACACAACATACTACCCCCCAGTCCGGTGTTCGAGGGACTAAGTGTAGCAGAAATACAGTGTCTGGTTGTATTTAAAAAAGGAGAACACTGGGTTGCTTGTCATAAATCTATAAATTGTCATAAGGTTGAGGACATTTTCCGCCCCTGGACCGAAATAGAGAAAGCAAGACAGAATTTTTTTCAATTTTTAAAGTATAAGAATAAAATATTATTGTTTATTAAAATGGGTAATCAGTCGGGAAAAAGTGATGATGAAGGTAAGCATCAACCCTCCCCGATAGATTACATGAAAGGCAATTATGGAAATCATTGTACTGATCCGTTCTGGTCTCTGGTCTTAAAAAGAGCACATCAGTTAGAAGTGCATGTTTGGGGGAGTACGGACCATGTTCCGAAGGAGAATGGGTAGAAGTCACCAGAATATGTGACCAGCACAAACAGTACAATTATCCCATAACAGACCTTGATAAGGATTACATGACTCAATGTTGTAAAATTTGGGCAAAAGGTATGAAGGAATATAGAAAGAAGCACACAAATATGAAATCGGGAAAGAAAAATAAGGCAGAAGGTATAATGGGTAGCCCATCAGCCCCCCCTAATTTATATCAAGAAAAACCACCCCCATATGCTATGGTGAAGGATGAGTCTCCTGTCCCAAAGCA
The DNA here is from genome assembly GCA_029206835.1 of Rana muscosa. NCBI lineage: Eukaryota > Metazoa > Chordata > Amphibia > Anura > Ranidae > Rana > Rana muscosa. The sequence goes on from CM055117.1 coordinate 361,998,823, forward strand.
GATATATCCCTTGCTGGATCCAAATATCATAGCAGGAGTCTTAACTATAGCCAATAAAAAAGGGGAAGGCTGGATGAAGGAAGCAGAGGAAAAAAGGCAGACAAAGGAAAAATTTAGTATATTGGTACGGGCACAGGAAAAGTATGATGAGCAAGATAGAAAAGAAAAAGAGGAAAGAAGACAAATGTGGGAGGAAGTTAAACAGCAAATGACAGAAAAAGATGAAAGAATAAGGGAATTAAGCAGGTTATTAGACTACATGAAACAGATTAACGCAACAGAAACTACTATGATACACAAAGCAGAACAGCTTATTGAAGCTGATCGTAATCTTGTAGTGCCTGATCTGTCCAGGCAGTCATCCCCTGGACAAACCCCTACACATGCCACAAACAAAATTGGTACCGCAGAATCCGATGATTCATTTGTAGCATACACAGAAAGAACACCTCTAGACACAGAAAAGCCAAAGGGGTCTTTCCCCTTCATTACAATGGGAGATACACAGATACAAATACCATTGCCCTTAGGAACAGTCAAGGAAATTAGAGATGCATGCCCAAAACCAAAAAAGGATCCCAGACAAGCGGTCACTTTTTTACAGAGATACTGTTCAGGAACAAGAATGTCTCCTGAAGATCTCAACACTATAATTCAAAATATAGACCCCGAGTCCGCCGCTGACCTAAAAATAAATAATTGGGCTAAAGATGCAAATTTATATACGGAGACAGAAGATTGGAATGTTTTTTGGAACAAATTGTTGCAGGCTTGGCTTAAAGCTTATAAAAATACATCTTTGTTGCGTGATTTGATCTCTTGCAAACAGCAGACAGGAGAAGATTTTCACACTTTTGTCAACAGACTACACAAGTTGTATAAAAATTGCGGAATAGACAATGATCAATTATTTGTGAGTACAGCCATAAATAATGGAGACCCCAAGGCTACTCAAATAATAAGACTAATAAATCCAAAGTGGGCAGCATCTACTGCAGATTTATTTATAGCAGACATAAAAGACAGAGCATCCTCGGGAATATTTAGCACAAAAGGAGGATTATTTACCATCATAGAAGATAATACAAATGTGGCTATGGTCAGTAGACCAAGCTCGGGGGCAATACCTAGAGGGAATTATCCTCCCCGAAGTCAGGAACAGGGTTGTTTTAATTGTGGGGACTTAAATCATTGGAAGTCAGAATGTCCACAGAGGAGAGGAGCTAGAGATAGCTTTGCTAGGAGAGGCAGAGGAGGATATAGCTCAAGATCCCAACACAGACCTCAACAGGGAGATGAAGTGCAGCTACAACAGAGATCCCAGTCAGCCCCAGGAATTCCTTTGAAAAGATACGGGTAGATTGGCCGAACTATCGAGATAATAACCCACAATAGGGATGCCCGGAGCAAGCCCTGGTCATGCATTTCTTCTCTCCACACTGGAAAACCCTGCCGCAGACCTTATTAAAGGTCAGGGGCAAAAGGGTTACATTTTTACTTGATACAGGAGCCACTACTTCCTGTCTAAATGATGCAGAGTTTGGAGACATTGGAATGTACGGAGGGATGCTCTATAGGGATAAATGGGACGAATGTCAACCACAAGATCACGCCGCCTTTGTTAATTACTGATATGCAGGGTAACTATCTTACCGAGATGTCCTTCGCAGTCCTCCCTGACTGTCCTCTATCCCTTATGGGGAGAGACTTGATGTCTGCATTACAAATCACTGTTAAATTTGACCAACAAGGCGGAATTATAGCCAAATCTACTAAGTGTGATCTAACCATGCCAAAAAGACAAGAAACCATGTCATGTTTTTTGCTCCTGCCACCAACATTAGACAACCACCCTATATGGGCAAAATCAAAAACTGCTGTGGGACACATTGCTTGCACTCCATACAAGCCAAATATGCATTCTGATACCACACCACATTACCAAAAACAATATCCATTATCCACTGAAAAGGTATCGGGTATACAGGCCCAGATTGAGGAGTACCTGAAATTGGGCATCCTTCGGGAAATTGTAAGCCCTTGGAATACTCCTATTAATCCCGTAAGAAAGGCAAATGGTACCTGGAGGTTGGTTCAGGATTTGAGAGGTGTGAATAAAAACATAATACCCTTGCCACCCCTGGTATCAGACATAACATCCATTTTTATCAACATACCAGCAAATTCTCGCTGCTATACGGTACTGGATCTGTCTAATGCCTTTTTCCAGCATAGACATTAACAAAAATGACCAACTCCTGTTTGCATTTGTCTGGGGGAGGGGCCAGCTAACATGGACACGCCTCCCACAAGGGTTCATTGATAGCCCAGCTGCCTTCAGTATAGTCCTAAAAAAAGACCATGGACAATTGGAATCCCCCTAAAGGGTCAACTGTCCTGCAATATGTAGATGACCTACTGGTTTGTAGTGTGAGCAGGGCACAGTGTGAGGAGGACTCCATTAGCCTTATGGACCATCTCTCCTTGCAGGGCCATTTGGCGTCTCGGAAAAAGATCCAATGGTGCAAGGATCGAGTAGAGTACTTGGGTTGTGTAATTACAGAGGGAACAAGAGTAGTTTCCCCTGCAAGAGTCCAGGCCCTCAGCTGTCTCGGCCCACCAAAGGATAAATCATCGTTGCTATCATTCCTTGACTCGATTGTCTACTGCAGACAGTGGATTCCTTATTGCTCTTATTGGGACTCTATGCTAAGGCAAGCAACTTCCACGCGTGCACCAAAACAAGTAGAGTGGAGTGAGGACATGAAAACAGCATTCTACTCTCTTCTGTGCTCCCTCTCACAGGCTCCTGCATTAGGGCTTCCAACATATGATAGACCATTTTCTCTGTACAGTGTAGTCAGAGGAGCAACTTTTGCTGCTGTGTTGGCCCAGCCACATGGCAATAATTTAAGACCAGTTGCATACCTTTCAAAGAAACTGCCCCTACAGGTACAGGGAATGCCCGGTTGCTTGCAGGCTCTTGCAGCAAGCGCAATGGCTGTAAAAGAAGCCTCTAAAATTACATTGGGGAATGAAACTATACTTTATACCACTCATTCAGTTGCACAATTGCTACAAAACATGCATACTCAACATATGACTGCACAGAGACATAGCGGTTATGAAATTATTCTTTTAAACACCACAAAACTGTTAGTCAAATCTTGCTCTGAGACAACACCAGCTATTAGGTTGCTGCATGCCTTGCTGCAGCTTCCTGATTCTGATTTATGCCCATCACATAACTGTCAGGACAAGTTGTCTGAACAAACATTACCCAGAAGCGATTTATCTGACAAACCTGACCCAGAGTTCCTGGATGTGTTTGTTAATGGCAGCTGCTCAAGACCAAATGACACAACATACAAAACTGGATATGCTGTTGTTATGTTGCCTGATATTGTGGTTGAGTCTTCCCACCTTGCAGCAAACTCGGCACAACAAGCAGAACTCAAAGCCCTCACAAGAGCCTGTCAGCTTTTCGAGGGAAAGGATGTAAATATCTACACTGATAGCAGGTATGCATTCGCCGTGATTTTTGACTTTGGACTCATATGGGGAAAGAGAGGCTTTAGGACAGCAGATAACAAAGAGATAGCAAATAAGGCTTTTGTTCTCTCTCTGCTGGCTGCACTGCAACTCCCACAAAGTCTCCGAGTTATTAAAGTGAAAGGACACTCGTATGACAAAAGTAAAGAAGCACAGGGCAATGCATTGGCAGATAGAGAAGCAAAAAAAGCAGCGGACTCCGTTCCCACCTCTCATCCCATCACATTGCTTTTTGCTACTGACTTCTCTTCCCCAGATTTTCCATCACTAGCTTCCCTCCTGCAGTCCAAGGCAACCGCCCAGGACATTAAACACTGGACAGAGCGTAACTTGTCAAAGACCATTTCAGGCCTTTGGACAAGTAAGGAGGGAATAATAGGTATACCTGAAGCAGCAGCCCCTTTACTTATTTCCTATCTACATGGTCCAGGTCATTTGGGAAGGAAAACAGTTTTGACAATGTACAGACAGTCCTTCAGCACGATCAATGATACACACCTCATTGCCCAGTTGACAGAGTCATGTCTCACTTGCGCACAAAACAATGTGCAATGTAAAAAACAGGGTATACATGGAAATTTGCCCCCCCCCCCCAATAGGCCCCCTTCAAGATCTACAAATAGACTTTACACACATGCCAAAACAGGGAATTTAAAATACCTTTTGGTCATAGTGGACAAATTTAGCTCATGGGTCGAGGCTATTCCAACCACAGGAGAAACTGCCAAGATAGCATCAAGGGCACTAATAAATCACTGGATTTCGAGGTATGGTTTACCAGCCAAGATCTGGTCAGACCAGGGTCCAGCTTTTACAGCTGCCCTCACCCAGGACCTAGCAAAACTCCTGGGCATTCAATGGAAACTACATATTCCATATCACCCACAAAGTGCAGGAATAGTAGAAAGAATGAACAGAAATATAAAGGATAAACTCAAAAAGGCCACAGGAGGAACTATGAAGGGGTGGATTGATTATCTCCCTGCAGTCCTATTCCAAATAAGAACAGCCCCACATTCCAGAACAGGGTTGTCACCATTTGAAATACTTATGGGTAGGCCAGCACAGAGGAAGCCTGATGAGGGAGAGGAGGTTAATCTTTATTCTTTACAGGAAGAGTACGTGAAACATTTGGTAAGTAGCCTTAGTGAAACAGAGGACAAAGTTGCTGTCACTTTCCCTCCTCTCTCCACAGAACCTACACATCCGTATATCCCAGGAGACAAAGTGCTGATAAAACAACTAGCTGTCCGGAGACAACCAAGTCCGATTTTCCAGGGACCATTTGAAGTCCTGAAGGTTGCCAGAACAGCCGTTCTCACAGATCAAGGCCCACAGTGGATCCATGCATCAAGACTAAAGACATTTCCAGGCACACCCCCAGAGAAAAAGGAGGTGAAACAGGTGTTACAAGTCCTCCAAAAATAGAGACTAAAAGGAAGACTGTACCCTAAAAATGACTCTGTTCATAGTAAATGATTCAGGGAAGCTATGGGCTCTGTTGGCAGGACTCGTGATATTGGTGTTTATCCCCACTTGGATCATAACTAACTGTATATATCACCCGGAGGATCTGGGTGACATGAAGGGTATATGTGGTAAAAATACCAAGAAGAAGTGGTACAATAAATATTCTGATGATCAAGGGGCTTCTGTTCTGAAGCCTTGATCAAAGGAGGGATTGTAAGGAATGGATCAATATATTGATTAATGTATAACCAAATGAACCATTGATGAAGAGTTCCACTTTATTTTGTTTTAATAAGTTCAAACTGTATGTTTCGGGGGATGTTTTTCTGCTTGCTTTTCTACTGATATTATTATGATGATTAGGTGTATTTTGCAAGCACGGAATGTGACCTTGGGGTTGCACCTGCAGTGTGCTGAATTTGTTAAGAGTGGGTTGCTTCCTGCCTTTGGCAAGGCGCCCGAATCACAGTGATAAAACCCCAGGACAAATAATAAAAAATTATATTCATGCATAACCATACTTTGTGTTGGTGTCATTGAATATACAGCCGGCTAGAGAGACTTCCACAGGTCTGAACCCAGCTCGAGCAGAACCAGAACCTCTCCAGAACCTCTCACTGGTCTTGGACCAAGACGAGTCCATTAACAGGGTGATGAGGAGTTCATGGACCAAGAATTGGTTGCTCCAGCGGGACAAATTCTCTTGCATGCCTTTGCTGCGGGAGATCGTGGAGAATAATCCTGAGGATTACAGGAATTTTCTTCGGATGTCTGACCCCGTTTTTCAGCATCTATTGGCTTTGGTGTCCCCCTATATCACCAGGCAGGACACCGTTATGCGGGAAGCCATCAGTGCTGAGCAGAGGCTCATCGCCACCTTACGCTACCTGGCGACAGGGAGAAGTCTGCAGGACCTGAAGTTCACGACAGGCATCTCCCCCCAGGCTCTGGGCATCATAATCCCAGAGACCTGTTCTGCCATCATCCAAGTCCTGCAGGATGACTATATGAGGGTAAGTTTACTCATTTAATATCACATTCTATGTATTTCATGTATGATAATGTATAGTATTTCTTTCATCCTTCCCTAATTACCATGATTGTAATATGCTGTGAAAGTTCCCTTTGTCCCCATGCATGCTGTTTATTTTTAAAGTCTTTTTTTGGCCTACATGCATATTTCCCTTCACTTACCTCTCCAGCATGCTCTCCTGGGCCCAAAGTCATCTAGCCTAGTCTGTTAACAATGTATTTTGTCAGCTCCATTGTAGTGCTCCCCCACCCCCCTCAAATGGTTTCTAAAGTCTACATTTTCCTGAATTTGATTTTTGGGGGATTCCCAAACTCATCTAGCCTCCCCAAAAGAAAAACAATGGGCCATCAGAGGGGGGTGAGCAATGTGATAATTGTTATTTAGATTTTTTATTTCAAATAATACTTCAACAAAATGTTATACTGATGTTGGCCAAGAATGTTTTTGTATAATCTGCTTGCAATGTTATTTGCATAAGTACTAATATTGATATTTCTTGTTTGATTCCCCAGCTTCCTTCCACGCCACAGGAATGGCAGACTGCGGCATCAGAGTTTGCCAGGCGGTGGGACTTCCCCAACTGCGGTGGAGCCATTGACGGGAAGCACGTCCGCATCGTGCCCCCACCCCGTTCGGGCTCCTTTTTTTACAACTACAAGGGGTTTCATAGCATTGTGCTGATGGCGGTGGTGTCAGCACAGTATGAATTCCTCTATGTGGATGTGGGGAAGAATGGCCGGATGTCGGATGGGGGAGCCTTCGCCCAGACAAAGTTTGCTCTTCATCTACAGAGTGATGACCTTGCATTGCCACCGGATGCAGGGAATGTGGAAGGACTCCCCTTTGTCTTTTTGGCTGATGAAGCCTTTGGTCTGGGTCCGCATCTCATGAGGCCTTTCCCCCAGAGGACCCTCACCCCGGAGAGGAGGGTCTTCAACTACTGGCTGGCCAGAGCCTGAAGAGTTTTGGAGACTGCCTTCGGGATAATGGCCAGCCGGTTCCGCCTATTCTTAACAAGTATTCACATGGCGGAGTACAAACTGAACTATATGATATTCTGTTGCTGTGTTCTCCACAATTATTTGCGCAAGCAATCGCCAACTTATATGGCGACAATTGGGCCAGAGGCCGGACTTGCAGCAGACAATGCCCTGCCGGGCCTCAAACATGTCCGTGCTGGCTTGCCCCCCCAAAGTGCCTGTGCAGTCTGGCAGAACTATGTGGACTATTTCATGGGTAGGGGGGCCATTCCAATGCCAGCCAATCTTTGATCTTTTTTACTATTTCCACCAAAAAATAATAAATAATTTGAACCTTCATTTTGTATATTTTCTTTGTTTTTATTTTAGCTGTCTGTTAGTTTTTCTAAGTCTACTTGTAGTGCCAAGTGTATTTTCCTTAGTAAAGACCAAACATTTCACTGGTAACAACAAAACTAAACACAAAAAAGGTTATAGTGGATTGGAAAAATAGAAGCCACACTTTTTTGGTATTTCCATGTTTTTTACTCTGTGCACAATCACACATGGTCTTTAGAACATTTTTGGTGTGTCTACTTTTTTAAACACATTTTTTGGTTTTGCCCTAAACTGGCAAATTTTTGTGGTTATGAAATTACAAAAATTCTCCTAAACATACCTCAAAATACAACAATGTAAACCTCTAGGCCAGGGATATGCAATTAGCGGACCTCCAGCTGTTGCAAACTACAAGTCCCATGATGCATAGCAAGACTCTGACAGCAACAAGCATGACACCCAGAGACAGAGGCATGATGGGACTAGTTTTGCAACAGCTGGAGGTCCGCTAATTGCATATCCATGCTGTAGGCAAGATCTCAGACCTTCGATTTTTCAAAAAAGGGCTATCTGCCCTTCCTAAGATGGAGCGTTGTCACCCCTGAACAAGACAATATTTGAAGATGCACACAATTTTTTGGAGGGTAAAATAGGTTATTTTCTTCCTCATTACTATTGTCAACATGTGCTATCCGCCATCATGGGGGATCAAATCGACATGTTTTGGGGAGGCAACCACTTCTTCCTTTCACCTACTTGAGTTGTGAGGAAGGGGTTGCACCCACAAAACACGTTCATGGAGATCCCGTGATGGCAGATAGCACATGTTGACCCACTGTGTGCATCTTCAAATTTTGTCTTTTAGTAAAAGTGCTAAAAAAGTGACCAAAATTTTTGTAAAAAAAGGGGGGTTTTATTCTATTCGCCCCAACACATCAATGATGTCCTTAAATGTATTCTCCATAGCATTCATCCTTTTCCTCATCAAGTCCAGTTGAGTACTACAATCCATTATTTGTTGGATGATTCTTTGGGCACTATCACTGGAGAATCGAGGAGTTTCATCAACATGTTCATCCCCTAAAAAAATAAAAAAAATCTGCATGCCTACATCTCTTACCTGAAGCTGTGGTGACAGATACTGACCTGTTGTAGTGACAAGTTCCACCACCTCATCCACTTCTCCTTCCTCCACTTCTCCTTCCTCCACCTCTCCTTTATCCACTTCTACTTCCTCCACATCCTCAGGTTGGGGAGGTTGGGGTTCTTTAGAAGGTGTGGGGTTCCTGGGCTCAGAGGAGTGGTGTCCTCTCTCCCCTATGAGAATGAAACAAATGGTACACTTAACACACACATATATGAAGTCATAACTAGGAATATAAAACATTGCTTGCAAGCAGGGAACAATTGTCTGTTTTGGCACAGTTCCAAGCTGAAGACAAGATTTTTGAACTTAACAAACCTGGAATACTGACCTTTTTGGGACAATTTTCTCACATGACCCCCCCCCCCAGTGTGTTGGACACCCTAGAAAGGTTGTTCTAGTGGCCCACACTATAGTGCTCCCGTGAGTGCAGATGTGTAAACAACTGCTGAGTGTCCTCTCCTTTACATTGATTCAAGTTTGCATTTCATTCTAGTTTAAGGTGACCAGATTTTTCAAATGAAATCCGGGGACATATTTTTTTTTTTTACTAGTAATGGCGGCAATCAGCGACTCTGCCCATCGCCGCCGCCCGCCTCACAGCTTGTCAAGTCTTACTCTCCGAGCCCCGGCTACTACTGGGTGGGGAGCGGAAGAAGATCACTCCGCCAGGGAAAGCAAGGAGATAAGCAGGCAGACGGCTGGCCGGGACTTGAGTCGAGGCAGAAGAACATGCGAGCGGAGCGGAATGAGCACCCGAAACTGAAGAAATATTCCCTCTACTCCGACCAGCACCTGATCATCAGAAAGGGGCACAGACAATGGAAAAAATACACCCCCCTAAGCTAGTAGGAGCAGTGGAGCGGGGGGTGTGTAATTCAGAATTTTTTTTGCACTGACTGTCTTTGAAATTGCCCCAGCCCGTGTTCAAATCCAATCCGGGGACAAAACCGGGGACAGACTTGGTCCGGGGACAGTGTCCTCAATCCGGGGACTGTCCCCTGAAACCGGGGATGTCTGGTCACCCTATTCTAGTTACAAACACATCATCTAGACAACTATGTCATAACTAGGGATGAGCTTCGAGTTCGAGTCGAACTCATGTAGCATAGTCACGCTAGCGGTGTTCGAAGGAACTGGAAGCCGCAGCAAGTGAAGGAGATCGCTCCAACTGAGCTGAATAGTGGCTACTGTGTGCATACTCTGTCTACGGTCACGTGAGTGAGATGAGCAATTGGAATATCATTGCTTGTAGTACCTGCAGCGCTGCGCAATGAATGTTTCTCTCTCTCTTTCATTCCAAGATTCATCTGTTTGTTTAGCTACCGTCTGTACTGCTCAAGCAATTCATTTTGATCGCTGTTTGGACCTATGCACAGCTGAACAATAGAGACTTATTAAGGAAGTTTTTCCAGCTGTTTGTTATTAGGACTGAGAAGTGCATGTGTGGAATTCTCCTGGCTGTTGGAAGCTAGTCATCCTGATGTAGCGGTTGCTCAGTATTAGGAGATTTATACACATACTTGTGTTTTTGCACTGGTTGTTGCACTGTTGTTGCACTGTGGATATCACATATATATTTTGTATTTTTGTACTACTGTATTCACTGGGGGTTGATTTATAGCGCACCAATATTGGTATTATTTATTGAACAATTTGGGGTGTTCGCGGCAAATTCGAAACGTCTATGGGAGAAATCTAAAGTGCTAATTATAAAGGCTTATATGCAAGTTATTGTCCTAAAAAGTGTTTGGGGACTCGGGTCCTGCCCCAGGGGACATGTATCAATGCAAAAAAAAGTTTTAAAAACGGACGTTATTTTAGGAGCAGGGATTTTAATAATGCTTAAAGTGAAACAATAAAAGTGAAATTTTCCTTTAAATTTCGTACCTGGGGGGTGTGTATGATATGCATGTAAAGTCGCGCATGTTTCCCGTGCCTAGAACTGTCCCTGCACAAAGTGTCATTTTTGAAGGAAAAAAAGTAATTTAAGACTCACTCGCGGCTATTAATGAATTGTCGGCTTTTATCAATACATAGAAAAGTCATTGATAAAAAACAAAAGCGTGTGGGTTCCCCCAAATTCAATTACCAGGCCCTTCAGGTCTGGAATGGATATTAAGGGGAACCCCGCTGCAAATTAAAAAAAAAATGGCGTGCGGTTCCCCCTAAATATCCATACCAGGCCCTTCAGATCTGGCATGGATTTTAAGGGGAACTCCACCCCAAATTTAAAAAAAATGGCACGGAGTTCCCCCAAAAATCTATACCAGACCCTTATCCGAGCACGCAACCTGGCCGGCCGCAGGGGAAGAGGGGGGGACGAGAGAGCGCCCCCCCTCCCTCCTGAACCGTACCAGGCAACATGCCCTCAACATGGGGAGGATGTCCCCATGTTGATGGGGACAAGGGCCTCATCCCCACAACCCTTGCCCGGTGGTTGTGGGGGTCTGCGGGCAGGGGGCTTATCGGAATCTGGAAGACCCCTTTAACAAAGGGGACCCCCAGATCCCGCCCCCCCTATGTGAATTGGTAAGGGGTACATTGTACCCCTACCATTTCACGAAGAAAGTGTAAAAAAAATGTAAATAAAAACACACAACCACCTTGGAAAAGTCCTTTATTAAAATGTAGCGGGGTCTCCTTTAAGGCCCTGGGACTACGTTACCCAAAACCCCATCCGGCCTCAGGGGAAAGTTTCCACCGCAGGGACTCATGGGAGAGGCTATTTAAGGAAGAGGCGAGGCGGAGCTTGGCCTCTTTGGACACCACGCTGCAAGCAACCAGTCTTCCTGTGCGGATTTGCTGCGGTGCAAGGCCCGAAGCCTGGGGCTTTGCATGACTTCCAAAGAGCCTTCCACCCCACTGCAGAGCCTGGGTGGATCCTGACTTGTCGAGTGAGGACATCAGTTGGATCGGGGACCCGATCGTGGCAGACGCTGTGTGCGGATACACAGCAGGTGGAAGTCCCGGACTGGGATCGCGTCCGGAGTGGTGAGCGGGCACCTGCCCAGACCAAGAGACTGTGTCGTGTTCAGGCCTATAGAACTGCATAGGCCCACAGTTCGTTTATCTGCTGTTCCACGGGGGGACCGGTAGCAGGACAGAGTTGAAGTGTCCCCCTCCCAGTATAGTTGTTCCAAGTTACTGCCCGTTGTGGATTACAAACTAGAATTTCATCAAGTGCACCACCGAAAGCTGGCATGCAAAGAAATCCTTATAGGAAATCACTGAGATTTACTCTATGTCAGGCCTGACTCGGGTGGGGAGATAGTATATTGTTTAGTGCGCCATAGGGCGCGCACACCATAATAGCCACGAGTGGTGGAGTACCGCGCAGCGCCATTATAGTGTGCTGAATTGATTGCTGCAGGGCTCTGCAAGCCAGTTGCATGTGTGATGTTATACCTATGCTATTTACCATAAGAGTAAAACCGTTATAATCAATCTCTCGCCTTAGTGTGTTGTCTTACTGCTTAGAGATTAATTCATGCAATACAATTGAATGTGGTATAAGTATAGCCCTAGACTAACTGTGCCAGCGTGGGTCAAGTAAGATTGCCGGGGGTTGGCGGTACTGCACACAGGGCCCGAAAACAAACCAGCGGCTCTCTTAACTGGGGGTGGCGCTACACGTGGGGGCTCTTGAGTCCGGGATCCTGGTGCAGCAAGTAACGCGCCAAAAAGTACCAGCATGGACCCATCGGAAGTATTCAAGTGGTGCAAGGTGGTCAGCACAGATCCAGGAGGGGTAGTAGTTATAGAACTCCCAGGGATCTGGCAAGAAGAAGCGGTGAAGCAGCTAGTAACGTCGCTGTCCCCGCACCAGAAGGCATGGATAGTGGATGTCAGGTCGAATTCTTCGCTGACGCACGCACTGATAGAGTGGAAGGATGGAGTCCCGGAAGACTTCAAGAATCCAAGTATAAAAGCGACAGATGATCAAACCTATAGCTTAATACACGCACTGCCGCCTACACAAGGAGGATGGCCCCAGACACCAAAACTATCACCACCCACCCCAAAAACAGTAAAAAGGGAGAAGAAAGAGTCCTGGGTCGCCGCAGGGCACCCTCAGCACCGAACTATGCGCGGTCCTGGAGGAAATTATAGCCCAGTGTAAGAAAGACCCTCCAGATTACCAAATGTCAGGATACCGAAAACTCAGAATGTTTTCAGGGAGGAAACCTGTACCTTCGGGTGAAGAGGGGTTTGAGGAGTGGTTAGACGGTGCCACTCAGGCCTTAGAAGAATGGGAAGTCCCAGACCACAGAAAGAAGCAGAGAATTGCTGAGAGTGTAATAGATTGATTCTGGTCCAGTACCAGAAAACTATTCCCTTATTCTGCCGCTGGTTCTAATGTGTGCTGATGTGAATTTGCTTGCATGCTAGCTAGAAGAAATCAGGCTGGGATACATTGATCAGCATGGCTTCTTCACCACAACAACACTTTTATTCTGGCTCTCAGCCCTTTTAAAGACAAAGTAATACAAGCACTCGTCACAAGAAACGTGTACACATGATTGGCTGAGTCCACATATTGTCATCTTCCTCTGTGACGTCCTCTCTCTTCACGTGTCTGCATTCCATTCTCTCTTAGCCATTTTGTTTCACTCGATGGGTTGGGCCGGATGGAGGGACTTAGAGCAACACTCTAGCAGTGTGGGGAGGGGTCGGGAAATCGACTCCAAGCCCAACATCTGTCACGTGGTTACTCAAGGAAAATAATACTTATCGTAATAAGATTTAACCAAACACACACAACATACTAACCTATATTTCCTAGCTAACATACATTCAACCTATACTAAATTTCTGATATGAACACCAACAAGCTTATTATTGTAGGAATATATCTTAATGTGTATTTCTGTCTCTTAGCAGACACATTTCTATGCTATGTTACTCCAAATTCTTGAGGAGGGGCAGCACACTCTCTTTTCACAGACTGAAGAAAATAACATTTTAACCCTTGCTAAACTTCTCAAACTATATTTAAGTAGATACCAGAAAGTTAAGTCATATATAAAAATATTTATTTTATATACTCCATCACAGTCCCCCCTTGAAATCAATATTTTTTATATACTCTCCCTTATATTATAAAACCTTACCTGGCCCTCCTGACATCAGGACCTTTTTTTATATTTCGCATAGAGGTCAGACATGGCTTGCCCAGTGTCTTTACTCGACGAAACGGTCAGGAGAACAGTCAAGTACTATTCTTTCCCTTATCATTTGAGAACGTTGTATGTATTAATAACAGGCCAGGACTGCAATGGAGCATACGGTCCCTCTTCCTCCTCCTTTGTTGGTTCTCTAATATCACCTAGATTCAAAAAGGTAGGAGTCACCTCTTCAGCTACCTTTCCTAACAGCTTTTTTATACAGGGCAGAATACAGCAAACCACTAGTGCAGCTAATGTGAGCAGTATCAAAATTGCTATGCCTATTTGAGTACAAATGCGCTGCCACCCATTCATCCACCCAAAATACTGGTCCCAGGGATCGGTCAGTCCTGAATTTCTTTTTAACTCTTTTGAGAGATCCTCTAATTTCTTAATGGCCAAGGTTACCTTACCATTGGGGCCTGTATTGTCCGGAATGTACGTACAACATGTACTTGTCCCAGGCAACATTTTACACACACCTCCCTTTTCAGCTAAGATCATGTCTAAGGCCATACGATTTTGGAAAGTCATTTGTGAAGTGGCTTCTAGTTGTTCAGCTAAACCTTGGAGTGCATCCCTGGTATAGTTAACAAACCTCTGTTGATTATAGTAGATATAATTAATCCAATCTACATTCTTATTTACAGTAATTATGGGAATCAGGGACTCAAAACCCGCAGCTACTTGGTCTCGTGCTTTAAATTCATCTGGGACCCCCCTTGGGACTCCTATGGCATCTATATATACATGAGGGTCGAAACTACCAGCTGGAGCACCTCTACGCTTCCTGCTGGGTTCAGATGAGTGTTCTCTTCTTACTAACAAGTCACCTCCCGAGAAGATGTGCAGGGGCATTATGACTTTAGCAAGTGCACATTCCCCTTTCCACCTGTCTGGTAATCTAGTCCTAATCTTCATGTCCCCACAAATCCAATACACATCTCCCAAAGACTGAGTCTGATTCTGTACCAGGTCCATGGATACACTACTGTAGGAAGCACAGTATCCCATAGAGAAGTTCCCTAAGGACTTCCCTATTCCCTGGTGGTTCCCATAACATGTGTAATTACCGGGATATATAGTAATACCCTCCCCATGCTTGGATGTCCTAGTTATTATGGGATATTCTCTTTTCCATGTTTCGCACTGGGAGGAATCAGTGGAAGTATTGGTAAACAGGCTCAGAAAGCACTCCTCTTGAGTGGGAGGTATGTTTAATGGCACTGTTCCCAAATGGGGTCTAGCTCCACTACATACATAACAGTTGGACCTGTTATGTTTCCCTACACTATACCTCATCCATTCAAGCCACAGGTTGACATCTGAGAAACCAGTCTCTGTAGCCATCGTGTCTTCAAATGTGGGATCAGCTATGGCCACCATATCTTCTAGGGTGTGCATCTGTACCTGTGGTTTAAGGGGATCACTTGTTAGTTGAAGGGCCTCCCATTCAGATGAATTATACATGTCTTTAATTTGGAACTGTCCACTTGGTCCCCTGTTCTCCCCATCATATCGCACTCCCATAACATATGTGCCTGCATCCGCAGGACTGGGATTTTTTATGGTCAGGGTGAGTTTCATGCCCAGTTTCCTATCATGGCTTGACCATATGCCTTTTTTTTATTAAGGTCAGTCTGCTGAGTAATGACTCTCCATATTTGTCTTTCCTATTCAGGGCACTCTGTGGCCTATATCCCCAGTCATCCCCTGTATTCCAACCCACAGATTCCCAGTGGTCACAGTCTGGTGTATCACATATATATATATTTCCGGTGTTGATCTGCGTCCGGAAAATGTTACACTGCCAGTCAATTGTAGGGCGAAGGATTATAGTACAGAAATCAAATGTGAAGGTAGCTACATGTGTGTCTGATGAATTATACCAAAATTGTATTATACCATCCTGTTGTTTAATAGCCACCTCCTGTGCGTGCACAGTTGCTATAAGAAAAAAGATATATAGTTTCATTCTGGTGCGAGTGGTGCACGGTCCTCAGGAACTGGAGCCTTTTTGCAGTGGGAAGCGTGTATCCAAGTGTTTTTTCCGGCCAACTTAACTGAAGTGGCTGTTGTTAACAACACCTGGAATGGACCATCATATCTTGGCTCCAGAGAATGCTTTCGGAGGAACTTCTTAACCATCACCCAATCACCAGGAAGTATGCTGTGAGTACCGGTATCTAGATCAGGGTCTGGAATGGAAGAAAATACTCGTGCATGGATATTGGTTAATTCTTTTGCAAGAGCGGTCACATAATCTATCAAAGTATCAGACTGTAATTGCAACTGTTGTGGGTAATAACAACCTAATCTAGGGGCTGTTCCAAACAAGATTTCAAAAGGGGATAAAGAATGTTTCCCTCTTGGGGAATACCGTACACTGAATAAGGCTATTGGCAGACTTTCTGGCCAGGACATACCTGTGTCCTTGGCCATTTTTAGCATTCGGGTTTTAAGTGTCTGATTCATTCGTTCCACTTTCCCACTACTCTGAGGGTGGTAAGGTGTGTGAAACGCTAATGTGGTACCTAGAGCCGACCATATTTCTTTTGTGACTGTAGCAGTGAACGCAGGACCTTGATCACTCTCTATTACCTCAGGTACCCCATATCTGCAAATTACCTCCAACAGCAATTTCTTAGCCGTGGTTTTCGCTGTCTGATTTGCGACTGGATACTCCTCTGGCCAGCCTGAGAACATGTCTACCACCACCAGAGCATACTCAAATCTACCACTTTTTGGCATTTGTATATGATCAATTTGTATCCTCTGGAAGGGGTAGAGTGGTCTAGCTGAGTGTTTCGGGGGTGGTTTCTCTAGCCTTCCGGGGTTGCATGCTAGGCAAGTGTGGCAGGACTTGCAGTATTGATTAGTCAAAGTAGTTATTCCTGGAGCTACATAATGTTTGTTTATAAGTGAGTTCATCAAAGTCTTTGAGAGATGGGTTGCTCCATGGGCCCATTGCACCACAGCTGGGTATAAAGCTCTGGGGAGACATGGGCGGGTTCCTACAGTCCAAAGATCATCCACCCGTTTTGCTCCCATCTTGTTCCATGTTGCTTTCTCTTGGTCTGTAGCATCTGTTTGAGTTTTTTGTAGTAGAGCTTTGTTTACCGCTTCTGGCTGTGGATGATACATTCCCACAAACTCTGTGTTTTCAGCCCCCAGAGGGGTCATGGCTGCTTGCTTTGCTGTTTCATCGGCCAGGTGGTTTCCTCGGGCTTCTGGTGTAGTTATCTTCCCATGGGCTTTAATTTTGAGAATTGCTACTTGTTCTGGAAGTTGGAGTGCTGTCAGGAGCGCATCTATGGCCCTGCCATGCTTCACTGGAGTACCGGCTGTAGTCAAGAAGCCTCTTGTCTTCCATATTAGTCCAAAGTCATGAGCCACACCCAGTGCATACCGAGAATCGGTGTAGATATTTACTGTCCGTCCTTCCGCAAGCTTGCAGGCTACTGTAAGGGCATAGAGCTCAGCCTCTTGAGCAGACATGAATGCTGGAAGCGATGCGGCTTGCATAACTGTAGTCTCTGTGGTAACAGCATATCCTGTATGGAAATTGCCGGATGAATCCGAGAATCTGGAGCCATCAACATACAAGGTGAGTTGAGGTAATGGGATTGGGGCATCCAGGACAGAAGGTAAATGGGTGGTTTCTGCCTTCATGAGTTCAAAACAATCATGTTCATCCTCATCTAAGGTAGTAGCAGGTAAGTCTGCGTTCTCTTCTTCCTGTTCGTCCAGAGACATGTCATGATACCCCCCTTGGACAAGAGGAAGGAGAGTAGCAGGGTTGAGTTGTTGGCATCGTAGAAGAGTCACATTGTCAGGCATGAGTAGATTGCACTGCAACCGGAGGTGGCGGGCAGAGGATAAATGCTTGGGTTGCACTAGATTCAAAATGGCAGAAATATCATGAGGGGCTAGCAGCCTGAGGGGATGGCCCAGAACAATGTCTGAAGTCTTTTCCAGCAGGGCCTGGGCAGCAAAAACCGCTCTGAGACATGAAGGACCTCCTCTGGCAACGGGATCCAGGCGGGTGGAATAGTAACCAATAGGGCGGTTACGGAGTCCATGAGTTTGTGTCAACACCCCTGCAGCGTGGCCCTGGGTCTCAGAGATGAACAGGCTAAAAGGGCTTTCCATAATCAGGGAGTCCAAGTGCAGGAGCAGTGCCAATCGCCTGTTTCAAAAGATAAAAGTCAGTGAGCGCTTCCGCGGACAGCACAAAGGGGACACATGACAGGGAGTTATACAGGGGTTGCATGAGAAGGGAAGCCGCAGGTATCCAGGCTCTGCAGTATGAAATCAGTCCCAAAAAAGCATGTAGGGCCTTAGTATTAGTGGGGGGTGGAATGGCTTGTATAGCTTCAGCTCGTTGTTGCGTAATGTGCTTAGCGCCATGAGATATGCAATGACCCAGGAAGACAACACGGGAAGCACACCACTGTAATTTGTCCTTAGAAGCCTTGCATCCTTGTCGGGCCAGAAACACCAGAAGGCTCACTGATGCTTGTTCCGCTGTGTCCAGAGATGGGGCACACAAGAGCAAGTCATCCACATACTGCAAGACAACAACAAAGTCCGGGTAAGGGTTATCCCAGTTGGAGAGAATCAGGGACATGGCCTTAGTAAACTGGTTAGGCGAGTTCTGTGCCCCTTGGGGCATAACAGTCCAGGTATACTGTTTTGAAGCGTGAGTAAATGCGAACAGGTACTGGCAGGAGGGGTCCATGGGCACACTAAAGAAGGCATTCGCTAAATCTATGACAGTGAAAAACTTTGCAGACGGGGGTACCCCTGACAGGAGAGTGTGCGGATTCGGGACAAGTGGCGCCTCCAAAATGGTGGCCTCGTTCACTGCTCTAAGGTCCTGTACCAGTCGGTATCTATCCGGTTGACCCTTGGGAGTCTTCTTTTTAACTGGAAACAGAGGGGTATTGCACGGGGAAGTACAGGGTATTAAGGCACCATTTTCCAGCAAAACTTTTATCTGCTCGCTAATCGCCTGAGTTTGGACCTGTTTGAGAGGGTATTGAGCCCTTCTAGGAAGAACAGCCCCTGACTTTAGAAGGACCACAATCGGGGGAACTGACAATCTACCTACATCCTCAGGACCGGTGGACCAGAGGTGGGATGGTATTCGGGCAAGGAACTGTTCCGGAATAGGGGCAGATGAAACCTGCAGGGCCATCAGTACGGGGAGGGAACACAACGCCGACGTGTCACCCTCACTCAGAGCAGTGGAAACGGAGATTGACCCATCGGCATTATATGAGATAGAGGCCTGAAGCCTGGAAAGAACATCTGCCCCCAGCAGATTGAGGGGACAGGTGTTCGAGACCACAAATCTAGATAATAATGCCGGGGTAGTACCCACCTGTAGCGGTCTTGTGAGGGGGCTGGATCGAGAAATTCCGTCCACCCCCACACAAGACACATCAATGGAGGATAAGTAGGAGGGATCAGGGATTTCTGCCTCCCGTAACACGCTATGGGCAGCGCCTGTGTCCAACAGAAAACGGGTAGGGTTGCCCTCTATAGGAATCATAATGTTTGCTAGAGGTCCCCCCGTGGGCCGGGTGTAAGTGGCCATCATTTGTAGGGAAGTGGGGGAGGCAGCGGACACAGGTTTGCCACTCTCCTAGAGCGTCCGGCAGTGGGTTCCAAGTGATCATGTCCCGCATGTCTGGACCGCTCCAAACTGTACTAGGTGGGTTAGCATAGGAAGGGTGGCTTAAAGATGGCATAGGTATGGCAGCTGCAGGAGTCACCAGTGGGCCAGCCGGGGTAGAGTGACGGGGTATGGACACTGGAGCATGTTGGGCAAGAGCTGCAGATGGTTGGGTAACTGAACCCTGTACTAAGGGCATCACTGGGGCAGCAACCGGTGGGCAGAAAAAACTGCCATCAGCATTCAATACAGGGCACAGAGGATAGAGTGATTGGGATGGACGGGATGAAGAGGCAGCAGGCAGGGCTGTGTGCAGGGAGGGGGGCTCCTTAAGGACTTCCCCCGACTTACAACCACATTCGGAGCAGAGCCCAGGACGGTCAGGGTGTGGGAGTCCGGACCTCCCACATGCCTCACACGCCCACTTGGGGGCACCATGATAGGGAGGAGGCAGGCTCGTGCCTTTGTGATAAACATACATCAAACCCCCTTTGTTCTGTAGTTCTTGTTCCACCCACCCCTCTTTCAACAATTCCTTAGCTACCCTGAACCATGCGTCTGCTGTTGAGACTAGATTATTATTTATTAATAACCCTTTCTTTTCTATTAATAAAACTCTCCAAAGTTCTGGCTGTAAACGACCACCAGGTTCGCACAGGCCAGCAACTTTCATTAACTTTTTCCACCCTTTCATATGTAAAGCACCTTCACGCTGTAGCACAAGATCACAGGCTAAACTGCCATTATCTGGTCTGGGAATGTTCTGACCCATTCTAACTCCTGTGTACAGCAAACAAACTAAACTAAAAAAAAAAAAAAATCAGGCATAGACTAAAAGGGATATTAAAGAGTTAATGTGACAAGTCTAAAGGCAGGAAGTCTGTCGTGGGAAATACGAAACCCTCTATAGTCTATGCAGAAGAAAGGAGGGGTAATGGGCAGCGTGTAACAGTACACTCACACATGAGAGGCAGGGGGCTGTATGCCTGCGTGAGGGACAGCAAGACAGCTATTGTGTCAGAATGATCCCTAAAATACAGAGAAAAAAAAAAAAAAAAAAACTACTTGAAAGCTGGTAACAAGTAAACAAACCTACCATTTAAACGCAAACACATAGAAGACAGAACAAAGACAACACACACGATCACAACTCCGCTGTCTGTATGGTGGTAAATAAAAAAAAAAAAAAAAAAAAATTATGACACCATCTGGGACCCGTATCATAAAACGGCCAGGGATCTGTGTCTCTCACAAATTTCCGTATTAAGACACCATCTGGGACCCGTATCATAAAACGGCCAGGGATCTGTGTCTCTCACAAATTTCCGTACGCCCTCTTAAACCAATGTGTTTTGTACAGGGTCTAAACGAACGACCAGGGATCTGTGTCTCTTATTATGACACCATCTGGGAGGCCCGCGCAAAACACACTGATAAGGAAACCGCGTCTCCCCCTACACATACAGACAGTGGTGGAACTGAGCACACATACAAAACATAACATAAATAACAGCCGGCAGAAGAAGTCAAACGGGTTCTTAATAAATTTGTTCTAGACAAGAAGCAACCCGTCTTGGTCGAATTTTCAATAAAGCGGACAGATCGTAAGCAAAAGGAGAGAATTTGAACCGGAACAACACAGGTAAGGAATAAAACCATATTCACTCACCTCGTATTAAAGGGTGATCAGTCCTTCATCCGGAATAAACATCTCCAATTGCCAGCAACCACTCAAGATCAGCTTTAGAGAAATTTGAAGTCCAGAACACCTACGTTGGGCGCCAAATTTGTAATAGATTGATTCTGGTCCAGTACCAGAAAACTATTCCCTTATTCTGCCGCTGGTTCTAATGTGTGCTGATGTGAATTTGCTTGCATGCTAGCTAGAAGAAATCAGGCTGGGATACATTGATCAGCATGGCTTCTTCACCACAACAACACTTTTATTCTGGCTCTCAGCCCTTTTAAAGACAAAGTAATACAAGCACTCGTCACAAGAAACGTGTACACATGATTGGCTGAGTCCACATATTGTCATCTTCCTCTGTGACGTCCTCTCTCTTCACGTGTCTGCATTCCATTCTCTCTTAGCCATTTTGTTTCACTCGATGGGTTGGGCCGGATGGAGGGACTTAGAGCAACACTCTAGCAGTGTGGGGAGGGGTCGGGAAATCGACTCCAAGCCCAACATCTGTCACGTGGTTACTCAAGGAAAATAATACTTATCGTAATAAGATTTAACCAAACACACACAACATACTAACCTATATTTCCTAGCTAACATACATTCAACCTATACTAAATTTCTGATATGAACACCAACAAGCTTATTATTGTAGGAATATATCTTAATGTGTATTTCTGTCTCTTAGCAGACACATTTCTATGCTATGTTACTCCAAATTCTTGAGGAGGGGCAGCACACTCTCTTTTCACAGACTGAAGAAAATAACATTTTAACCCTTGCTAAACTTCTCAAACTATATTTAAGTAGATACCAGAAAGTTAAGTCATATATAAAAATATTTATTTTATATACTCCATCACAAGAGCTTGAAGGGACCTGCTCTAGAGGCCATACGCAACCTTAAGATGAGCAAGACCAACTGTGATGCGCAGGACTATCTGGACATCCTGCAGAATGTGTTTGGTGGAACAGAGAAAATCACTGAGCTCACTTACCAGCTGGAGCACTGCTACCAAAAGGCAGGAGAAAAACTGTCAGATTTCATGAAGCGCCTGGATAAAATACTGCACAAGATGATCCTTAAGAAGGGGATTGATCCACGGAAGGTGGATGAGGCCCGTGTTCAGCATGTGATGAGAGGATCTCAGCCCCTGGACCCCATCGCACTGGCGCTACGTACAAGACAGGACGGGAAGAGCCTGGAGTACCCTGACTTGATCCGAGTAGTCAGAGAAGAAGAAGCTATGCTGGAGGAGAAGAAGAGGAGCCAACCAGTTGAGATGGTGAATCCTCTTCCCGTGATGGTCAGGACGGCCATGACCCTGGAAAGAGACGCAGAGGTGGATACCTTGAAGTCGCAGATGTCCCAAGTGTTGGGGATGCTGACCTCCCTGATGGAAAAGGAGTCAAGGGTACCAGAGAGGGAAAGCCCAAGGAAGGAGCTGTTTCCAAATACCTCAGCGCCCGCATCCCTGGAAGATAGGGGGGATATGACTTGTTTCAACTGCGGAGGGGTTGGCTACGCTGCCAGAGTGTGTTCCAGTCCCAAGAAGAAGAGACTGAATAACCGCAAGCCGCCGGAAAACTTCAGCGGGCCCTGGTGAAGGAGTCAGCCGGGTGCCCATCACCTTCAGTGAGCTCCAAACTGAATAAGAAGCACATGAGAGGAGTGGACAAGACCCCTCAGAAGAAACATAAGGTTCCTCAGAGGTAACGCACTCCAAAGAAAGACAGTAATGTCCCTCAGCGGGTAGCTACACCCCTAAAAAGGGGGGAGATCAATGCATACCAGGCCCAAGAGAGACTTAAGTCCAGAGACAAATGGAAGAAAGAAAGCCAAAGAGGGAAAAGCAAAGATCAAAGGAAAGAAACTCCTTCGAAGCGGTATCCAGAGAAGCTGGTGGGCCCCTCCCCAAAAGTATCTATACAAGTGGAGGGAGTTTACACAGGAGCCATATTGGATACTGGGGCGCAGGTGACCCTGCTGTATCGGGACTTTTATGACAGGCATCTGAGTCACCTACCCATCCAGATGATTGAAGAGTTGGAGATATGGGGAATAGGGACAGAGAGCTTCCCTTATGATGGCTATTTGCCCATAAAACTGACTTTTGACCCGTCCATAGCTGGAAAGGCTGAAGTGTTCGACACCTTAGCTGTGGTGTGCCCCCGACCGCCTGGAGCTAACAAGAGTTCCTTAATAATAGGGACCAACACGGATCTGGTCCGAAGACTTCTGGCCCCACTGACAAGAAGGAAGAATCCCACAGTCACTGAGATCCACCCAATGTTGAAGACCGCCTACCAACGGCTGATCTTGGAACAGAAGGCCCCGGTAGAGGGGGTAGGGAAGGTCTGGAGACTGGGAAGAAGGGGGATAGTGCTGCAGCCTGGTGAAGTAACCTGCCGGAAAGCCACAGTGAAACTCACTTGGGAGCAGCCTGGCCCTTTTGTCATGTTGGAACCCGATCCAACGGAAGAACCTTCGGGCTTAGAAGTAGTCCCAGAAGTGGTTCCGTGAGGGCCCTAAAGAAGGCCCACTGTAAAGTGCCTGTGAGTGTCAAAAACACCACGGATGGTCCCATGGAGATCCCAGCCAGGTTGTTGCTGGGCCGGGTGAGCCCAGCTACACCAGTTGCTTCATCAGATGTGGAGAAGACAGATGGAGAAAGTACAATGTGGGAGAAACTTTCCATGGAGAACCCAAACCTGCCAAGGGCTTGGAAAGAGAGAGCCAAGGCACAGTTGACCAGGTGGGAAAGGATCTTTTCCCATGATGAGTTTGATGTGGGGTGTGCTAGGAGTGCCACCCATTGAATCCGCCTCCAGGAAGACAAGCCCTTCAGGGAGAGGGTTAGGCGGGTTCCGTTGGCAGACCTCGAAGATTTGAGGGAGCAGCTCGCCGAGCTCAAGCGAACAGGGGTGATTCGAGAATCTAGAAGTCCCTATGCCTCCCCCATAGTGGTGGTCCGGAAGAAGAATGGGTCATTGAGGCTGTGCATAGACTATAGGACCCTCAACCAAAGAACCACACCGGATCAGTATACCACTCCGAGGATAGAGGATGCCCTACAGAGCTTGTCTGGAGCCAAGTGGTTCAGTGTTATGGACCTCAAGAGCGGGTGCTATCAGATCCCGATGCATCCAGAAGACAAAGAAAAGACTGCTTTCATAACCCCGGTAGGGTTCTTCGAATTCAACCGGATGCCTCAAGGCCTGTCTGGAGCTCCAGCCACCTTCCAAAGACTCATGGAGAAGACAGTAGGAGACATGAACCTCATCGAAGTCCTCGTATACTTGGATGACATTATTGTCTTTGGAAGAACTTTGGAGGAACATGAAGAAAGGCTGGAGAAGGTTTTGAAGAGACTGAGTGAGGAAGGACTCAAGCTCTCACCTGAAAAATGCCAATTTTATCAGTCTTCAGTCAACTATCTGGGACACATAGTGTCTGAAGATGGGGTGGCCACAGACCCTGGAAAATTGGAGGCAGTCACCTCCTGGCCAAGGCCCACCACCGTAACGGAACTCAGGTCCTTCCTGGGATTCTGTTCCTATTACAGGAGGTTCGTGGAGGGGTTCGCTCGGATAGCCAGGCCCTTGAATGAGCTGCTGAAGACGGAGGGGGAAGAGGATGACTCGGGCCCCAGAAAGCCAGAGGAGTCAGTCAAGGACCAGTGGAATTAGGAGTGCTGAAGACACTGTGGTCACTGCCAGAAGGAGTATGGAAGACCCTGACCCTCCCACTGTTCATTTGGTGGGAGGCAACCCCAACTCACTCTCTGGCACAGTTAGACAGGATACTGATGATAGTGTGTCCTGTGGGCAGGGGAGTTCACTACCTCGGTTTTGGTGGGAATTTCCTCTGCCGACATCATATGAAACTTTGATTGATGTTGTACGTTCTGTAATTTAAGGTTATGTTATCTTTGGGGACCAAAGAGTTTAAGTGGGGGGAGTGTGTAGCGGGGTCTCCTTTAAGGCCCCGGGACTACGTTACCCAGAACCCCATCTGGCCTCAGGGGAAAGTTTCCACCGCAGAGACTCATGGGAGAGGCTATTTAAGGAAGAGGCGAGGCAAAGCTCGGCCTCTTTGGACACCGCGCTGCAAGCAACCAGTCTTCCTGTGCGGATTTGCTGCGGTGCAAGGCCCGAAGCCTGGGGCCTTGCGTGACTTCCGAAGAGCCTTCCACCCCACTGCGGAGCCTGGGTGGATCCTGACTTGTCGAGTGAGGACATCAGTTGGATCGGGGACCCGATCGTGGCAGACGCTGTGTGCGGATACACAGCAGGTGGAAGTCCCGGACTGGGATCGCGTCTGGTGTGGTGAGCGGGCACCTGCCCAGACCAATAGACTGTGTCGTGTTCAGGCCTATAGAACTGCATAGGCCCACAGTTCGTTTATCTGCTGTTCCACGGGGGGACCGGTAGCAGGACAGAGTTGAAGTGTCCCCCTCCCAGTATAGTTGTTCCAAGTTACTGCCCGTTGTGGATTACAAACTACAATTTCATCAAGTGCACCACCGAAAGCTGGCATGCGAAGAAATCCTTATAGGAAGTCACTGAGATTTACTCCATGTCAGGCCTGACTCGGGTGGGGAGATAGTATATTGTTTAGTGTGCCATAGGGCGCGCACACCATAATAGTCACGAGTGGTGGAGTACCGCGCAGCGCCATTATAGTGTGCTGAATTGATTGCTGCAGGGCTCTGCAAGCCAGTTGCATGTGTGATGTTATACCTATGCTATTTACCATAAGAGTAAAACCGTTATAATCAATCTCTCACCTTAGTGTGTTGTCTTACTGCTTAGAGATTAATTCATGCAATACAATTGAATGTGGTATAAGTATAGCCCTAGACTAACTGTGCCAGCGTGGGTCAAGTAAGATTGCCGGGGGTTGGCGGTACTGCACACAGGGCCCGAAAACAAACCAGCGGCTCTCTTAACTGGGGGTGGCGCTACACGTGGGGGCTCTCGAGTCCGGGATCCTGGTGCAGCAAGTAACACGCCAAAAAGTACCAGCATGGACCCATCGGAAGTATTCAACAAACCAGCGGCTCTCTTAACTGGGGGTGGCGCTACAAAAAAAACAAAAAAAACCAAAAAAAAATCATTCCAGCGATGAAATCCAGTGTCCCGCGGTGATCCCGATGTCCAGCGCTGACCGTCATTGGTTGTGCCTGAGCGGACCTGATGGGGAACTTCCTCCGCAGTGTTTTAAATGTATAGACCCGCCCCTTCTAAAGTTCCCCATCAGGTCTGTTCAGCGGACCAGATGCGGAATGCGAGAAGGGGCGGGTCTATTCATGTATTACCACAGTGAAGGAAGTTCCCCATCAGGTCCGCTCTACGAGGGGGCGGACCTGATGGGAACTTCCTTCACTGTGTAATACGTGAATAGACCCGCCCCTTCTCATGTTCCGCATCTTGTCCGCTTAGCAGGCCTGATGGGGAACTTGAGAAGGGGCGGGTCTATTCACGTATTACACAGTGAAGGAAGTTCCCATCAGGTCCGCCCCCTCGGTATGTCAGACCCCACCTACGTCACTGGCCTTAGCGGGGAACTTCCTTCACTGTGTAATTTAAATTTACACAGTGAGGGAAGTTCCCCATCAGGTCCGCTCAGGCCAATGACGTAGGCGCGGTCTGACATACCGAGGGGGCGGACCTGATGGGGAACTTCCTTCACTGTGTAATTCATGTATAGACCCGCCCCTTCTCGCGTTCCGCATCTGGTCCACTGAGCGGACCTGATGGGGAACTTTAGAAGGGGCGGGTCTATACATTTAAAACACTGCAGAGGAAGTTCCCCATCAGGTCCGCTCAGGAACAACCAATGACGGACAGCGCTGGACATCGGGATCGCCGCGGGACACTGGATTTCATCGCTGGAATGTTTTTTTTTATTTTTTTTAATAAAGGACTTTTCCAAGGAATTTGTGTTTTTATTTACATTTTTTTACACTTTCTTCGTGAAATGGTAGGGGTACAATGTACCCCTCACCAATTCACATAGGGGGGGCCGGGATCTGGGGGTCCCCTTTGTTAAAGGGGTCTTCCAGATTCCGATAAGCCCCCTGCCCGCAGACCCCCACAACCACCGGGCAAGGGTTGTGGGGATGAGGCCCTTGTCCCCATCAACATGGGGACATCCTCCACATGTTGAGGGCATGTGGCCTGGTACGGTTCAGGAGGGAGGGGGCCGCTCTCTCTTCCCCCCTCTTCCCCTGTGGCTGGCCAGGTTGCGTGCTCGGATAAGGGTCTGGTATGGATTTTTGGGGGGACTCCATGTCATTTTTTTTTAAATTTCCGGCGGGGTTCCCCTTAATATCCATTCCAGACCTGAAGGGCCTGGTAATTGAATTTGGGGGAACCCCCACACTTTTTTTTTTTATTTTTTTTTTATCAATGACTTTTCTATGTATTGATAAAAGCCAACAATTCATTAATAGCCGCGAGTGAGTTTTAAATGACTTTTTTTCCTTCAAAAATGACACTTTGTGCAGGGACAGTTCTAAACACGGGAAACATGCGCCACTTTACATGCATATCATACACACCCCCTAGGTACGAAATTTAAAGGAAAATTTCACTTTTATTTTTTCATTTTAAGCATTATTAAAATCACCGTTCCCGTAAAAACGTCTATTTTTTAAACTTTTTTTTGCATTGATACATGTCCCCTGGGGCAGGACCCGAGTCCCCAAACACTTTTTAGGACAATAAATTGCATATTAGCCTTTATAATTAGCACTTTAGATTTCGAACGTTCGAGTCCATTGTATTTAATAGGGTTCTAAAGTTCACGCGAACATTCTGTCTGTTCGCAGGTTCTGGTGCGAACCGAACAGGGGGGGTGTTCGGCTCATCCCTGGTCATAACATTTAGGGAATCTAAACATTTTACCAAAAATTACAAAACATGGATTTTGCCAAATCATCGTATGTAGTGTGCAAACGATGTGTCTGTATCGACCGATTACTGTGCCCACTAAATTTTTTTAAATGTCATTTTAGAATGTACAAGAGTATAAAAATCAACAACATGGAGCAACATGCAAGTTGTGAAATACAACAATATGGACACAGGAGAAGTACTTACTTTTGTTGAGAATTCTGTTAATGCTCCTTAACTGCTCCGGCTCCCTCAGTTTGAGGTCAGACCACCTCTTTCTGAGCTGCTCCTTTGATCTTTTCACCCCAAAATTCTTCTTCAGACTTTTCACTACTTGCTTCATAATTTTGTCCTTCCTTAGATAAGGGTGGGAATACGGCCCATGCTTTGCATCATAATTAGATTTGTTCAATATGGCCGCCATCTCCGCCATCTCCTCAAAGAACATATTAGATGCCTTGTAACGCCTCCTTGTTCGTGACGTTTCCCGCTCTGGGCTTGTCTCCTCGTTAGAATTATCTGAATTTACAGACAACTGCTGTGACTCCGCCATGTCGCCTGCGCGCCGAAAGAGAAGGGGCGGGGAAACATCGAGAAAGTACGTCATGGGCGGGCGACGTGTGTCACACATGCGTAGTGTATATAAAGCTAACACACATGTGACATACCTACGTTCTGTGTGCGAAGGAGGGAGTTAAGAGTGCCGAACGTTAGACCGAAGGTAAAAGATTTTAACTTGGTACATCAGTGGCCTATACTGCATAGAGATTGAAGAGGCATACAGTATATGGGCATAAAGATTACTTGAGTTTAGAGTGTGATTGACATTTGTATATTTGTCTGGTGTTTTGTCTTGCAGAAACAATGAATGCTTTTCTAGAAAAATATTTTCTGGCCGAGTTTATAGATCGGTTAAGGGAGGTTTCCGCTCTGTGGGAGACCAAAAACCCGATCCACAAAAAAAGGGGTAAGGAAAGCAGCGCTGGAGAGCCTGCTCCCATTTGTGCACACCAGGATGCCCAACGCAACCATTGAGCAGCTGGACACAAAAATTGGGACCTTGAGAGGCACATATAGGACTATGCGCAATCGGGTCCTGGCTTCTCAAAGGTCAGGAGCAGCAGCAGGGAAGGTATATGTCCCACATTTGTGGTACTATGACAGGTTGGCCTTTCTGAATGACCACATTACACCGAGGGAATCACTTTCCAGCCTTCCCTCCAGCCTTCCCTCCAGCCAAGATGATCCTTCTCAGGATCAGGAGGAGCCTTCCATCCTGGATGAAGACCCAGATCTGTCCGTCTGGAGCCAAGTATAGTCTTTTATAAACATTTATATCGAAAAAATTAATGCTGTAAAATAGATGTTAAGATGGGGACAAATTTAGTCAATCAAGAAAAAGTGTTTGACATAGCAATAGACAGTAGTGGCCAAAAAATTTTGTTAGATGAATGCAAAATGATGGGGGCATAATGAGAGTACTAAAAAATA
Source organism: Rana muscosa (assembly GCA_029206835.1). Classification (NCBI taxonomy): domain Eukaryota; kingdom Metazoa; phylum Chordata; class Amphibia; order Anura; family Ranidae; genus Rana; species Rana muscosa. The sequence goes on from CM055117.1 coordinate 362,028,243, forward strand.
TAAAAAATTATATTTGCAACAGTCAGGAGCTGAACATTGTGGGGGTTCTTTACTAAAAGCAAATCCACATTGCACTACAAGTGCAAACTACAAGTGCAAAGTGCACTTAAAATTGCACTGAAAGTGCCCTTGGAAATGCAGTCGCTGTTAATCTGAGGGGTAGATCGGAAATGAGGGGAAGCTCTGCTGATTTTATTATCCAATCATGTGCAAGTTAAATTTCAGATTTTTGTTTTCCTTGCATGTCCCCCTCAGATCTAAAGCGACTGCACTTCCAAGTACACTTTCAATGCAATTTCAAGTGCACTTGTAGTTTGCACTTGTAGTGCAAAGTGGATTTGGCTTTAGTAAATAACACCCTGTGTGTGATTGATGAAAACAAACTCTAAATATGTCCCTTTTTTTACACAGGAGGAGGTCAACCAGGATGAGAGGCAGGAAAATGTCAGGCAGGAGGAGGCTGGGGCTAGTGGCAGAGAGGAGGTGGCTGGTACAAGTGGCAGAGAGGAGGTGGCTGGTCCAAGTGGCAGAGAGGAGATGGCTGATCCAAGTGGCAGAGAGGAGGTGGCTGGTCCAAGTGGCAGTACAAGGTGTCAGGTGCCTCCCATCCGCATGCCACCAAGAAGGGCCAGGAGGGATAGGTCTGCAAGTCAGGCAGCACTGGCCCTGATTAAAGAGGCACATGCCACCCTCCAGCAGCCACCAACCCCTGATGAGGGCTATGCGGCATTGGTCAGCATGAAAATGGCCCAGATGCCAACAGAACAACGGCTAAAATGTGAGCCCCTGCTCATTTCCCTCTTAAATAAGGGGTTGATGGGTAGGCTCACTGGCACCACTGTCATTTGTGACCACCGCCATCCTCCTGCACCTTCTTCTCCTCCCACCTCCTTCTTCTTCTCCTCCACCTCCTTCTTCTTCTCCTCCACCTCCTTCTTCTTCTTCTCCTCCACCTCCTTCTTCTCCTCCACCTCCTTCTTCTCCTCCACCTCCTTCTTCTTCTCCTCCACCTCCTTCTTCTCCACCTCCACCTCCTTCTTCTCCTCCACCTCCTTCTTCTTCTCCTCCACCTCCTTCTTCTCCTCCTCCACCTCCCTTTTTCACAACCTCCTCCTTCTTCTTCTCCTCCACCTCCTTCTTCTCCACCTCCACCTCCTCTTTCTGACATGAGTACACCTCCAGAGGCCCAGCCTCCAGCCAGGCGGACAAGGAAGGCTGCAGAGAAGGCTGCAGAGAAGGCTGCAGGGAAGCCTACCAAGAAGGCTGCAGGGAAGCGGAGCAAAAAGACCAGGAAGTGATTCCCTTGCTTCAATGTGGTCTGACAGAAGGCAGCCTGTTGTAGTTCCACAGACTTGGGACATGTATCTAACCTGCTGCTGTTCCTGACCTCTGGGAGTCCAAGACCAGATTTGGCTCACTAATGTTTGTGCTTCCAAGGTCCCAATTTTTGTGTCCACACACAGTTGCACAAATTGCAGCAGGCTCTCCAGCACTGCCTTCTAGTTTGTTTCTTCTTATTTTCTCTACCAGAATAAATGGCATTTATTTTTACAGTTAATACTTGCCTGTGTGTTTTTATTAAAGCTAAATATTTAGCTGGTGAGTAGGCAGGTAATTTCCAAAAATTCTAAAGCTAGATTTAAAATGGGACAGATAACACCAAAAAATCTCATTGAAGGTCAAAAAATAGAAGATAATTACTTTTGAATTGTGTTAAATTTACACAGGATAAAAAAGAAAATGGAGATCACTAGAAAATAAATAAGATTTTAAAATGCATATCTGAATACATTTTTACTAAATTAAAAAAATAAAATAAATGAGATCTTGCTCGAGAAAATAAAATAACATATTCATGAGATCTGCATTCAGAAATGTGGCAAAAAGTTAGTCAGAACTCTGTGTGAATATCTGCAGCCAAAAACGATCATTATTGTTCATTATTATACCATTCTAAACAAGATTTTAATGTGCAGCATTTAAAAGATGCAAAAATTGTTAACGTGTGACAAATGTGCTATCTCCATTACAAACGCTAGTTTTACAAGAAGGTGCGCTCCCGTCTCATACTTGAGTCTGACCATGCGCGGTTTTTGAAGACTCGGAAAAGCATACACACAACGGTTTTCTCGTCCAAAAACAGTCCGACGAGAATCACGCCGAGAAAAACTGACATTCCGATGAGAAAAAAGACCGCAGGTCGTCTTTTTTCTCGTCGAGATTTTGGACAGTTTTCTCTACGAGAAAGCATACACACGAACGGTTTTCTCGGTCGTGTGTACGCGGCTTAAGAGTTTTGAACACTATTTCTCAAAAAAAAACTGTCAGGGTCACCTGTGGCCAGGTGACAGATGCACACCGTAGGGGGACAGGAGTGCACCGCGAGGTAGTGAACCCTATGGCTGGCTTCTGCGGGTAGGAAACTGGGTGGTTGTGGAAAGCGGGACCAGAGGAGCACAACCGAGATCCTAACGGAAGCTAGAGCCAAGATTCCCCAGGGCGCGGAGTCTAAGACCCAGCTGGTCTTCTCCAGGGCCTCTAGTGGTGAGGATGTTGTGCTGCAGGCTGGGACCAGGTCGCGGCCCCTGGAGTTTCCTAGCTCACGCCCCGTAGGATAAGGGGAAAAGAGGGGAAGCAGCAGCACAAGATAAGGGAGAACCGAATAACAAGCCGAAGGTCAGGGGCCACAAGCAGACAAGGATAACGAAGAACGAGCCAAAGGTCAAGGGTCACGAGCAGACAGGGATAGTCGGGGACAAGCCAATAACGTAACAGAGAGACAGACGTAGCACACGGCAGGCAGGAACCCAAACACACAATGCCTAACAAACACGTTGATCAGCAAGGCAGGCTTGCAGTGCACAGGTTAATATAGTGTTCTGTGATAGGGCCTGGGGTGGAGTCAGGCTGGGAGGAGATTATAAAGGAAGCCAGGTGAAGGAGGTCTGGTCTCTAGATGAACACATGAGCAGGAAGGTAAGATGGCAGACAGACATTAATGCATATCCATGACAGTACCCTCCCACTTACGAGGCCTCCCCCTTCCCCGCCTGGGCCCAGGTTTAGAGGGAAACTTCAGATGAAACTCCTTTAACAGACGAGGTGCAAAGACCTCAGATGCAGTGATCCAAGACCTCTCCTCAGGACCAAACCCTTTCCAATGAACGAGGTACTGAAGAACGCCTTTACAGAGTCGGGAGTCCAGAATTTGACTGATCTCGTACTCCTGATTATCCTCAGAGACAGGCGCCACGGTAGGGAGAGGACGAGAGAATTTATTGAGGACTAAAGGCTTTAGAAGAGCAACATGAAAGGAGTTAGTGATTTTAAGGCTCTTAGGAATCTGGAGTTTGAAACAAACCGGGTTCAGTTTAGCAGTTACCGTGTATGGACCGATGAATCGTGGAGCAAACTTCAGAGAAGGAACTCGGAGCTTGATGTTCCTGGTAGAGAGCCAGACTTTGTCCCCTGGCTGAAGAGAAGGTGGTTTACGCCTGCGGCGGTCGGCAAAGCCTTTGAATTTTTCAGCAGCTGCCCGGAGGGAATCATGAACGTGACCCCAAACGGAATTGAGAGACTCCTGAACCGAAGCCAAAGCTGGAATGTCAGGAGAACAGATCATGGGAAGAGGAAGTTGAGGGTGTTTTCCATAAACTGTGAAAAAGGGTGTCTTCTGCGAACTGGTATTCACATGATTGTTATGGGAGAATTCTGCCCACGGGAGTAGAGAGGACCAACCGTCATGGTGAGAAGACACAAAGGTGCGAAGAAAGACCTCTAACTCCTGATTAACCCTCTCAGTCTGTCCATTGGATTGGGGATGGTAAGAAGAAGAAAAATCCAAGACAATATTGAGGGATTTGCAAAAGGCTCTCCAAAAACGAGACGTGAATTGGACTCCCCTGTCGGAAACAATATGAGAAGGGACCCCATGTAGGCGGAGAATTTCTCGAATGAAAATGGGAACCAAGGCAGGGGCAGAAGGAAGACCAGGAAGAGGAACAAAATGAGCCATCATGGAGAATCGATCGATTACCACCCAAATGACTGTATTATTCTCAGACAGTGGGAGATCGGTGATAAAATCCATGGCAATATGGGCCCAGGGTTCCTTAGGAATGGGCAAGGGCATGCGGAGACCAGCAGGAGCTTGTGTGGAGGATTTGGACTGAGCACAGACATGACAAGCTTTAACGTAGTCTTTGACGTCTGAGCGGAGATTAGGCCACCAGTAGTGACGACTGATGAGTAGGAAGGATCGGAGGAATCCAGAATGCCCTGCCACCTTGGAATCATGTCCCCAACAAAGGATCTTAGCTCTTAGCTCAGTGGGGACAAAGGTCTTACCAGGCGGAATTTTTGACTTCAGGGTGGTAGAGTGGGCAACAATGCATGAGGTTGGAATGATCGGCTCAGGTTCAGGGGCGGACTCCCCTCGTCCAAAGTGTCAAATGACCTAGAGAGCGCATCAGCCCGACCGTTGCAGGAACCAGGTTTGTAGGTAATCGTGAAATTAAAACGGGCAAAGAAGAGACTCCACCTGGCCTGTCTAGGATTCAGACGTTTAGCATTCTGTAGATACTGTAAATTCTTGTGATCGGTAAAGATCGTTATGGAGTGAGGGGAACCCTCCAAGAGATGACGCCACTCCTCTAACGCCAATTTAATTGCGAGAAGTTCCCGATCACCGATAGCATAATTCCTCTCTGCCTAAGAATTTTTTTTGGAGAAGAACGCACATGGTTGGCGTCTCCTCTCAAAGATTTGAAGAAGCACAGCTCCCACCCCCATTGAGGAAGCGTCCACTTCAATAAAAAATGCATTCCCAGGATTTGGTCTCCTCAAGAGGGGGCCAGAAACAAAGGCCTGTTTCAGGTTGTGAAATGCAGAGACAGCTTCGGGAGGCCAGTCTCTGGCATTCACACCCTTCTTGGTCAAAGCGATAATAGGCGCGGCAATGGAAGAGTAATTCCTTATGAACTGCCTATAATAATTAGTGAAGCCAAGAAAGCGCTGTGTGGCCTTGAGGCTAGCAGGAAGAGGCCAGTTGGTGATAGCCAAGACCTTCCCAGGGTCCATACGAAGACCCGAACATGAGACGAAGCACCCCAAAAACAGGACCTCAGAACATTCAAAGGAACATTTCTCCAGCTTGGCATAGAGATTGTTCTCTCTAAGACGTTGAAGTACAGTGCGGACATGGTTTCTGTGGACGAGCAGATTTTCAGAAAAGATCAGAATGTCATCCAGATAGATGACAACAAACTGGTACAGCAGATCTCTGAAAATTTCATTGACAAAGTTTTGAAACACGGCTGGAGCATTACACAGACCAAAAGGCATCACCAGATATTCGTAATGCCCGTCTCTAGTGTTGAATGCAGTCTTCTATTCGTCACCCTCCCGTATTCGAATGAGATTGTACGCGCCTCTGAGATCCAACTTGGTGAAAATGGAGGCACCCTTCAACCTATCGAATAGCTCAGATATTAAGGGTAAGGGGTATCGATTTTTAATAGTAACCACATTTAAACCCCGATAATCGATGCAGGGTCTTAAGGTACCATCCTTTTTGGCAACAAAAAAGAACCCTGCCCCTGCAGGCGATGAGGATTTCCGGATGAAACCTCTCTCCAGATTCTCTGCGACATACTCCGACATGGCCTGGGTCTCTGGGATGGACAGAGGGTAGGTACGACCCCTGGGTAGAGTTGCTCCGGGGACAAGATCAATAGCACAGTCAAAAGACCTGTGGGGAGGAAGCACCTCAGCTGATTTCTTACAGAACACATCCCGGTAATCGCTGTATGCAGCAGGAAGATCAGAAGAAACAGAAGTGGCAGCAACCGGAAGACTCTCCTTGGGGGTCACCTTGAGAAGACACGACGAGAAACATGAGGAACCCCAGGCCAGGATCTGCCCAGAGACCCAGTCCACATGTGGAGAGTGGAGCTGTAGCCAAGGGAGGCCCAATACAACTGGGGTAGAGGCCTTGGGTAGAATAAGAAAGGATATCCACTCCTGGTGGAGAATCCCTACCGACATCCTAATGGGTAGCGTCTGGAAGCGAATAGGGCCCCCTGGGAGAACAGTGCCATCAATTGCCGAGACTACCAATGGGGTAGTGAGAGGTGAAAGGGTAAGCTTCATAGAAGAAGCAGTTCTCCAATCCATAAAATTGCCGGCAGCCCCGGAATCCAGGTATGCAAGGGTTGACTGAGGAGAAGTGCCTACATGAAGGAACACCGGCAAGAGCAGGCGAGAAGGTGATGTTTCTGGGTCCAATACTCCACCTTCCAAATGTATTAGACCCGAGCGTTTCCCGGATGAAGCGAGCAGGAGTCACGAAAATGACCCTTGCCCCCACAATAGAGGCACAAGCCCAGAGTTCTGCGCCTAGCACGTTCTTCGGGGGTTAGTCTGGTCCGGCCCAGCTGCATAGGTTCTTCAGCAGGTAGAGGATGCTCCACGGAATGAAGGGAGGGGAGCTCAGACTGGCTAGGACCCAGAGAGTGCTGGCGTCTTTTTTCTAAAGACCTCTCTTGAAAACGAATGTCGATCTGGTTGCATAATGAAATTACATCGTCCAGACCGACGGGAATGGCTCTTCCCGCTAATTCGTCTTTCACTCGGTCAGAGAGGCCATGTAAAAAGGTAGCGACCAGGGCCTCATTATTCCAGCTCAATTCAGCTGTGTGGATACGGAACTGAAGAGCATATTGCCCCACTGAACTAGATTCTTGGCGAAGACGTAAGACAGCACTAGCCGCTGAAGAAGCCCGAGCCGGCTCTTCGAAGATATTACGAAAGAGCTTCAAAAAATCGGACAGACTGGAAACCACCGGATCGTTCCTCTCCCACAGGGGGGCAGCCCAGGCCAAAGCTTCACCGGAGAGGAGGAAATGACATAGGCTACCCTAGCCCGGTCAGACAGGAAGCTTTGAGGCTGAAGCTCAAAATAAATTGTGCATTGGCTGAGAAACCCCCTGCAGGCCTTGGAGTCCCCAGAGAAACGGGACGGAGCTGGCAATCTTAGTGAGTGTGAGGCTGCGACTAGTGCGATAGGTACAGCCGCTGGTTGTACTTGGGGTTGCGGATTCGGGGTTCCCAAGGAGACCTGAAGCTGCTCGAATCGAGAAGACAGATCCTGGAGGAATCGCATCACCTGAGTCTGATTTGATTCCTGGGCTTCGAGTCTGCGAACTATGCCCTGCAATGGATCATCCGCGGGAAGCGGGATGTCAGCCGGGTTCATGGCTGATCAAACTGTCAGGGTCACCTGTGGCCAGGTGACAGATGCACACCGTAGGGGGACAGGAGTGCACCGCGAGGTAGTGAACCCTATGGCTGGCTTCTGCGGGTAGGAAACTGGGTGGTTGTGGAAAGCGGGACCAGAGGAGCACAACCGAGATCCTAACGGAAGCTAGAGCCAAGATTCCCCAGGGCGCGGAGTCTAAGACCCAGCTGGTCTTCTCCAGGGCCTCTAGTGGTGAGGATGTTGTGTTGCAGGCTGGGACCAGGTCGCGGCCCCTGGAGTTTCCTAGCTCACGCCCCGTAGGATAAGGGGAAAAGAGGGGAAGCAGCAGCACAAGATAAGGGAGAACCGAATAACAAGCCGAAGGTCAGGGGCCACAAGCAGACAAGGATAACGAAGAACGAGCCGAAGGTCAAGGGTCACGAGCAGACAGGGATAGTCGGGGACAAGCCAATAACGTAACAGAGAGACAGACGTAGCACACGGCAGGCAGGAACCCAAACACACAATGCCTAACAAACACGTTGATCAGCAAGGCAGGCTTGCAGTGCACAGGTTAATATAGTGTTCTGTGATAGGGCCTGGGGTGGAGTCAGGCTGGGAGGAGATTATAAAGGAAGCCAGGTGAAGGAGGTCTGGTCTCTAGATGAACACATGAGGAGGAAGGTAAGATGGCAGACAGACATTAATGCATATCCATGACAAAAACAATAACATGACAATGAGCTTCTTATTAAAAACGGTATGTTGGGAAGAAAATAGCTGTGTGGGCCATATATAAAGAGACTGTGAGAGTATATACTGTATATGTATAAAAAAAAATATTCAAAAAAATAATAAAAATATATATATATATATATATATATATATATATATATATATTGTGACAGCAGGAAGGTAAAGTCACCTGGTTGCATCCAGGGGGGTAGATATATTTCGCCCAGATTCAGGCTTTACGCCGATTTATACAGCTAGGTGGAGAGTTGTATAAGCCCAGCTGAGACTAGTGGGCTCATTGATGACTCATACCTCTAGGGAGAGGGCTGGGCGTCGTGCAGACAGGGAGTTGATGAGTCCAGCTGAACCTTGTCAGCTCATTTAGGCCTCTATAAGAAAGCCCAGATTCATTAGATGTTAGCTCATGCCTGGAAGCAGACCTGTGTGGACTGTCTAGGGAGAGTGAACCCCTGTGCGGTGAGAGAAAGCCTGTGTGGCTATATTTTGCTTGGACATTTAAAACCAGGGACTAGGACAGCACTAGGCTGATCCCAGTCGTTAGTTAGGAAACCTGTAAGTTTAGTCAGAGGTCAAGTTGACCAGGATTTATTTTGTGTTTGTTTTTTTTGCCTTGCTGTGTTTTTGTCACTGTAAATAGAAAATAAACCGCACCTTTTTTGATTTTGAAAACCACAACCTCCGTCTGCTGGGCCTGTTTTTGGGTGGGGAGCCCATCCCGGGGGTCACACATACCCGCTGCCGAGCTAGCCCCCTCACAGTTGGTGGAGAATGCGGGCAGTTTTTTTTTAAGCCAGCATGGAGGAGATACTGAAACAGCTGGCTCTAGCAAATGCCAATCAACAGCAGACAAATGCAGGTTTGCAAAGGAGCCTTGCAGCCCAGCAGCAAGCTCATCAACAGAGCCTTGCAACTTTACAACAGAGTCTGGAGGCTCAGCAACAAGCCCAACAGCAATCTGAGGCCCGCTTCATAGACCTGTTGCAGAAGCAAGAGCAGAGACTACAACAACAGATGGAAGCAGTAATGCAGCAACGTCCGCAGACCGGTGAGGAAAGCCGTCCCACTAATACCGCGTCCTTTGGGGTGAGTCGTTTATTGACAAAAATGACTGGAGAGGATGATCCAGAGGTATTTTTGACCACATTTGAAAGGACCGCTGAAAGAGAAAAGTGGCCTGAGGAGCAGTGGGCTGGACTGGTGGCTCCTCTGTTAACGGGTGAATCGCAGAAAGCTTACTATGACCTAGAGCCTGACCAAGCAAAAGACTATGTGATGCTAAAAGCTGAAATATTGGCAAGGCTGGGTGTCACCCTGGCTGTCCGGGCTCAGCGTGTGCATAACTGGACTTTCCAGCTTGGAAAACCCCCCAGGTCTCAAATGTATGATCTCATTCACCTGAGCAGAAAGTGGCTACAGCCAGAGACTTTGTCCGCACCAAAGATTGTGGAACGTGTTGTAATGGATCGGTTTTTGAGAGCTCTTCCTACTGCCATCCAAAAGTGGGTAAGCCATGGAGACCCAGAGACGGCCGATGGTCTTGTGGATCGTGTGGAGAAATACTTGGCTACAGAGAACCTGACGGCCTCTTCCAGAGACACTCGGACTTTCCACCCTAAGACCAGACCATCCCCAGGGGCGGATAAGAGGATTCCAAGGGGTAAGGGTGGAGAGAGTGAGAGGGTGGGAGCTCTACCCCAAGTTTGGCGAGAACAGCCTGGGAAATCAGCGGCTCAAGAGGCGGCAAGAAGGATCATTTGCTACCGCTGCCGGCAAGCGGGACATATTGCAGCAAATTGCCCGGTTTTGGAGGAACCCATGCAGTGTGACTTTCTGACGGGCAGACGTCAGTCGCTGTGTGCGACAGTCGCATGCACTGCCATTCGGGGAACTGAGAAACATTTATGCAAAATGTGTATTAATGGTAGAAATGTTGTGGTATTGCTGGATTCAGGTAGCCTTGTGACCCTGATAAAGGCTGAGTTAGTTAAAACAGAGGTCTCTGGGAATAGCAAGGTAGCCGTTATTTGTGTGCATGGGGACACCCGAGAGTATCCAGTGACTACAGTGTGTTTCGAGACCCCCAAAGGTACCCTTTCTCATCCAGTGGGCTTAGTGTCTCAGTTACCGCATGACGCCATTGTGGGAAGGGATTTTCCGAAGTTCTGGGAACTGTGGGATGATCATGAGCCCCCCACTGGTGCCCCTATGTACCAGGAATATGATAGCCAGAACTCCTCTGAGAGTGGTGAGGACTCTCCCGAATTTCCCTTGTCAGTATTGGCAGGGGAGACTCAAGAAACTGGAGAGGAGCCCACCTCCTCAGACGAAAACCTACCGTCTGTGGAGTTTTCTGATCTTGAGGTTCACAGGGAAAACTTTGCCACAGAACAGTTGAAAGACCCCGCCCTAATAAAGGCACGGGAAAACGTAGTGAAAATAGATGGCGAGTTAGTGAACCCAGATAATACCTGCACTTACCCATACTTCAGCGTAGAGAAGGACCTACTGTATCGGGTGGCAAAAAGGGCAGAAGAAACCGTTGAGCAGCTGGTGGTGCCCAAACCTTACAGGAAGTTGGTGTTGGAGTTGGCCCATGGGCACATTCTTGGAGGTCATCTGGGGACAGAGAAAACCCGAGAGAGGGTATTACAGAGATTCTATTGGCCTGGGGTGATGAAGGACATAGAAAATTATTGTTCCTCCTGCCCTGTGTGTCAGAGGTCGGCCCCGATGCCACACTTCCGTAGCCCGCTGGTCCCTCTACCCATCATTGAGGTCCCGTTTGAGAGAATCGCAATGGATTTGGTAGGTCCTATAATCAAGTCCGCTAGGGGGCACCAGTACATATTGGTTATAATGGACTATGCCACCCGTTATCCAGAAGCGATCCCTCTCAGAAATACCTCGGCCAAAACCATAGCCAAAGAGCTATCTCTTGTTTTTAGCCGGGTGGGTATTTGTAAAGAACTGCTTACGGACCAAGGTACACCCTTTATGTCCCGGGTTATGAAGGAGCTGTGTAAATTGTTCAAAGTGACGCAATTACGTACATCTGTGTATCACCCCCAAACCGATGGGCTGGTTGAAAGATTCAACAAAACCCTAAAACAAATGTTGAAGAAAGTGGTGGATAGGGATGGAAAGGATTGGGACTGTCTACTTCCTTATTTGATGTTTGCTATTAGGGAGGTGCCCCAATCCTCTACGGGATTCTCCCCCTTTGAGTTACTGTATGGGAGACACCCAAGAGGGCTGTTGGATATTGCCAAGGAAACTTGGGAAAGTGAGAGTTCTCCCCACAGGAGTGTGATTGAGCATGTCGCCCTGATGCAAGATCGAATTGCACAGGTAATGCCCATCGTGAAGGAACATTTGGCCCAAGCGCAGTTGGCACAGCAGAGAGTGTACAACCGTGGAGCCAAGACCCGTACCTTTTCCCCGGGGGATAGGATATTGGTACTTGTCCCTACGGTTGAAAGTAAATTCCTTGCCAAATGGCAAGGCCCCTACGAGATAATGGAAAAAGTGAGCGAAGTGAATTACAAGGTCAGACAACCAGGAAGGCGAAAGCCCGAACAGATCTATCACGTTAATCTGTTGAAAGCCTGGAGGGATAGAGAGTCCCTAGTCGCAGACACTTGGTCACCAGCTCAAACTGGTTGCGTGATTCCTGAGGTTGGAATCGCAGCCACCTTGTCACAACCCCAACAACAGGAGGTTAAGGAGTTTGTGCTTCGCAACAAGGAGGTATTCTCTGAGCTGCCGGGACAAACATCTGGGGTAGAGCATGACATTATTACCCCGCCCGGTGAAAGGGTGAAGTTAAAACCCTATCGGATCCCAGAGGCCCGACGGGAGGCAATACGGGAGGAAGTACAGAAAATGCTGAACTTAGGGGTGATAGAGGAGTCCCAAAGTGATTGGTCTAGTCCCATTGTGTTGGTGCCTAAACCGGATGGGAGCTGGCGATTTTGTAACGATTTTCGTCAGTTGAACAAAGTTACAAAATTTGACACCTACCCCATGCCACGTATAGATGAGTTGATCGACCGGCTGGGAACAGCCCGATACATGACGACTCTTGACCTCACAAAAGGGTATTGGCAAATCCCCCTGGCCAAGTCAGCCAAAGAGAAAACCGCATTTGTAACCCCAGACGGGGCGTTCCAATATAAAAGAATGCCGTTCGGGTTACAGAATGCGCCGGCCACATTCCAGCGGAAAATGGACCAGATGCTGAGGCCCCATCGGAAGTATGCTGCGGCTTACCTGGATGACGTAATTGTCCATAGCACAGATTGGGCCTCACATCTGCCAAAAGTGCAAGCAGTCCTGGACTCTGTTCGGGAAGCAGGGTTTACGGCTAACCCCAAGAAGTGTACCATTGGGCAGGAGGAGGCCAAATATCTTGGGTACACCATTGGGAGGGGAGTAATAAAACCCCAACTCAACAAAGTCGAGGCCATCCAGAGTTGGCCACGTCCCAACAGCAAGAAGCAGGTACGAGCCTTTCTGGGAATCGCTGGGTATTATCGGCGATTCATTCCCCACTTTGCTTCTAAGGCTGTGCCCCTAACCAACCTGACGAAGGGGAAAGGGTCGGTCATGATTAAATGGACCCCCGAGGCTGAGGCAGCATTCCAATTCTTGAAACAAGCCTTATGTAGCCAGCCAGTGTTGTACTCACCCGACTTCTCTAAAGACTTTGTCGTACAAAGTGATGCGTCAGATGTGGGGTTAGGAGCAGTATTGTCCCAGGTCTGGAACGGGGAAGAGCACCCAGTCATTTACCTCAGCAGGAAGTTGAAGTCCCATGAGGTAAATTACGCCACCGTTGAAAAGGAGTGTTTAGCGGTGAAGTGGGCTCTAGATTCCCTTCGGTACTACCTGCTAGGTAGGCACTTTGACATGGTTACGGATCACGCTCCGTTAAAGTGGATGGCTCAAAACAAGGAAACAAATAGAAGAGTGAATAGGTGGTTCCTGGCCCTCCAGGAATTCAACTTCACAGTAAAGCATCGCCCTGGCGTTCAAATGGGGAATGTGGATGCTTTGTCTCGAGTACATGAATGCCTGATTGCTGGTGTTCCAACCCCGAGGTTAAAACAAGAGGGGGGGGTATGTGACAGCAGGAAGGTAAAGTCACCTGGTTGCATCCAGGGGGGTAGATATATTTCGCCCAGATTCAGGCTTTACGCCGATTTATACAGCTAGGTGGAGAGTTGTATAAGCCCAGCTGAGACTAGTGGGCTCATTGATGACTCATACCTCTAGGGAGAGGGCTGGGCGTCGTGCAGACAGGGAGTTGATGAGTCCAGCTGAACCTTGTCAGCTCATTTAGGCCTCTATAAGAAAGCCCAGATTCATTAGATGTTAGCTCATGCCTGGAAGCAGACCTGTGTGGACTGTCTAGGGAGAGTGAACCCCTGTGCGGTGAGAGAAAGCCTGTGTGGCTATATTTTGCTTGGACATTTAAAACCAGGGACTAGGACAGCACTAGGCTGATCCCAGTCGTTAGTTAGGAAACCTGTAAGTTTAGTCAGAGGTCAAGTTGACCAGGATTTATTTTGTGTTTGTTTTTTTTGCCTTGCTGTGTTTTTGTCACTGTAAATAGAAAATAAACCGCACCTTTTTTGATTTTGAAAACCACAACCTCCGTCTGCTGGGCCTGTTTTTGGGTGGGGAGCCCATCCCGGGGGTCACACATACCCGCTGCCGAGCTAGCCCCCTCACAATATATATATATATATATATATATAAAACATACAGGAAAAGGGGAAAAAGGATCATAGAAAAATGAATCATGATTAATCTATGAAAATTAATATATGGACATATTAAACATGGTGTAATAATAAATCGTATAAATCGATTTTTGAAAAATAGTGTTTCGACAAATTAAATAGAAGGGAATAAAGCGCTAACAAATACTAATGAAAAAAAGGGGCACAATCATAGGAACAAATGAAAAGGAACTGTAGACGATTAATTATAGCAGACTCTAGGAGTAACAATGGATGATTATAAATTATGTTAAGATGTTAAATAGGGTACGATGATCATAAAAATATCCTTATGTGTATAAGTATATATACGCACATGTAATAAGCACATATATACTGCTGGCAAAAAAAGGGGATAGTATGAAGATCATACCCTAATGAATGGAAGAATGTTATATGTAAGGGGGAGGGGCAAAGGAAAGAGGGGAGGGGAAAAAGGGGTGGAGGGAGGGGAGGGACAGTTTGAAAGGGAAAAAAAGAGATAGATGATGCCCAGTAGGATTTTTTCTCTAATGCCCGTACACACGATCGTTTTTAATGTCATTTTTTAAACCAACATTTTTCTCCTCGTTTTTTTTCATGTTTCCTCTCAAGCCGGCCTTGCGTACACACCATCATTAAAAAAAACGATCAAGCAAAGCGCAGTGACGTTCAACACGTACGACGGCACTATAAAGGGGAAGTTCCGTTCGAATGACGCCACCCTTCATGTTAGTAAAGTTTGTTGAGCGACGATTCGCGCTTTTCAGTCCGTTACTGTGTAATGAATCTGCTATCTCCATTACGAACGCTAGTTTTACCAGAACGAGCGCTCCCGTCTCATACTTGATTCTGAGCATGCGCGTTTTTTTTCACGTCGTGAAAGCATACACACTATCGTTTTTCACGTCGTGAAAAACGACGTGAAAAAAGAGCATGTCCGGAATTTTTAATGGCCGTTTTTCACGTCGTTAAAAATGCTCTGGAGCCTACACACGATCATTTTTAATGGCCATTTTTAAAAATGTCTCACCTGTATATACCCGTCATTGCTGTTCTCTAATACAGGCATCTGCAGGAGTTAGTGGCACAGTATACACCTGTATATACCCGTCATTGCTGTTCTCTAATACAGGCATCTGCAGGAGTTAGTGGCACAGTATACACCTGTATATACCCGTCATTGCTGTTCTCTAATACAGGCATCTGCTGGAGTTAGTGGGTGTTGTGTGCCCTAGTACAGTATATACCTGTATATACCAGTCATTGCTGTTCTCTAATACAGGCATCTGCTGGAGTTAGTGGGTGTTGTGTGTCTCCAGCACAACATACACTACCCAATTGCTGGTTTTCCCATCAGCCTGCAGGCCATTACTATGTCTGGAAGGCCAACAAAGAGAGGCAGACAGTCACAAGCCAATAAAAGAGGGCAAGCAGGCTCTGTGTCTAGAGACAACAGTGCTGGTCGTGGACGCGGTGCATTGTCATCAGCACGTGGCCATGGGACACGCTTGTCCTTATTTTTGGCAGCTGGACGTGTTGAGCCGCATCATGCCGAAGACTTGGTAGAGTGGATGACCAAGCCCTCCTCATCCTCCTCATCCTCTCTCACCCAGGCTCAGGGTACTGGCAAAGCAGCTGCCAAAGCGTCCTCTTCCCTCGTATCAATGTCATTATCAGTCACTCCTTCCTTAGACCCACCATGTCCTCCTGAGGAGTCCCCCGAACTGTTTGAGCACAGTGTTGGGTACATGCTCCAAGAGGATGCCCAGCGTTTTGAAGGGTCTGATGATGATACCCAGCTAGAGGAAAGCAGTAGCGTGAGCGCAGAGAGAGGGGATGCTCAAGAAGGACAGCAATCTGGCAGTCATGTTCCAGCAGCTGCAGCATACTGCCAGATTGGCTCCAGTGATTAGGAGGGAGGGGATGATGAGGTCACTGACTCCACGTGGGTGCCTGATAGGAGAGAGGAGGAGGCACATCTCCAACGAGGCAGGATGCCCTCCGGGGGCCAAAATAAGGGCAGCACACCAACTGAATCACACCGCAGAGCTACGCCTGTGCAGGGCGCTGCCTCTGCCCGTTATTCCAAAAGTTCTTTGGTGTGGGCCTTTTTTGAGTCAAGTGCATCAGATAGCACCGCTGCTATTTGCAACATATGTCTCAAGTGTATCTCGTGTGGCCAAAACATCAGCCACTTGGGCACCACTTGCTTGACTAGACATATGTTGACCTGCCATGCAGCTCGTTGGCAAGCGTACCTTAAAGACCCACACCAAAGAACAAAGCGGACCTCTCCTTGCTCCTCATCAGCTGGGATCTCCAACCCCACTATACCTTCAGTCCTATCTGAAACCTGCACTGAGAGGAATGAAGGTGTAGAATTAGGTGTGTCACAGCCAGGTACTTGCGGGCACTCTGCTAGCAGTACACCGACGTCCGATTGTAGAAGGCAAATTTCCCTGCCCCAGCTGCTGGACCGTCGAAAGAAGTTCACTCCCAGCCATCCACATGCCCAGCGGTTGAATGCTAGCTTGGCTAAATTGCTAGCAATTCAACTTCTGCCTTTTCAGTTGGTAGACTCGGCCCCCTTCCGTGAGTTTATGCAATGTGCGGTTCCTCAGTGGCAGCTTCCCAAACACCACTTTTTCTCACGGAAGGCGATTCCGGCTCTCTACCGGCATGTGGAAGGCAATGTCCATGCCTCGCTGGACAGGGCGGTCAGTGGTAAGGTGCATATAACCGCTGACTCATGGTCCAGCAGGCATGGACAGGGACGTTACCTTTCTTTCACGGCCCATTCGGTCACTCTTTTTGCAGCTGGGAAGGATGCAGGACAAGGTGCAGTAGTGTTTGGAGGTTGTTCCGCCGCCACGCCTCCAAAATGCTACTACTGGTTGTGACACACCTCTCCTCCACCCCCTCCTCTTCTTCCTCCATGGCCTCTTCCTGTGCTTTGTCCTCGGAACCAGCGGTGCTCCGTAGGCATTCAAGGGGCTACGCAAGTACGCAGACAAAAAGATACCATGCCATGCTTGCGCTGGTGTGTTTGGGGGACAGGAGCCACAGTGGGGCAGAGGTTCTGTCAGCTCTGCAGGGGCAGGCTGAGAGGTGGTTGACGCCACGCCAGCTTAAGCCAGGAATGGTGGTTTGCGACAATGGCACCAACCTCCTCTCCGCCCTCCGACAGGGACAACTGACCCATGTGCCCTGTGTGGCTCACGTCCTTAACCTGGTGGTGCAGCGGTTCTTGGGCAGGTACCCGGGCTTACAGGATGTCCTGAGGCAGGCCAGGAAAGTCTGTGTGCATTTCCGCAGATCATATAATGCCAGTGCTCGGCTGGCTGGCTGAGCTGCAAAAGGAGTTGAACCTGCCCAAGAACCGCCTTATATGTGACATGCCCACCAGGTGGAACTCAACGTTGGCCATGCTGCAGCGGCTGCACACGCAGCAGAGGGCCATCAATGAGTACCTGTGCGACTACGGCACCAGGACAGGGTCAGGGGAGCTCTGGTTTTTTTCACCACGCCAGTGGGGCATGATCAGGGATGCATGCACTGTCCTGGCACCATTTGAGGAGGCCACGAGGATGGTGAGCAGTGACAGTGCATGCATCAGTGACACTGTACCTCTTGTCCACCTGTTGGAACATACGCTGCGTGGAATAATGGACAGGGCACTTGAGGCAGAACAGAGGCAGGAAGAGGAGGACTTCCTTGCCTCTCAAGGCCCCCTTTACCCAGACAGTGTTCCTTGTGTCCCACCCATCACACAGGAAGAGGACGAGGAGGAGGAGGAGGAGGAGGATTGTGTCAGCATGGAGGTGGAGCATGGCACTCAGCATTAACAGCAGCAGTCTTTTAGGGATGATTTACAGTCCCGACAAACCCGAATGCCTCAGCTAACCTACGCTGCATGGCCTCCCTGATCCTGCAAAGTCTGCGGAAGGATCCTCGTATTCTTCGGATCAAGGAGAGGGACCATTACTGGCTTCCCACTCTCCTTGATCCACGGTACAAGGGTAAGGTTGCGGACCTTATCTTGCCGTGGCAGAGGGAGCAGAGGATGAGACAACTCCGGGAGGCCTTGCAGAAAGGTCTGTGCAATGTGTTCCCAGAGACTGGGAGGTTACAAACTCCTGGTCCTGGACAACGAGTTGCTGAGGCTTCGGTCAGTAGCAGAAGGAGCGGTGGAGAAGGTGGCCATCTGACCGATGTGTTCAGACAATTTTTTAGTCCGCAGCCCCAAGGTATGATCGGTTCCAGCAACCATCGCCAGCTTCTGATATACATGGTGCAGGAATACCTAGGGGCAAGGTCAGACTTGGACACCTTTCCCACCGAAAATCCTCTGGCTTACTGGGTCTTGAGGATGGATCACTGGCCAGAGCTTGCACAGTATGCAATTGAGCTACTGGCCTGTCCTGCATCCAGCGTTCTTTCGGAACGCACATTCAGTGCTGCTGGAGGCTTTGTCACGGATCACAGGGTGCGCCTGTCCACCGACTCGGTTGATTGACTGACCTTCAGAAAGATGAACCAGTCTTGGATCACCACCATCTACCAAGCACCTGAAGCTGATCTAACAGAATAATTTATTTTCAAATGTCACATCCCTTCAAGACTGATGCTGATGCTGAGTGACTGTCCTGTTATGTTGACTGACTATCCTCCTCCTCCTCAATGATCCGATTCTTGATGATAGCTTTGAAGAAATTTTTTGTTTCCGGGTGCCGCCACCAGTGGCTAAGGCCCAATTTTTCAGCCCCTATTTAACAGGGGCATGTAATTACAATTTTTGATGCAATGCTTTGCAGCAGGGCTCATTCATGCACTCCAACTAGAGTATCTGGGAGAGGTTGCAGTTTCGTGGCACCAGCACCAGTGCCTAAGGCCCAATTTTTCAGCCCCTGTTTAACAGGGGCGTGTAATTAAAATTTTTCATGCAATACTTTGCAACAGGGCTCATTGCTGTGCTCCAAGTACAGTATCTGTGAGGGGTTGCAGTGTTGTGGCACCAGTGCCTAAGGCCCAATTTTTCGGCCCCTGTTCAACAGGGGCATGTAATTACAATTCTTGATCTAATAATTCACAGCAGGGCCCATTCCTGCGCCCACCAAGAGTAACTGTGAGGGCTTACAGTGTTGTGGTAACACCACCACCACCACCACCACCAAAGGCCCAATTTTTCTGCCCCTCTTCAACAGGGGCATGCAATTACAATTCTTGATCTAATAATTTACAGTAGGGCCCATTCATGCGCCCACCAAGAGTAACTGTGAGGGCTGACAGTGTTGTAGCACCAGAACCACCACCAAAGGCCCAATTTTTCCTACCACTGTTCAACAATGGCATGTAATTACAATTCCTGATATAATAGTTCACAGCAGGGCGTTCCAGCGCCCACCAAGAGTAACTGTGAGGGCTCACAGTGTTGTGGCAACACCAACATGTAAGGGGAAAATTTCAGCAGAGTATATACGGCAGGCCCCTACTTTCAAACATCCAACTTACAAACGACTCATACTTGCAAACGAACGGAGACAACAGGAAGTGAGAGGAAATCCACCCCTAGGAAGGGGAATTCTCTCCTGTAAGAGTTAATATGGGAAAAGGTGTCTCCTCTCTACTGATGCTTTATCACCAATCCTTGTTTCAATAAAAACCCCACTTTTCAAAAACATTTGTCATTGGGACGGAAAGTGAGGTGAAATGTTCTGAACAGGTGAACAGACAGCAAAACAAATGTTACAGGGGTGATAACCCTTCCCTATGTGTTCCAAAAAGCTTAAAAATAGATTTTTTGGCTGGAGCTACGCTTAAACAATGTACCTGTTCAAAATTACAAACAGATTCTACTGAAGAACAAACCTACAGTCCCTGTCTTTTTGCACCGCCTGTATACTGCTGTTCAGAGTATATAGGGCCTTTTTTTTATTTTGGGTGCGGGGTTCCCCTTAATATCCATACAAGACCCAAAGGGGCTGGTAATGGGCTGGTAATGGGCTGGGGTGGGGGGGGGGTGATGGGGTAGCCATGACATTTTTCTCAAAGATTTTCATCCATATTACCGGGACCAGACATTACATTAAAGCCGCAAGCAGTTTTAAATGGCATTTTTATCCTTTACAAATGTCATTTTGTGCAGGGACAGTTCTAAACACGGGAAACACATGCCACTTCACAGGCATACCTTAGACACCCCCCAGGTATGATATTTAAAGGAATATTTCACTTTTTCTTTCACTTTATGCATCATTAAAATGACTGCTCCTGAAAAACAGACGTTTTTAAAACTTTGTTTTGAATTGATACATGTCCCCTGGGGCAGAACTCGGGTCCCCAAACCCTTTTTAGGACAATAACATGCATATTAGTCGTTATAATTAGCACTTTAGATTTCGAACGTTCACGTCCATTGTATTTAATAGGGTTCTAACGTTCGTGCGAACTTTCGGTCCGTTCGAAGGTTCTGGTGCGAACCGAACCGGGGGGTGTTCGGCTCATCCCTAGCCAACATACATGAAGACTCATGTAAGAATACATAGGTACAACATGTAAATGCATAAAGTAAGAACAAAACTTCAAATGCCCCACTACGAGATATGTATATGGAAGGTTTATAGCTTTAAGGTTATTATCTAAATTAAAAACATATATATCACTAAGATCTTATCACTATCAATATCAATACTTACAAAATCAGATCCCGCCTTCCCCATATTAAGAATCCCGAAGTAAAATAAATTCAGAGTTAGAACTTATACATAATATGGCTATAAAATTATATATATATATATATATATATATATATATATATATATATATATATTGTGAGGGGGTTAGCTCGGCAGCGGGTGTGTGTGACCCCCGAGATGGGCTCCCCACACAAAAACAGGCCCAGCAAACGGAGGTTGTGGTTTTCAAAATCAAAAAGGTGCGGTTTATTTTCTATTTACAGTGACAAAACACAGCAAAGCAAAAGAAACATAAACAAAATAAATCCTGGTCAACTTGACCTCTGACTAAACATACAGGTTTCCTAACTAACAACTGGGATCAGCCTAGTGCTGTCCTAGTCCCTAAGTCCCTGGTTTTAAATGTCCAAGCAAATAGCCACACAGGCTTTGTCTCACCGCACAGGGGTTCACTCTCCCTAGACAGTCCACACAGGTCTGGGTCCAGGCATGAGCTAACATCTAATGAAGCTGGGAGTTCTTATAGAGGCCTAAATGAGCTGACAAGCTTCAGCTGGTCTCATCAACTCCCTGTCTGCACGACACCCCACACTCTCCCTAGAGGTATGAGTCATCCATGAGCCCACTATCCTCAGCTGGGCTTATACAACTCTCCACCTAGTTGTATAAGTCGGCGTAAAGCCTGAATCTGGGCGAAATATATCTACCCCCCTGGATGCAACCAGGTGACTTTACCTTCCTGCTGTCACATACCCCCCCCCTCTTGTTTTAAACTCGGGGTTGGAACACCAGCAATCAGGCATTCATGTACTCGAGACAAAGCATCCACATTCCCCATTTGAACGCCAGGGCGATGCTTTACTGTGAAGTTGAATTCCTGGAGGGCCAGGAACCACCTATTCACTCTTCTATTTGTTTCCTTGTTTTGAGCCATCCACTTTAACGGAGCGTGATCCGTAACCATATCAAAGTGCCTACCTAGCAGGTAGTACCGAAGGGAATCTAGAGCCCACTTCACCGCTAAACACTCCTTTTCAACGGTGGCGTAATTTACCTCATGGGACTTCAACTTCCTGCTGAGGTAAATGACTGGGTGCTCTTCCCCGTTCCAGACCTGGGACAATACTGCTCCTAACCCCACATCTGACGCATCACTTTGTACGACAAAGTCTTTAGAGAAGTCGGGTGAGTACAACACTGGCTGGCTACATAAGGCTTGTTTCAAGAATTGGAATGCTGCCTCAGCCTCGGGGGTCCATTTAATCATGACCGACCCTTTCCCCTTCGTCAGGTTGGTTAGGGGCACAGCCTTAGAAGCAAAGTGGGGAATGAATCGCCGATAATACCCAGCGATTCCCAGAAAGGCTCGTACCTGCTTCTTGCTGTTGGGACGTGGCCAACTCTGGATGGCCTCGACTTTGTTGAGTTGGGGTTTTATTACTCCCCTCCCAATGGTGTACCCAAGATATTTGGCCTCCTCCTGCCCAATGGTACACTTCTTGGGGTTAGCCGTAAACCCCGCTTCCCGAACAGAGTCCAGGACTGCTTGCACTTTTGGCAGATGTGAGGCCCAATCTGTGCTATGGACAATTACGTCATCCAGGTAAGCCGCAGCATACTTCCGATGGGGCCTCAGCATCTGGTCCATTTTCCGCTGGAATGTGGCCGGCGCATTCTGTAACCCGAACGGCATTCTTTTATATTGGAACGCCCCGTCTGGGGTTACAAATGCGGTTTTCTCTTTGGCCGACTTGGCCAGGGGGATTTGCCAATACCCTTTTGTGAGGTCAAGAGTCGTCATGTATCGGGCTGTTCCCAGCCGGTCGATCAACTCATCTATACGTGGCATGGGGTAGGTGTCAAATTTTGTAACTTTGTTCAACTGACGAAAATCGTTACAAAATCGCCAGCTCCCATCCGGTTTAGGCACCAACACAATGGGACTAGACCAATCACTTTGGGACTCCTCTATCACCCCTAAGTTCAGCATTTTCTGTACTTCCTCCCGTATTGCCTCCCGTCGGGCCTCTGGGATCCGATAGGGTTTTAACTTCACCCTTTCACCGGGCGGGGTAATGATGTCATGCTCTACCCCAGATGTTTGTCCCGGCAGCTCAGAGAATACCTCCTTGTTGCGAAGCACAAACTCCTTAACCTCCTGTTGTTGGGGTTGTGACAAGGTGGCTGCTATTCCAACCTCAGGAATCACGCAACCAGTTTGAGCTGGTGACCAAGTGTCTGCGACTAGGGACTCTCTATCCCTCCAGGCTTTCAACAGATTAACGTGATAGATCTGTTCGGGCTTTCGCCTTCCTGGTTGTCTGACCTTGTAATTCACTTCGCTCACTTTTTCCATTATCTCGTAGGGGCCTTGCCATTTGGCAAGGAATTTACTTTCAACCGTAGGGACAAGTACCAGTATCCTATCCCCCGGGGAAAAGGTACGGGTCTTGGCTCCACGGTTGTACACTCTCTGCTGTGCTAACTGCGCTTGGGCCAAATGTTCCTTCACGATGGGCATTACCTGTGCAATTCGGTCTTGCATCAGGGCGACATGCTCAATCACACTCCTGTGGGGAGAACTCTCACTTTCCCAAGTTTCCTTGGCAATATCCAACAGCCCTCTTGGGTGTCTCCCATACAGTAACTCAAAGGGGGAGAATCCCGTAGAGGATTGGGGCACCTCCCTAATAGCAAACATCAGATAAGGAAGTAGACAGTCCCAATCCTTTCCATCTCTATCCACCACTTTCTTCAACATTTGTTTTAGGGTTTTGTTGAATCTTTCAACCAGCCCATCGGTTTGGGGGTGATACACAGATGTACGTAATTGCGTCACTTTGAACAATTTACACAGCTCCTTCATAACCCGGGACATAAAGGGTGTACCTTGGTCCGTAAGCAGTTCTTTACAAATACCCACCCGGCTAAACACAAGAGATAGCTCTTTGGCTATGGTTTTGGCCGAGGTATTTCGGAGAGGGATCGCTTCTGGATAACGGGTGGCATAGTCCATTATAACTAATATGTACTGGTGCCCCCTAGCGGACTTGATTATAGGACCTACCAAATCCATGGCGATCCTCTCAAACGGGACCTCAATGATGGGTAGAGGGACCAGCGGGCTACGGAAATGTGGCATCGGGGCCGACCTCTGACACACAGGGCAGGAGGAACAATAATTTTCTATGTCCTTCATCACCCCCGGCCAATAGAATCTCTGTAATACCCTCTCTCGGGTTTTCTCTGTCCCCAGATGACCTCCAAGAATGTGCCCATGGGCCAACTCCAACACCAACTTCCTGTAAGGTTTGGGCACCACAAGCTGCTCAACGGTTTCTTCTGCCCTTTTTGCCACCCGATACAGTAGGTCCTTCTCTACGCTGAAGTATGGGTAAGTGCAGGTATTATCTGGGTTCACTAACTCGCCATCTATTTTCACTACGTTTTCCCGTGCCTTTATTAGGGCGGGGTCTTTCAACTGTTCTGTGGCAAAGTTTTCCCTGTGAACCTCAAGATCAGAAAACTCCACAGACGGTAGGTTTTTGTCTGAGGAGGTGGGCTCCTCTCCAGTTTCTTGAGTCTCCCCTGCCAATACTGATAAGGGAAATTCCGGAGAGTCCTCACCACTCTCAGGGGAGTTCTGGCTATCACATTCCTGGTACATAGGGGCACCAGTGGGGGGCTCAGGATCATCCCACAGTTCCCAGAACTTCGGAAAATCCCTTCCCACAATGGCGTCATGCGGTAACTGAGATACTAAGCCCACTGGATGAGAGAGGGTAGCTTTGGGGGTCTCGAAACACACTGTAGTCACTGGATACTCTCGGGTGTCCCCATGCACACAAATAACAGCTACCTTGCTATTCCCAGAGACCTCTGTTTTAACTAACTCAGCCTTTATCAGGGTCACAAGGCTACCTGAATCCAGCAATACCACAACATTTCTACCATTAACACACATTTTGCATAAATGTTTCTCAGTTCCTCGAATGGCAGTGCATGCGACTGTCGCACACAGCGACTGACGTCTGCCCGTCAGAAAGTCACACTGCATGGGTTCCTCCACAACCGGGCAATTGGCTGCAATATGTCCCGCTTGCCGGCAGCGGTAGCAAACGATCCTTCTTGCGGCCTCTTGAGCCGCTGATTTCCCAGGCTGTTCTCGCCAAACTTGGGGTAGAGCTCCCACCCTCTCACTCTCTCCACCCTCACCCCTTGGAATCCTCTTATCCGCCCCTGGGGATGGTCTGGTCTTAGGGTGGAAAGTCCGAGTGTCTCTGGAAGAGGCCGTCAGGTTCTCTGTAGCCAAGTATTTCTCCACACGATCCACAAGACCATCGGCCGTCTCTGGGTCTCCATGGCTTACCCACTTTTGGATGGCAGTAGGAAGAGCTCTCAAAAACCGATCCATTACAACACGTTCCACAATCTTTGGTGCGGACAAAGTCTCTGGCTGTAGCCACTTTCTGCTCAGGTGAATGAGATCATACATTTGAGACCTGGGGGGTTTTCCAAGCTGGAAAGTCCAGTTATGCACACGCTGAGCCCGGACAGCCTGGGTGACACCCAGCCTTGCCAATATTTCAGCTTTTAGCATCACATAGTCTTTTGCTTGGTTAGGCTCTAGGTCATAGTAAGCTTTCTGCGATTCACCAGTTAACAGAGGAGCCACCAGTCCAGCCCACTGCTCCTCAGGCCACTTTTCTCTTTCAGCGGTCCTTTCAAATGTGGTCAAAAATACCTCTGGATCATCCTCTCCAGTCATTTTTGTCAATAAACGACTCACCCCAAAGGACGCGGTATTAGTGGGACGGCTTTCCTCACTGGTCTGCGGACGTTGCTGCATTACTGCTTCCATCTGTTGTTGTAGTCTCTGCTCTTGCTTCTGCAACAGGTCTATGAAGCGGGCCTCAGATTGCTGCTGGGCTTGTTGCTGAGCCTCCAGACTCTGTTGCAAAGTTACGTTTGTCTGCTGCTGGGCTGCAAGGCTCTGTTGATGAGCTTGCTGCTGGGCTGCAAGGCTCTGTTGATGAGCTTGCTGCTGGGCTGCGAAGTTCTGTTGTTGAGCTGCAAGGCTCTTTTGCAAACCTGCATTTGTCTGCTGTTGATTGGCATTTGCTAGAGCCAGCTGCTTCAGTATCTCCTCCATGCTGGCTTAAAAAAAAACTGCCACTGGTTCTCCACCAACTGTGAGGGGGTTAGCTCGGCAGCGGGTGTGTGTGACCCCCGAGATGGGCTCCCCACACAAAAACAGGCCCAGCAAACGGAGGTTGTGGTTTTCAAAATCAAAAAGGTGCGGTTTATTTTCTATTTACAGTGACAAAACACAGCAAAGCAAAAGAAACATAAACAAAATAAATCCTGGTCAACTTGACCTCTGACTAAACATACAGGTTTCCTAACTAACAACTGGGATCAGCCTAGTGCTGTCCTAGTCCCTAAGTCCCTGGTTTTAAATGTCCAAGCAAATAGCCACACAGGCTTTGTCTCACCGCACAGGGGTTCACTCTCCCTAGACAGTCCACACAGGTCTGGGTCCAGGCATGAGCTAACATCTAATGAAGCTGGGAGTTCTTATAGAGGCCTAAATGAGCTGACAAGCTTCAGCTGGTCTCATCAACTCCCTGTCTGCACGACGCCCCACACTCTCCCTAGAGGTATGAGTCATCCATGAGCCCACTAGACTCAGCTGGGCTTATACAACTCTCCACCTAGTTGTATAAGTCGGCGTAAAGCCTGAATCTGGGCGAAATATATCTACCCCCCTGGATGCAACCAGGTGACTTTACCTTCCTGCTGTCACAATATATATATATATATATATATATATGTATATGTGTGTCTACATGATAGTCTAAATTTCGATACTCTTGTTGATACCACCAGGCGAGAGTGCTGCAAGGGTATAGATCCAGAACGTTTCTCTAGCGCAGAGTTTCCTGAAAATGTTCAGCAACTGGAAGGGAACTAGGTATCTGTTTAATGACCCACACTTGCAGGCCATTGGTAGATTGTTGGTGGGCTACCGAAAAGTGTCTAGGGACACTGTGTGGGTCGGTACCTCCTTCGATTAGTCGCCTATACTCACCAAACCTTGTCCTGAAGGCTCGTATGGTACAGCCTACCTGGATAAGGCCACATGGGCAAGTGAGCCCATACACCTCGAAGTATGACGAGCAGTTATAAAAATCTTTCAGTAGATAGGTTTTGCCCTTCGTACTGAAAGATTTCTGGCCATGTTTGACAAAATGGCAGGTCTTGCAGAGAGTCTTACGACACTGATACATCCCCACCAGGGGTATGAGTACTGGCTTGGTAGATAGAACTATACTGGGTCTGATTTTACTGGGGGCAATTCTACTTTTTACGTTCGGCGCTCTCCGGTAAGTCACCCTGGGATGTTCAGGGATGACAGTATTTAAATTGGGATCTTGTAGTAGGATGTCCCAATGTTTTGCCAGTATATTTTCCATCTTTTTAAACTGGAAATGAAATGTGGTGGTGAATCGGGCCGAGTGGTCTTCAGGTTCACGGGTCTTTTTGGGGGGTTTGCCATTGAGGTGATAGTTGTAAGCCTGATCTACAAGATTCTCAGGATACTGTTTGTCATTAAACCTTTACTTTAGAAGCGTGCTCTGATCAATATAATCACTGTCCCTGGTACAATTCTGGCGCAGACGCCAGAATTGTCCCTTAGTGATATTGGAAATCCATTTCGGGTAATGGCAACTGTTATGGTGTAGGTATGAGTTGCCGGCCATTGGTTTGTTGTAGTTTTTAGCGAAGATTAGAGATGGCCTTGCGGTTCTCCCCGCGGTCAGTTCGTGGCGAATTTTGCGCATTCGCGGTACGCGAAACCGGCGGACATAGGGCGCTATTCGCGGCCGTTTCGCGGCCGCCATATTCTTTTACATTGTGGAACTTTGACCTATGACACATCCATCATGTGGTACAGGACAGCCAATTGAGACATTTCAGCAGATGGACATACCCCCTGCCTTATAAATAGACCTGATCTGGCTGCCATTTTACATTCTGTTATTTGTCAGTGTAGGGACAGGTTGCTGTGTGGAGCAGGGACAGACTGTAATCCTAGCTATTAGGTCCACAAAAGTCCTTTTAAGGACTGGTATAGGTGTACAATTGTTTCGTGTGCAGTATATAGGGGTGTAATACACTTTTAGTTCATTTCAATTGTGCAGCATTGGGACTGCAGTGCTGAGCGGTTCTGCAGCTGTCTTTAGTCATTGTAGGAAGGTTGCTGTGTGTGTACTAGCAGGGACAGACTCTACTAAAACAAAAGTCCTTCTAAGGACTGGTATAGGTGTACAGTCCACAAAAGTCCTTTTAAGGACTGGTATAGGTGTACTATTTTGTGTGCAGTAAAAAGGGGTGTACTACATGCATAAAATACTCTAGGAAGAATAGTATAGTGCATTTCTACTGTGCAGCTTCTGAGCGGTTCTGCAGCTCTTTTCTCGGTTTAGGTAGAAGTTGCCGCTGTGTGTCGCAGGCACAGACTAGCGACTAAAATCGCTAACCAATAAAGCTCCACAAAAGTTAATTTAAGGACTGGTATAGGTGTACTATTTGGTGCAGGGCCGGTCCTGGACGGGGTGCAGGGGGTGCTCCGCACCCGAGCGCTGCAGAGGGGGGGGCGCCAAAGTGCTTCCCCTCCTTCCTCCTCTCCTTGTGTGCGGTGGCGTCGCCAGGGACACTGATAGAGGAGGACCCGGACAATGAGGCAGAGATCAGTGTGGTAAGTAGTACAGGCAGGGGGGGAGGGGGGAGATTCCCCCCCCAAGCTGCCTACCTTATTAAAACGGCCGCAGCGCTGTCTGTTACTTTAACTTTTTTTTCCGGCAGTGACGAGTCTCCTCTCTGCCTGACAGCAGCTGAGCAGTGCAGTGTCAGTGTATCAAAGCTCATCCCCTCCTTCTCAGTCCGTTCTGTACACACGAGGAGGAGGAGGAGGGGGGAGGAGAAGGGACGCTCTGAACCTCAGGTCTGCAAAGTTTTTATCATGCTCTGTACTGTAGATGGAGGAGGGAGGGGGAGAGAGTGTCTGGAAAGGAGGACAAGGGAGATGTCATATGAGTGATCGAGGGGTTAGGAGGATATGGTGCTGGGAGGGGGAAGGTAATGCTAGAACTTCAGTGTGGATTCGATTTGAAATCTGGCAACCCCTCTCTTCCTTCCCAAAACACCCTTCCAGCACATATTCTACCACCCTACCCATCCCCCTTGCACTGGCTCTTTTCTCTCTCAAAGTACCCTCCCCCCAGCACATATCTGACCCCCCAAGCACATATGGGACGCAGTGGCTGCATATGATGGGGCGCAGTGGCTGCATATGATGGGGCGCAGAGGCTGCAATTAATGGTGCTCAGTGGTTGCATTTGATGGGGCGCAGTGGCTGCATTTGATGGGCCGCAGTGGCTGCATTTGATGGGGCGCAGAGGTTGCATTTGATGGGCCGCAGTGGCTGCATTTGATGGGCCGCAGTGGCTGCATTTGATGGGCCGCAGTGGCTGCATTTGATGGGCCGCAGTGGCTGCATTTGATGGGCCGCAGTGGCTGCATTTGATGGGCCGCAGTGGCTGCATTTGATGGGGCGCAGTGGCTGCATATGATGGGGCGCAGTGGCTGCATATGATGGGGCGCAGTGGCTGCATATGATGGGGTGCAGTGGCTGCATATGATGGGGCGCAGAGGCTGCATTTGATGGGGCGTAGTGGTTGCATTTGATGGGCTGCAGAGGTTGCATTTGATGGGGCGCAGAGGTTGCATTTGATGGGGAGCAGAGGTTGCATTTGATGGGCCGCAGTGGCTGCATTTGATGGGCCGCAGTGGCTGCATTTGATGGGCCGCAGTGGATGCATATGATGGGGTGCAGTGGCTGCATATGATGGGGTGCAGTGGCTGCATATGATGGGCCGCAGTGGCTGCATTTGATGGGCCGCAGTGGCTGCATTTGATGGGCCGCAGTGGCTGCATTTGATGGGGCGCAGTGGCTGCATTTGATGGGGCGCAGTGGCTGCATATGATGGGGCGCAGTGGCTGCATATGATGGGGCGCAGAGGCTGCATTTGATGGGGCGTAGTGGTTGCATTTGATGGGCTGCAGTGGCTGCATATGATGGGGCACAGAGGTTGCATTTGATGGGGCGCAGAGGTTGCATTTGATGGGGCGCAGAGGTTGCATTTGATGGGGCGCAGAGGCTGCATTTGATGGGCCGCAGTGGCTGCATTTGATGGGCCGCAGTGGCTGCATTTGATGGGCCGCAGTGGCTGCATTTGATGGGCCGCAGTGGCTGCATTTGATGGGCTGCAGTGCATGCATATGATGGGGTGCAGTGGCTGCATTTGTTGGGACGCAGTGGCTGCATTTGTTGGGGCGCAGTGGCTGCATTTGATGTTTCTTTTTTTTAGAATTAGTTTGTTTGCGTCCCCCCCAGCAAATTTGATCACCGACCGCCACTGCCCCCCAGCACATATCTATCTCTCCCCACCCCCCTGCTAGCACTAGCATTTGATGGGGCGCAGTGGCTGCATTTGATGGGGTGCAGAGGCTGCATTTGATGGGGCGCAGTGGCTGCATTTGATGTTTCTTTTTTTTTTCAGAATTAGTTTGTTTGCGCCCCCCCAAACAAATTTGATCACCGGATGCCACTGCCCCCCAGCACATAGCTATCTCTCCCCACCCCCCTGCTAGCACTAGCCCTCTCCCCAGGACATATCTGACCCCTGCATTCCATGCAGAACACTCGCAATTCAGCCACGTGCACTGTTTGCTGCGGAGAGCTATGCGCCACATTACTACTCTTTCAGGCCACCAAAAGTGTCCCAGGTCTTTTACAATCTTATAGGGTATACCCCCCCCCCAAAAAACAAATGCCATCGCTAAAGGGTTCGGGTTTTGCTTGAAAAAAAGGTGGAAACCCTAGTAGGTCTGGGTTAAACAGTACTAGAAGGCGGTCGCTGACTGGCTGGGCTGCGCTGCACTCTGGGAGTTGTAGTCTTGCCGCACTGAAGTTCCTGGCAGTGGGAGCAAACTACAACTCCCACCTCCCAAGAGTCTCAGAGGCAGCCAGCATGTCACACATGACCTGAGCGGTTGTGGGCTGGGACCGGGCGTTCTGTCAGATTCTCCAACTCGTCAGATTCTCCAACAGAGTCTCCGCAGTGGCAGAGAAGACTGAGATTCATCACCGCCCCTCCTCCAAAGAGGCCGTGCAAGGAAAGTACCTAGCTGTAACACATACCCAGACCCTGACACACTCCCAGCTGACCCCTCACATCCCATGGGCACAGATCAGGCTGTACTGATGATGGCACTGTCTGCATGGGTGAGGTGGCACTGATAAGGCTGCACAGATTATGGGCACTGATCAGGCTGCACTGATGCCTGGGCACTGTCTGCACTGGTGAGGCTGCATGGATGGGCACTGATCAGGCTGCACTAGTGAGGCTGCACTGGTGAGGCTGCACTGATGACCACTGATCAGGCTGCACTGATGAGGCTACATTGATGGGCACTGATGGTAAGTTTAACCACTTCAGCCACGTAAGGTTTTACCCGCTTCCTGACCAGGCCATTTTTTGCGATACTGCACTGCGTTGCTTTAATTGACAATTGATGTGAGATGTTGTACCCAAACATAATTGATGTCCTTTTTTTCCCACAAATGGTATTGGTATTTGGTCACGGTTTTTATTTTTTGCGCTATAAACAAAAAGAGTGAAATTTTGAAAAAAAAAAACAATATTTTTAACTTTTTGCTAGAATAAATAGCCCCCAAAAAATATATATTTCTTCATCAGTCTAGGCCAATATGTATTTTTTTACTTATTTTTGGTAAAAAAAAATATTGCAATAATCGTATATTGATTGGTCTGCGCAAAAGTTACAGTGTCTACAAAATAGGGAATAAGTTTATGACATTTTTTTTTTCTTTTCTAGTAATGGCAGTGATCAGCAATTTTTAGCAGGACTGCGACATTGCGGCGGACAGATTGGAACCTTGACACTTTTTTGGGACCGTTGACATTTATACAGCGATCAGAGCTAAAAATACCCACTGATTTTTGTATAAATGTCACTGGCAGGGAAGAGGTTAACACTAGGGGGGATCAAGGGGTTAAGTGTTCCATAGGGAGGTGTTTCTAACTGGGGGGGTGTAGTGACTGGGAGTAGAGAGATCGATGTTCCTGATCACTAGGAACAGCAGATCTCTCTCTAAATCCCCTGTCAGAACAGGGATGTCTGTTTACATTGACAGATCACCCTTCTGTCTCTCTCAGGAGCGATCGCGGGTCACCGGCAGATATTGCGGCCGCTGGCCACGCGCATCGGCTCCAGCGTTACGCCTTGTGCGCCGGGGAGCCAACCTGCTGCCGTATAACGACGGTGGCTGATCGCCAAGGTGTTAATGGGCCACTTGACTGGACTTGCCCCCTAGGCCTAAGGCTGCCAGCCCTCCCCTGAGTACAGGAATGATGCCCTGTGTGTCTCTCTCCCTCCGGCAGCTGAATGCGGGAGGGAGACACACACATGGCATCGTTCGTTCCTGTACTTGTCACACCACACTGATCTGCCTCATTGTCCGGGTCACATCTGCCCTGTGTGTGCCTGGGCGCTTTCCTGTCCCGGTGGATATGTCTGCACTTAGAGGAGGGGCTGTCTTAATGTTCAGGCACCTCTAGGAACTGCCCAGGGGTCCTATGTGCATGAAGGGGCCTTGAAGTTTTCTCCTAGCAGTCACTGTCCTGCCAAGCTGCTAACTGTTCCCCTCGCTGTGGTCGGCTCTTTTGCATGTCAGGTCAGTCACCTTATCCATCTCTCATATCTCCAGACTCTGCTCTCTTCCTCCCACCGCCTCATCCACTTTCCTTTCATCCTCACACAGCTCCATCAGTCTCTGCCAGTCACACTGCTTTCCTCTCAGCCTTGTTAACCCTTGCTACCTTCTCCCAGCCAGTTTTCCAACATGATGGCAGCCATGATAATATATAGCCTCTTCCCTAGCTGACTGGAATTCTCTTTCTAACACCTTCCCAACAATAGTCCCTCTCTCCCCTCCCCCCTCCCAGTCTTCTTCTCTGGAGGCACTTCACCTTCACACAGGTGTGTGCCCCCCTCCCCCCCCCCCCCATACACAAACATTGCAAATGGCCATAATCCATCCCTCTCTAGCCCCTTCACCTCCATTTATTTGCCTCTCCTTCCCCCCTTCCCTCATTCCAGCACAAATCCTCCTCCTTCTGGATCCCCCAGTTTCAGACCAATTCTCCTCTACCCACCCCCATCTCTTACCCACTTCCTCCTTTTTACCCCCTCTTCATTCTTCCCTACCCCATTGTTCCCACCCCCCCCCATTTTTTTTAGGGGTTAAGGAAGAACCCCCAGGTGGAGGATCTTATTACTGCTGCTGCTTGTGTGGGTGGGATGTGTACTGCACCAATCCCTGCTCATCCCCCCTCTCCTATTCATCCTATGTGATTGGTGCAGTACACATCCTACCAACACAAGCAGCAGCAGAAATAAGATGCTCCACCTCGGGGTTCTTCCTTAACCCCTGCAAAGTGCCAGAAGAGACCCAGAAACGCTGCAGGGGAAGGTAGAGGGGGATATGTCATTCCAATTTTTATTTAGCCCAGTGACAGCCTGCCAGAATAGGTGGGATCTGTAACAGCAACTTCCCTGAGCAGCTCTGCTTGAGGAGACCATATCTGTTTAATACATTACTGCCCATTTACTGTACTCCCCTGACCCCTGTACTAGGTCTGCTTACCCTCCCCCTGTACTGTATCATGTCTGCAGTTTCTGACCTCCTGTATCATGTCTGCAGTCTCTGACCTTCTCCTGTATCATGTCTGCAGTCTCTGACCTTCTCCTGTATCATGTCTGCAGTCTCTGACCATCTCTTGTATCATGTCTGCAGTCTCTGACCATCTCTTGTATCATGTCTGCAGTCTCTGACCTTCTCCAGTATCATGTCTGCAGTCTCTGACCATCTCTTGTATCATGTCTGCAGTCTCTGACAATCTCTTGTATCATGTCTGCAGTCTCTGACCTTCTCCAGTATCACGTCTGCAGTCTCTGACCATCTCTTGTACTATGTCTTGGGGCTCTTTCTAACAGACTCTCTAACAGAAGCCCTCTCTGTGTCCATTAGAGAGACCCCCTCCACGTCCCATTAGTGTATTCTCTTCCTGTATTTTGTTTATTGTTAAAGCGGTTGTAAACCCAGACGAAATTTTTTTTTTTCAAATCACCTGCAAGAAAAAGCCATAATGAGCTAGTATGACTAGCATACTAGCTCATTATGAATCACTTACCTTAGATCGGGACCCCCGAAGCCATCCTCGTCCCCCGCTCCGACCGCAGCCATCGCTCCTCAGATACCCGGAACGTTACTTCCGGGTATCGCCGCTCCAGCCAATCACAGCGCCGCTCCGGCGCTGTGATTGGCCGGAGCAGCGAAGACGTCACTCCGCGCATGCGCGCTGGAGCTTTCTATTCCGGCAGCGCCGGAATTCTGAATGGGATTAACCCTGTGAATGCACCGTTGTCTACGGCGCGCATGCGCCGTAGACATCGGTGCATGTCTTTTTTTGCAAATGTCTCCTAAACCGTGTAGGTTTAGGAGATATTTCTTTTACCTACAGGTAAGCCTTAGTATAGGCTTACCTGTAGGTAAAAGTAAAAAAAAAGACTATACAACCGCTTTAAGAGATCGTGGGAGGATCCCAGGGTAACGAAGACTCCTTAGAGGAGCATCTCTGTGTTTGAGTCATTGCCATAGAAATATTTGTAAAGGGGAGGAGTTAGTAAGATGACCACGCCCATGTGGGGGCGCCAGAAATATTTCTGCACCCAGGCGTCTGTGATCCTAGGATCGGCCCTGATTTGGTGTGCAGTATATAGGGGTCTAATACACGCATAAAAAACTTTCAAACATACTATATAATATATACTATACTATATAATATATAGTGCATTTCAACTGTGCAGCATTTCTACTGTGCAGCTTCTGAGCGGTTCTGCTGCAGCTCTTTTCTCGGTTTAGGTAGAAG
Organism: Rana muscosa; assembly: GCA_029206835.1. NCBI lineage: Eukaryota > Metazoa > Chordata > Amphibia > Anura > Ranidae > Rana > Rana muscosa. Next base: position 362,062,777 of record CM055117.1, read on the forward strand.
TTGCTGCTGTGTGTCGCAGGCACAGACTAGCGACTAAAATCGCTAACCAATAAAGCTCCACAAAAGTTCATTTAAGGACTGGTATAGGTGTACTATTTTGTGTGCAGTAAATAGGGGTGTACTACACACATAAAATACTTTCACATATAGGAAGAATAGTATAGTGTATTTCTACTGTGCAGCATTGTGACTGCTGAGAGGTTCTGCAGCGATACTACAAAGAGTGACAAACGCAATTAGAAAAAAGTATTATAACTGCTGTGATAGACCAGTGCCCCCGAAAACGACAGTTTGAAGCGGGGTGTTATATACCTTCTTCCACATATACTGCCCTTCTCTACAGCCTTTTGTCACAGGGTCATTTAAAAAGATGACAGGCAGAGGAAGAGGCAGGCCCTTCCGCAGGGGTGGTAGGGGTAGGGCAGGAGCACCAGGCCGGAGCCAAAGTGGGAAGTTGCAGAAGGTGCGTTCGATTACTTCAAAGGACGCACCAGACTTGGTTGAGTGGCTCACTCAGCCTTACTCTTATGCACCCTACTCATCCTCTCTATCTGCACCCTCTTCACTCTCTGCTGTGTGCACCCCCAAAGACACTACCACCAACACCACCGCCACCATATACCCTCCGCTTGAGTCACAGGAATTATTTTCCGATCCATCACAAGACTTCTCCGATGCGCAGGCATTCTTGACATTGGATCAGGAAGAGGATGTAGCAACAACCGCCACTCAGCAGTCTGACGACAGTACCCAGATCAGCCCAAGGATGTTGGTCCCCGCTGTTGCTGCCTACTCCGAGATCTCTAATGTTAGTGGTGGGGAAGGTGACGTAGATGATGATGTGTCTATGGACGTCACGTGGGTGGCCACAAGAGAGGACCAGGAGGGGGAGGGGAGTTCAGAGGGAGAGATGGACCAGCAGATAGGGAGGAGAGGCAGGCGGAACTTACATTGCACAGGAGGGACAAACCAGACTGCTAATGTATCAGGACTCAGAGCGAGCCATCAACCATGTACGGTCACATCTGGCGCTCCCAGGACGCCGGCACATGGCTCCGCAGTGTGGGTTTTTTTAACGTGTCCGCTGCTGACAATAATGTTGCCATCTGCAGCCTTTGCAGTCAACGCATAAGTCGCGGTAAGCCCAACACTCTCCTAGGGACGACCGCCTTAAGAAGGCACATGAACTCCCATCACCGAGCCCAGTGGGAGCAACGCCGTCAGAACCCACAAAGCCAAACTCCAGGCTCTCACCGTCCAGCCTCTTCTACTACTTCTCCTCTCTCTTCACAGTTGTCCTCCACTCCACCTTCCATCATCCCGTCCCCAAGTTTATCTGGAAAAAGGCAGGCTTCCGTGGGCCAAATGTTCGAGCGTAAAAGAATGATGACGCCGGATAACCCTCTTGCCCAACGGTAGACCGCTGGCTTGTCAGAACTCCTAGCTCGCCAACTACTGCCATATAAACTGGTGGACTCGGAGGCTTTTCGAAAATTTGTGGCCATTGGAACACCACAATGGAAGGTCCCAGGAAGGAAATATTTCTCCCAGAAGGGCATCCCAGAGCTATATGGCCATGTTCAGCGGCAAGTGAATGTATCTCTGGCACACAGTGTCTGTGCCAAGATACATCTGACCACAGACACGTGGTCTAGCAAACACGGGCAGGGAAGGTATATTACTTTTACTGCCCACTGGGTGAACCTTCTGACGGCCGTCAAGCATGTAACCCGTGGCACCCGTGTAGATTTGGTTTTACCGCCACGGATTGCATACAGGCCTGCCTCTTCTTCTCCTCCTCCTCCTACTCCATCCTCCCTCTCCTCCTCGGCTGACTCCTCCTCTTCCGCTGCTACCGTCTCTTCCGCTGCGCCGCCCAAGATCCCCAGAACCTATACGACATGCCAGGTGAGACGTTGCCATGCTGTGCTGCGTCTGTTGTGCCTGGAAGCCAAGAGCCACACTGGCCCTGCACTCCTTTCAGCTTTGCGTTCACAGGCAGATCAGTGGCTAACACCGCTCAATTTGACAGTTGGTAAAGTGGTGTGCGCCAATGGTGCCAATCTGCTGAGCGCGTTGAAACAGGGCAAAATTACACATGTACCATGCATGGCACACGTCTTGAACTTGGTCGTGCAGCGATTCGTTGTCAAATACCCTGGGGTCCAGGACGTCTTGCGGCAGGCAAGGAAAATCTCGGCCCATTTCAGAAGATCTTACACGGCCATGGCTCGCCTTGCTGACATTCAGCGGCGACACAATCTGCCGGTCAGACGTCTTATTTGTGACTGCCCGATGCGATGGAACTCAACCTTTTATATGCTTGATAGGCTGCTCCAGCAGAAACGTGCAGTTAACGACTACCTGTACGAACTCTGCGCCAGAACAGGTTCTGGGGATCTTGTTTTTTTTCACTGCGTCAGTGGCTGCTCATGCGCGACTATTTCCTTCAGATCTCCTGCAGTATATTAACATCTATTTCATTGTTTTGCAGATCTCCTGCAGACTATTAGCATCTATTTCATTTTTTTTTTTTTACAGATTACTATTTATTTCCATCAGATCTCCTGCAGACTATTAGCATTTATATAATTTTTTTTGCAGATCTCCTGCAGACTATTAGTATCTATTTCATTTTCTCATCAGATCTGCAGACTATAAGCATCTATTTCATTTTTTTTTTGCAGGTCTCCTGCAAACTATTAGCAGCCATTTCCCTGTGTATAGAGATATAAGCGGTGATGATGTCTCTCTTGTTGTCTCTTCCTTAAACCGTTCATAAATGAAATAGATGCTAATAGTCTGCAGGAGATCTGCTGGAAATAAAGGAAATGGATCGTAATCTGCAAAAAAAAATAGCTATTAATAGACTACAGGAGATGTGCTAAAATAATGTGTGGGGTATTAGTGAGTGTGGGGGATGGATGGAGATGCTGAGCTCTGATTGGATGGTGTATGGAGGTGATTGTCTCTCTATAGATGGAGGAGGGGGGGAGGTGATGACATCACACGGTATTTATATATTTATAAAACCATCTTCCAAAATTCGAATTTTGTATAGAAAGAATTCAAATTCGAATTGAAAAGATTAGAATAGAATCAAAAATATGGGAAAGAATCAAATAGGAAAACAATAGAACAGAATAGAATAAAATACAATATATTTATTATATTTTATTCTATTCTGTTCTATTTGTTTTTCTAGTCTATTTTCTATTTATATTCTAATCTTTTCTAATTGGAATTAAAATTCATTCTTTACGAAATTAGAATGTCGGAACATGGTTTGATATATATATATATATATATATATATATATAATTTTTTTTTTCTGATTTGTTCTATTGTTTTTTGTATGATATTGTATTCTATTATTTTCGAATATTTTCTATTCAAATTCGATTTAATTCTATATGAATATCGAATTTTGGAAAATGGTTATATATATATATATATATATTGTGACAGCAGGAAGGTAAAGTCACCTGGTTGCATCCAGGGGGGTAGATATATTTCGCCCAGATTCAGGCTTTACGCCGACTTATACAACTAGGTGGAGAGTTGTATAAGGCTAGTGGGCTCATGGATGACTCATACCTCTAGGGAGAGTGTGGGGCGTCGTGCAGACAGAGATGAGGAGACCAGCTGAACCTTGTCAGCTCGTTTAGGCCTCTATAAGAACTCCCAGCTTCATTAGATGTTAGCTCATGCCTGGAACCAGACCTGTGTGGACTGCTAGGGAGAGTGAACCCCTGTGCGGTGAGACAAGCCTGTGTGGCTATTTGCTTGGACATTTAAAACCAGGGACTTAGGGACTAGGACAGCACTAGGCTGATCCCAGTTGTTAGTTAGGAAACCTGTATGTTTAGTCAGAGGTCAAGTTGACCAGGATTTATTTTGTTTATGTTTCTTTTGCTTTGCTGTGTTTTGTCACTGTAAATAGAAAATAAACCGCACCTTTTTGATTTTGAAACCCACAACCTCCGTTTGCTGGGCCTGTTTTGTGTGGGGAGCCCATCTCGGGGGTCACACACACCCGCTGCCGAGCTAACCCCCTCACAGTTGGTGGAGAACCAGTGGCAGTTTTTTTTTTAAGCCAGCATGGAGGAGATACTGAAGCAGCTGGCTCTAGCAAATGCCAATCAACAGCAGACAAATGCAGGTTTGCAAAAGAACTTCGCAGCCCAGCAGCAAGCTCATCAACAGAGCCTTGCAGCCCAGCAGCAGACAAACGCAACTTTGCAACAGAGTCTGGAGGCTCAGCAACAAGCCCAGCAGCAATCTGAGGCCCGCTTCATAGACCTGTTGCAGAAGCAAGAGCAGAGACTACAACAACAGATGGAAGCAGTAATGCAGCAACGTCCGCAGACCAGTGAGGAAAGCCGTCCCACTAATACCGCCTCCTTTGGGGTGAGTCGTTTATTGACAAAAATGACTGGAGAGGATGATCCAGAGGTATTTTTGACCACATTTGAAAGGACCGCTGAAAGAGAAAAGTGGCCTGAGGAGCAGTGGGCTGGACTGGTGGCTCCTCTGTTAACTGGTGAATCGCAGAAAGCTTACTATGACCTAGAGCCTAACCAAGCAAAAGACTATGTGATGCTAAAAGCTGAAATATTGGCAAGGCTGGGTGTCACCCAGGCTGTCCGGGCTCAGCGTGTGCATAACTGGACTTTCCAGCTTGGAAAACCCCCCAGGTCTCAAATGTATGATCTCATTCACCTGAGCAGAAAGTGGCTACAGCCAGAGACTTTGTCCGCACCAAAGATTGTGGAACGTGTTGTAATGGATCGGTTTTTGAGAGCTCTTCCTACTGCCATCCAAAAGTGGGTAAGCCATGGAGACCCAGAGACGGCCGATGGTCTTGTGGATCGTGTGGAGAAATACTTGGCTACAGAGAACCTGACGGCCTCTTCCAGAGACACTCGGACTTTCCACCCTAAGACCAGACCATCCCCAGGGGCGGATAAGAGGATTCCAAGGGGTGAGGGTGGAGAGAGTGAGAGGGTGGGAGCTCTACCCCAAGTTTGGCGAGAACAGCCTGGGAAATCAGCGGCTCAAGAGGCGGCAAGAAGGATCGTTTGCTACCGCTGCCGGCAAGCGGGACATATTGCAGCCAATTGCCCGGTTGTGGAGGAACCCATGCAGTGTGACTTTCTGACGGGCAGACGTCAGTCGCTGTGTGCGACAGTCGCATGCACTGCCATTCGAGGAACTGAGAAACATTTATGCAAAATGTGTGTTAATGGTAGAAATTTTGTGGTATTGTTGGATTCAGGTAGCCTTGTGACCCTGATAAAGGCTGAGTTAGTTAAAACAGAGGTCTCTGGGAATAGCAAGGTAGCTGTTATTTGTGTGCATGGGGACACCCGAGAGTATCCAGTGACTACAGTGTGTTTCGAGACCCCCAAAGGTACCCTCTCTCATCCAGTGGGCTTAGTATCTCAGTTACCGCATGACGCCATTGTGGGAAGGGATTTTCCGAAGTTCTGGGAACTGTGGGATGATCCTGAGCCCCCCACTGGTGCCCCTATGTACCAGGAATGTGATAGCCAGAACTCCCCTGAGAGTGGTGAGGACTCTCCGGAATTTCCCTTATCAGTATTGGCAGGGGAGACTCAAGAAACTGGAGAGGAGCCCACCTCCTCAGACGAAAACCTACCGTCTGTGGAGTTTTCTGATCTTGAGGTTCACAGGGAAAACTTTGCCACAGAACAGTTGAAAGACCCCGCCCTAATAAAGGCACGGGAAAACGTAGTGAAAATAGATGGCGAGTTAGTGAACCCAGATAATACCTGCACTTACCCATACTTCAGCGTAGAGAAGGACCTACTGTATCGGGTGGCAAAAAGGGCAGAAGAAACCGTTGAGCAGCTTGTTGTGCCCAAACCTTACAGGAAGTTGGTGTTGGAGTTGGCCCATGGGCACATTCTTGGAGGTCATCTGGGGACAGAGAAAACCCGAGAGAGGGTATTACAGAGATTCTATTGGCCGGGGGTGATGAAGGACATAGAAAATTATTGTTCCTCCTGCCCTGTGTGTCAGAGGTCGGCCCCGATGCCACATTTCCGTAGCCCGCTGGTCCCTCTACCCATCATTGAGGTCCCGTTTGAGAGGATCGCCATGGATTTGGTAGGTCCTATAATCAAGTCCGCTAGGGGGCACCAGTACATATTAGTTATAATGGACTATGCCACCCGTTATCCAGAAGCGATCCCTCTCCGAAATACCTCGGCCAAAACCATAGCCAAAGAGCTATCTCTTGTGTTTAGCCGGGTGGGTATTTGTAAAGAACTGCTTACGGACCAAGGTACACCCTTTATGTCCCGGGTTATGAAGGAGCTGTGTAAATTGTTCAAAGTGACGCAATTACGTACATCTGTGTATCACCCCCAAACCGATGGGCTGGTTGAAAGGTTCAACAAAACCCTAAAACAAATGTTGAAGAAAGTGGTGGATAGAGATGGAAAGGATTGGGACTGTCTACTTCCTTATCTGATGTTTTCTATTAGGGAGGTGCCCCAATCCTCTACGGGATTCTCCCCCTTTGAGTTACTGTATGGGAGACACCCAAGAGGGCTGTTGGATATTGCCAAGGAAACTTGGGAAAGTGAGAGTTCTCCCCACAGGAGTGTGATTGAGCATGTCGCCCTGATGCAAGACCGAATTGCACAGGTAATGCCCATCGTGAAGGAACATTTGGCCCAAGCGCAGTTAGCACAGCAGAGAGTGTACAACCGTGGAGCCAAGACCCGTACCTTTTCCCCGGGGGATAGGATACTGGTACTTGTCCCTACGGTTGAAAGTAAATTCCTTGCCAAATGGCAAGGCCCCTACGAGATAATGGAAAAAGTGAGCGAAGTGAATTACAAGGTCAGACAACCAGGAAGGCGAAAGCCCGAACAGATCTATCACGTTAATCTGTTGAAAGCCTGGAGGGATAGAGAGTCCCTAGTCGCAGACACTTGGTCACCAGCTCAAACTGGTTGCGTGATTCCTGAGGTTGGAATAGCAGCCACCTTGTCACAACCCCAACAACAGGAGGTTAAGGAGTTTGTGCTTCGCAACAAGGAGGTATTCTCTGAGCTGCCGGGACAAACATCTGGGGTAGAGCATGACATCATTACCCCGCCCGGTGAAAGGGTGAAGTTAAAACCCTATCGGATCCCAGAGGCCCGACGGGAGGCAATACGGGAGGAAGTACAGAAAATGCTGAACTTAGGGGTGATAGAGGAGTCCCAAAGTGATTGGTCTAGTCCCATCGTGTTGGTGCCTAAACCGGATGGGAGCTGGCGATTTTGTAACGATTTTCGTCAGTTGAACAAAGTTACAAAATTTGACACCTACCCCATGCCACGTATAGATGAGTTGATCGACCGGCTGGGAACAGCCCGATACATGACGACTCTTGACCTCACAAAAGGGTATTGGCAAATCCCCCTGGCCAAGTCGGCCAAAGAGAAAACCGCATTTGTAACCCCAGACGGGGCGTTCCAATATAAAAAAATGCCGTTCGGGTTACAGAATGCGCCGGCCACATTCCAGCGGAAAATGGACCAGATGCTGAGGCCCCATCGGAAGTATGCTGCGGCTTACCTGGATGACATAATTGTCCATAGCACAGATTGGGCCTCACATCTGCCAAAAGTGCAAGCAGTCCTGGACTCTGTTCGGGAAGCGGAGTTTACGGCTAACCCCAAGAAGTGTACCATTGGGCAGGAGGAGGCCAAATATCTTGGGTACACCATTGGGAGGGGAGTAATAAAACCCCAACTCAACAAAGTCGAGGCCATCCAGAGTTGGCCACGTCCCAACAGCAAGAAGCAGGTACGAGCCTTTCTGGGAATCGCTGGGTATTATCGGCGATTCATTCCCCACTTTGCTTCTAAGGCTGTGCCCCTAACCAACCTGACGAAGGGGAAAGGGTCGGTCATGATTAAATGGACCCCCGAGGCTGAGGCAGCATTCCAATTCTTGAAACAAGCCTTATGTAGCCAGCCAGTGTTGTACTCACCCGACTTCTCTAAAGACTTTGTCGTACAAAGTGATGCGTCAGATGTGGGGTTAGGAGCAGTATTGTCCCAGGTCTGGAATGGGGAAGAGCACCCATAATTTACCTCAGCAGGAAGTTGAAGTCCCATGAGGTAAATTACGCCACCGTTGAAAAGGAGTGTTTAGCGGTGAAGTGGGCTCTAGATTCCCTTCGGTACTACCTGCTAGGTAGGCACTTTGACATGGTTACGGATCACGCTCCGTTAAAGTGGATGGCTCAAAACAAGGAAACAAATAGAAGAGTGAATAGGTGGTTCCTGGCCCTCCAGGAATTCAACTTCACAGTAAAGCATCGCCCTGGCGTTCAAATGGGGAATGTGGATGCTTTGTCTCGAGTACATGAATGCCTGATTGCTGGTGTTCCAACCCCGAGGTTAAAACAAGAGGGGGGGGTATGTGACAGCAGGAAGGTAAAGTCACCTGGTTGCATCCAGGGGGGTAGATATATTTCGCCCAGATTCAGGCTTTACGCCGACTTATACAACTAGGTGGAGAGTTGTATAAGCCCAGCTGAGGATAGTGGGCTCATGGATGACTCATACCTCTAGGGAGAGTGTGGGGCGTCGTGCAGACAGGGAGTTGATGAGACCAGCTGAAGCTTGTCAGCTCATTTAGGCCTCTATAAGAACTCCCAACTTCATTAGATGTTAGCTCATGCCTGGAACCAGACCTGTGTGGACTGTCTAGGGAGAGTGAACCCCTGTGCGGTGAGACAAAGCCTGTGTGGCTATTTGCTTGGACATTTAAAACCAGGGACTTAGGGACTAGGACAGCACTAGGCTGATCCCAGTTGTTAGTTAGGAAACCTGTATGTTTAGTCAGAGGTCAACTTGACCAGGATTTATTTTGTTTATGTTTCTTTTGCTTTGCTGTGTTTTGTCACTGTAAATAGAAAATAAACCGCACCTTTTTGATTTTGAAAACCACAACCTCCGTTTGCTGGGCCTGTTTTGTGTGGGGAGCCCATCCCGGGGGTCACACACACCCGCTGCCGAGCTAACCCCCTCACAATATATATATAACCATTAGGGTTGAGCGAACCCGAACTGTAAAGTTCGGGTCCGTACCGAACTTTAGCTTTTTCCCGAACCCGGACTTTGCGCGAAAGTCCGGGTTCGGGTTCGGCAATCTAATAGCGCAGTTAGAAATGCTTCAGGGGCCAGCCAATCACCTTTTGATTAGCTGGTGTGCCCTTAGAAGCCATCATAGCCATGCCTACTAATGGCATGGCTGTGATCGGTCAGTGCAACATGTGACCCAGCTTCTATATAAGCTAGAGGCACACAGCACACACGTCACTCTGCTTCAGAATAGATAGGGAGAGGATCTTGTCTGCTGCTGTTGCTTTTAGGGAGAGATTGAAAAATACATGAGTTAGTCCTGATTCTGGAATCTGAGGGAAAAGATAGCTAGACAGTGTAGTGTAGGGCCAGGTTCCTGTTGGTGCTTTCAGGGAGAGAGATTTACTATATAGGAATAGGAGTCCAGATTCAGAGATATAACTCAGCGATCTGCATAGGTTTACCTGTTTGTGTTGCAGTGCAGTCTTTTTACACTGCCATGAGCCCAGTGTCAGAGAAAATCTACCTTTTATCTGCAAGCTCAGTGCACCAGCACTGCATATATTACGTTGAGAGATACACCGTTTCCATACTGTGGGTGTATTCTGCTCTTGGAAAAAGATCCATTTAGGGCAAAAAAAAATAAAAAATTTGCACTTTAATGTACGCTTGCAAAAAGACCCATTTAGGGCCACAAAAAATATTTTGCAGTGTGTTATACATATGTGGAGGCGTGTGAAATAAACCATTTCTATATATTTGTCTTCTACTATGCTATACTAAAAAAACTAAATTTTTTTTTAATAGCATTTTCTGCAGTTCTGTAGCTGTGCGATTCAGCGGTTACGTACTGTGGGTGTGTTGTGGTCTTCCAAAAAACGCCATTTAGGGCCACAAAAAATATTTTGCAGACTATACACCTCCCACAGAGGACAGCTTTTCTTTGCCTCTGGGCAGCCTGGCACACATGAGCGATTACATGCTGCAGTGTTTCCGCAATGACCGCCGAGTTGCCCACATTTTAACTGGTGCTGATTACTGGGTGGCCACCCTGCTGGATCCCCGTTACAAGGACAACGTACCGTCCTTAATTCCCTCACTGGAGCGGGATCGTAAGATGCGCGAGTACAAGCGCACGCTGGTAGACGCGCTGCTGGTGGCATTCCCACCTGACAGCGGGCGTACGGTGGAAGCACAAGGCGAAGGCAGAGGAGGAGGAAGAGGTCGCCAACGCAGCCGGGGCACCGGCAGCACCTCAGAAGGCAGGGTTAGCTTGGCTAAAATGTGGAAAAGCTTTGTCAGCACGCCACAACAACCAGCACCACCAGCTGAGATGGAACGTCTTAGCAGGAGGCAGCATTTCACCAACATGGTTGAGCAGTATGTGTCCACAGGCCTACACGTACTGGATGATGGGTCTGCCCCCTTTAACTTCTGGGTCTCCAAATTGGGCACATGGCCTGAGCTTGCCCTTTATGCCTTGGAGGTGCTGGCCTGCCCTGCAGCCAGTGTATTATCTGAACGTGTATTTCGCACGGCAGGGGGCGTTATCACGGACAAGCGCAGCCGCCTGTCCAGAGCCAATGTGGACAAGCTCACGTTCATTAAAATGAACCAGGCATGGATCCCACAGGACTTGTCCGTACCTTCTGCAGAATAGACATGTATACCGGTGTTGTGACAAAAACTGTCCGGCCATCGGATTTGGTCCGGCCCATACTGCGAAGGCGCAGCGCTTGCGCAGTACAGAGGACAAGGAGATTCACAAAATCTCCGAAGATGAACGGCGCCTGCGCTGTGAGTGCAGGTTCAAGCCCCACCATCCAAGTGGACATACGGTAGCACATAGTAACAGGGCCCCTCACGGGCTCGGTTCGATCGCCACGCTTCGGGCACGGCCTCACTTGGCTCGGCTTGAACCACGGATGGTGTGGCCTTCACCTGAACTCACCACGCAGGCGCCGTTCGTCTTGGGAGATTTTCGAAATCCCCTTGTCCTACATACTGAGCAAGCGCAGTACAGGGTGGACACTATTTGACGGGGGACAGAATTCGACACATCACCGGCCTTACCCAGTCATTGTTGTATTTTTGAACCAGTGTTGGCTACCTCGTCCTCCTCCACCGCCGCTTCCACCTACACAGCCACATCCACCGCCACCTCAACCTCCTACTCCATATGGACCTCGTCCTCCTAGGTCAAGATTATAATTTTTATTTTATTTTTTTGTAGCGCACAGATCCTTTCCCCCTTACCTGCCTTTATGTTGTTGGCTCCTCGCAGGAGGGAGAAAGGCACACCGCACTACCAGCCCGTACCCTCCTAATATAAAGAGGTTGAGCGGTGTACTTGACGGGCCGTGTCCACAGCCGGAGTCAAAACTCCTCCAGAGGATGATTCTCACCTCTACTGTAGGTAGAGGCAAGTCCTTTAATTCCCAGTAAAGTCAATGTCCACACCAGCTGAAATTACAACTCTTATTCTCTCATGGCAAAATAAACTCTACTCGGATAGAAAAGGTTAGAGCAAAGAAACAGGACAGCTTAAGGTGTGGAGGAGGTCCAGGCACAAACGTAGCACATTCACTTCACTGCTTAGGTTTCTCAAACAGTTTTAGGTGCACGGTCTCTGCCACAGACCTTGAGGTTGGTCTCTGCCACAGACCGGGTGTACAAGGCCCCTGCCACGGACCTGGAGAACTTTGGTCTCTGCCACAGACCAGGGTGTATAAGGCCCCTGCCACGGGCCGGGTGAATAAGGCCTCTGATACAGTCAAGATGACCTTGAGCTTCTCCTTCTATGAACCTAGCCCATATCAAGGGGAAGACATCTCTCCAGGGAGTCAACAGACCCTTCCTTCACCGTGACTCCCGCATCGGTCCATCAGAATGATCCTCCCTTCCCTGGAACATGGTTCCCTACACGAGGCGGCACCCTAAGACTCCTCGACCCTTAGCGGACTCCAGACGAAGGCTCTGGACTCCAGGCTTTACTCCCGCACCTAGGCCTCCATACCCAGGGCAGCAGGAACTCCAGGATAGTACCTCACCCCGGGCTAAAGGTACCCGAGATGGAACAGGAACACATGCACCCAGGCCGAAGGCACCTGGGCGTGGACCCCACTGGACATCAGCCCCCAGGCCAAAGGTCTGCCCCTTTTATATGCTCTCCCGGCATGCACAGCAGGTTCCCCGCCCCGCTGTACTACTGCCAAGAGGGGACACAAAAGGCACAGCACTGTATCGGCGGTTCAACCCTAGCCTACCATGGCAGCGCCACCTGTAGGCCGCAGGGAACTGCACACCAATACTGTCCCCCGAGGACAAAATGGTCCATGAATCCTACAGAATTAGGGTGTTTGAGCCTATTTACCACTCAAACACTTCCCTTAAATTTAGCACCCCGCTACATTTTTTTTTCAAAGTATTTTATTTTCCCACTAGCTTATCCATTAAATTGAATAATTTATTCCAGAAAGGGCGTATTCTGGGGCATTCCCACCATATGTGTGGCATCGTGCCGTTGAGTTTCTGAGGTTCTTAATGACTTTCCGTACCTCTTCTGCTGAAAAGGGGGCCTCCAGCATATTTTTTTTATTTTTTTAATGTTATTTTAAGTTATTTCCCTATCCACATTTGTTTGCAGAGCACTTGCCATGCTCTTAACAACATTTTGCTGCCATTTGCAGCCCTCTAGCCCTTTCCATTACTTTTTTAGAGCCTTTTTAGTCCTTAGAAGTCCGGGTCCCCATTGACTTCAATGGGGTTCAGGTTCGGGTTAAAGTTCGGTCCCGAACCCGAACTTTTTTCAGAAGTTCGGCCGAACCCGTCGAACCCGAACATCCAGGTGTCCGCTCAACTCTAATAACCATCTTCCGAAATTCGAGTTTAGTGTAGAATGAATTCAAATTTGAATAGAAAAGATTAGAATACAAAATAACAGAATAAAAAAATAAGAGAATACAATAAAACAGAATAGAAAAAATAAATATATATATATATATATATATATAAAAACCGTCCATCTTCCGAAATTCGAATTTAGTTAGTATAGAGTGATTTAGATTAGAATAGAAAAGATTCGAATAGAAAAGAATAGACTGGAAAAACAATATAACATAATAAAATTAAATATAATATATTATATTTTATTCTATTCTGTTTTATTGTTTTTCTAGTCTATTCTTTTCTATTCTATTTTATTCTAATCTTTTCTATTCAAAATCATTCTTGACGAAAATCGAATTTCAGAAGATGGATATCTCTCTCTCTCTCTCTCTCTCTCTCTCTCTCTATCTATCTATCTATCGATATATATATATATATAGATATATGTATATCTATAGATATACATATATATTATATTTTTTATAGGGTTAGGGTGAGGGTTAGGGTTAGGGGTTAGGGTAGTGATTGGGGTTAGGGTTCAGGTTAGGGTTAGGGTTGGGGTTAGGGTTTCCCCTTGAAGAATAAGGCTTGGACTCAGTGATTGGAATAGAATAAAATAATATTTTTATACTATTCTGTTCAATTGTTTTTCTAGTCTATTCTTTTCTATTCAAATCTTTTCTATTCTAATTCATTCTATAGGAAATTCGAATTTCGGAAGATGGCTATATATATATATATATATATATATATTTATTTATTTTTTATTTATTTATTTGTATTATTTATTTTTTTCAGATCTGTTCTATTGTTTTTCTATGCAATTCTTTTCTATTCTTTTCTATTTGATTGTAATCTTTTCTATTCAAATTCTATTTCATTCTGTATGAAATTCGAATTTCGGAAAATGGTTATATATATATATATATATATATATATATAATAGGGTTAGGGTTAGGGTTAGAATGATTTTGAATTAGAACAGAAAAGATCAGAATAGAATAGAATAGAAAATAGAAAAGAATAGGATAGAATACAAAAACAATAGAACAGAATAGAATAAAATATAATATATGTTTTTCTAGTTTATTATTTTCTATTCTAATCTTTTGTATTCAAATTCATTCTATACGAAATTCGAATTTCGGAAGATGGTATATACACACACACATATATATTATATATTTTTTTTCTGTTCAGCTTTGTTTTTTTATGCTATTCTTTTCTATTCTATTCTAATCTTTTCTATTCAAATTCGATTTCATATATATATATTATTCTATTCTGTTCTATTGTTTTCTATGCTATTATTTTCTAATATTTTTTATTCTAATCTTTTCTATTTCTTTTCTATTTGAACTATATGAAATTCAAATTTTGGAAAATGTTATATATATATATATATATATATATATATATATATAATATATTTTTCTGTTCTAGTGTTTTTCTAGTCTATTTTTTTCTATTCAAAACTTTTCTATTCAAATTCAAATTCATTCTATACAATTTGGAACTTCAGAAGCCATCTTCCGAAATTCAAATTTTGTATAGAATGAATTTGAATTTGAATAGAAAAGATTAGAATAGAAAAACAATAGAACAGAATAAAAAAAATTATATATGTGTGTGTGTGTGTGTATATATATATATATATATATATATATATATATATATATATATATATATATATAAAATATTTTTTTTTAGTCTGTTCTATTGTTTTTCCATGCTATTATTTTCTTTTCTATTCTATTGTAATCTTTTCTATTCAAATTCATTCTATACGAAATTCAAATTTCAGAAGATGGCTTCAGAAGTTCGAGTTTCGTATAGAATGAATTTGAATAGAAAAGATTTGAATAGAAAAGAATAGACTAGAAAAACAATAGAACAGAATAGAATAAAATATAATATATATTATATTTTATTCTATTCTGTTCTATTGTTTTTATTCTTTTCTATTTTAGTTTCCATTGTTTTGAATTATTTTCCAATCTATTCTCGAATTCGAATTTATACTATTCGAATTTCGGAAGACGGTCATGTTCTATTTTATTACATTCTATTAAATTCTATTCTATTATTTTCTATTCTTTTTTATTCTATTGCTTTATTGTTTTATATTCTATTTTATTGTATTTGTTAGAAAATCTATTTCTATTTTTTCGAATTCGATTCGAATTTGTTTCGAATTCGATTTGAATCGGATTTGTTTAAATTCGTTACATTTATAATTTGGAAATTCGGATGCATCCGAATTTCCGAATAATGAAAAATTTGTCCGAATTTCGATTCACATGTCTAGTTTTTATTAATTACTGAAGTGAAAGACAAACTATACTCGTTATCATTACAGTAACTTAGGAAAGGATCAATAGATTCAGGTGTACCATCCCAAATGACAATAATGTCGTCTATATAATCGACCAAAGAAAACAATATTGTCCGAAAAGGGATTATTCTGAAGAATATGATGTTTCTCCCAAAAACCCATTGCTAGGTTCACGTACGATGGGGCACAATTAGCACCCATCGCTGTGCCCTGCGACTGCAAATAAAAATCTCAGTCAAAGTTAAAATAGTTGTGTGTTGAACAAAAACGTGTAGCTTCTAAAATAAAAGCTGCCTGTCGGGAATTAATGAGCGATTCTTGGGCTAAAAAATGCTCCAAGGCCATTAGGCCAAAGGTGTGGGGGATGGATGTATACAACAAACTCACATTAAGTGAGAGCCATAGGTCTGCTCCTACCTATATGAGGACAATAGTTCCAAAAGATGTGTCCCATCCCTGATATAGGACCCCAACTGGTGCACCATAGGCTGTAAAAATAGATTTATGTAAAGGCTGATCCCAGTGGTCACGCTATCCATAGCGGCCACAATGGGTCTGCCTGGGGAAGATTCTAAGTTTTTATGAACTTTAGGGAAATGGTAAAAATATGGCACTTGATAAAAATCTTTACATAATTTTTTTTTTCCATTTTGTTAATGACACATCCTTCCTGAAGTGCTGAGGTTACCAGGGAATCAACTTCTTTGGCGAAATCGAGTGTGGGGTCTCTGCTAATTTTCTCATACGTAGTACCATCAGAGAGCAATCTCCTCGCTTTGCACATGTAATCAACTTTATTTTGTAGCACTATCCCCCCCCCTCCCTTGTCTTCTGACTTGATGACTATATATTTTGCCTCAGTCAGAAATTGCAGAAATTTTATTTTGGGTGGGGAGAGGTTATTCGTTTTGGAGAGGGTAGATGATTCGCACATTTTAAGCAAATCTGCATACACTACTCTACAAATAAGGGCCTTTCACATGAGATGGGTTGAAAATGGACTTGGGCCTAAAAGAAGTGTGTACTATGGGGGGAGAAGTGGCAAGGTGTTGTGTGAGAAGACTCAAGGGGTCTTCATCAAAAATGTAAGCATCTAAGATATCATCTGAAAAACTGGTGTCTGGAGAGAGCTGATCATCGACCGTGACAAGTGGAGATATGAGAGGTAGAGCAGTGGGCAACGGGTTCTTCTTTTCCTTAAGGTAATAATATCTTTTCAAAGTTAGGTTGCGTATAAACTTGTTCAAATCTTTAAAAAGTAAAAATGGATTTGGTTTATTGATAGGAGCAAAAGTAAGACCTCGACTTAGAAGTGAGGTATCGGCAGTGGAGAGACTGTGCGAAGATAAATTGAAAATCTTTACAGTTTCCTGATTTTCAGGGTATTGTAATGTCCTCCTCTTTCATCCTCCTCTGCAGCCTCTCCTGTGAGTTTTCTTTTTTTGGAGGCTGCTAGAGGACTGAGCAGGAAAAAAGAGGATGTAGGGGGAAGACCGGGTGGCAAACACATGGAAATGAATGGTAATTGCTGATCACTATTAGATGTGGAGGGAGCAATGTGACTGGGTACGTTTATAGATTCTGTGTTCAATAAATTCCTGGGAGCAGGAGTACTGATACCTGCATCCCTGATAATAGAGGACTCAGTAAGGGAACTGTGAGGCTGTGGGGGATAATCATAGGCTGGGAGCAAGCGATCCTATCTAAATGAGTAACAGCTGGTCTGTTGTAAAAGAGGTTCAAGGCACTCAGCAGGTTAGTATTATTGTTCGGTCTGAAGTTATTTTTAGGATTCCTGTGTATATTGGGGTTAGAATTCTTCCCACCGTGATGGTCAGAGTTTTATCTATCTGGCCTCTGGTTATCACCAGAAGCAGGTGGACCAGATGGTAATATACTCATGAGAGGGACTGGGAGGCGAGAGCCAGGAGGCTGGCTTTAGGTAGGAGGCTGTGAAGTGTAAAGTGGACGATGATTGTATTGTTGAGTGATTCTTGGTGGAGTGGAAAAACTATCATCATTATAGTGATGATAGAGTTTTTTCTTGGAATAAGAAAATGAATAACTATCATAGTTGAAATCATCTAGATCTCGTTTAAATTGGCCAAGTTTCATATGTATAAGATCATCTTCATCTTTTTTCGTATTTTTCTTTAGTGTGTCCAACCAAGAGGATGAAATAGTGGTATCATGACTAGTAATTTCTGCTATTATTAATTTAACTTGTTCTGTTAATTTATCATGCTTATGTATTCTGTGAGAAATTAGAATGGTCATCCATTTGGAGGTGCATTCTTTTTGGTTATCCGCTTCAAGGAAAGGGCACTCTTTCATTATTCTCAATCCTCTAGGAGAAATTTTGGTCTGGATATATTGTTCTAGAAAGAATTTATCCCACCACTGCTAGTTGGTGGTCTGGATTTATTTATTTTTTTATCAAAAATGGAGGTTACATACAGATAACAGGGTGCAACAGGCACCAAACATAAGAGTAAACTATCTGACATGTCAAATCTACAGTGGAAACAATCCCAATCATTGTTGTTTGCTTAAAACCATAACACATTAGGTTCACGCCAGGCGTGTGTAGCGATTTATACTTGGGGACTCGCCACTTCAGTGTGGCGGAGAGAACAGCCGGCTTCTGACCATGCAAAAGGGAAAAATCGTACTGCCCGGGAGTGGGTGGGAGAGCGGGGGCGAAAGGTATTAACTAGTCCACACATGTGGAGGAATCCTTCACCCATCTGTCCCAGATTTTATTACACTTGCCTGGGCATCCTCGATGTTGGTACAAGACTTTTTTTGTATGGGAGAGTAATTTTCACTGCCCTCTTCCATTGCTAGATAGTAGGGGGGTGGCTCTGAGCCAGAGTTGGGCTATCTGCATTCTGGCCATGAAAAGGGTTTCCTGTAGGAGAGTGGTGAGGTGCTTCTCCTCCTCCAGAATGAGGAGGAGGCCGAGCAGACATTGGCGTGGGCAGAGTGACAGAGGGGAGCCCATGCGATCGTGCAGAAATGTGACAATTTGTGACAAGTATTGCTGGAGGGGAGGGCAGGACCATATTAGGTGGTAGAAAGTACTGATAGTACTGCCGCACCCGGCGTCCGGCTTGTATTTGGAGAGGCGGGAGGGGGAGAGGTATGATCTGTGGAGGATGTAAAGGTGTGTGAGCCTGTCAGATAGTTTAAGAGATACCTTTCTACAGGACCCCAGAATCTCCCCACACTCCTCATCCTCCAGCCCCCCCCCCCCCAGGTCCTCCTCCCAATTAGTCTTCAGTTGGTAGTATAGAAGTACACTCCGAAGAGTGTGCTTGTCCTCAGGTGGGACTTTAATTTTGGGTGACTTATTAAACCTAATAAGAGAGTATGAAGACCAAAAGGTTCTTTCTAAAATGGTTTTTATTGAAAAAAGAAAATTGTCTCTAAATATAAAAAGCTGCTATTTCCAAAATAGGAGTTTTTCCACATCGAGAGTGATTAAACACGAAGCAAAGGTGAAAGAGCGCAAATACAATACATTACATGAATGACTAATAATACAAAGATTGCAAAAACAGGACCCCAATCTGTCTCAGAGTGAGACACGGACCCAACGTTTCGAGGCTATTGGTTTGAGTAGAACCTCTTCTTCAGGGGTAGGATGCTGTATTGCAAAGGTACTGGTATCTGTAGAAAAAGGAAAGGGAAGAAAAGGGGGAAGGGGGGAGGGGGAGGAAAGGGGGGGAAAAAAGGGTGAAAGGGGGAAAAAAAAAGGGGGGGAGGGGGAAAAGATGAAACAGAGAGTGAAAACGGGTCCCATACTCCATATGAGTCATGCATGAATAAATAAGTAAATACCGAGGGTAAGTAAATCATGAAATCGTATAAATGATACTAACCATAAATGCATGTGCATGCGTGAGTTGTAGCAACAAGAAAGGAAAAACTTTTTCATTAAAAAGAAAATGCATGTGTACCAGCCCGGCTCAAAAGGGAGACATGCAGGGCTATAGCTTCGCCTCGTGGACAAGTCCGCGGAAGAGGGGGAAAAAAAACGGCAATTAACACCCGGCCACAAAGATGGTAGATCCGATCGATACTGATTCACAGAGGGCGTAATAAAGGAGAAAGGCCTGCACCCCGCTGGTAACGATTCTGCAAGAGAAATGCAGAAAAGTAAGAACCTAGAGTCCTCTCCCGTAAGGTGGATGCCTGACACAAATAGAAAGAGAGATAGTAGCTTAATAGGCATGCATCTCGAATGGGTTGAAACTTAACAACACAAAAGGCATGTCAGGATGGAGTTAAAAGTGTGTCTAGAGGTGTAGATAACCTCATACCTCCCAACTGGCACGGATTGTGCGGGTTTCACCCGCAGAGGCTCCTCCTTCCCGCAATCCCGCGAGACTATCATGTTTCCCGCACAGCAGGAAACATGAAGAGAAGAGGAGCAGCTGCAGCAGGTAAGAGCCCCCCCCCGCGATCGGCGCACTAGTATGCCCCCCCCGACCGGCGGCCCCCGCCGCGTCCCAAACCCCCCCCCCCCCCGCTTAAATTTTTTTTTTTTAAATGTTCCGGCGGCAACCATCACCCCCCCCCCCGCTCAACAACTCTGGTTGGCAGGGGAGAGGGGACTTCAGAATGTCCCGCAAAGGACTTTACAAAGTTGGGAGGTATGGGTAACCTACCTTAAATCAGAGAGAGAGATCTCTCTAGAGCCGCACTCGGATAATGACTAGGAAAGGACCGATAATGTAAGATTTATAGATTCCTACAAACCAGAGCCCTGAGAAATTAAATTGGACAAAGAATGTATCCTGATTAACTAAGCTTTAAAATACAGCATAAAGTAAACAGGAAGAGAGGGTTCCTGCACCTGTATTAGGGACTGGGGGGACTTACCTGGGTAGAGTAGTCATATGTGGACCCCCAGTAGGGAAAGGAGCATGGACTCAGGGCAACGTATAAATCGAGCAGAGAGCCAGATACGGCATCCACGTCCTATAATTACAAGTGTGAGATTACAAAGAAGGTCATATGGGGCATATCTCCGGTGCAGGTGTCCGGCCCGATCCTCAGCTAAGAGGACCTGCCGTCTCAATTGCTAAGAAGAGATATGGAAAGGGGCTTACCTAGCTGGATCCTGTACTACAGGGATATGCAATTAGCGGACCTCCAGCTGTTGCCAAACTACAAGTCCCATGAGGCATAGCGAGACTCTGCCAGCAGCAAGCATGACACCCAGAGGCAGAGGCATGATGGGACTTGTAGTTTTGCAACAGCTGGAGGTCCGCTAATTGCATATCCCTGCTGTACTAGATAGGAGTGCGGCTTCCTGATGTCCAGTGTTATGACTGGCAAGGGAGTCTCTCAAGTAGGCTGGACAGCTGATTCAAAATATGAAACAGCTGAGAGGGGGAGGGGGCATAGGGGCTGACCTTCCTGATACGCCCCCCGAGTGCGGAGGCGCGCGAGGCCACCCCCCCGGCCGATTGTTGTAGTAACCGAGCCGCCCGCCTTAGCACAGAGGAACGCCTACGCTGGCGCACCAATGAGAGGCGGCGACGTGGGGGTTGCCAACCCGCGTCAGAGACTCGCGGCACAGGAATGGCCCGAAGCGTCACCAAAGCAACCGTGATGACGCTATGGGACCAGAAGCAGGCCGAATGTGTGGTGATCCACACAAAACGGCCTTACCTGCGCCGAGTGAGCCAGCAGGAAGGAGAAAGAGGGAGGGGTAAAACGCTGTCCCTGCCGTGGAGTGTCCTTGAGAGGCAAGATGTATAAAGACAGGCTATCTGTCATGCTAACGGGAAAGGGGAGGAGCGTGTTTACTCTCTATGTGAAAAGATAGGAATGTGATGGCGATGAAAAATGAGGACTGGGGATGGGTGGTGAATAAAGAAACATAAAAAGAATGAAATGAAAATAAATGTGAAGTGAGAAAATAGATAAATAAATGAAAATAAATAGAAATATGGAAATAAATTAGTCTTCAGTTGGTATGCATGGGTGGTGGCCGAAGGCAACAGAAGGTGATTGTAAAGGAAGGAGATAAGTTTCTTGGGATCACTACCCAGAACCGTTTCCGCCAGGGTCACCGACTCCAGTCTGGGTATGGAAGCGCCAATTTGGGATTGAAGGGCCTGGCGAACCTGGCGGTAGCGGAAGAGCATATGATTGGGAAGGGTGAATTTGTCCTTAAGGGCCTGCAATGACCTTATCATGCCATCGGAAATGACCTGGGAGAGATAAATGATCCGATTGGCAACCCAAATGTTGTGGTCAGGGACAGTCATCATTTCAGGCAGCTGGGGGTTATCCCAGAGTGGTGTGTGAGCATGGAGGGGGGGAGCTTCAGTGGTGACCATCGGCAGTTGCCATATTTTGCAGTGGTGTGCCAGCATATGTCGTCCTTCGCCAAGGCGGGGGAGACCCCGGTGTTTACAAAAAAGTATCTGGAAGGGGTGGGCCACGACGTTGGCGACTGACGTACATACCATGGTGGAATTTGGAGCTTGTCTTGGTGGTTGAGATAGTAGAAGTGAGATAACTGGGAGGCTATGTAGTATAATGCAAGGTCAGGGAGAGCTGTGCCTCCCTGGTGGACAGGGCGTTTTAGGGTCTGCCACGACAGTTTATGTCTATAGGGGCTCCACACAAACGTGTTAAGTATAGACTCCATAGATTTAAAAACACGGGCTGGGATGTAGAGGGGTGCATGCCAGAATAAGTAAAGTAGCTTGGGGAGGAGGATCATCTTAACTAAGTTAATTTGGCCCATAACGCCAAGAGGGAGTCTGGCCCATACTTGGGTTTTGCTTTTGAGGAGATTGTAAAGGGGCTCTAGATTAAGGTGCATATAGTCTTTGAGAGATCGGGAGCACTGCACACCAAGGTACTTGAGCTTATTTGTCCTCACTAGGGGAAGAGCCGCGTGGGGGCCGTTACGTCTATGGGGAGAATCTGGGATTTGGACCAATTGATCTGAGGCCCCGAAAAGGTGCCAAACTGCTGGATTAAGTGCAGGGCCGCTATTAATGAGAGGCCGGCGTCCTCCAAATACAGAAGCATATCATCTGCAAAGAGACTGAGGACTTCAGTCACTTGTCCCATGCGAAGGCCCCTGATGTCAGGGTGCACCCTGATGGCAATGGCTAGGGGTTCAAGAGCCAGTGCATACAGCATTGGGGATATGGGACATCCCTGGCGGGTACCTCGAGACAGAGGAAAGGGGTCTGACGTTTTGCCATTGACCAGTATCCGGGCGGTGGGAGCCTGGTAGAGGAGCTGAAGCCATTTGATAAATCTGGGGCTGAAGCCGAATCTGCGAAGGCATTCCCACAAGTAGCTCCATTCTACTGAATCAAACGCCTTGGCAGCGTCCAGGCTGACCACCACCCGGGAGCCAATGTTGTCATGAGTGGCCTGGAGATTCATAAAGAGCCTCCGGAGGTTGAAAGCAGTATTTTTATTGGGCATGAATCCAGTAGTAGTAGTAGGTGTGTACGAGTACCACTTTATTGAGCCGTAGGGCGAGAATCTTGGCCAGTATTTTGACATCCAATTCTAGGAGGGAGATGGGGCGATACGATTCAGGGTAAGGTGGTCTTTTCCTGGTTTCGGGATAAGGACAATAAGGGCTTCACCCATGGTGCGTGGCAATGTATCAGTCTCATAGATATGGGAGTAAAGTGCTTGCAGCTTGGGGAGAAGGACTTCTTGAAATTGGGAGTAGAATTCCAAGGGGAGGCCATCAGAGCCGGGGGCTTTAGAGGTCGGTAGGCTCGCTATGGCCTCCACTATGCACTCTTCAGTTATAGGCGCCTCTAGGAGCTCTAGTTGGGAATCAGTGAGGGAGAGGAAGTCAATGCTCTACAGAAGAGTAAATCATTCGGGGGCGGCTGGCCTTCGAGGTGTACAAGTCTAAGTAGAAACGTTTGAACTCGTGGGCCACCTGGGCAGGATCTGTAAATGTGGTTCCAGCTTCCGAACGGCGAGTTTTGAAGAATATGCCCCATTTAGCTTTTTCAAAGTGGAGATGGTCTGTTAATCTAGAGTGTAGGCGTAGCTGGGCAGAGTTGGAGGATGATGGGTCTGCAAGGAAAACCTGCTCTAGAGAATTTAGTCTTTCCTCAGCTTTTTGGAGGATAAGCTTAGAGGAGGCCTTGTGTCTGTTTATGTGTGTGGAGAGAATCAAGCGGGCATGCAGTTTGAAAGCCTCCCACACCATCCCAACCGAGGCCGACCCCACATTGGATTGGAAGTAGTGAGTCCACTCACGTTGGATACTCTAAGTCCGTGAGGCCTGTGAGCCAAAACGGGTTCAGCCTCCAGGTACAGGTCGGGGAGGGTCGAAGGCAGGCGAAGGGTAGCCCAATATGGCGAGTGGTCTGATACGACCCTAACACCAAATCCCACATCGAGGAGGTCCGGGATCAGGGTGGGGGACAGGGTTGCCAACTTTCAGTAAATTTACAAACAGTTTGTAAAATCCATAATTGTTGCATCTGTCCATGAATGTCAGTTGCGGACATGCAGCCTACATGTCTGTAATGGACATTCATGGACAGATGCAAAAAGTACGGATTTTACAAACTGTTTGTATATTTACTGAAAGTTGGCAACCCTGGTGGGGGACAGCATAATCATATCTATGTGACACATTGCAGCTTGTGAGGGGGTGAAGCAGGAGTAGGCAGCGGTGTTGGGGTGCTTATGTCTCCATGTGTCTGTCAGGACAAATTCCTGGAGAGATCCCCCAAACCTAGTAGAAGTGGGCAAGGTAGGTGCTGGGGGGGACTGATAAAGTCTGTCAGGGAGAGGGTTAATGACCGCGTTAAAGTCTCCCATCCATATAGCAGGCACGTGGGGTGTTGGGTCATGAACATCACTCCCTCCCTCATGGCAGCAAACAGAATGTAGAATGCTAAAAGCAGAACCTCAAGGCCACCAAAGGTGGTGTGGAGGAAGAGGAAATGGCCCTGCCGATCCGACTGCAAGCTGTGAAGTTGGAACTGTACTGACTTGGCAATAAGGATGGCAACGCCTCTGGAGGTGTTTGTGTACGGGGCCTGGTAAACCCACCCCACCCAAGGTTTTTTAAGTGCCATCTGCATTTGACCCGTAATATGAGTCTCTACAAGAACAGAGACATCTGCTCACATGGTTTTAAGTTGGGAGAGGACAGCCAGCCTTTTAGGTTTGGCTCTCAGTCCCCGCACATTCCACTTAACTAACCTAAGGGACGCCATAGTTGTAGTGGTACTGATTGGGAGCACAGTCGGGGTCCATGTCCACCTCCACAGAAAATAGAATATTTATAAACAATGGCAGATAATGAGGCAAAGATCCCAGTGATTGGTACATGATGGTGCCCTGTGGGTGGGTCATAGAGGGCAGCCTAGCATCCGTGATGAGCCAGCAGGGCACTATATGGGTAAGGGAGCAAACAGAGAATCATAGTAGCAGACAACAATAATTATATTGCAGTGTAAGACATGTCTGGTAACACATTGAAAAAAGGAAAGAAAACGGCAAAAACAAAATAACTGTGCCAGCTCTGGACCAGCGCGGCATGTCAAACTTGTGGCAGCTAGGGATGAGCCGAACACCCCCCTGTTCGGTTCGCACCAGAACCTGCGAACAGCCAGAATGTTCACGTGAACTTTAGAACCCTATTAAATACAATGGACTCGAACGTTCGAAATCAAAAGTGCTAATTATAAGGGCTAATATGCAAGTTATTGCCCTAAAAAGTGTTTGGGGACCCGGGTCCTGCCCCAGGGGACATGTATCAATGCAAAAAAAAAAGTTTTAAAAACTGCAGTTTTTCGGGAGCAGTGATTTTAATAATGCTTAAAGTGAAACAATAAAAGTGAAATATTCCTTTAAATTTCGTACCTAGGGTGTGTATATAGTATGCATTTAAAGTGGCGCATGTTTCCCGTGTTTAGAACTGTCCCTGCACAAAGTGTCATTTCTGAAGGAAAAAAAGTCATAATGAATTGTCGGCTCCCGGCAATACATAGAAAAGTCATTGATAAAAAAAAAAAAAAAAAATGCGTGGGGGTTCCCCCAAATTCAATTACCAGGCCCTTCAGGTCTGGTATGGATATTAAGGGGAACCCTGCCGCAAATTAAAAAAAAAATGTGTGCGGTTCTCCCCAAATATCCATACCAGGCCCTTCAGGTCTGGTATGGATTTTAAGGGGAACTCCACCACAAATAAAAAAAAAAATGGGGAACTCCACCCCAAATAAAAAAAATCCAGACCAGACCCTTTATCCGAGCACGCAACCTGGCAGACCGCCCCTTCTCACGTTCCGCATCAGGTCCTCAGCCTTATGCGGCGTACACACGATCGTTTTTCATGCCATTTTTTAACCCGACGTTTTTCACGTCTTTTTTTCATGTTTCCTCTCAAGCCTGTCTTGCGTACACACGATCATTTTAAAAAACGTTCAAGCAAAACGCAGTGACATACAACACGTATGATGGCACTATAAAGGGGAAGTTCCGTTCTAATGACGCCACCCTTTGGGACGCTTTTGCTAATTTCGTGTTACCGCGTATTAGTAAAAGTTTGGTGAGAGACGATTCGCGCTTTTCAGTCTTCGTGCTTTGAAGATCGTTTTGTGGAGTTCAGTTTGTGCCTGTGGGTTCGTATCTGTCTTGCAGTGCTTGTAGTCAGTTCGTATCTGTTTATTCAGTGCGTTCTTGTCTGCTCGTTCCTGTTTTTCAGCTTGTTCTTCATAGGTCTTGCTGTTCTTCTGTTCGTTCTTCTAGTTCGTTCTGAGCTGCCGACCGTTATCTAGCCATGTTGCGGCTATGTACTCGTCGTAGAGTTCGTGCTGTAGTTGGTGCCGGGGTTCATGCTGTATCCCGACTCCAGGCCATGAACAGGGTGAGGAGGAGTTCATGGACCAAGAATTGGTTGCTCCAGCGGCACCAGTTCTGTCATATGCCTTTGTTGCGGGAGATCAGGGAGAATAATCCTGAGGACTACAGGAATTTTCTCAGGATGTCTGACCCCGTATTTCAGCATCTGTTGGCTTTGGTGTCCCCCTACATTACCAGGCAGGACACCGTTATGCGTGAAGCCATCAGTGCTGAGCAGAGGCTCATTGCCACGTTGCGATACCTGGCGACTGGGAGAAGCCTGCAGGACCTAAAGTTCTCCACAGGCATATCCCCCCAGGCTCTGGGTATCATTATACCAGAGACGTGTTCTGCCATCCTTCAAGTTTTGCAGGAGGACTATATTAAGGTAAGTGTTCTTATTTAAAACCTCACATTGTATGTATTTCTTTGTTAATATTTTTTTGGGGGTTTATTAGCAGTCCCTAATTCCCATGATTCTTAGCTGCAGGGAATGTCCCCTTTCTCCACATGGTTATTTATTTTTGGGAATGTTTTTATTAGGCCTACATTTAAATTTGACTTACCTAACCTCTCCAGCATGCTATCCTGGGGCCATACCCACCTTGCCTAGTCATTTCCATGTATTTTAATCTATGCTCCATCGTAGTTCTTTACCCTAAACGCACCCTAAAGATTGCCTAGGAATGTTACATTTTTTCAAAATTCATACAGAGTGCTCCAGCCTTCATTTGTCGTCTCCCCAACTCATCTTCAACCCCCCCCCCTAGTTTTTATTTTGGGTTTGTTTTTGGTTTGTTGTTGCTTACTAATAATGTTTTAATTTTTCGGTTTCTCCCAATGTTGGCCATGAATGGTTTTCTTAAATCTGCTTTCAATGTTTCTGTCTCAAAGTATTAATTAATTTTTAATTTAATTCCACAGTTCCCTTCTACGCCACATGAATGGCAGAATGTGGCATCTGAGTTTGCCCAACGATGGAACTTTCCGAACTGTGGAGGGGCCATCGACGGCAAACATGTTGGGGTCGTCCCACCAACCCATTCGGGGTCCTTTTATTATAATTATAAGGGGTTCCACAACATCGTCATGATGGCAGTGGTGTCGGCCACCTACGAATTCCTCTATGTGGACGTTGGCAAGAATGGCAGGATGTCTGATGGAGGAGTCTTTGCACAGACGGAGTTTGGGGAACGGCTCCTTTTGGATCAGCTGGCCTTGCCACCAGCGGAGCAGAATGTGGAGGGACTCCCATTTGTCTTTGTGGCGGATGAGGCATTTGGCCTGGGTCCCCATTTGATGAGGCCATTCCCGCAACGCGCCCTCACCCCTGAGAGGAGGGTGTTCAACTATCGGCTGGCCAGAGCAAGAAGGGTGGTGGAAAATGCCTTTGGCATCATGGCCAGCCGATTCCGCCTGTTCCTCACCTCCATCCAGCTTGCCCCTTACAAATGGAACCATGTTGTAATGGCTTGTTGTGTGCTCCATAATTTTCTCAGGGTGCATTCAACCAATTATATGACTTTGACTGGGCCTGAGGCCTCATTATTGGAAGCTGAAAATTTAGTGGCCCTGGAAGCTGGCCGTCCAGGCTTGGCCCCTCAAACCGGACGTGAGGTCCGTCAACAATATGTCAATTATTTTGTGGGTAGGGGGGCCATTGATATGCCTGATGAATTTTAACATTATTATTTGTAAAAATAAAACCTTTTTTGGAGAAAATATTGTTTTGGTGTTTTCATTTAATATTCTTCTAGGTTTCTCGTAGGTTTACCTAGTGCACTTGTAGTGCCATGTGTATTTTGCAATCTTAATTAGCCTTCATTGTCAGTGTAAACACAAAACATTGATTAGTTCACTTTGCACAACATTTACATAATGAAGCCACAAATTCTTGTTAAGAAAATACCTTTTTTTATTTTTTTGGAGGAAACTTCCTTTTAAATGTAGATGTCCTAAAAATAATTTTGGGGTTAAAACGCATGAACAGCCATGCATAAAAAAAATATCTAAAAAAATATCGTGAAAATGTAAACATGTACTATTCATTAAAGCTTTTAAAAGAAAAACAAACCTGCCAAAACACAGCAAGTTCAACGTTATTTTGTGTTCAAACATTATACACGCCCAAGCACAGCCATGATATTTTGTAGCTTTTCCTCAACCCGCTTGGTATTTTGCCTGATCTCTGTCAAGTCTCCCTTTATTTTTTCAAGGTCACGACAGCAGACCATGAGGTATTGGATCAGGATCTGGGCACTGTGATGTGTAAACTTTTCGGGGTCTCCGGCCAGAACTGCACCTAAATAAAAAAAAATCATGTAGTATAGAATATGTAGGCCTACATCTATTAACCTGCATCTGTGTGGTTTGACACTGACCTGTTTTGGTGCCACTTTCCACTTCCACAACTTCACGTTCCTCTCCATCATGTGGTTCTGGGGGTAATGTTGAAGGTTTTGGATTTTTAGGCTCATCTGATGTAGCTTTTTGAAGCCCTATGGAGATTGCAATAAAAGGTATAGTTTCATTAGTAACTAATAATTTTTTGGCCACAAAAAAGCATGAAAAATAGATTTGTAAAGATTTGGAAGTGTGGTCCATTTTTAAATGTACCCCCAGTGACAACCGGAACACATGATTGGATACATAGCCAAAACCAGAGCATATACTTTTTGAAACAAAGTTTGACACATTGTAACACCCCAAAGTATATACACAGGATTTCCTGTGTGTGACACCCTAAAAATGTAGGGGTTTTGTCCCACACTTGTACTACTGCGTTCAGATGTTTAAGCAGCTGCTGAGCATTCTCTCCCTTAACATTACAATGCATATCCTTTTTTTTTTTTTAAATGTCATTTGGATTATAAAAATAAAGCAAATTGTTTACCAAATTTGCTCCCCCAAAAAAAAAAAAATTTGGGTGTTCACACTGGATGATCCAAAAACATCGTTTTAGGAACTGTACGGAGAAAGAGGTTTACTACGTCCGTTTACTGTGCGGACGAACATGAAAGTTGGTATCTTTCACTGTACTATATCAAAGTCAAATATACACGACTTAATACAAGTAATAATCTTTAGCAGGGAAAATGAATAAAAAGTACTTACTTTTTCCTAAAACTTTCTTGATTCTTTTGTATTGGTCAGGCTCCCGCAACTTCAGATCAGACCATCGTTTTCTGAGCTGTTCCTTCGTTCTGCACACCCCGAATTTTTGGTGAAGAGTTTTGACCACTTTACCCATAATTTTTGTCTTGACAAGATTAGGCCTTTATAACGGCCCATGCTTGGCATCATAATCCTCCCTCCTCAAAATGGCGACCATCTCCACCATTTCCTCGAATGACATGTTGAATGCCTTATATCTCCTGGATCGGGATTTGGGCTCCTCAGTAATTTCCTCCTCTGTAGAGGTAATCTCAGCCACCTGTGTCTTCGCCATGTTAAGCACTACGATGAGCGAGAAGGGGCGGGGAAAGTACAATATCGAATGTCAGGGGCGGGGAAAGCATTCAGAGTTTCACGCATGCGCAGTGTATATCAAGTGAAGATCCATGTGTCGAAAATACGCTCATTTGGCGGGAGAGGGAGTTAGCAACGAACGTGTTGACCAAGGTACATAACATTTTAAGGATTTGGGTTTCATCAGAGGAGGAGATTTGGGGCTTGAAAATCTGTCGGAAATGCCAATTTGATGAATGTTGCCTGAAACATATGTATTTTCTTGTTTCTTGATTTTACAGAGAGAATGAATAGTTTCAAAAACCCTGAGTTTATGGGGGAGTTCATTGATAAATGGAAAGAACTCCCTATCCTTTGGCAGACAAAAAGTGTTGGAAATAAAAATAAAGTGGCCAGGACAGCAGCATTGGAGAGCCTGCTTGCATTTGTGCAAACACAGGATACCCACAACAACTCTCCAAGATGTGAAAACCAAAATTGCTACCATCAGGGGGACATACAGGACCCAGAGGAATATGGTCCTGAAGTCCCAGAGGTCAGGTGCTGCAGCAGATAAGGTTTATAAACCCAGTCTGTGGTACTACAGCAAGTTATCTTTCCTGGATGACCAGCTGGAAGTGCGGGAATCTCTGTCCACCCTTCCCCCCAGAGGTCAATCCAGCCTTCCTTGTAGCCAGCCCTCCAGCCTTCCTTGCAGCCAGCCCTCCAGCCTTCCTTGCAGCCACCCCTCCAGCCTTCCTTGCAGCCAGCCCTCCAGCCTTCCTAGCAACCCTGCTCTGGCTTCCTCTGAGGATCAAGATGAAGTCCTTGAGGAGGCAGATTTGGATATATGGAGCCAGGTAAAGTATTGATATCTACATTTATATGTTACAAAAGTGATGATTTTAAATTGATGTTAGTATTGTTAGGTATTTAATGTTATAAAAAATTAGGATTTGAAGAGCAAGATACAGTAGTGGTCAAATTTGATGGGGACAAGGCAACAATATCAGGAGGCGGAATCTATGCAAATTTAATAACTTTTGACATTCAATGAAAAAATTTCTGGAGGTGAACAATGTGTGTGATTGATGGTGGCATAAATTAAAGAATGTCCCTTTCTTTTTTTTACAGCCAGAGCAGAGCCAGGAAGAGGGTGATGTTGGGGACCAGGAGGAGGCAGGGCCCAGTGGCACACAGGAGGAGGCTGGGCCCAGCACAAGAGCCCAGATGCCTCCCCTGATAATGAAACAACGAGGGCCAAGGAGAGCTAGGCAGGTGGAGGAGGAAACAAGAGCCTTCCTAAAAGAGGCTACTGTGGCCCTCAGAGAGGCACCCTCTGCTGAGGAGGACTTTGCCGCAGTCCTGGCCCATAAGTTAGGCCAAATGGACTTGCGGCAAAAGCTATATAGTGAGAACCTTCTGCTGAAGGTCATTAACAAGGGGTTGCTCGGTGAACTGACCAAGTTCACCGACATCACTGAGGTTGTCCCTACTCCTCCACCTCCTCCTCCTCCTCCTACTACTCCTCCTGCCACCTCCTCTCCTCCTGATCCCCAGCCTCCGAGGAAGCAACCAACAAAGGCTGCAGGGAAGGCTGCAGGGAAGGCTGCAGAGAAGGCTGGAGAGAAGGCTACAAGGAAGAGGAAAAAATAATGCCTGCTGTAGTACCACAGACTGGGGACATATATGACTTATCTGCTGCTGTTCCTGACCTCTGGGAGTTCAAGCCAAGATTGGGCTCCTTTTTTTTTTTTTATTAAATAGTTTGGTTTTGACATCTTGGATGGTTGTTGTGGGGTCCAAAGGATGCACAAATGCAAGCAGGCTTTCCAGTGCTGCCTTCACCTTTAATTTGTAATGTACCTAAATAAAGGATTCTTTTTTTTGGCTTCAAATACTTGACTATGTGATTTGTATTTCAAAAGAGACTTTGCTAGGGAGTAGGCAGGGACATTTCAAATAATATTATTGTTATTAACAAGGGACACAAACCTCCTTGAGGCAAAATGAGACAAATTTTGAAGGTTGGTGTGGTAACTTTACACACCACTAATTTAAGCAAAATCCAAAAATAAAAAAATAAATAAAAAAAAGCCTACATATATCAAAGAAGCCCAAAAATAAAAATAAAGCTAACTTAATTACTAAAATAAAAAAAAAAAACACAAAAAATATAAATAAAAATAATTGTGATCTTTACATTTATTTATGAATTTATGAGGGAGATGTGGCTTCAAAAGAATATTTTACAATCATTAGATCAATTAGGAATTACTTAAGAAACAAGTTTGGCATAACTCTCAATGTCATTAGCAAAAGAAGGTAATTATTTAAGCATTATCAAAAGAAGAACGGAATGCGCAGCATTAAAACGATGCTATTAATTCCACCGTGACGAATGTGCCATCTCCATTTCCAACGCTAGCTTTACCAAAACGTGCGCTCCCGTCTCATACTTGATTCTGAGCATGCACGTTTTTTTTCTCCTCGTGAAAGCATACACACTATTGTTTTTCATGTTCATGGGGGAGGCGGGATCTGATTTTGTAAGTATTGATATTGATAGTGATAAGATCTTAGTGATATATATGTTTTTAATTTAGATAATAACTTTAAAGCTATAAACATTCCATATACAAATCTCGTAGTGGGGCATTTGAAGTTTTGTTCTTACTTTATGCTTTTACATGTTGTACCTATGTATTCTTACATAAGTCTTCATGTATGTTGGCCTACATATACCTATAGAGAGCCAATTATTCCAGATAATCGCCATCCTTCTTATATATTCATAGAAGAGAAAAAATCCTACTGGGCATCATCTATCTCTTTTTTTCCCCCTTTCAAACTGTCTGTCAGGTCACCTGAAGCCAGGTAACAGATGCACACCGTTGGGGTCAGGAGTGCACCGCTAAGGTAGTGAACCCTATGGCTGACTGCTGCGGATGAAACTCTGGGTGCTTAAGGAAGGCGGGTCCACTGGAGCACTAACAGGGATCCCACAAGGAGCAAGAGCCTAAGATTCCCCAGGGCGCGGAGTCTAAGATCCAGCAGGTATTCACCAGAGCTTCTAGTGGTGAGGATGGACTGAGCTGCAACTGGATCCAGGTCGCGGCCCCCAGAGTCCCCCAGCTCACGCTCATAGTAGGCTATAGAGGATAGAGGGGAAGCAGCAGCTCAGGATACAAGAGATAGTGAGGGGATAAGCCAAAGGTCGGGGCAACTACCAGACAAGGATAAACAAAGGACACGCCAAAGGTCAAGGTCACAAGCAGACAGGGATAGTCGAGAACAAGCCAAGATCAGTAAAACAGACAGACCTAGCACACGGCAAGCAGGAACCCAAACACACAATAGCTTAACAAACAACATTGATCAGCACGGCTGGCTTGCAGTGCACAGGTTAATATAGTGTTCCCTGAGAGGGCCTGGGGTGGAGCCATGCTTAGAGGAGAGATTACTTAAGCAGCCAGATGAGAGTGGCTGGCCTCTAAAGCAAGACACATGGAGGAGATGTAGGCTGAGGGACAAACATTACTGCATAACCATGACAGTACCCCCCCCCCCTCTTATGGGCCTGGGCCCAGGTTTAAAGGGAAATCTCAGATGAAATCTCCTCAACAGACGAGGTGCAACGATCTCAGATGCAGCGATCGAAGACGCCTCCTAAGGACCAAACCCTCTCCAATGCACAAGGTACTGAATAATGCCTCTGCAGAGGCGAGAATCCAGAACTTGACTAACCTCGTACTTTAGATTATCCTCAGAGACCGGAACTGAGGTAGGGAGCGGACGAGAGGATTTATTGAGGACTAGGGATGAGCCGAACACCCCCCGGTTCGGTTCGCACCAGAACCAGCGAACGGACCGAAAGTTTGCGCGAACTATCGAACCCCGTTAATGTCTATGTAAATCAAAAAATTTTAAAGGCTAATATGCAAGTTATTGTCCTAAAAAGGGTTTGGGGACCCGGGTCCTGCCCCAGGGGACATGTATCAATGCAAAAAAAAGTTTTAAAAACTAACGTTTTTTCGGGAGCAGTGGTTTTAATGATGCTTAAAGTGAAAAAAAAAAAGTGAAATATTCCTTTAAATATCGTACCTGGGGGGTGTCTATAGTATGCCTGTGAAGTGGCACGTGTTTCCCGTGTTTAGAACAGTCCCTTGTCAGTTGTGAGCAGATGTGAGCAGACGTCTGTCACAGGAGCTCCTGCCTTCTGCCTTCCAAGGCACATCTAGCATTCCTATCCCCATACAGGGGCTGCCTAACAGGCTACAGCCCCCGGGACCAGGCCCTATCCCTTACAGCCGTACCTAAAGCGGAGCACAGCCGCCATCAGGTACCATCACCGCCGCCATCCAGGCCGCCACTCACTCACCAGTGACCGGTAACGGCCGGCAGGACAGTCCGTGGCTGAGGCCTAGTTCCGGGCTCCTCCACCTCAGCATCGGCCCCCCCTCACTTCCTTCCTTTGCGGGCACGCCTGTCTCCCCCGCATCGGAAATCCTCTAGTCGGCAGTAGACTCGTAGCTGCAACTACCACCGCCTGTCCTTGTCAGGACAGCGCACGGCCCAGCATAACTTGTCAGCCGCGGAGGCCATCTTGGTACACCCGCCCAGCCTCAGCACTCTCCTTACCGAGCCTAGGCACCAGGCGCCATCTTGGTACACCTGGACCTATATCTACAGGACTTTAACAGTACTACAGAAATACAAGCAGCAAGAACTGCTAATACAATTACTATCATCTTGCCCTCATTCTCAGCAACATCATCACCCTCCTCATCTGCATCTTCAACTAGGTAAGTATACCGGGTTCCTCCATTAGCTAGCTGATCCAGGGCAACCCGATCAACTCTAGAGGGATCAGGAAGGAATTTTTTTCCCCCGCTGTAGCACTATTGGCTCGTGCTTGGCTGGGGTTTTTCGCCTTCCTCTGGATCAACGGGGGGGGGGGGGTTAGATAGGGTAGATCATCACCGTCTTCACCAGGACCACCAGCGGCATCACCATCATCACTCATCTTTACCCAGGTAAGTATATCAGGTTCCTGCCATTAGCGGGAAGGCTCAGGGTAGCTTCAACAGCCTCCAGGGAGCAGCAAGGAATCATCATCATTGGGATCATCATCATTATCGTCAGCTGGATCATTCTCAACATGGGCAATATTAAATACTCAGCTGACACCATCCGAAGCCTAAAGAACTTTACCACTATACTACCAACACCCATCCAAAAAAAACTACAAAAAGAACGAATCCTAAGAATTAGTCAACTATCAACAGGAAAAAACATTAGAGCCCCACGGATACTACAACATCTATCAAGTGCCCTAATCAACACCAGATCGGCAGTCAAACACAGACAGGAAATCCATGATTTCATCACTCAACACAACATAGATTGCCTCTTCATCACTGAAAGCTGGCTAACACCCGACTGCAATACCATCCTAGCAGAACTAGTGCCGGAGAACTACCGCATCCTAACGGAGCATAGAACAGGACAAAGAGGAGGAGGCCTAGCAGTAATTTACAAGGACCACCTCACGTTCATCAAACCAACTCTACAGAACTTATTACCTTTTATGGAAACGCTCACTTTGCAACTTCAAACTACACCCCAGGATACCGTCCACATACTGCTCTGCTACAGACCACCGGGACCAAAGACACAACTCCTCACACATTTCGATGAATTTTTCTCGACATACACCATGAAAAACAAAAACCTCCTGCTACTCGGAGACTTCAACCTCTGGGCCAATGCCCCCGAAGACCCTATCGCCACCGCCTGCATCGACCAACTAGAAAAACTAGGCTTGCAACAACTGATAAATACTCCTACACATGTATCAGGTCACACTCTTGACCTAATCTTCAAACAAAATATGGACATCAACACACTGGACAACCAGCCTCTACCATGGACAGACCACCATGCCATCAAATTTACCATAACGACCAACACCACCCGACAAAAATCAATACAATCAGCAATAACATACTGGACAAGATCACAGAAGAAACTATACTCTGAACTTTTTAAAACCACACTACAGAACAATATGGAAATGCTAAACCAAAACCACTCAACAGAAGAAACACTCAACTCCCTGAACAAAGCTTTGCTACAGACAGCAGACACGGTTGCTCCAAGACGCAGAGCGCGCATCCGCAAAAACAACGCGGGCTGGTTCAATGACGCTCTGACTTTACTGAAACAAGAACGCAGAAGAGCAGAAGGAGCATGGAGAAGAAATTCAACAAAGGAGAACTACACAATCTACAAAGCACTCACTAGGAAATATCATAAAGCAATCTTCAAAGCAAAAAAATACCATTTCGCTAACACCATCGCAAAAGCCCTAAACCGCCCCCGTGAACTCTTTAAACTAGTGGCCCAGACCATGAATCCCATCTGCTTGGAGTCTTCAGCAAACGAAACACAGGAATTCTGCAATGAACTGTCAAATTTTTTTATCAACAAAATCGATAACATTAGGAAAATAATTCAGCAGGAAAAATCAAACAACCCCACACGGCCAAAGGATGAAAAGAACCAGATAAATAATCTGCAATCAAAGAAATTTACTCTGGTCCCAATTACAATCGACACTACTAAAAACATCATCAGAAGCCTCCGAGATAGTACTTCACCGAACGACATCATTCCGGCAAAACTACTGAAAGAATGTACCGACATCTTAGCACCGCTCATAACACACTTCATCAACCAATCGTTCAAAGAAGGTATTGTGCCGACTTCCCTTAAACAAGGAATAATCAAACCCCTCCTAAAGAAACCTAACCTTGACCCGAATGACCCAAATTTTAGAAGACCGGTAACAAGCCTGACCACCATCTCCAAGATCATCGAGAAAGTTGTAACACAACAGCTACAACTTCATTTGGATACCCACAAACTCCTGGATCCACTTCAATCGGGGTTCCGCCCAGGCCATGGGACGGAAACGGCACTTCTTAAAATATGGGACGACGCACTAGAAGCAGCAGATGACGGAGAATCGTGCCTCTTGGTGCTGCTGGACCTTAGTGCAGCCTTTGATACAGTAGATCACAAAATTCTACTTACGCGCCTCACAGAAGTGGCAAGAGTCGCGGACGAGGACCTACCATGGTTCACATCCTTTTTGGAAAACAGATCCCAGACAGTGAAACTGGGAGCCTTCACCTCGGCACCACGCATAAATACATGCGGAGTCCCTCAAGGATCACCCCTGTCACCGGTACTCTTCAACATCTACCTCCGACCACTCCTCAAAATCATCAGTGAACAGGATCTACGTTATCACTCCTATGCAGACGACACCCAACTTTACTTTCGCATCAACAACAAAAAAGAACAATATTACGGGCTGGAAAAATGCCTTACATTAATCAACAATTGGATGACAGAGAGCTCCCTCAAGCTTAATGCATCCAAAACAGAACTGTTCATTTTCCATGCTAACCGAAAGAAAAACGCCAGGACCACATGGACACCATCCACCATCCTTGGACAAAACATAACCCCAAGCACCAAAGTAAAAAGCCTGGGAGTCATCTTTAACTCAGACATGACTATGGACGCACAAATAGGATCAGTAGTCAGCGGATCTCACCACCTTCTCCGCCTGCTACGAAGACTTATCCCTTTCATCCCAGAAAAAGACAGAGCAGTAGTAGTCGGAACCATCATCAATTCCCGGCTTGACTACGCTAACTCCCTTTATCTAGGACTTCCCAAATACCAGATTGCACGTCTACAAGTCATCCAAAACACAGCGGCCAGACTGGTAACAGGGAAAAAACCCTGGGAATCAATCACACCATCCCTGAGAAGCCTCCACTGGCTATCCGTAAAGGATCGGGTCACATTCAAGACCCTCTGCCTCACCCACAAATGTGCACAAGGAAAGGCACCACAATATCTATGCGAAAAAATAAAACACTACACCACTACTCGTGACCTTCGATCAACCAACCAAAACCTCCTCCATATCCCCAAGACTCGCTACAAAGCCAAGGGAGAACGAAGGTTTGCTGTCCAAGGACCAAGACTATGGAATGCGCTACCCATGAACATCCGCATGGAAGAAAACCATCGAGCCTTCCGGAAAAAACTAAAGACCCATCTCTTCTAAAGGATCTCAACGACACTGGATGCCAAGCGCCTTGAGGCGATTTAGTTCGCAATTGTAGCGCTATACAAGTTCTCACTCACTCACTCCCTGCACAAAATGTAATTTCTAAAGGAAAAAAAGTCATTTAAAACTGCTTGCGGCTTTAATGTAATATCTGGTCCCGGCAATATGGATGAAAATCATTGAGAAAATCGGCATGGGTACCCCCCCCCCAGCCCATTTGGATCTTGTATGGATATTAAGGGGAACCCCGCACCAAAAGTGAAAAAAGGAAAGGCATGGGGCCCCCAGGCCCTATATACTCTGTACAGCAGTATACAGGCGGTGCAAACAAGACAGGTAGGTTTGTTCTTAAGTAGAATCTGTTTGTAATTTAGAACTGGTACATTTTTAAAGTGTAGCTCCAGCCATAAAATCTATTTTTAAGCTTTTTGGAAAACATGGGGAAGGGTTATCACCCCTGTGACATTTGTTTTGCTGTCTGTGCACCTGGTTCAGAACATTTCACCTCACTGTCATTTCACTCTGTCCCAATGACAATTGGTTTTTGAAAATGTGTGGTTTTTAGTGAAACAAGGATTGGTGATAAAGCATAAGTGGAGAGGAGACACGTTTTTCCCATATTAACTCTTACAGGAGAGAATTTCCCTTCCTAGGGGTAGATTTCCTCTCACTTCCTGTTGTCTCCCTCTGTTTGCAAGTAGGAGTCATTTGTAAGTTGGATGTTTGAAAGTAGGGGCCTGCCCTATAAACTCTGCAGAAATTTGTGCCTTAGGTGTTGGTGTTGCCACAACACTGTAAGGCCTCACAGTTACTCTTGGTGGGCGCAGGAACAGGCCTTGCTGTGAAATATTAGACCAAGAATTGCTGGTGCCACAAACCTGCAACCCCTCACAGAAACTCTAGTTGGAGCGCAAGAATGAGCCCTGCTGTAAATTATTGCAGCAAAATATGTAATTACACGCCCCTGTTAAACAGGGGCAGAAAAATTGGGCCTTAGCCACTGGTGGCGGTGCCCAGAACCAAAAATGTTCTTACAAGCCATCAGCATTAACATTTGAGGAGGAAGAGGATAGTCACTCAGCATCAGCATAGGCAGTCTTGAAGGGATCTCTCATTCAAAAAAAATTATTTGGTTACATCAGCATCAGGTGCTTGGTAGCTGGTGATCCAAGACTGATTCATTTTTATGAAGGTCAGCCGATCGACCAAGCCTCCAGCAGCACTGAATGTGCGTTCCGAAAGAACGCTGGATGCAGGACAGGCCAGTAGCTCAATTGCATACTGTGCAAGCTCTGGCCAGTGATCCATCCTCAAGACCCAGTAACCCAGAGGATTTTTGGTGGGAAAGGTGTCCAAGTCTGATCTTGACCCTAGATATTCCTGCACCATGTAAAACAGATGCTGGCGATGGTTGCTGGAACCGATCATACCTTGGGGCTGCGGACTAAAAAATTGTCTGAACGCATCGGTCAGACAGCCACCTTCTCCACCGCTCCTTCTTTGACTGACCAAAGCCTCAGCAACACGTTATCCAGGACCAGCATTTTGTAACCTCCCAGTCTCTGGGAACGCGTTGCACAGACCTTTCTGCAAGGCCTCCCGAAGATGTTTCATCCTCTGCTCCCTCTGCAACGCCAAGATAAGGTCCGCAACCTTACCCTTGTAACGTGGATCAAGGAGGGTTGCCAGCAAGTAATGATCCCTCTCCTTGATCACACGAATACAAGGATCTGTCCGCAGGCTTTGCAGGATCAGGGAGGCCATGCAGTGTAGGTTTGCTAAGGCATTCGGTCCGGAGTCCTCGGGGTCACTCAGGACGACATGATCCGCAAGCCACCTCCTCCCAGCCACGTACAAGTCCATGGGTTTCTTGGGACTGTAATTGATCCCTTGAAGACTGCTGCTGATGCTGAGTTCTAGGCTCCACCTCCATGCTAACACAATCCTCCTCCTCCTATTGTGTGATAGGCGGGCTAGCAGGAACACTCTCTGGATAAAGGAGGCCTTGAGAGGTAAGGAAGTCCTCTGTTCTGCCTCAAGTGCCCTGTCCATTATTCCACGCAGCGTGTGCTCCAACGGGTGGACAAGAGGGACAGTGTCACTGATGCATACACTGTCACTGCTCACCATCCCCGTGGCCTCCTCAAATGGTGACAGGACAGTGCATGCATCCCTGATCATCATGACCCACTGGTGTGGAAAAAAAAAACAAGCTCCCCTGACCCTGTCCTGGTGCCATATTGGCACAGATACTCATTGATGGCCCTCTGCTGCGTGTGCAGCCGCTGCAGCATGGCAAACGTTGAGTTCCACCTGGTGGGCATGTCACAGATTAGGCAGTTCTTGGGCAGATTGTATTCCTTTTTGGAGGTCAGCCAGCTGAGCACTGGCATTATATGATCTGCGGAAATGCACACAGAGTTACCTGGCCTGCCTCAGGACCTACTGTAAGCCCGGGTACCTGCCCAAGAACCGCTGCACCACCAAGTTAAGGACGTGAGCCAAACAGGGCACATGGGTCAGTTGTCTCTGTCGAAAGGTGGAGAGGAGGTTGGTGCCATTGTCGCAAACCACCATTCCTGGCTTAAGCTGGCGTGGCGTCAACCACCTCTGAGCCTGCCCCTGCAGAGCTGACAGAGTCTCTGCCCCAGTGTGGCTCCTGTCCCCCAAGCATACCAGTTCAAGCACCGCATGGCATCTTTTTGCCTGCGTACTTGCACAGCCCCTTGAAGCCTACAGAGCACCACTGGTTCCGAGGACAAAGAACAGGAAGAGGCCATGGAGGAACAAGAAGAGAAGGGGGTGGAGGAGAGGTGTGTCAGAATCACCAGTAGTAGCATTTTGGAGGCGTGGTGGCGGAACAACTTCCAACACTACTGCACCTTGTCCTGCATCCTTCCCAGCTGCCAGCACAGTCAACCAATGCGCCGTGAAAGATAGGTAACGTCCCTGTCCATGCCTGCTGGACCATGAGTCAGCGGTAATAGGCACCTTACCGCTGACCGCCCTGTCCAGCGAGGCAAAGACATTGTCTTCCACATGCCGGTAGAGAGCCGGAATCGCCTTCCGTGAGAAAAAGTGGCGTTTGGGAACCTGCCACTGAGGAACCGCACATTCCACAAACTCACGGAAGGGGGCAGAGTCTACCAACTGAAAAGGCAGCAGTTGAAGTGCTAGCAATTTAGCCGAGCTAGCATTCAACTGCTGGGCATGTGGATGGCTGGGAGCCAACTTCTTTCGGCGGTGCAGCAGCTGGGGCAGGGAAATTTGCCTGGTACAATCTGGCGTTGGTGTACCAATAGCAGATTGCCCGCAAGTACTTGGCTGTGACACACCTAATTCTACACCTTCATTCCTCTCAGTGCAGGTTTCAGAAAGGACCGAAAGTATAGTGGGGTTGGAGATCCCAGCTGATGAGGAGCAAGGAGAGGTCCGCTTTGTTCTTTTGTGTGGGTCTTTTAGGTATGCTTGCCAACAAACTGCATGGCAGGTCGACATATGTCTGGTCAAGCATGTGGTACCCAAGCAGGTGATGTTTTGGCCACACCAGATACGCTTGAGACATATGTTGCAAATGGCAGCGCTGCGGTCTGATGCAAGAGTCTCAAAAAAGGCCCACACCAAAGAACTTTTGGAATAACGCACAGAGACAGCAGCGCCCTGCACATGCGGAGCTCTGCAGTGTGATGCAGTCGGTGTGCTGCCCTTAAGCTGGCTCCTGGAGGGCATCCTGCCTCGTTGGAGATGTGCCTCCTCCTCCTCCTCCTCTCTCCTATCGGGCACCCACGTAGAGTCCGTGACCTCATCATCCCCTCCCTCCTCATCACTGTAGCAAACCTGGCAGTATGCTGCAGCTGGGGGAACATGACTGCCAGATTGCTGTCCTTCTTGGGCACCTCCTCTCTCTGGGCTTACGTTACTGCCTTCCTCTAGCTGGGTACCATCATCGGAGCCTTCAAAATGCTGTGCATCCTCCTGCAGCATGTACCCAACTCTGTGGTCAAACAGTTCAAGGGACTCCTCAGGAGGACATGGTGGGGCTAGGGAAGGAGTGACTGATGCCATTGAGCCGAGGGAAGAGGCCGCTTTGGCAGCTGCTTTGCCAGAAATGTACCCTGAGCCTGGGTGAGAGAGGATGAGGAGGATGAGGACGGCTTGGTCATCCACTCTATCAAGTCTTCGGCATGTTGCGGCTCAACATGGCCAGCTGCCGAAAAAAATGAAAAGCGCGTCCCACGGCCACGTGCTGATGAGGATGCACCGTTTCCATGACCAGCACTGTTGCCTCTAGACACAGAGCCTGCTTGCGCTCTTTTATTGGCTCGTGACTGTCTGCCTCTCCTTGTTGTCCTTCCAGACATACTAACGGCCTGCAGTGAGATGGAGCTGCACAAAGCTGGGATGTATATATATATACTGATTATACTGCAGCTAGCAGAATCAACTGCCTGCCTGTAGTATTATTAGTATGAGAACACCAGCAATTGTCTTCAGGTAGCTTTAGGTGCACACTGTGCAGAGGACACAGTACACTAACTGAAAATACTGCAGCTCCATGCCTGTGGTATTTTTATGAGAACACCAGCAATTGTCTTCAGGTAGCTTTATGTGCACACTGTGGAAAGGACACAGTACACCAACTGAAAATACTGCAGCTCCCTGCCTGTGGTATTAGTATGAGAATACCAGCAATTGTCTTCAGGTACCTTTTAGGTGCACACTGTGCAGAGGACACAGTACACTAACTGAAAATACTGTAGCTCCCTGCCTGTGGTATTAGTATAAGAACACCAGCAATTGTATCCAGGTAGCTTTAGGTGCACACTGTACAAAGGACACAGTACACTAACTGAAAATACTGCAGCTCCATGCCTGTGGTATTATTATGAGAACACCAGCAATTATATTCAGGTAGCTTTAGGTGCACACTGTGCAAAGGGCACAGTTCACTAACTGAAAATACTGCAGCTACCACAATCACCTGCCTGCCTGTCAGTATATTAGGAAGAGAATAACAGGAACAGGTCTAGCTAAACTGAATTCAGTGTGTATGTATGTATGTATGTATATATATATATATATATATATATATATATATATTGTGAGGGGGTTAACTCGGTAGCGGGTGTGTGTGACCCCCTGGTTGGGCTCCCCACACAAAAACAGGGCCAGCAGACGGAGGTTGTGGTTTTCAAAATCAAAAGGTGCGGTTTATTTCTCTATGTATAGTGACAAAAACACAGCAAAGCCAAAAAGAAACATAAACAAAATAAATCCTGGTCAGCTTGACCTCTGACTAAACATGCAGGTTTCCTAACTAACAACTGGGATCAGCCTGGTGCTGTCCTAGTCCCTAAGTCCCTGGCTTAGTCAATGTCCCAAACAAATAGCCACACAGGCTTTGTCTCACCGCACAGGGGTTCACTCTCCCTAGACAGTCCACACAGGTCTGGTTCCAGGCATGAGCAAACACCTAATGAATCTGGGAGTTTTTATAGAGGCCTTTAAATGAGCTGACAAGCTTCAGCTGGTCTCATCAACTCCCTGCCTGCACGACGCCCAGCCCTCTCCCTAGAGGTATGAGTCATCCATGAGCCCACTAGCCTCAGCTGGGCTTCATCAACTCCCTAGTTGTATAAGTCGGCATAAAGCCTGAATCTGGGAGAAATATATCTACCCCCCTGGATGCAACCAGGTGACTTTACCTTCCTGCTGTCACATACCCCCCCCTCTTGTTTTAACCTTGGGGTTGGAACACCAGCAATCAGGCATTCATGTACTCGAGACAAAGCATCCACATTCCCCATTTGAACGCCAGGGCGATGCTTTACTGTGAAGTTGAATTCCTGTAGGGCCAGGAACCACCTATTCACTCTTCTATTTGTCTCTTTGTTTTGAGCCATCCACTTTAACGGAGCGTGATCCGTAACCATGTCAAAGTGCCTACCTAGCAGATAGTACCGAAGGGAATCTAGAGCCCACTTCACCGCTAAACACTCCTTTTCAACCGTGGCGTAATTTACCTCATGGGACTTCAACTTCCTGCTGAGGTAAATGACTGGGTGCTCTTCCCCGTTCCAGACCTGGGACAATACTGCTCCTAACCCCACATCTGACGCATCACTTTGTACGACAAAGTCTTTAGAGAAGTCGGGTGAGTACAACACTGGCTGGCTACATAAGGCTTGTTTCAAGAATTGGAATGCTGCCTCAGCCTCGGGATTCCATTTAATCATGACCGACCCTTTCCCTTTCGTCAGGTTGGTTAGGGGCACAGCCTTAGAAGCAAAGTGGGGAATGAAGCGCCGATAATAACCCGCGATTCCCAGAAAGGCCCGTACCTGCTTCTTGCTGTTGGGACGTGGCCAACTCTGGATGGCCTCGACTTTGTTGAGTTGGGGTTTTATCACTCCCCTGCCAATGGTGTACCCAAGATATTTGGCCTCCTCCTTCCCAATGGTACACTTCTTGGGGTTAGCCGTAAACCCCGCTTCCCGGATAGAGTCTAGGACTGCTTGCACTTTTGGCAGATGTGAGGCCCAATCTGTGCTATGGACAATTACGTCATCCAGGTAAGCCGCAGCAAACTTCCGATGGGGCCTCAGTATCTGGTCCATTTTCCGCTGGAATGTGGCCGGCGCATTCTGTAACCCGAACGGCATTCTCTTATATTGGAACGCCCCGTCTGGGGTTACAAATGCGGTTTTCTCTTTGGCCGACTTGGCCAGGGGAATTTGCCAATACCCTTTTGTGAGGTCAAGAGTCGTCATGTATCGGGCTGTTCCCAGCCGGTCGATCAACTCATCTATACGTGGCATGGGGTAGGTGTCAAATTTTGTAACTTTGTTCAACTGACGAAAATCGTTACAAAATCGCCAGCTCCCATCCGGTTTAGGCACCAACACAATGGGACTAGACCAATCACTTTGGGACTCCTCTATCACCCCTAAGTTCAGCATTTTCTGTACTTCCTCCCATATTGCCTCCCGTCGGGCCTCTGGGATCCGATAGGGTTTTAACTTCACCCTT
This sequence comes from Rana muscosa, assembly GCA_029206835.1. Lineage (NCBI taxonomy): Eukaryota > Metazoa > Chordata > Amphibia > Anura > Ranidae > Rana > Rana muscosa. Next base: position 362,107,607 of record CM055117.1, read on the forward strand.
TCACCGGGCGGGGTAATAATATCATGCTCTACCCCAGATGTTTGTCCCGGCAGCTCAGAGAACACCTCCTTGTTGCGAAGCACAAACTCCTTAACCTCCTGTTGTTGGGGTTGTGACAAGGTGGCTGCTATTCCAACCTCCGGAATCACGCAACCAGTTGGAGCTCGTGACCAAGTTTCTGCGACTAGGGACGCTCTATCCCTCCAGGCTTTCAACAGATTAACGTGATATATCTGTTCGGGCTTTCGCCTTCCTGGTTGTCTGACCTTGTAATTCACTTCGCTCACTTTTTCCATTATCTCGTAGGGGCCTTGCCATTTGGCAAGGAATTTACTTTCAACCGTAGGGACAAGTACCAATATCCTATCCCCCGGGGAAAAGGTACGGGTCTTGGCTCCACGGTTGTACACTCTCTGCTGTGCCAACTGCGCTTGGGCCAAATGTTCCTTCACGATGGGCATTACCTGTGCAATTCGATCTTGCATCAGGGCGACATGCTCAATCACACTCCTGTGGGGAGAACTCTCACTTTCCCAAGTTTCCTTGGCAATATCCAACAGCCCTCTTGGGTGTCTCCCATACAGTAACTCAAAGGGGGAGAATCCCGTAGAGGATTGGGGCACCTCCCTAATAGCAAACATCAAATAAGGAAGTAGACAGTCCCAATCCTTTCCATCTCTATCCACCACTTTCTTCAACATTTGTTTTAGGGTTTTGTTGAATCTTTCAACCAGCCCATCGGTTTGGGGGTGATACACAGATGTACGCAATTGCGTCACTTTGAACAATTTACACAGCTCTTTCATAACCCGGGACATAAAGGGTGTACCTTGGTCCGTAAGCAGTTCTTTACAAATACCCACCCGGCTAAAAACAAGAGATAGCTCTTTGGCTATGGTTTTGGCCGAGGTATTTCTGAGAGGGATCGCTTCTGGATAACGGGTGGCATAGTCCATTATAACCAATATGTACTGGTGCCCCCTAGCGGACTTGATTATAGGACCTACCAAATCCATTGCGATTCTCTCAAACGGGACCTCAATGATGGGTAGAGGGACCAGCGGGCTACGGAAATGTGGCACTGGGGCCGACCTCTGACACACAGGGCAGGAGGAACAATAATTTTCTATGTCCTTCATCACCCCAGGCCAATAGAATCTCTGTAATACCCTCTCTCGGGGTTTCTCTGTCCCCAGATGACCTCCAAGAATGTGCCCATGGGCCAACTCCAACACCAACTTCCTGTAAGGTTTGGGCACCACAAGCTGCTCAACGGTTTCTTCTGCCCTTTTTGCCACCCGATACAGTAGGTCCTTCTCTACGCTGAAGTATGGGTAAGTGCAGGTATTATCTGGGTTCACTAACTCGCCATCTATTTCCACTACGTTTTCCCGTGCCTTTATTAGGGCGGGGTCTTTTAACTGTTCTGTGGCAAAATTTTCCCTGTGAACCTCCAGATCAGAAAACTCCACAGACGGTAGGTTTTCGTCTGAGGAGGTGGGCTCCTCTCCAGTTTCTTGAGTCTCCCCTGCCAATACTGACAAGGGAAATTCTGGAGAGTCCTCACCACTCTCAGAGGAGTTCTGGCTATCACATTCCTGGTACATAGGGGCACCAGTGGGGGGCTCAGGATCATCCCACAGTTCCCAGAACTTCGGAAAATCCCTTCCCACAATGGCATCATGCGGTAATTGAGATACTAACCCCACTGGATGAGAGAGGGTACCTTTGGGGGTCTCGAAACACACTGTAGTCACTGGATACTCTCGGGTGTCCCCATGCACACAAATAACAGCTACCTTGCTATTCCCAGAGACCTCTGTTTTAACTAATTCAGCCTTTATCAGGGTCACAAGGCTACCTGAATCCAGCAATACCACAACATTTCTACCATTAATACACATTTTGCATAAATGTTTCTCAGTTCCCCGAATGGCAGTGCATGCGACTGTCGCACACAGCGACTGACGTCGGTCCGTCAGAAAGTCACATTGCATGGGTTCCTCCACAACCGGGCAATTTGCTGCAATATGTCCCGCTTGCCGGCAGCGGTAGCACACAATCCTTTTGGCTGCCTCTTGAGCCCCTGACTTCCCAGGCTGTTCTCGCCAAACTTTGGGTAGAGCTCCCACCCTCTCACTCTCTCCACCCTCACCCCTTGGAATCCTCTTATCCGCCCCTGGGGATGGTCTGGTCTTAGGGTGGAAAGTCCGAGAGTCTCTGGAAGAGGCCGTCAGGTTCTCTGTAGCCAAGTATTTCTCTACACGATCCACAAGACCACCGGCCGTCTCTGGGTCTCCATGGCTTACCCACTTTTGGATGGCAGTAGGAAGAGCTCTCAAAAACCGATCCATTACAACACGTTCCACAATCTCTGGTGCGGACAAAGTCTCTGGCTGTAGCCACTTCCTGCTCAGGTGAATGAGATCATACATTTGAGACCTGGGGGGTTTTCCAAGCTGGAAAGTCCAGTTATGCACACGCTGGGCCCGGACAGCCAGGGTGACACCCAGCCTTGCCAATATTTCAGCTTTTAGCATCACATAGTCTTTTGCTTGGTCAGGCTCTAGGTCATAGTAAGCCTTCTGCGATTCACCAGTTAACAGAGGAGCCACCAGTCCAGCCCACTGCTCCTCAGGCCACTTTTCTCTTTCAGCAGTCCTTTCAAATGTGGTCAAAAATACCTCTGGATCATCCTCTCCAGTCATTTTTGTCAATAAACGACTCACCCCAAAGGACGCGGTATTAGTGGGACGGCTTTCCTCACTGGTCTGCGGACGTTGCTGCACTACTGCTTCCATTTGTTGTAGTCTCTGCTCTTGCTTCTGTAACAGGTCTAAGAAGCGGGCCTCAGATTGCTGCTGGGCTTGTTGCTGAGCTTCCAGACTCTGTTGGTGAGCTTGCTGCTGGGCTGCAAGGCTCTGTTGATGAGCTTGCTGCTGGGCTGCAAGGCTCCTTTGCAAACCTGCATTTGTCTGCTGTTGATTGGCATTTGCTAGAGCCAGCTGTTTCAGTATCTCCTCCATGCTGGCTTAAAAAAACTGCCACTGGTTCTCCACCAACTGTGAGGGGGTTAACTCGGTAGCGGGTGTGTGTGACCCCCTGGTTGGGCTCCCCACACAAAAACAGGGCCAGCAGACGGAGGTTGTGGTTTTCAAAATCAAAAGGTGCGGTTTATTTCTCTATGTATAGTGACAAAAACACAGCAAAGCCAAAAAGAAACATAAACAAAATAAATCCTGGTCAGCTTGACCTCTGACTAAACATGCAGGTTTCCTAACTAACAACTGGGATCAGCCTGGTGCTGTCCTAGTCCCTAAGTCCCTGGTTTAGTCAATGTCCCAAACAAATAGCCACACAGGCTTTGTCTCACCGCACAGGGGTTCACTCTCCCTAGACAGTCCACACAGGTCTGGTTCCAGGCATGAGCAAACACCTAATGAATCTGGGAGTTTTTATAGAGGCCTTTAAATGAGCTGACAAGCTTCAGCTGGTCTCATCAACTCCCTGCCTGCACGACGCCCAGCCCTCTCCCTAGAGGTATGAGTCATCCATGAGCCCACTAGCCTCAGCTGGGCTTCATCAACTCCCTAGTACTAGAAGTCGGCATAAAGCCTGAATCTGGGAGAAATATATCTACCCCCCTGGATGCAACCAGGTGACTTTACCTTCCTGCTGTCACAATATATATAATATTACATACACACACACACACACACACACACACACACCTGGGATGCTTATATATCCTTTTACACGCTATAACTGCAGCTTACTGACTCATCTGCCTGCTCTATCTAACTCAAATGAAATGACACTGTCTTTCTCTCTCTCTCTATCTATCTTTCACCGCCGCCGCAACACACTACACAAGGCCACCACACAGGCAGCCTTATATAGTGTGGGGCGTGTACTAAACTCCCTGAGACATAATTGGCCAAAGCCACCCTGGCTTTGGCCAAATATGGCTCTCCGTTCTTACCACGCTGTGATTGGCCAAAGCATGCGGGTCATAGTGCATGCTTGGCCAATCATCAGCCAGCAATGCACTGTGATGCCACAGTGAATTATGGGCCGTGACGCACCACTCAAATTTGGCCCGAACGGCCCATAATGTTCGAAATTCAGTGAACGGTCGAACAGCCGATGTTTGAGTTTGACTCTAACTCAAAGCTCATCCCTATCCAGGACCAGGAATTTGTAACCTCCCAGGCTCTGGAAACGCGTTGCATAAACCTTTCTGCAAGGCCTCCCGAAGATGTTTCATCCTCTGCTCCCTCTGCGACTGCAAGATAAGGTCCGCAACCTTACCCTTGTAACGTGGATCAAGGAGGGTTGCCAGCCAGTAATGATCCCTCTCCTTGATACTACGAATACGAGGATCCTTTTGCAGGCTTTGCAGGATCAGGGAGGCCATGCAGCGTAGGTTTGCTGAGGGATTCGGTCCGGAGTCCTCTAGGTCACTAAGGATGACATGATCCACAGCCACCTCCTCCCAGCCACGTACAAGTCCATGGATTTCTTGGGACTGTAAATGATCCCTTGAAGACTTCTGCTGATGCTGAGTGCTAGGCTCCACCTTCATGATGACACAATCCTCCTCCTCCTCGTCCTCTTCCTGTGTGATCAGCGGGCCAGCAGGAACACTGTCTGGATAAAGGGGGCCTTGAGAGGTAAGGAAGTCCTCCTCTTCCTCCCTCTGTTCTGCCTCAATTGCCCTGTCCATTATTCCACGCAGCATGTGCTCCAACAGGTGGACAAGAGGGACAGTGTCACTGATGCATGCACTGTCACTGCTCACCATCCTCGTGGCCTCCTCAAATGGTGACAGGACAGTGCATGCATCCCTGATCATGACCCACTGGCGTGAAAAAAAATCCCAAGCTCCCCTGACCCTGTCCTGAAGCCATATTGCCACAGATAATCATTGATGGCCCTCTGCTGCATATGCAGCCGCTGCAGCATGGCCAACGTTGAGTTCCACCTGGTGGGCATGTCACAGATTGGGCGGTTCTTGGGCAGGTTAAATTCCTTTTGCAGGTCAGCCAGCCGAGCACTGGCATTATATGACCGGCGGAAATGCACACAGAGTTTCCTGGCCTGCCTTAGGACATCCTGTAAGCCAGGGTACCTGCCCAAGAACCGCTGCACCACCAAGTTAAGGACGTGAGCCAAACAGGGCACATGGGTCAGCTGTCCCTGTCGGAGGGCGGAGAGGAGGCTGGTGCCATTGTCGCAAACCACCATTCCTGGCTTAAGCTGGCGTGGCGTCAACTACCTCTGAGCCTGCCACTGCAGAGCTGACAGAATCTCTGCCCCAGTGTGGCTCCTGTCCCCCAAGCACACCAGCTCAAGCACCGCATGGAATCTTTTTGCCTGGGTACTTGCGTAGCCCCTTGAACGCCTACGGAGCACCGCTGGTTCTGAGGACAAAGCACAGGAAGAGGCCATGGAGGAAGAAGAAGAGGAGGGGGTGGAGGAGAGAGGTGTGTCACAACCAGTAGTAGCATTTTGGAGGCGTGGTGGCGGAACAACCTCCAACACTACTGCACCTTGTCCTGCATCCTTCCCAGCTGCCAGCAGAGTCACCCAATGCGCCGTAAAAGATAGGCAACGTCCCTGTCCATGCCTGCTGGACCATGAGTCAGCGGTAATATGCACCTTACCACTGACCGCCCTGTCCAGTGAAGCCAAGACATTGCCTTCCACATGCCGGTAAAGAGCCGGAATCGCCTTCGGCGGAAAAAAGTGGCGTTTGGGAACATGCCATTGAGGAACCGCACATTCCACAAACTCACGGAAGGGGGCAGAGTCTACCAACTGAAAAGGCAGCAGTTGAAGTGCTAGCAATTTAGCCAAGCTAGCATTCAACTGCTGGGCATGTGGGTGGCTGGGAGCGAACTTCTTTTGGCGGTGCAGCAGCTGGGGCAGGGAAATTTGCCTGGTACAATCGGACGTTGGTGTACCGATAGCAGATTGCCCGCAAGTACTTGGCTGTGACATACCTAATTCTACACCTTCATTCCTCTCAGTGCAGGTTTCAGAGAGGACTGAAGGTATAGTGGGGTTGGAGATCCCAGCTGATGAGGAGCAAGGAGAGGTCTTTGGTGTGGGTCTTTTAGATACGCTTGCCAACGAACTGCATGGCAGGTTGACATATGTCTGGTCAAGCATGTGGTGCCCAAGCAGGTGATGTTTTGGCCACGCGAGATACGCTTGAGACATATGTTGCAAATAGCAGCGGTGCGATCTGATGCACTCATCTCAAAAAAGCCCACACCAAAGAACTTTTGGAATAACGCACAGAGACAGCAGTGCCCTGCACATGCAGAGCTCTGCGGTGTGATGCAGTCGGTGTGCTGCCCTTAAGCTGGCCCCTGGAGGGCATCCTGCCTCGTTGGAGATGTGCCTCCTCCTGCTCCTCCTCTCTCCTATCAGGCCCCCACGTAGAGTCCATGACTGTGACAGGGGTCACTTTGGGCACAGGATGAGCAAGAAAATAATGGACATTAAGAATATATCTTGGACTACCTAAAATGGGATAGTAATATTAATCCACAATATTTACTGTTGGTTGATCCTGAACTCAACAGGTTAATTGAAAGGGCTGATGTGTTCAACTTCAATCACCCACCTGCCTGTTGTGATGTAAATGAATCTAGGATGGCTTCTGAAGATCCTTTCATTGCGAATAGTGATAATTAACTCTGTACTTGTGTGTATTGTAAAGTAGCAGACAGACAGTCTGGGGAACATAAAGGTTATGCATAGTCATTTAAGATGTAAAGGGATTAGCTAATGAACTCACCTGTTGTCTAAGAGATGTCAGAATATGTGTATTGGGAGCTCGTTATGTAACCATTGTGCTATGTTGTGGGTGGAGTTGGACCATTGTTCATTTAGATTAATGCAGTATTATTTTGGTGTATAAAAAGAGCCTGCTCTCATTAAAGATTGTCAGACCAGTTGGAAACCTCATACAGAGTGGTTGTCTCGTCTGTGGAGGGAGAAGTATTTGTATGGGGTCTTATTCGGCTGGTTGGGGTGTCTGGTGGCTGTCGTGTGGTGGGAAAGGGAATATCCTAACGGCGTGAACCCCTTTCATACTTGGGGTGCCGTTACAATTGGTGGCAAGCAGCGGGATGATTCCACAGCCTATAAGGACAGCTACAAGAGGACACAGGACAATGGAAGCACAGTAGGGATGGCTAAAGCTCTCTTCCCTCAAGGACTTACTGGAGAACCGGGGCAGATCGGCTAACAACCGTAAAAAGAGGGACATTAATCGCAGAACGAGTCGAAATGGATGGAGCTGAAAGACCCAACATAACAGAAAGGCCCAGGGTAACAGACAGGACACCCGAAGAGGCAAGTTTTGATCGGGCTGTTAACATAAGACTGGCACATTATGGTCCTAACCCTCCAGCGGAGATCATAGACCGAGTTATAGCGGCTGTGGATGCAAATTGGCTACAGCAAAGACGTTCTGCAGCAGCAGAAGTCAGAGCAGCACTAACTGAAAGGAGAAAAGATACATTTTGCTGCTTTTAAAAATTTCATTGAAACTGAAGGGGAGATTGATGGGTACCTTGCTGATTTTGAACGGCAATGTGCCCTACACCGGGTGCCCACAGAGGAATGGGTTACCATTTTGTCTGGGAAACTGTCCGGCTGAGCCAGTGAAGCATTCAGGGCCATCCCAGATGAGGATATTATGAACTATGGACTGGTAAAAGAAGCACTTTTGGCCAGGTATGCCGTCACACCGGAGGCATACCGGAGGCGGTGACGAGAGACGAGCAAGCAGACTGGTGACTCGTATACCGAGTGGGCATGCCGCCTACACCGCACTGCATCCCACTGGGTCGCTGGATGCCAAGCAGAATCCGGGGAAGAGGTGCTGCAGGTGTTCCTGGAGCACTTCTTTGACAAACTGTTCCTGGAAGTCAGAGAGTGGGTCCGGGACCGAAAACCTTTCACCTTGCCTGAAGCAGCTCGCTTGGCAGACGAACACACAGACGCCCGCAAACTGGATAACCCTGTGGTCAAGACAACAGCTCGGGTGGATTATCGATCAGCGGCACCCCCTCCGGCTATCGCCTACCAACCACAGTCGTACCGCCCTACCACACCACCTCCAGCGGCCACTTATCCTCAGCATCCCAGGTTCAACTCCCAGGACTACTCACAACTAGGGATGAGCTCGGTGTTCGAGTCGAACATACGTTCGACTCGAACATCGGCTGTTCGACCGTTCGGCGAACATCGAACGATTTGGGCCATTCGCGTCAAATTCGAGTGACGCGAACGACCCACAATACACTGCGCCATCGCAGTGCAATCCCGGCGCTGTGATTGGCCAAGCATGCACTGTGACCCCGCATGCTTGGCCAATCACAGCGCCGGCAGCTAGGAGAGCCATAATTGGCCACAGGCAGGTTGCCTGTGGCCAATTATAGCTCAGGGGGTTTAGCACATGCCCCACACTATAAAAGGCTGCCAGCGCGGCGGCCTTGTGTAGTGTGTTCCGGTGCAGGGAAAGAGAAGGATAGGCAGGGACAGCGTTGATATTCTTTGTGCTATTCTTGTGTGCAGGGAGAGAGAAGGATAGGCAGGGAGAGTGTCAGTGTCATATTCTTTGCTAAACCTTGTGTGCAGGGAGAGAGTAGGATAGGCAGGGAACAATGTCAGTGTCATATTCTTTGCTAAACCTTGTGTGCAGGGAGAGAGAAGGATAGGCAGGGGACAGTGTCAGTGTCATATTCCTTTATAAACCTTGTGTGCAGGGAGAGAGAAGGATAGGCAGGGGACAGTGTCAGTGTCATTGTTGCTAAGCCTCCTGCACAGTATACACCTGAAGCTAGCCCTTATTTCTGTGTTTTCCTGGTGTGTTACACTAACAGGCATTTGCAGCACTTACAGCGGGCGGAGTGTGCCTCCTGCACATTATACACCTGAAGCTAGCCCGTATTGCTGTGTTTTCCTGGTGTGTTACACCAACAGGCATTTGCAGCACTTACAGCGGGCGGAGTGTGCCTCCTGCACATTATACACCTGAAGTTAGCCCGTATTGCTGTGTTTTCCTGGTGTGTTACACCAACAGGCATTTGCAGCACTTACAGCGGGCGGAGTGTGCCTCCTGCACATTATACACCTGAAGTTAGCCCGTATTGCTGTGTTTTCCTGGTGTGTTACACCAACAGGCATTTGCAGCACTTACAGCAGGCGTAGTGTGATTCCTGAAAAATATACTCCTGAAGCTAGGCCTTATTGCTGTGTTTTCCTAGTGTGTTACATCAACAGGCATTTGCAGCACTTACAGCAGGCGTAGTGTGATTCCTGCAAAATATACTCCTGAAGCTAGGCCTTATTGCTGTGTTTTCCTAGTGTGTTACACTAACAGGAATTTGAAGCACTTACAGCGGGCGGAGTGTGCCTCCTGCACATTATACACCTGAAGTTAGCCCGTTTTGCTGTGTTTTCCTGGTGTGTTACACCAACAGGCATTTGCAGCACTTACAGTGGGCGGAGTGTGCCTCCTGCACATTATACACCTGAAGCTAGCCCGTATTGCTGTGTTTTCCTGGTGTGTTACACCAACAGGCATTTGCAGCACTTACAGCGGGCGGAGTGTGCCTCCTTCACATTATACACCTGAAGTTAGCCCGTATTGCTGTGTTTTCCTGGTGTGTTACACCAACAGGCATTTGCAGCACTTACAGCGGGCGGAGTGTGCCTCCTGCACATTATACACCTGAAGCTAGCCCGTATTGCTGTGTTTTCCTGGTGTGTTACACCAACAGGCATTTGCAGCACTTACAGCAGGCGTAGTGTGATTCCTGCAAAATATACTCCTGAAGCTAGGCCTTATTGCTGTGTTTTCCTAGTGTGTTACACCAACAGGCATTTGCAGCACTTACAGCAGGTGTAGTGTGATTCCTGCAAAATATACTCCTGAAGCTAGGCCTTATTGCTGGTTTTCCCATCTCCCTCCAGGCCATTAGAATGTCTGGAAGGCAACGAGGCAAACAAGGAGAGGCAGACAGTCAGGAGCCAATAAAAGAGGGCAAGCAGGCTCTGTGTCTAGAGACAACAGTACTGGTCGTGGACGCAGTGCATCGCCATCAGCACGTGGCCATGGGACACGCTTGTCCTTCTTTTTGGCAGCTGGACGTGTTGAGCCGCATCATGCCGAAGACTTGGTAGAGTGGATGACCAAGCCCTCCTCATCCTCCTCATCCTCTCTCACCCAGGCTCAGGGTACTGGCAAAGCAGCTGCCAAAGCGTCCTCTTCCCTGTATCAATGTCATCATCAGTCACTCCTTCCCTAGACCAACCATGTCCTCCTGAGGAGTCCCCCGAACTGTTTGAGCACAGTGTTGGGTACATGCTCCAGGAGGATGCCCAGCGTTTCGAAGGGTCTGATGATGATACCCAGCTAGAGGAAGGCAGTAGCGTGAGAGCAGAGAGAGGGGATGCTCAAGAAGGACACCAATCTGGCAGTCATGTTCCAGCAGCTGCAGCATACTGCCAGATTGGCTCCAGTGATGAGGAGGGAGGGGATGATGAGGTCACTGACTCCACGTGGGTGCCTAATAGGAGAGAGGAGGAGGAGGAGGAGGATGAGGAGGAGGCACATCTCCAACGAGGCAGGATGCCCTCGGGGGTCCAGCGTAAGGGCAGCACACTGACGGAATCACACCGCAGAGCTCCGCCTATGCACGGCGCTGCCTCTGCCCGTTATTCAAAAAGTTCTTTGGTGTGGGCCTTTTTTGATTCGAGTGCATCAGATCGCACAGCTGCTGTTTGCAACATATGTCTCAAGCGTATATCGCGTGGCCAAAACATCAGTTGCTTGGGCACCACATGCTTGACCAGACATATGTTGACCTGCCATGCAGCTGGTTGGCAAGCCTACCTTAAAGACCCACACCAAAGAACAAAGCGGACCTCTCCTTGCACCGCATCAGCTGGGATCTCCAACCCCACTATACCTTCAGTCCTCTCTGAAACCTGCTCTGAGAGGAATGAAGGTGTAGAATTAGGTGTGTCACAGCCAAGTACTTGCGGGCACTCTGCTAGCAGTACACCGATGTCCGATTCTAGCAGGCAAATTTCCCTGCCCCAGCTGCTGGACCGTCGAAAGAAGTTCACTCCCAGCCATCCACATGCCTAGCCGTTGAATGCTAGCTTGGCTAAATTGCTAGCGCTTCAACCGCTGCCTTTTCAGTTGGTAGACTCGGCCCCCTTCCGTGAGTTTGTGCAATGTGCGGTTCCTCAGTGGCAGGTTCCCAAACGCCACTTTTTCTCACGGAAGGCGATTCCGGCTCTCTACCGGCATGTGGAAGGCAATGTCTTGGCCTCGCTGGACAGGGCGGTCAGTGGTAAGGTGCATATTACCGCTGACTCATGGTCCAGCAGGCATGGACAGGGACGTTGCCTTTCTTTCACGGCCCATTGGGTCACTCTTTTGGCAGCTGGGAAGGATGCAGGACAAGGTGCAGTAGTGTTGGAGGTTGTTCCGCCGCCACGCCTCCAAAATGCTACTACTGGTTGTGACACACCTCTATCCTCCACCCCCTCCTCTTCTTCTTCCTCCATGGCCTCTTCCTGTGCTTTGTCCTCGGAACCAGCGGTGCTCCGTAGGCGTTCAAGGGGCTACGCAAGTACGCAGGCAAAAAGATGCCATGCCGTGCTTGCGCTGATATGTTTGGGGGACAGGAGCCACACTGGGGCAGAGGTTCTGTCTGCTCTGCAGGGGCAGGCCGAGAGGTGGTTGATGCCACGCCAGCTTAAGCCAGGAATGGTGGTTTGCGACAATGGCACCAACCTCCTCTCCGCCCTCCGACAGGGACAACTAACCCATGTGCCCTGTGTGGCTCACGTCCTTAACCTGGTGGTGCAGCGGTTCTTGGGCAGGTACCCGGGCTTACAGGATGTCCTGAGGCAGGCCAAGAAAGTCTGTGTGCATTTCCGCAGATCTTATAATGGCAGTGCTCGCCTGGCTGAGCTGCAAAAGGAGTTGAACCTGCCCAAGAACCGCCTTATATGTGACATGCCCACCAGGTGGAACTCAACGTTGGCCATGCTGCAGCGGCTGCACACGCAGCAGAGGGCCATCAATGAGTACCTGTGCGACTACGGCACCAGGACAGGGTCAGGGGAGCTTGTTTTTTTTTCACCACGCCAGTGGGGCATGATCAGGGATGCATGCACTGTCCTGGCACCATTTGAGGAGGCCACGAGGATGGTGAGCAGTGACAGTGCATGCATCAGTGACACTGTACCTCTTGTCCACCTGTTGGAACATATGCTGCGTGGAATAATGGACAGGGCACTTGAGGCAGAACAGAGGGAGGAAGAGGAGGACTTCCTTACCTCTCAAGGCCCCCTTTACCCAGACAGTGTTCCTTCTGTCCCACCCATCGCACAGGAAGAGGAGGAGGAGGATTGTGTCAGCATGGAGGTGGAGCCTGGCACTCAGCATCATCAGCAGCAGTCATTTAGGGATGATTTACAGTCCCAAGAAACCTGTGGACTTGTACGTGGCTGGGAGGAGGTGGCTGCGGATCATGTCGTCCTTAGTGATCCAGAGGACTCCGGACCGAATGCCTCAGCTAACCTACGCTGCATGGCCTCCCTGATCCTGCAAAGTCTGCGGAAGGATCCTCTTATTCTTCGGATCAAGGAGAGGGACCATTACTGGCTGGCCACTCTCCTTGATCCACGGTACAAGGATAAGGTTGCGGACCTTATCTTACCGTCGCAGAGGGAGCAGAGGATGAGACAACTCCGGGAGGCCTTGCAGAAAGGTCTGTGCAACGCGTTCCCAGAGACTGGGAGGTTACAAACTCCTGGTCCTGGACAACGAGTTGCTGAGGCTTCGGTCAGTCAAAGAAGGAGCGGTGGGGAAGGTGGCCGTCTGACCGATGCGTTCAGACAATTCTTTAGTCCGCAGCCCCAAGGTATGATCGGTTCCAGCAACCATCGCTAGCGTCTGATATACATGGTGCAGGAATACCTAGGGGCAAGGTCAGACTTGGACACCTTCCCCACCGAAAATCCTCTGGCTTACTGGGTCTTGAGGATGGATCACTGGCCAGAGCTTGCACAGTATGCAATTGAGCTACTGGCCTGTCCTGCATCCAGCGTTCTTTCAGAACGCACATTCAGTGCTGCTGGAGGATTTGTCACGGATCACAGGGTGCGCCTGTCCACCGACTCTGTTAATCGACTGACCTTCATAAAGATGAACCAGTCTTGGATCACCACCAGCTACCAAACACCTGAAGCTGATATAACAGACTAATTTATTTTCAAATGTCACATCCCTTCAAGACTGATGCTGATGCTGAGAGACTGTCCTGTTATGTTGACTGACTATCCTCCTCCTCCTCAATGATCCGATTGATGATGATGATAGCTTGGAAGAACATTTTTGTTTCTGGATGCCGCCACCAGTGGCTAAAACCCAATTTTTCAGCCCCTGTTTAACAGGGGCATGTAATTACAATTTTTTATGCAATGCTTTGCAGCAGGGCTCATTCCTGCACTCCAACTAGAGTATCTGGGAGAGGTTGCAGTGTCGTGGCACCAGCACCAGTGGCTAAGGCCCAATTTCTTTCTCCTACATCACGGGACACAGAGCGGCATAGTCATTACTATGTGGGTTATATAGATACCTTCAGGTGCTGGCACTGGCAACTTCCAAAACCGGAAGTACCCTCCCCTATATAAGCCCCTCCCATCCGGGAGCACCTCAGTTTTTTGCCAGTGATTAAGGTGTTGGCCAAGAAGTAACATGTGTTTTTCACTGAGCTTGCGTACAGGTTCTTTTGGGCCTCAGTAAGCTATTCCGGATCTGACCAAAAAAGCTTCATAGCTAAACGGTCGGTACCCGGGCCTTGCAGAGAAGAGCAAGGTTTTGTCTGTAATGCTTCTCTTAGGAGAGCTGGACCCTGGGATCCAGAGCTCTGGTCATACCCACGACCAAGATGTTTTCTGTGCAGGGTGCTATACAGGTCCAGGGGAGTGGAATCCTTGGGAACCCGGTCCCTGAAGGTTTAAATTACAATGCCTGCCGTGATAGGTGAAGTTTGGGCTTCTGTGGACCAAACAGAGTCCTGCGGCGGGGAAAAGGTAAGTGGGGGCCCCTCAGGAACTTGGTTCTATTGAGGGGACCCCCAAGCCTAATATGTCTTTCTGCCTGTTACCTAACGGTATTCCCGCTAAATATTTATGCATGCCTGTAACTACTAAAAAATGTAATATTTTTAATAGTGGTCAAGAAAAAAAAAAAAATAGACTGCGGTACCTGTATTAATCCACTAGAGGCCGCTGTGGAACGTTTCTTGTCATGTGGACTAGTTTCTTTTCATCAGAGCAAGTCCAGGCAGATGGTGAGTTCTCTTGTGGGAAACTGCTTCTTCTGCCATGTTGCAATGCTCGTCCATCCTCCGGCCTGCGGCAAAAGGGGCCCTGTCTCTTGTCCCTAGTTTCCCTTTTCAAAAAGAGTGCCGACGGCGCACGTGCGTGCGCATGCACGCGCCTCTATATATAGAGGTGAGTGGGAAAGGGGGCGGAGCTTGGGGGATGACGCTCTGTGCGCGCCACAGCACTTCTGCGCATGTGCGGGCGTCCCAGCATGTTAAAAAGCACAATTATGTGTTGTTAGCTGGCTATGGAGTGCAGAGACAGAGCTGGCAACATTTAAAAAAGGCATACAGCAAGCGGTTGATGCAGGCATCCCCATAGAAAGGCACATTAGTAGACACCAACTGTTTATATAGCAGCAATTGTGCTAGACTATTGTCAGTAAGTGGTGTATTTCGGCTGGAATACCTCAGCTTTGGGCTTAGGAATATGCAGTCTAAAAACTCCGGGACTAAAAATCCCAGGAAGCATAGGGGGTTTCCATCGGGCTCTGAGGATCTTGGGCATGCTTCAGCTGCACAAATCTCCCCTGAAGAATCAGAGGTTAGTGACCGTAGAGAACCCTCAGGAGTACCTGGTACTGTGGCTGTCCTCAGTTCACCTGCTCCTGTGTATGTAACAGAGGAGGTTTTTTCCTCAGCTCTGGGAGGGCTGGAAGAGAGATTGTCAGCATTGATCGCTGCTTCCCTGTCACAGGGAAAAAGCGCTCGATCTCCGTCTCCTCCCTCAGAGTGCCTGTTAGCGGAGCAACAGTCCCATACAGGGATCGACCTACCTGAAGGGGATCAGGATGAGGTCGATTCTGTTGTAGAGGAATCAACAGTGGAAGAGCCATTCTCAGCATCACATGCTGAAAGATTATGGGTTCAGTCCCTGACTAACATGGTCCGATCAGCATTTAAAATGCCCCTTGCGGAGCCATCATCCACTTCTGTCTCCTCGTTGGGGTCGCTAAAAGCTCCCCAGACTGTTTGTTCCTTTCCGATCCATCCTTTACTGGAAGGGCTCATTTACCAGGATTGGGAGCATCCTGATAAAATATTTACTCCTCCCAAGAGATTTCAGGTGGTCTATCCCATGGAGGATAAGTTCATCAAAAAATGGAGGGTCCCTACAGTGGACGCAGCCATCTCTTGTGTGAATAAATCGCTGACATGTCCAGTGGATAATGTCCAAATGTTCAAGGACCCAATAGATAAAAAATTGGAGTCCTTATTAAAATCTGCTTTTGCTACAGCAGGCTTGGTGACACAACCAGCAGTGGCAGCTATTGGGGTCTGCCAAGCAGTGAAGGATCAGTTGAAACAGGTCTTAAGGGACTTGCCAGATCAGCAGGCTCTTGCCCTAGCTGATCTACCTAGAGCCTTATGCTTTGCGGTGGACGCTATAAAGGATTCAATCCATCAGGCCTCCCGCCTTACGCTGTCTGTAGTACATATGCGCAGGCTTCTGTGGCTCAAAAACTGGTCTGCTGAAGCTCCCTGTAAAAAATTGCTGGTCAGCTTCCCATTTCATGGTGAACGCTTATTCGGGGAAGACCTGGACAAATATATCCAGAAAATTTCCAGCGGTAAAAGTACACTCTTGCCGGTTAAAAACAGAGATAGAGGTCCCTCTTTTAAGAGGCCTGCTTCTCCAGTCCCTAGGACATCGGCTGTGAAACAGTTCCGACGGCCTCCTCGGTCAAATCCCGGAGGTAAAAATCAGGGACAATTGCAGGGTAACAAGAAGCCCTGGATCAGGAGAGGTACAAAACCTCCCCCAAAGTCAAATGCATGAAGGGTTGCCCCCACTCAATCGGGTGGGGGGAAGACTTCAGTTGTTCACAGAGACCTGGCGGGACACGATCAGAGACAGATGGGTGCTCTCCGCAGTAAGTCTGGGATACAAATTGGAGTTAAAAGACTCCCCTCCTTCCCATTTTATAAGGTCAAACGTGCCAAGGGATCCCCAGAAGAGAGGATCCCTCCTGTTGGCACTAGAACAATTATTGCTCCAAGCAGTAATTATAGAGGTTCCCCTGGAAGAATGGGGGTTCGGGTTTTACTCAAACCTCTTTACAGTTCCGAAGCCAAACGGGGACGTGAGGCCCATATTAAATCTAAAAGGGCTAAACAAATTCCTACATATCAGGACTTTCCGGATGGAGTCGATCCGATCGGTGGCCACTGCCCTACAAGGGGAGGAATGGTTAGCCTCGATCGACATCAAAGATGCTTATTTGCACATTCCCATCTTTCCAGCCCACCAAAAATTTCTACGCTTTGCGGTAGAAGGGCACCATTTTCAGTTCACATTTTCATTTACCCTTCGGTCTGGCCACAGCACCACGAGTGTTCACAAAAATTCTGGCCCCATTATTGGCCAATCTAAGAACACGAGGTGTAACGATAATGGCATATCTAGACGACTTGTTGCTGATAGACCACTCAGTGGAAAAACTAGAAGTGGTTGTTCACGAGACAATCGAGTATCTGGAATATCACGGTTGGATTATCAACCGAGACAAGTCAGCCCTAAAACCAGTCAAAAGTCTGGAATACTTGGGGCTAAGGCTGGATTCAGACCAGAGAAAAATTTTCTTGCCTCAAGAAAAGGGGTCGTCTTTGAGAGATTTGATCCACCTAGTGGGTACAAAAAGACAGCCATCCATACGCCTGTGCATGAGGCTGCTGGGAAAAATGGTGGCATCATTCGAAGCAGTACCCTACGGTCAATTCCATTCAAGGAATTTGCAAAGGGCCATACTGTCAGCCTGGAACAAAAAAGTTCAGGCCCTAGACTTACCAATGTCCTTGTCCCCTTCCGTTCGCAAGAGCCTCCGTTGGTGGTTGGTTCCCCAGAATCTGGAAAGAGGGAAATCCTTCAGTCCGATTTCTTGGAAGGTGGTCACTACAGATGCCAGCCTTATAGGCTGGGGAGCAGTACTGGAGCAATGGTCTCTCCAGGGCAGATGGTCGGATGCAGAAAAGGCCCTGCCCATCAATCTCTTAGAGATACGAGCAGCCCGGTATGCCCTAGTAGCATGGACATCCAAACTCCAAGGGTCCCCTGTCAGAATTCAATCGGACAATGCCACGGCGGTGGCATATATCAATCATCAGGGTGGCACCAGGAGTCGTGCAGCCCAGAGGGAAGTAAATTGCATCCTGAAATGGGCAGAAAGATATGTCCCAGCCATATCTGCGGTATTCATTCCAGGAGTGGAGAATTGGAAGGCGGACTTTCTAAGTCGCCAACAATTATGCCCAGGGGAATGGTCCCTTCATCCTGAGGTTTTCCGGACAATATGTCAGCGGTGGGGAACACCGGATGTAGATCTGCTAGCATCCAGATTCAACGCAAAAGTGGACAGGTTTGTCTCTTGGACAAGGGATCCCCTAGCTTGCGGCTCGGATGCCCTAGTGTTCCCTTGGGATCAGTTCAAGCTGATATATGCATTCCCACCGCCACAATTGTTACCTCGATTACTCCGCAGAATCAGGGTAGAAAAGAAACCAGTGATTCTGGTGGCTCCAGCGTGGCCCCGAATAGCATGGTACGCGGAGATTGTAAAAATGTCTGTGGGGAGTCCTTGGACCCTCCCACATCGTCCGGACCTGCTTTCGCAAGGACCGATATACCACCCTTCCTTACCAGCCCTAGGTTTGACGGCCTGGCTATTGAAGCCCACATTCTAAAAAAGAGAGGGCTCTCTAATCCTGTGGTATCTACCATGATCAATGCCAGGAAGCCGGTATCCAGGCAGATCTACTATAGAATCTGGAAGGCGTACATCGCCTGGTGTGAAGCCAAGAAATGGCATCCACGTAAGTACGTAATAGGTAGGATTCTGGACTTCCTACAATGGGCTGTAGATAGGAAGCTTGCCTTGAGTACTATCAAGGGTCAGATTTCGGCCTTGTCAATATTTTTTCAAAGGCCCTTGGCTTCGCATTCACTAGTCAAAGCCTTTATACAAGGAGTGATGCGTATTAGCCCTCCGGTTAATATTCCCATATGTCCATGGGACTTAAACCTGGTTCTGTCGGTTCTACAGAAACAACCATTTGAACCATTACAGCATATTTCCCTGGTTCTTCTCACCAGGAAGTTGATTTTTCTAGTAGCCATTTGTTCGGCTAAAAGAGTGTCGGAATTAGCCGCTATGTCCTGTAGGGAGCCATATCTGGTTATCCATAAGGACAGAGTAGTGTTACATCCTCATCCAGCCTTTCTTCCCAAGGTGGTATCGAGGTTTCATTTGAACCAAGATGTGGTTCTTCCTTCCTTTTTCCCAAGCCTAGTTCGGTAGAGGAAAAGTTATTGCATTCTTTGGATGTAGTAAGAGCAGTTAAAGCTTATCTAAAAGCCACTGCTCAGATTCGCAGAACGGATACTTTGTTTATTCTGCCGGAAGGCCCCAGAAGGGGTCAGGCAGCGTCAAAATCTACTTTAGCCAAGTGGATTCGACAGGTCATAATGCAAGCCTATGGCTTGAGAAGGAGACCGCCTCCGTTCAAAGTTAGGGCGCACTCCACGAGAGCAGTTGGAACTTCATGGGCAGTGCATCACCAGGCCTCCCTGGCTCAGATCTGTAAGGCCGCAACATGGTCTTCAGTACACACGTTTACTAGGTTCTACCAGGTGGACGTTAGAAGTCAGGAGGATGTCGCCTTTGGGCGCAGTGTGTTGCAGGCCGCAAAAGATCCTCATGTCTGATAGCGCTCAGCTTATGTATGGTGTACCCCCCCCTCATTGGGCATTGCTTTAGGACATCCCACATAGTAATGACTATGCCGCTCTGTGTCCCGTGATGTACGAGAAAGAAAATAGGATTTTTATAACAGCCTACCTGTAAAATCCTTTTCTTGGAGTACATCACGGGACACAGAGCTCCCACCCCTCTTTGGGGACACTTATTGCTTTGCTACAAAACTGAGGTGCTCCCGGATGGGAGGGGCTTATATAGGGGAGGGTACTTCCGGTTTTGGAAGTTGCCAGTGCCAGCACCTGAAGGTATCTATATAACCCACATAGTAATGACTATGCCGCTCTGTGTCCCGTGATGTACTCCAAGAAAAGGATTTTACAGGTAAGCCGTTATAAAAATCCTATTTTTTCAGCCCCTGTTTAACAGGGGCGTGTTATTACAATTTTTTATGCAATGCTTTGCAGCAGGGCTCATTCCTGCACTCCAACTAGAGTATCTGGGAGAGGTTGCAGTGTCGTGGCACCAGCACCAGTGCCTAAGGCCCAATTTTTCAGCCCCTGTTTAACAGGGGCGTGTAATTACAATTTTTGATGCAATACTTTGCAACAGGGCTCATTGCTGTGCTCCAAGTACAGTATCTGTGAGGGGTTGCAGTGTTGTGGTACCAGTGCCTAAGGCCCAATTTTTCTGCCCCTGTTTAACAGGGGCATGTAATTACAATTCTTGATCTAATAATTCACAGCAGGGCCCATTCCTGCGCCCACCAAGAGTAACTGTGAGGCCTTACAGTGTTGTGTCAACACCACCACCACCAAAGGCCCAATTTTTCAGCCCCTGTTCAACAGGGGCATGCAATTACAATTCTTAATCTAATAATTCACAGCAGGGCCCATTCATGCGCCCACCAAGAGTAACTGTGAGGGCTCACAGTGTTGTGGCAACACCAACATGTAAGGGGCAAATTTCAGCTGAGTATATACGGCAGGCCCCTACTTTCAAACATCCAACTTGCAAACGACTCCTCCTTGCAAACGGAAGGATACAACAGGAAGTGAGAGGAAATCTACCCCTAGGAAGGCAAATTCTCTCCTGAAAGGCCTCGTACACACGGCCGAGATTCTCGTTGAGAAAAACATGTCGTTTTTTTCGACGAGATTCTTGGACAAGAAACTTGTCCCGGCCGAGTGTACACACGCTCGTTTCAAAGAACCCGCGGTTCTTTGAAAGGAGTGTACGCGGTGACGTCATCGACTACGTCGAGCATGCGCTCGTCACATTCGATGCCGTCGCCGCCATCTTGGTACACCCTACGTATGCCTAGGAAGCTACCGCGCATGCGTCAAATTCATTTCGAACATGCGCGGGCTTCCGGGCGGACAGGTAAGTGTACACACACTCACTTTTCTCGTCGAGAAACACGCCGAGGAGAATCTCGACGAGAAAATAGAGAGCAGGTTCTCTATTTTCTCGTCGAGGTTTCTTGTCGGTTTTCTCGACGAGAAACACGCTAGCAGCGTACACACGACCGATTTACTCGGCAAGACCTCTCTGCCAGCAAGTTTCTTGCTGGTTCTTGCCGAGAAAATCGGTCGTGTGTACGAGGCCTAAGAGTTAATATGGGAAAAAAAGTGTCTCCTTTCCACTGATGCTTTTATCACCAATTCTTGTTTCAATAAAAAACCCAAATTTTCAAAAAACATTTGTCATTAGGACGGAAAGTGAGGTGAACTGTTCTGAACAGGTGCACACTGCACAGACAGCAAAACAAATGTTACAGGGGTAATAACCCTTCCCCTTTTTTCCAAAAAGCTTAAAAATAGATTTTTTGGCTGGAGCTACACTTAAACAATGTACCTGTTCAAAATTACAAACAGATTCTACATAAGAACAAACCTACAGTCCCTGTCTTGTATGCACCGCCTGTATGCGGCTGTTCAGAGTATATAGGGCCTTTTTTATTTTCTGTGCGGGGTTTCCCTTAATACCCATACAAGACCCAAAGGGGCTGGTAATGGGCTGGGGTGGGGGGGGGGGGTGTGATGGGGTAGCTATGCCATTTTTCTTAAAGATTTTCATCCATATTACCGGGACCAGACATTACATTAAAGCGTAGAAAATAGGGGTGTTTACTGCGCTAATGTGAAATATAGGTAATGAAAAAATTGTGCTAGTCACACCAGGGCTGCGACAATAAAATATGTGAAACCATATAAAAACAATATAAATTTAGAAAATATCGCGCCCAAAATAATTAATTCGATAATACAGACTTGTTAAAATTGAACAAGTGACACAAAATATGAAGTGTCAAAAGATACCTGTGAACACAATTCCAACCATAAAATTGGAACTAGAATATATGTGGGGTGATTGAAGAAGTTCGTTCAACATTGATAAACACTAATTACCATAAACTAAATGGTCAGTCAAAAGAAATAATAACCACCAAAAATTATAACAACAATATTATGCATATAAGTTAATGTGTTTGGAAAAAGTCCTTATAACAAAAACTCCAAGCTGCAAAAAACAAAACATTGCAAGGGGAAAAAAAAAAAAAGAAAAGTCCAACACATATATAAAAATATAAATATTTCA
The DNA here is from genome assembly GCA_029206835.1 of Rana muscosa. Classification (NCBI taxonomy): domain Eukaryota; kingdom Metazoa; phylum Chordata; class Amphibia; order Anura; family Ranidae; genus Rana; species Rana muscosa. Next base: position 362,129,331 of record CM055117.1, read on the forward strand.
TTCACACTAGAAGAGAGGGGGGGGGAGACTCAGAGGTGTTTCAAGAGGAGGGATGATGCTGCAGGAGAAATGCCCCAGAGAATCCACAGATGTCAAAGAAGACCACATCAACCACGGTGATTGAGTATGTAAGAGATGGGTACGTTACCAGAGATGGTGGACCTCCACTGTGGCAAGGTCTAACAGGCCTGCAGATATCACCCTCTGCGGGGTACAGGAGTTCATCCACCTGATTTCACGGAGTAATGGTCCCAATGCAGGTCCTTAGCGTCTGTTGTGCTGATCCATTCACTGCAGCTACTATGATCAGTCACTCCAAATAGTAAAAAACAAACCTCCAAGTTTGTATAAGAACCATGAAAAAGAGGAGAGGAACTCCAGTAGTGTAATACCTCAGTGAAAAATGTATTCCCAATAGGTAGAGGTTTACAAATAAAACAGCAGGGTAGTAAAACAAAATTGAAAAATTGCCGGCATAAAAAGTGGCGTTCGCCCGTGCTAGCGGGGTCACGTGGTAGTGACGTCAGTGCATTGCACCGCCCTGACTAGTTTTGTTTAATCCAAACGTTCTCAAAGGGCACGGGCGACGCACTGAAGTGTCACTCAATAAGTACTAGCAAGGCGCGATGTCATGGAGGTCCTGCCAGAAGCAGGCGTCCTGGTCTTCCTGATTCTCGGTTGCGCATGCTCCGCCCTGCAGGTGGCGCCAGAGGGGCTATTTAAACCTGTCAATCGCAGACAGTCCCTGCTGTCTGCTCTACAGCGTTGAGTACCTGAAAACCTGATCTGAAGACTTACCTGTGTTTGACCCGGCCTGCCTGTGACTTCTCCAGTTTTCTGCCTGCATCCGACCCCTGGCTTGTTGTGACCTCTCCTCTGTCTGATCCCTCTGTACCTTGCTGCCAGCCAGTTAACCGACCCGGCTTGTCTGACCAAGCTCACTGTTCCTAGTTCCGGTCCAGTCTGCTAAGCTGATCCAGTTTGCTGAGTTCCTGTGTTCCTGGTTCCAGTCCAGTCTGCTAAGCTGATCCAGTCTGCTGAGTTCCTGTGTTCCTGGTTCCGGTCCAGTCTGCTAAGCTGATCCAGTTTGCTGAGTTCCTGTGTTCCTGGTTCCGGTCCCGTCTGCTGAACGATTCCAGTTTGCTGAGTGTTCCTGATTCCAGTTCGACCTGCTGTGTTCCAGTGTGCCTACCAAGTCTGCATACCTACCTTCACCTTGGTTGATCCTGCCAGGCACTCGTACCCCTCCTACCTCCGCGCCTGCTGTTACCTTACCAGGGGCCGCTGGTGGGAGCCGTAAGGGAGGCCTTCCTCTGCAAGTCCGGGCTCATCACCGCTAGGTACGTGACAGTAGCAGACAGCCATGTCTGAGCCCGAGCAGGGAGCCTCACCTATGGAGGAACTATGTCGGCACCTGGCAGGATTGGCTGAAGCGGTCAAGAACCTCCAGCAAGGCTACACCCATCTGGAAGAACAAGTGCAGGTCCTCTCCAACCCCTCTGGAGCCCAAGGGGGATCCCATACCTCTACCTCCACTGCTGGGGCAGGATCCTCACCCACAGTTGTCATGCTTCCTCCGGAGCCCAGGGTCCCTTCACCCGAAAGGTTCTCCGGGGATCGAAGCAAGTTTAGGGCTTTTCGTAATTCCTGCGAACTCTACTTCGCTCTGCAGACTCGCACCTTCTCCTTGGAAGCCACCAAGGTGGGCTTTGTGATGTCCCTGCTTTCCGGAGACCCTCAGAGCTGGGCCCACCGTCTCTTGGAATGGAAAGATATGGCGTTAAACAACCTTACTGCCTTCTTCGACGCCATGGCTCAGCTATATGAAGATTCCCAGCTCTCAGTAACCGCAGAGACCGCCTTGCGCACCCTTCAGCAGGGGCACAGAGCAGCAGAGGACTACGTAGCGGAATTTAGACGGTGGAGCGCAGATACCAGTTGGAATGACGCCGCCCTCCGCCATCAGTTCCGCATAGGTCTGTCCGACCCTCTGAAGGACGAGCTCGCTAGGGTTGGCATACCACCAACCCTGAATTCACTAATTGACTTAACAATCCAGATCGACCGACGTCTCAGGGAACGAAGGGCTGAGAGGTCCACGGGCTTCTCCCGCCCGACCTGGATGCTTCCCCGGGCTCCCAGCCATCTGCACCCAGCACCTGTTGCACCTCCAGCCGCTACATCTGACATACCCGAGCCCATGCAGCTCGGAGTGCTTCGTCCTCCCCTCTCCCAACAGGAACGCCAACGTCGCCAAGTGAACAATCTGTGCCTGTACTGCGGGGAACACGGACACTTCGTTATAAATTGTCCCCTGAAACTTCGTAAGTGTCTTTCAGTATCTTCTGACACTACCAACCCACAGGCCAAGTCCACATCTCACCTTGCTCTCTCTGTCTCGTTACAGCTCCCAGGAAGGACTCTGCAAGTGCCCGCTATTATTGATTCCGGGGCTTGCAGCTGCTTTATGGACTCAGCCTTTGCCATCAAGCACCAGATCCCTCTTGTCACCAAGACCCATGGACTATGTGTGCATTTGGCTGATGGGACCATCATTAAGTCTGGACCAGTGGTCCAAGAGACCGCCCCTTTACCCGCTACCATCTCCACCATCTCCGGAACCCACCAAGAATACTTACGCCTGGACATTATCTCTTCCCCATTGTTCCCTGTGATCCTTGGTATACATTGGCTACAGGTCCACAACCCTACCATCAACTGGGCCACGGGGTTGGTGACCTTTTCTTCTCCTTACTGCCAGCAATCCTGCGGGACACTCAAAACCCCTGGGCCGGCCACCCTCTTATGTATCAATACGGAGGCTGGAATACGGCAATCCATCCCTGAGGTCTACCATGACTTTCTTCATGTGTTTAGCAAACAAGGGGCAGAGACTCTACCACCTCATCGGGCCTATGATTGCCCCATTGACCTACTTCCCGGAGCGGCAATTCCGTTTGGCAGGATCTTCCCGTTAACAGAGGTAGAACAGGGGGCACTAAAAGACTATATCGGTGAAAACCTACAGAAAGGGTTCATTCGTCCGTCTACATCTCCAGCCGGTGCAGGCATCTTTTTCGTAGAGAAGAAGGATCATACCCTTCGACCCTGTGTGGACTATCGTGAATTAAATAAAATCACAGTAAAAAACCGCTACCCTCTCCCCTTGGTACCGGAACTATTTCAGAGACTGGGAACAGCCATCATTTTTACCAAACTTGATCTCCGCGGAGCCTACAATCTGGTCCGCATCAAGGAGGGGGATGAGTGGAAGACCGCTTTCTGCACCCGATTCGGACATTTTGAGTACCGGGTAATGCCCTTCGGGTTGTGCAACGCCCCTGCCACTTTCCAGTATTTCATTAACGATGTGCTCCGGGACTTCCTAGATCTTTGTCATTGTCTACCTAGACGATATACTAATTTTTTCTTCCTCCCTTGATTCCCACCGCAGGCACGTCAGAAGTGTGTTGGCTCGGCTTCGCCAGCACGGCCTGTATGCGAAGGCCGAGAAGTGTGAATTTGAGCTGGAAAGTATATCGTTCTTGGGACTAATTATCTCCAGCGAGGGCATCAAGATGGACCCTCAAAAGATTGCTGCAATCCTGGACTGGCCAGTCCCGGCGGACAAGAAGGGGATCCAACGTTTCGTTGGATTCGCCAACTTCTACCGCAAATTCATCAGAGGGTTCTCAGCCATCATCGCACCCATCACCCAGCTGACCAAACAAGGGATCCGTTTCCACTGGTCCCCTGAGGCCCAAAAGGCCTTTGAGGCCCTGAAGGGTCTCTTTACCTCTGCCTCTATCTTGAAGCACCCAGATTCCTCATTACCATTCGTCCTGGAGGTAGACGCCTCGGAAATTGCGGTAGGAGCAATACTGTCCCAAAGACAGGGGACCAGAGCCTTGCTCCACCCAGTAGCTTTTTTCTCTCGCAAGTTATCTGCGGCAGAGAGGAACTACGACGTGGGGGATCAGGAATTGCTGGCGATCAAGTCCGCATTAGAGGAGTGGCGTTATCTGTTGGAGGGGGCTGCCCACCCGATTCTGATATTCACCGACCACAAGAACCTGGAGTACCTGAAGGCAGCGAAAAGGCTAAAACCACGACAAGCCAGGTGGGCGCTCTTCTTCTCCCGGTTCTCCTTCCATGTCACTTACCGTCCCGGTTCCAAGAACATTAAGCCCGATGCCCTCTCTCGGATGTTCCATAAGTCTAAGGAAACCTCTCCTCCAGACACCATTCTTGCTCCTGGAAACTTCCTTCTGCTTCAGGAAGACCTACTCTCCCGGATCAAGCAAGCCTCCACTGGGCAGAGACTCCCCTCCGAACCGGAATTGCAGGCCAAAGATGGGCTGTTTTGGTACCAGAACAGGATCTACGTACCTGAAGAGCTGAGAATAACCGTACTGGAACTCTGCCACGACCATGCCCTTCCTGGGCACTTTGGCGTTGCCAAGACCACCGACTTGGTACAGTGTACCTTTTGGTGGCCTCGGCTCCGCGAGAACTGTAGGAAGTTTGTGGAGTCCTGCATAGTTTGTACCCGAAACCAGGGTTACAAATCCAAGGCCTGGGGACTACTGAGACCCCTACCCGTCCCAGACAGACCCTGGAAAATGCTGTCCATCGACTTTATCGTCGAGTTGCCTCCGGCTGAGAGTCACACCACTATCTTCGTGATAGTAGACCGTCTATCCAAGATGGCACATTTCATTCCCATGAAGGGGACTCCCTCAGCTCCCGAAACTGCACAGGTGTTCATCAGAGAGGTCGTCAGACTCCACGGGGTACCAGCCAATATTGTCTCCGACCGAGGGGTACAATTTACCTCCCGGTTTTGGAGATCCCTCTGCAAGGCTCTGGAGATAGAATTGTCACTTTCCTCTGCTTACCATCCCCAGACCAATGGACAGACTGAGAGGACTAACCAGACCCTTGAGCAGTACCTGCGCTGCTTCTCTTCATTCGCTCAGAATGACTGGGTTTCCCTGCTCCCATTGGCCGAGTTTGCCTATAACAACTCTACGCATTCCGCTACCAAGCAGTCCCCATTCTTCGCAAACTACGGTTTCCATCCTACATTCCTGCCCAATTCCCTTCCTGAATGTACGGTGCCCGCAGTCCAGGAAAAGTTGAACTTCTTTTCATCCAACAACCAACTTCTGCAGGAAACCATGACCAAGACTCAGGAACACAACAAAACAATTTTTGACAGGAAGAGACGGGGTGAATTAATGCTGGCACCCGGCGACCAAGTATGGTTATCCACTTTAAACTTGAGGATGGCATGTCCCTCTAAGAAACTGGGCCCCAAATTCTTAGGGCCGTTTCCAGTCAAAAGGAAAATCATTGAAGTGGCTTATGAACTGGAGCTCCCTGACTCCCTCAAGATCCATCCGGTCTTCCATGTATCTCTGCTGAAGCCCTCGGTTCCCAACCCATTTCCAGGCCGAAGTCCGGCTCTCCCTGATCCTGTCATTGTAAACGGGGAGGAGGAATTCGAAGTGGAAGCCATTATGGATTTTAGAAGAAGGAATAACCAGAACCAATTCCTGATTAAGTGGAAGGGCTACGGACCCGAAGAAAACTCTTGGGAGCCTGAGGAGAACATCCATGCTAGAAGCCTGGTGCAGTCCTTCAAGAGATCTCACCCTGAGAAGTTTGCCCGGATGGGCATCCGGAGGCTGCCCCTTGGGGGGGGGCAATGTCATGGAGGTCCTGCCAGAAGCAGGCGTCCTGGTCTTCCTGATTCTCGGTTGCGCATGCTCCGCCCTGCAGGTGGCGCCAGAGGGGCTATTTAAACCTGTCAATCGCAGACAGTCCCTGCTGTCTGCTCTACAGCGTTGAGTACCTGAAAACCTGATCTGAAGACTTACCTGTGTTTGACCCGGCCTGCCTGTGACTTCTCCAGTTTTCTGCCTGCATCCGACCCCTGGCTTGTTGTGACCTCTCCTCTGTCTGATCCCTCTGTACCTTGCTGCCAGCCAGTTAACCGACCCGGCTTGTCTGACCAAGCTCACTGTTCCTAGTTCCGGTCCAGTCTGCTAAGCTGATCCAGTTTGCTGAGTTCCTGTGTTCCTGGTTCCAGTCCAGTCTGCTAAGCTGATCCAGTCTGCTGAGTTCCTGTGTTCCTGGTTCCGGTCCAGTCTGCTAAGCTGATCCAGTTTGCTGAGTTCCTGTGTTCCTGGTTCCGGTCCCGTCTGCTGAACGATTCCAGTTTGCTGAGTGTTCCTGATTCCAGTTCGACCTGCTGTGTTCCAGTGTGCCTACCAAGTCTGCATACCTACCTTCACCTTGGTTGATCCTGCCAGGCACTCGTACCCCTCCTACCTCCGCGCCTGCTGTTACCTTACCAGGGGCCGCTGGTGGGAGCCGTAAGGGAGGCCTTCCTCTGCAAGTCCGGGCTCATCACCGCTAGGTACGTGACACGCGATCCACGCCTCGCTTTCGTGTCAGTCGTCACGACGATAGAGTCATGGTGCATCCACTCCTCGTTTCTGTATCAACAGTCCTGATAGTGAAACGAAAACATGATTCAGTAACCTTGCGCTCATACAAGGGGAGGGGTCAAGGGCCCACAACCTCCTCCCTAGGCAGCGAAAGGGATAGCCAATCAATATATACAAGTGAAGTACATTCAAACCTCACTCAGCACCATGACACTGAAGTCATGACGAAAAAGTGGAAACATTTCTCTGATGCGAGGGAAGGAACTCAACCCTCCCCTAGCAGCAGCAAGAAAACGTCCCACCCACATCAGGGAAAACATAAATATCTTGCAAGTTAAATGTAAAATAATTAAAACGTTGATAAAAATCAACACAATATAAATAGCACACTGTATTGGCTACTATTGCTTAGTAATAACATATACAGAAATGGAATATACCCTATAAATCCACCTAACAGTCTGGGAAAATGAATAATAGATTCTCATAAGGATAAAGGGGGGGGGAGGGGAGATACACCAATTGAGGGGTGAAAACTACACCACCCAAAAAAGAAATATTGAATATACTAAACTCAACTGAATAAGGGAGGGAAAAGGAGGAGGGAAGGGAAAGGAAAAGGAATGGCTAAGGAATAAAAAGGAAGAAAATAAGGGGGGGGGAAGGGGAAGGAAAACGGACAAAGGGGGAGGGAAAGGGGTGGGGGAGGGGAAGGAGGAAAGGGGAAGGCAAGGATGGTGAGGAGGAGGGGAAAGAGGGGGTGAAGAGGGGGAAGGGAAGGGGGGAGGGAAGGAGGGGGGGATGAAATAGATGAAGAAGATGAAAAAGGGGTTCAAATAATCAAGCATTATCTATAAATGCATTAATTTCAATGTCGACATTCAACCCAAATGGTCTGAGGCATTTTACCCTGTATATCCAACTCATTTCGAGTTTGGATATCGCACGCCTCTTCGGGCCCCCTCTCCAGTGGCTCTTCAACTTATCTATAGCCACGAAGGACGTCCCACTAGGGTCCCTATTATGGACATCCCTGTAATGTCTAGACACAGAGTGCACCTTGAAACCTCTTCTAATATTTCCAATATGCTCTGTGACAGCAGGAAGGTAAAGTCACCTGGTTGCATCCAGGGGGGTAGATATATTTCGCCCAGATTCAGGCTTTACGCCGACTTATACAGCTAGGTGGAGAGTTGTATAAGCCCAGCTGAGACTAGTGGGCTCATTGATGACTCATACCTCTAGGGAGAGGGCTGGGCGTCGTGCAGACAGGGAGTTGATGAGTCCAGCTGAAGCTTGTCAGCTCATTTAGGCCTCTATAAAAAACTCCCAGATTCATTAGATGTTAGCTCATGCCTGGAAGCAGACCTGTGTGGACTGTCTAGGGAGAGTGAACCCCTGTGCGGTGAGAGAAAGCCTGTGTGGCTATATTTTGCTTGGACATTTAAAACCAGGGACTAGGACAGCACTAGGCTGATCCCAGTTGTTAGTTAGGAAACCTGTATGTTTAGTCAGAGGTCAAGTTGACCAGGATTTATTTTGTTTGTTTCTTTTGCTTTGCTGTGTTTTTGTCACTGTAAATAGAAAATAAACGGCACCTTTTTGATTTTGAAAACCACAACCTCCGTCTGCTGGGCCTGTTTTTGTGTGGGGAGCCCATCCCGGGGGTCACACACACCCGCTGCCGAGCTAACCCCCTCACAGTTGGTGGAGAATGCGGGCAGTTTTTTTTTAAGCCAGCATGGAGGAGATACTGAAACAGCTGGCTCTAGCAAATGCCAATCAACAGCAGACAAATGCAGGTTTGCAAAAGAGCCTTGCAGCTCAACAACAGAACTTCGCAGCCCAGCAGCAAGCTCATCAACAGAGCCTTGCAGCCCAGCAGCAAGCTCACCAACAGAGTCTGGAAGCTCAGCAACAAGCCCAGCAACGATCTGAGGCCCGCTTCATAGACCTATTACAGAAGCAAGAGCAGAGACTACAACAAATGGAAGCAGTAATGCAGCAACGTCCGCAGACCAGTGAGGAAAGCCGTCCCACTAATACCGCGTCCTTTGGGGTGAGTCGTTTATTGACAAAAATGACTGGAGAGGATGATCCAGAGGTATTTTTGACCACGTTTGAAAGGACTGCTGAAAGAGAAAAGTGGCCTGAGGAGCAGTGGGCTGGACTGGTGGCTCCTCTGTTAACGGGTGAATCGCAGAAGGCTTACTATGACCTAGAGCCTGACCAAGCAAAAGACTATGTGATGCTAAAAGCTGAAATATTGGCAAGGCTGGGTGTCACCCTGGCTGTCCGGGCTCAGCGTGTGCATAACTGGACTTTCCAGCTTGGAAAACCCCCCAGGTCTCAAATGTATGATCTCATTCACCTGAGCAGAAAGTGGCTACAGCCAGAGACTTTGTCCGCACCAAAGATTGTGGAACGTGTTGTAATGGATCGGTTTTTGAGAGCTCTTCCTACTGCCATCCAAAAGTGGGTAAGCCATGGAGACCCAGAGACGGCCGATGGTCTTGTGGATCGTGTGGAGAAATACTTGGCTACAGAGAACCTGACGGCCTCTTCCAGAGACACTCGGACTTTCCACCCTAAGACCAGACCATCCCCAGGGGCGGATAAGATGATTCCAAGGGGTAAGGGTGGAGAGAGTGAGAGGGTGGGAGCTCTACCCCAAGGTTGGCGAGAACAGCCTGGGAAATCAGCGGCTCAAGAGGCGGCAAGAAGGATCGTTTGCTACCGCTGCCGGCAAGCGGGACATATTGCAGCAAATTGCCCGGTTTTGGAGGAACCCATGCAGTGTGACTTTCTGACGGGCAGACGTCAGTCGCTGTGTGCGACAGTCGCATGCACTGCCATTCGAGGAACTGAGAAACATTTATGCAAAATGTGTGTTAATGGTAGAAATGTTGTGGTATTGCTGGATTCAGGTAGCCTTGTGACCCTGATAAAGGCTGAGTTAGTTAAAACAGAGGTCTCTGGGAATAGCAAGGTAGCTGTTATTTGTGTGCATGGGGACACCCGAGAGTATCCAGTGACTACAGTGTGTTTCGAGACCCCCAAAGGTACCCTTTCTCATCCAGTGGGCTTAGTGTCTCAGTTACCGCATGACGCCATTGTGGGAAGGGATTTTCCGAAGTTCTGGGAACTGTGGGATGATCCTGAGCCCCCCACTGGTGCCCCTATGTACCAGGAATATGATAGCCAGAACTCCTCTGAGAGTGGTGAGGACTCTCCCGAATTTCCCTTGTCAGTATTGGCAGGGGAGACTCAAGAAACTGGAGAGGAGCCCACCTCCTCAGACGAAAACCTACCGTCTGTGGAGTTTTCTGATCTTGAGGTTCACAGGGAAAACTTTGCCACAGAACAGTTGAAAGACCCCGCCCTAATAAAGGCACGGGAAAACGTAGTGAAAATAGATGGCGAGTTAGTGAACCCAGATAATACCTGCACTTACCCATACTTCAGCGTAGAGAAGGACCTACTGTATCGGGTGGCAAAAAGGGCAGAAGAAACCGTTGAGCAGCTTGTGGTGCCCAAACCTTACAGGAAGTTGGTGTTGGAGTTGGCCCATGGGCACATTCTTGGAGGTCATCTGGGGACAGAGAAAACCCGAGAGAGGGTGTTACAGAGATTCTATTGGCCTGGGGTGATGAAGGACACAGAAAATTATTGTTCCTCCTGCCCTGTGTGTCAGAGGTCGGCCCCGATGCCACACTTCCGTAGCCCGCTGGTCCCTCTACCCATCATTGAGGTCCCGTTTGAGAGAATCGCAATGGATTTGGTTGGTCCTATAATCAAGTCCGCTAGGGGGCACCAGTACATATTGGTTATAATGGACTATGCCACCCGTTATCCAGAAGCGATCCCTCTCAGAAATACCTCGGCCAAAACCATAGCCAAAGAGCTATCTCTTGTTTTTAGCCGGGTGGGTATTTGTAAAGAACTGCTTACGGACCAAGGTACACCCTTTATGTCCCGGGTTATGAAGGAGCTGTGTAAATTGTTCAAAGTGACGCAATTACGTACATCTGTGTATCACCCCCAAACCGATGGGCTGGTTGAAAGATTCAACAAAACCCTAAAACAAATGTTGAAGAAAGTGGTGGATAGGGATGGAAAGGATTGGGACTGTCTACTTCCTTATTTGATGTTTGCTATTAGGGAGGTGCCCCAATCCTCTACGGGATTCTCCCCCTTTGAGTTACTGTATGGGAGACACCCAAGAGGGCTGTTGGATATTGCCAAGGAAACTTGGGAAAGTGAGAGTTCTCCCCACAGGAGTGTGATTGAGCATGTCGCCCTGATGCAAGACCGAATTGCACAGGTAATGCCCATCGTGAAGGAACATTTGGCCCAAGCGCAGTTAGCACAGCAGAGAGTGTACAACCGTGGAGCCAAGACCCGTACCTTTTCCCCGGGGGATAGGATACTGGTACTTGTCCCTACGGTTGAAAGTAAATTCCTTGCCAAATGGCAAGGCCCCTACGAGATAATGGAAAAAGTGAGCGAAGTGAATTACAAGGTCAGACAACCAGGAAGGCGAAAGCCCGAACAGATCTATCACGTTAATCTGTTGAAAGCCTGGAGGGATAGAGAGTCCCTAGTCGCAGACACTTGGTCACCAGCTCAAACTGGTTGCGTGATTCCTGAGGTTGGAATCGCAGCCACCTTGTCACAACCCCAACAACAGGAGGTTAAGGAGTTTGTGCTTCGCAACAAGGAGGTATTCTCTGAGCTGCCGGGACAAACATCTGGGGTAGAGCATGACATTATTACCCCGCCCGGTGAAAGGGTGAAGTTAAAACCCTATCGGATCCCAGAGGCCCGACGGGAGGCAATACGGGAGGAAGTACAGAAAATGCTGAACTTAGGGGTGATAGAGGAGTCCCAAAGTGATTGGTCTAGTCCCATCGTGTTGGTGCCTAAACCGGATGGGAGCTGGCGATTTTGTAACGATTTTCGTCAGTTGAACAAAGTTACAAAATTTGACACCTACCCCATGCCACGTATAGATGAGTTGATCGACCGGCTGGGAACAGCCCGATACATGACGACTCTTGACCTCACAAAAGGGTATTGGCAAATCCCCCTGGCCAAGTCGGCCAAAGAGAAAACCGCATTTGTAACCCCAGACGGGGCGTTCCAATATAAAAGAATGCCGTTCGGGTTACAGAATGCGCCGGCCACATTCCAGCGGAAAATGGACCAGATGCTGAGGCCCCATCGGAAGTATGCTGCGGCTTACCTGGATGACGTAATTGTCCATAGCACAGATTGGGCCTCACATCTGCCAAAAGTGCAAGCAGTCCTGGACTCTGTTCGGGAAGCGGGGTTTACGGCTAACCCCAAGAAGTGTACCATTGGGCAGGAGGAGGCCAAATATCTTGGGTACACCATTGGGAGGGGAGTAATAAAACCCCAACTCAACAAAGTCGAGGCCATCCAGAGTTGGCCACGTCCCAACAGCAAGAAGCAGGTACGAGCCTTTCTGGGAATCGCTGGGTATTATCGGCGATTCATTCCCCACTTTGCTTCTAAGGCTGTGCCCCTAACCAACCTGACGAAGGGGAAAGGGTCGGTCATGATTAAATGGACCCCCGAGGCTGAGGCAGCATTCCAATTCTTGAAACAAGCCTTATGTAGCCAGCCAGTGTTGTACTCACCCGACTTCTCTAGAGACTTTGTCGTACAAAGTGATGCGTCAGATGTGGGGTTAGGAGCAGTATTGTCCCAGGTCTGGAACGGGGAAGAGCACCCAGTCATTTACCTCAGCAGGAAGTTGAAGTCCCATGAGGTAAATTACGCCACGGTTGAAAAGGAGTGTTTAGCGGTGAAGTGGGCTCTAGATTCCCTTCGGTACTACCTGCTAGGTAGGCACTTTGACATGGTTACGGATCACGCTCCGTTAAAGTGGATGGCTCAAAACAAGGAAACAAATAGAAGAGTGAATAGGTGGTTCCTGGCCCTCCAGGAATTCAACTTCACAGTAAAGCATCGCCCTGGCGTTCAAATGGGGAATGTGGATGCTTTGTCTCGAGTACATGAATGCCTGATTGCTGGTGTTCCAACCCCGAGGTTAAAACAAGAGGGGGGGGTATGTGACAGCAGGAAGGTAAAGTCACCTGGTTGCATCCAGGGGGGTAGATATATTTCGCCCAGATTCAGGCTTTACGCCGACTTATACAGCTAGGTGGAGAGTTGTATAAGCCCAGCTGAGACTAGTGGGCTCATTGATGACTCATACCTCTAGGGAGAGGGCTGGGCGTCGTGCAGACAGGGAGTTGATGAGTCCAGCTGAAGCTTGTCAGCTCATTTAGGCCTCTATAAAAAACTCCCAGATTCATTAGATGTTAGCTCATGCCTGGAAGCAGACCTGTGTGGACTGTCTAGGGAGAGTGAACCCCTGTGCGGTGAGAGAAAGCCTGTGTGGCTATATTTTGCTTGGACATTTAAAACCAGGGACTAGGACAGCACTAGGCTGATCCCAGTTGTTAGTTAGGAAACCTGTATGTTTAGTCAGAGGTCAAGTTGACCAGGATTTATTTTGTTTGTTTCTTTTGCTTTGCTGTGTTTTTGTCACTGTAAATAGAAAATAAACGGCACCTTTTTGATTTTGAAAACCACAACCTCCGTCTGCTGGGCCTGTTTTTGTGTGGGGAGCCCATCCCGGGGGTCACACACACCCGCTGCCGAGCTAACCCCCTCACAGCTCATTGAGCCTAACTTGGAAAGCCCTAACAGTCCTTCCTATATACTGTAACCCACAAGGGCAGGTGAGGAGGTACACAACATGGGTAGTTGAACATGTAATGAAGGTTTTAATGTCGAACTGTTTGGAGGTACTATTGGAAACAAAATTGATAGTTTTCCGTTCCTTGATATGATTAATGTTGCAAACAGCAAATTTTTTGCACTTATGATAGCCCACCAGATATTGAAAAAACATAGGTTTGTTAATTGGGGGATCACATACATTTGGAGCCAATGAGTCTCTCAAAGAGGGTACACCCCTAAATACCACCTGTGGATTATCGGGTAGTATAGGTCCCAGCACCACATCGTCCTTAACAATGTGCCAATGTTTGTAAATCAGCTTTTTCACCAAAAAGTGCTGGTTAGAAAAGCCAGTAATGAATGGTACGGTAAAGGAAGTCTTATCATCTGTATTGACCCTTCTGTCACCCAAAAGTGACTCCCTATCCAGTTCCACTTCCAAACATTTATGTTCAAGGTCACTAGCAAGATATCCTTTCTCAAGAAATCTCCTGGTCAGGATATCAGCTTGTTCTCTATAATCATTGAGTTTAGTGCAATTTCGCCTAAGGTGCACGTATTGGCTTTTGGGAACTGCATTAAGCCATGAACGATGGTGACGTCTGTCTTGAGGTATAAAAGCGTTCCTGTCTGTAGTTTTAAAATATGTGGATGTGATAAAGCGTCCCTCCTCCACCTTAATCTGGAGATCCAAAAAATGTATTGACTTCTGGTCTGCTTCATATTTAAACTCGATACCCCTATCGTTCATGTTTAGAGACTTCATGAAAAGATCCAGAGACTCCTTGGATCCCCTCCATAGGAGGAGGACGTCATCGATGTACCTAGCCCAAAGGGCAAGTTGGGGTCTCTCGACAGCATAGATGACGTCCTCCTCCCATTTCCCCATAAAAGGGTTAGCCAAGCTGGGGGCAAATTTAGCCCCATGGCAACCCCCCTATGTTGTAAAAAGAGCTTACTGCTAAACCAAAAAAAATTATGAGTGGTTGCAAACTTAAGGAGTTCCATGATGAACTTCCTATGTTTCCGTGGTAATCCTGAATCCCTATCCAGAAAATATTTGACTGAGGAGATTCCCCACTCATGGGGTATGATTGTATATAAGGATGTCACGTCCGCAGTGACCATCCATAAGTCATCCTCATATGGGATTTGACCCAATAAATTAATAACTTGTTTACTGTCCCTAAGATAAGCAGGTAATGCTTTAACTAATGGTTGTAAATAACCGTTGATGTATTTGCCAGCTCTAGAGGTAATAGAGTCAATTCCACTTACAATGGGACGACCCGGTGGATTTATAGGGTTTTTGTGTATTTTGGGCAAATAATAGATAACGGGCAATCTGGACGAACTAGGGACTAAAAAAGCTTTTTATTTTTTATTCAAAATTCCTGTACTGAAGCCTTCTTCAACTAAATTGATAAGGGTTCTTCTATACGCAGGACGTGGGTCACTAAGTAATGGTGTATAGGTGTTCTTATCTCCAATCAGTGAATTTAACTCCTCTAAGTAGTCTGTTTTATTCAATATAACAATTCCACCCCCCTTATCCGCAGGGCGGATAATAATCTGCTTGTTTTCACATAGCTGATCCAGACCTGTCTGAAGAGACTTATTTAGTTTAACATTTTTAATTTTGATTTTTTCTAAATCCCTAAGGAGAACGTCCCTAAACACTCTAACAGAAGGAGTCAATCCTCCTGGAGGGTTAAACAGGGATGCATTAGCCAAATTTGAATGTAATATGCCATCAGACCTGATTGAACTAGGTTTGATGGGATTAGACATAATGTATCTCTTTACACTGAGTTTTCTACTATACTTATGTATATCCATGTAGGTCTGAAATTTATTCAGCCTACATGGAGGAGCAAATTTGAGTCCTTTGTCTAATATAGCCATTTCATCTGTTGAGAGGGTAACAGAGCTCAGGTTATAAATACCATGGCCTACTACACCCTTTTTCTTTTGTTGCCTCGATCTCCTTCCTCCTCTGGTTCCTCTCTTCTTTCTCTGGGTCTCTGATTTTGATCTACCCTGGGAAAATCCCCATATTGAGGGTAAGGTCGGTGTCACCATGGTTCCTGTTGATATCCAAAATCGCGAGGGTGATCCCCTCTAGAGGGACGAGGAGGGAGGAGAGGTGGATAGTGTCTAGAGGACCCATCATTCCACGTATCCCTGTTAGGGGTACGATTATCATGATAATGATCCCAATTACCATATGGATATTGGCCATCATGGAGAGATTGGAATCTATTATAGACAGGCACTTGGTATCCCCTATAAGGTTCTCTACCAAAGGGGGTCCCAAATGAACCACCATATCCTCTATCATCATTCCGAGCAGGTTGTGGTCTATGTGTTTTGTTTTTATTCCTCCACACAGGGGATTTAGGGGGGCTCCTTTAGGGTAAGCACCACCAGGTTTAGATTTAGTAAAGGGGGGAGGGGCTCGAGAGTCCCTATTAGGTGATCTATAGGAGACTCTTCTAGATGTACGATTCACATCAGTGGGGGCCTGAGTTTGAACAAGCGATCTAGGGGGTTGGCCCACTGTCTGTCCTGTCCCTGATCCTTGACTTGCCTCCATGGGTTCACCCTCATTATTCAACAGTTTACTTTGCCAGTCAATAACCGTCCCCGTATTATAGTCCCCTACATCTCGACTAAACTTTTTCTTTTTGTTTACACCAATTGAGGGGTGAAAACTACACCACCCAAAAAAGAAATATTGAATATACTAAACTCAACTGAAAAAGGGAGGGAAAAGGAGGAGGGAAGGGAACGGAAAAGGAATGGCTAAGGAAAAGAAAGGAAGAAAAAAGGGGGGGGGGAAGGGGAAGGAAAACGGACAAAGGGGGAAGGAGGAAAGGGGAAGGCAAGGATGGTGAGGAGGAGGGGAAAGAGGGGGGGAGAGGGGGAAGGGAAGGGGGGATGAAATAGATGAAGATGAAAAAGGGGTTCAAATAATCAAGCATTATCTATAAATGCATTAATTTCAATGTCGACATTCAACCCAAATGGTCTGAGGCATTTTACCCTGTATATCCAACTCATTTCGAGTTTGGATATCGCACGCCACTTCGGGCCCCCTCTCCAGTGGCTCTTCAACTTAATGTTAACAAGTCTGTATTATCTAATTAATTATTTTGGGCGCGATATTTTCTAAATTTATATTGTTTTTATATGGTTTCACATATTTTATTGTCACAGCCCTGGTGTGACTAGCACAATTTTTTTATTACCCATATTTCACATTAGCGCAGTAAACACCCCTATTTTCTACACTTATTTATTGACACAATTTATCTGCGGCTTTTGTATATTTGTGCACCTAATTTTGTTTGGTGTAAATTTATCTTATTTCCCATTTTCCCTTTCTTCAATATTCAATATGGATGTTTTTGAGTATCGCTCTAAGAGGGTGATCAGGAAGGAAGGGGTATTTGAAATTAATGGGGATATAGAAGGTGACCTTGGAGGTCTCTTTATGCGACTTAAAAATCTCATGATTTCAGAAGTCCATACCCAATGGGACATAGCATTCTTAGACCAATATGTTAGTGATAACATGGTTCCCAGAAGCTTACGGTGGGAAGTGGGTCCCCAGAAAGGTGAACTCGAAGTGTTAGAATGGTTTAAATACTTTAATGATGCAGGGTTTAAATTTTGGGAATTTTTAGCTCAAAGGAAGAAATGTAAACTTGCCCGCTTAGACACTGAAATTAAAATTATTAAAGAGAAATTAATGCCCCATGCTAATAGTGAAGAATATAAAGAACGATCCACTAACTTGAAAAAGACTTTAGAGAAAGAAGAAATAGAACAAAAAAAGAAAAAGAAAAATAAGTTTAGTCGAGATGTAGGGGACTATAATACGGGGACGGTTTTTGACTGGCAAAGTAAACTGTTGAATAATGAGGGTGAACCCATGGAGGCAAGTCAAGGATCAGGGATGGGACAGACAGTGGGCCAACCCCCTAGATCGCTTGTTCAAACTCAGGCCCCCACTGATGTGAATCGTACATCTAGAAGAGTCTCCTATAGATCACCTAATAGGGACTCTCGAGCCCCTCCCCCCTCTACTAAAGCTAAACCTGGTGGTGCTTACCCTAAAGGAGCCCCCCTAAATCCCCTATGTGGAGGAATAAAAACAAAACACATAGACCACAACCTGCTCGGAATGATGATAGAGGATATGGTGGTTCATTTGAGACCCCCTTTGGTAGAGAATCTTATGGGGGATACCAAGTGCCTGTCTATAATAGATTCCAATCTCTCCATGATGGCCAATATCCATATGGTAATTGGGATCATTATCATGATAATCGTACCCCTAACAGTGATACGTGGAATGATGGGTCTTCTAGACACTATCCACCTCTCCTCCCTCCTCGTCCCTCTAGAGGGGATCACCCTCGCGATTTTGGATATCAACAGGAACCATGGCGACACCGACCTTACCCTCAATATGGGGATTTTCCCAGGGTAGATCAAAATCAGAGACCCAGAGAAAGAAGAGAGGAACCAGAGGAGGAAGGAGATCGAGGCAACAAAAGAAAAAGGGTGTAGTAGGCCAGGGTATTTATAACCTAAGCTCTGTTACCCTCTCAACAGATGAAATGTCTATATTAGACAAAGGACTCAAATTTGCTCCTCCATGTAGGCTGAATAAATTTCAGACCTACATGGATATACATAAGTATAGTAGAAAACTCAGTGTAAAGAGATACATTATGTCTAATCCCATCAAACCTAGTTCAATCAGGTCTGATGGCATATTACATTCAAATTTGGCTAATGCGTCCCTGTTTAACCCTCCAGGAGGATTGACTCCTTCTGTTAGAGTGTTTAGGGACGTTCTCCTTAGGGATTTAGAAAAAATCAAAATTAAAAATGTTAAACTAAATAAGTCTCTTCAGACAGGTCTGGATCAGCTATGTGAAAACAAGCAGATTATTATCCGCCCTGCGGATAAGGGGGGTGGAATTGTTATATTGAATAAAACAGACTACTTAGAGGAGTTAAATTCACTGGTTGGAGATAAGAACACCTATACACCATTACTTAGTGACCCACATCCTGCGTATAGAAGAACCCTTATCAATTTAGTTGAAGAAGGCTTCAGTACAGGAATTTTGAATAAAAAATAAAAAGCTTTTTTAGTCCCTGGTTCGTCCAGATTGCCCGTTATCTACTATTTGCCCAAAATACACAAAAACCCTATAAATCCACCGGGTCGTCCCATTATAAGTGGAATTGACTCTATTACCTCTAGAGCTGGCAAATACATTGACGGTTATTTACAACCATTAGTTAAAGCATTACCTGCTTATCTTAGGGACAGTAAACAAGTTATTAATTTATTGGGTCAAATCCCATATGAGGATGACTTATGGAAGGTCACTGCGGACGTGACATCCTTATATACAATCATACCCCATGAGTGGGGAATCTCCTCAGTCAAATATTTTCTGGATAGGGATTCAGGATTACCACGGAAACATAGGAAGTTCATCATGGAACTCCTTAAGTTTGCAACCACTCATAATTTTTTTTGGTTTAGCAGTAAGTTCTTTTTACAACATAGGGGGGTTGCCATGGGGGCTAAATTTGCCCCCAGCTTGGCTAACCTTTTTATGGGGAAATGGGAGGAGGATGTCATCTATGCTGTCGAGAGACCCCAACTTGCCCTTTGGGCTAGGTACATCGGTAACGTCCTCCTCCTATGGAGGGGATCCAAGGAGTCTCTGGATCTTTTCATGAAGTCTCTAAACATGAACGATAGGGGTATCGAGTTTAAATATGAAGCAGACCAGAAGTCAATACATTTTTTGGATCTCCAGATTAAGGTGGAGGAGGGACGCTTTATCACATCCACATATTTTAAAACTACAGACAGGAACGCTTTTATACCTCAAGACAGCTGTCACCATCGTTCATGGCTTAATGCAGTTCCCAAAAGCCAATACGTGCGCCTTAGGTGAAATTGCACTAAACTCATTGATTATAGAGAACAAGCTGATATCCTGACCAGGAGATTTCTTGAGAAAGGATATCTTGCTAGTGACCTTGAACATAAATGTTTGGAAGTGGAACAACTGGATAGGGAGTCACTTTTGGGTGACAGAAGTGTCAATACAGATGATAAGACTTCCTTTACCGTACCATTCATTACTGGCTTTTCTAACCAGCACTTTTTGGTGAAAAAGCTGATTTACAAACATTGGCACATTGTTAAGGATGATGTGGTGCTGGGACCTATACTACCCGATAATCCACAGGTGGTATTTAGGGGTGTACCCTCTTTGAGAGACTCATTGGCTCCAAATGTATGTGATCCCCCAATTAACAAACCTATGTTTTTTCAATATCTGGTGGGCTATCATAAGTGCAAAAAATGTGCTGTTTGCAACATTAATCATATCAAGGAACGGAAAACTATCAATTTTGTTTCCAATAGTACCTCCAAACAGTTCGACATGAAGGTTTTAATTACATGTTCAACTACCCATGTTGTGTACCTCCTCACCTGCCCTTGCGGTTTACAGTATATAGGAAGGACTGTTAGGGCTTTCCAAGTTAGGCTCAATGAGCATATTGGAAATATTAGAAGAGGTTTCAAGGGGCACTCTGTGTCTAGACATTACAGGGCTGTCCATAATAGGGACCCTAGTGGGACGTCCTTCGTGGCTATAGATAAGTTGAAGAGCCACTGAAGAGGGGGCCCAAAGAGGCGTGCGATATCCAAACTCGAAATGAGTTGGATATACAGGGTAAAATGCCTCAGACCATTTGGGTTGAATGTTGACATTGAAATTAATGCATTTATAGATAATGCTTGATTATTTGAACCCCTTTTTCATCTTCTTCATCTATTTCATCCCCCCCTGCTTCCCTCCCCCCTTCCCTTCCCCCTCTCCCCCCTCTTTCCCCTCCTCCTCACCATCCTTGCCTTCCCCTTTCCTCCCTCCCCTCCCCCTCCTTTCCCTCCCCTTTGTCCGTTTTCCTTCCCCTTCCCCTCCTTTCCCTCCCCTTTGTCCGTTTTCCTTCCCCTCCCCTTTCCTTCCCCTCCCCTTTCCCCCCCCCTTTTTTTCTTCCTTTTTTTTCCTTAGCCATTCCTTTTCCTTTCCCTTCCCTCCTCCTTTTCCCTCCCTTATTCAGTTGAGTTTAGTATATTCAATATTTATTTTTTGTGTGGTGTAGTTTTCACCCCTCAATTGGTGTATCTCCCCTCCCCCCCCCCTTTATCCTTATGAGAATCTATTATTCATTTTCCCAGACTGTTAGGTGGATTTATAGGGTATATTCCATTTCTGTATATGTTATTACTAAGCAATAGTAGCCAATACAGTGTGCTATTTATATTGTGTTTGATTTTTATCAATGTTTTAATTATTTTACATTTAACTTGCGAGATATTTATGTTTTCCCTGATGTGGGTGGGACGTTTTCTTGCTGCTGCTAGGGGAGGGTTGAGTTCCTTCCCTCGCATCAGAGAAATGTTTCCACTTTTTTCAGAGTCATGGTGCTGAGTGAGGTTTGAATGTACTTCACTTGTATATATTGATTGGCTATCCCTTTCGCTGCCTAGGGAGGAGGTTGTGGGCTCTCGACCCCTCCCCTTGTATGAGCGCAAGGTTACTGAATCATGTTTTCGTTTCACTATCAGGACTGTTGATACGGAAACTAGGCGTGGATGCGCCATGACTCTATCGTCATGACGACTGACACGAAAGCGAGGCGTGGATCGCGCCTTGCTAGTACTTATTGAGTGACACTTCAGTGCGTCGCCCGTGCCCTTTGAGAACGTTTGGATTAAACGAAACTAGTCAGGGCGGTGCAACGCACTGACGTCACTACCACGTGACCCCGCTAGCACGGGCGAACGCCACTTTTTATGCCGGCAATTTTTAAATTTTGTTTTACTACCCTGCTGTTTTATTTGTATACCTCTACCTATTGGGAATACATTTTTCACTGAGGTATTACACTACTGGAGTCCCTCTCCTCTTTTTCATGGTTCTCATACAAACTTGGAGGTTTGTTTTTTACTATTTGGAGTGACTGATCGTAGTAGCTGCAGTGAATGGATCAGCACAACAGACGCTAAGGACCTGCATTGGGACCATTACTCCGTGAAATCAGGTGGATGAACTCCTGTACCCCGCAGAGGGTGATATCTGCAGGCCTGTTAGACCTTGCCACAGTGGAGGTCCACCATCTCTGGTAACGTACCCATCTCTTACATACTCAATCACCGTGGTGGATGCGGTCTTCTTTGACATCTGTGGATTCTCTGGGGCATTTCTCCTGCAGCATCATCCCTCCTCTTGAAACACCTCTCAGAGTCTCCCCCCCCCTCTCTTCTAGTGTAAAGGAAATATTTATATTTTTATATATGTGTTGGACTTTTCTTTTTTTTTTTCCTTGCAATATTTTGTTTTTTGCAGTTTGGAGTTTTTGTTATAAGGACTTTTTCCAAACACATTAACTTATATGCATAATATTGTTGTTATAATTTTTGTTGGTTAATATTTCTTTTGACTGACCATTTAGTTTATGGTAATTAGTGTATATCAATGTTGAACGAACTTCTTCAATCACCCCACATATATTCTAGTTCCAATTTTATGGTTGGAATTGTGTTCACAGGTATCTTTTGACACTTCATATTTTGTGTCACTTGTTCAATTTTAACAAGTCTGTATTATTTAATTAATTATTTTGGGCGCGATATTTTCTAAATGTATTACATTAAAGCCGCAAGCAGTTTTAAATGGCTTTTTTTCCTTTAGAAATGTAATTTTGTGCAGGGACAGTTCTAAACACGGGAAACACGTGGCACTTCACAGGCATACTTTAGACACCCCCCAGGTACGATATTTAAAGGAATATTTGACTTTTTTTTTTTCACTTTATGCATCATTAAAATGACTGCTCCCGAAAAACGGCCGTTTTTAAAACTTCTTTTTGCATTGATACATGTCCCCTGGTGCAGAACCCGGGTTCCCAAACCCTTTTTAGGACAATAACATGCATAATAGTCGTTATAATTAGCACTTTAGATTTCGAACGTTCGCATCCATTGTATTTAATAGGGTTCTAACGTTCGTGCAAACTTTCGGTCCGTTCGCGGGTTCTGGTGCGAACCGAACCCGGGGGTGTTCGGCTCATCACTACTCACAACCCATCAGGTGTTTTGGGTGTAAACAGCTAGGGCACAAAAAGCCAGACTGTCCGTTGAATCCAGCCAGATAGTCCCAGTCATGGAGACAGCCAGCAAGGGGGAACCCCCACACATCCATGCCTGCGGCCCACTGCGTTGAGGAGGAAAAACATTACAAGCAGCTAACCGGGACAACTGGCAGCAACACAGGCAGACTGTCTGGGTCAATGGAAAGGTAGCCAAGGGCCTACGTGATACTGGCGCCAACATGACCCTACTACAGAAGAACCTCATCCCAGAGAGCCAACATACCGGAGACACTGTAGCCGTAAGAGTAGTGGGAGGCACCGTCTTCCGACTACCCATTGCCCATGTTCACCTGGATTGGGGGGTTGGCTCGGGACACGTGAATGTGGAGGTGATGAAGGATTTGCCAGCGGATGTACTACTAGGGAATGATTTGGCCCCCCTCGTTTCTGCTTACGCCCCGATGAGCCCAGCTGAAGCCAACCCAGTGACTACCTGTGCCCAGACCCATGCTGCTGGAACCGGTTCGCTTGTGGCTGAGACCTGGGTAAGGCTATCTCCCCCGACATGTACCTTAGATCAGTCAAAATATCACAGTCTAAAATTGGAATGTGACAAGTTGGCCAGGGAGAAATCGGAGATGCAACGACACTACGTCATGTATTATGAAATGTCCCATGGCTTGAACATTGAAATGCACAAACAGGCTGAAATTATCAAAAGGTTAAATGGGATTTGCGCCCAGGTTTTGCCTTACCTTTCCCAAGAGCATCAGCAAAAAGTTTTGGGAGCCATTGAGAGAGCAAAGCAAGTGACTGTTCCAGAACTGAATTCCATTATTCGCCCTACAACCTTACAACTTCCCCATCAGCTACTGACCCGGTAAGCAAAATGGCAATGCTGATGGGTTGTCCAGGCATTAGAGGAATGGAACTATGGACTAACTTCGGAGTCAACCCGTCTGGGGTCTCCTCCTGTGTTAGTCTCCTGCCGAAAGGGGAGATGTGTGACAGGGGTCACTTTGGGCACAGGGTGAGCAAGAAAATAATGGACATTAAGAATATATCTTGGACTACCTAAAATGGGATAGTAATATTAATCCACAATATTTACTGTTGGTTGATCCTGAACTCAACAGGTTAATTGAAAGGGCTGATGTGTTCAACTTCAATCACCCACCTGCCTGTTGTGATGTAAATGAATCTAGGATGGCTTCTGAAGATCCTTTCATTGTGAATAGTGATAATTAACTCTGTACTTGTGTGTATTGTAAAGTGGCAGACAGACAGTCTGGGGAACATAAAGGTTATGCATAGTTATTTAAGATGTAAAGGGATTAGCTAATGAACTCACCTGTTGTCTAAGAGATGTCAGAATATGTGTATTGGGAGCTCGTTTTGTAACCATTGTGTTATTTTGTGGGTGGAGTTGGACCATTGTTCATTTAGATTAATGCAGTATTATTTTGGTGTATAAAAAGAGCCTGCTCTCATTAAAGATTGTCAGACCAGTTGGAAACCTCATACAGAGTGGTTGTCTCGTCTGTGGAGGGAGAAGTATTTGTATGGGGTCTTATTCGGCTGGTTGGGGTGTCTGGTGGCTGTCGTGTGGTGGGAAAGGGAATATCCTAACGGCGTGAACCCCTTTCATACTTGGGGTGCCGTTACAATGACCTCATCATCCCCTCCCTCCTTATCACTGTAGCAAACCTGGCAGTATGCTGCAGCTGGGGGAACATGACTGCCAGATTGCTGTCCTTCTTGGGCACCCCCTCTCTCTGGGCTCACGCTACTGCCTTCCTCTAGCTGGGTACAATCATCGGAGCCTTCAAAACGCTGCGCATCCTCCTGCAGCATGTACCCAACACTGTGGTCAAACAGTTCGGGGGACTCCTCAGGAGGACATGGTGGGGCTAGGGAAGGAGTGACCGATGCCACTGAGCCGAGAGAAGAGGCCGCTTTGGCAGCTGATTTGCCAGACAAAGTACCCTGAGCCTGGGTGAGAGAGGATGAGGAGGATGAGGACAGCTTGGTCAGCCACTCTACCAAGTCTTCGGCATGTTGCGGCTCAACACGGCCAGCTGCCGAAAGAAAAGGACAAGCGTGTCCCACGGCCACGTGCTGATGAGGATGCACTGTGTCCACGACCAGCACTGTTGCCTCTAGACACAGAGCCTGCTTTCCCTCTTTTATTGGCTTGTGATTGTCTGCCTCTCCTTATTGGCCTTTCAGACATACTAATGGCCTGCAGTGAGATGTAGCTGCACAAAGCTGGGATGTATATAAATACTGATTATACTGCAGCTAGCAGAATCAACTGCCTGCCTGTATTGTTATTAGGAAGAAAACAACAGGAATTGTCTGCAGTGAGCTTTAGCTGCACACTGTGCCTAGTATACAGTACACTAATATACTGCAGCTAGCTGAATCAACTGCCTGCCTGTGGTATTATTAGTAAGAGAACACCAGCAATTGTCTTCAGTTAGCTTTAGGTGCACACTGTGCAGAGGACACAGTACACTGACTGAAAATACTGCAGCTACCACAATCACCTGCCTGCCTATCAGTATATTAGGAAGAAAATAACAGGAACAGATCTAGCTAAACTGAATACAGTGTGTATATATATTATATATATATATATTGTGAGGGGGTTAGCTCGGCAGCGGGTGTGTGTGACCCCCGGGATGGGCTCCCCACACAAAACAGGCCCAGCAAACGGAGGTTGTGGTTTTCAAAATCAAAAAGGTGCGGTTTATTTTCTATTTACAGTGACAAAACACAGCAAAGCAAAAAAAACATAACCAAAATAAATCCTGGTCAAGTTGACCTCTGACTAAACATACAGGTTTCCTAACTAACAACTGGGATCAGCCTAGTGCTGTCCTAGTCCCTAAGTCCCTGGTTTAGTAAAAGTCCAAACAAATAGCCACACAGGCTTTGCCTCACCGCACAGGGGTTCACTCTCCCTAGACAGTCCACACAGGTCTGGTTCCAGGCATGAGCTAACATCTAATGAAGCTGGGAGTTCTTATAGAGGCCTAAATGAGCTGACAAGGTTCAGCTGGTCTCCTCATCTCTGTCTGCACGACGCCCCACACTCTCCCTAGAGGTATGAGTCATCCATGAGCCCACTAGCCTTAGCTGGGCCTATACAACTCTCCACCTAGTTGTATAAGTCAGCGTAAAGCCTGAATCTGGGCGAAATATATCTACCCCCCTGGATGCAACCAGGTGACTTTACCTTCCTGCTGTCACATACCCCCCCCTCTTGTTTTAACCTCGGGGTTGGAACACCAGCAATCAGGCATTCATGTACTCGAGACAAAGCATCCACATTCCCCATTTGAACGCCAGGGCGATGCTTTACTGTGAAGTTGAATTCCTGGAGGGCCAGGAACCACCTATTCACTCTTCTATTTGTTTCCTTGTTTTGAGCCATCCACTTTAACGGAGCGTGATCCGTAACCATGTCAAAGTGCCTACCTAGCAGGTAGTACCGAAGGGAATCTAGAGCCCACTTCACCGCTAAACACTCCTTTTCAACGGTGGCGTAATTTACCTCATGGGACTTCAATTTCCTGCTGAGGTAAATGACTGGGTGCTCTTCCCCGTTCCAGACCTGGGACAATACTGCTCCTAACCCCACATCTGACGCATCACTTTGTACGACAAAGTCTTTAGAGAAGTCGGGTGAGTACAACACTGGCTGGCTACATAAGGCTTGTTTCAAGAATTGGAATGCTGCCTCAGCCTCGGGGGTCCATTTAATCATGACCGACCCTTTCCCCTTCGTCAGGTTGGTTAGGGGCACAGCCTTAGAAGCAAAGTGGGGAATGAATCGTCGATAATACCCAGCGATTCCCAGAAAGGCTCGTACCTGCTTCTTGCTGTTGGGACGTGGCCAACTCTGGATGGCCTCGACTTTGTTGAGTTGGGGTTTTATTACTCCCCTCCCAATGGTGTACCCAAGATATTTGGCCTCCTCCTGCCCAATGGTACACTTCTTGGGGTTAGCCGTAAACCCCGCTTCCCGAACAGAGTCCAGGACTGCTTGCACTTTTGGCAGATGTGAGGCCCAATCTGTGCTATGGACAATTACGTCATCCAGGTAAGCCGCAGCATACTTCCGATGGGGCCTCAGCATCTGGTCCATTTTCTGCTGGAATGTGGCCGGCGCATTCTGTAACCCGAACGGCATTCTTTTATATTGGAACGCCCCGTCTGGGGTTACAAATGCGGTTTTCTCTTTGGCCGACTTGGCCAGGGGGATTTGCCAATACCCTTTTGTGAGGTCAAGAGTCGTCATGTATCGGGCTGTTCCCAGCCGGTCGATCAACTCATCTATACGTGGCATGGGGTAGGTGTCAAATTTTGTAACTTTGTTCAACTGACGAAAATCGTTACAAAATCGCCAGCTCCCATCCGGTTTAGGCACCAACACGATGGGACTAGACCAATCACTTTGGGACTCCTCTATCACCCCTAAGTTCAGCATTTTCTGTACTTCCTCCCGTATTGCCTCCCGTCGAGCCTCTGGGATCCGATAGGGTTTTAACTTCACCCTTTCACCGGGCGGGGTAATGATGTCATGCTCTACCCCAGATGTTTGTCCCGGCAGCTCAGAGAATACCTCCTTGTTGCGAAGCACAAACTCCTTAACCTCCTGTTGTTGGGGTTGTGACAAGGTGGCTGCTATTCCAACCTCAGGAATCACGCAACCAGTTTGAGCTGGTGACCAAGTGTCTGCGACTAGGGACTCTCTATCCCTCCAGGCTTTCAACAGATTAACGTGATAGATCTGTTCGGGCTTTCGCCTTCCTGGTTGTCTGACCTTGTAATTCACTTCGCTCACTTTTTCCATTATCTCGTAGGGGCCTTGCCATTTGGCAAGGAATTTACTTTCAACCGTAGGGACAAGTACCAATATCCTATCCCCCGGGGAAAAGGTACGGGTCTTGGCTCCACGGTTGTACACTCTCTGCTGTGCCAACTGCGCTTGGGCCAAATGTTCCTTCACGATGGGCATTACCTGTGCAATTCGATCTTGCATCAGGGCGACATGCTCAATCACACTCCTGTGGGGAGAACTCTCACTTTCCCAAGTTTCCTTGGCAATATCCAACAGCCCTCTTGGGTGTCTCCCATACAGTAACTCAAAGGGGGAGAATCCCGTAGAGGATTGGGGCACCTCCCTAATAGCAAACATCAAATAAGGAAGTAAACAGTCCCAATCCTTTCCATCTCTATCCACCACTTTCTTCAACATTTGTTTTAGGGTTTTGTTGAATCTTTCAACCAGCCCATCGGTTTGGGGGTGATACACAGACGTACGCAATTGCGTCACTTTGAACAATTTACACAGCTCTTTCATAACCCGGGACATAAAGGGTGTACCTTGGTCCATAAGCAGTTCTTTACAAATACCCACCCGGCTAAAAACAAGAGATAGCTCTTTGGCTATGGTTTTGGCCGAGGTATTTCGGAGAGGGATCGCTTCTGGATAACGGGTGGCATAGTCCATTATAACTAATATGTACTGGTGCCCCCTAGCGGACTTGATTATAGGACCTACCAAATCCATGGCGATCCTCTCAAACGGGACCTCAATGATGGGTAGAGGGACCAGCGGGCTACGGAAATGTGGCATCGGGGCCAACCTCTGACACACAGGGCAGGAGGAACAATAATTTTCTACGTCCTTCATCACCCCCGGCCAATAGAATCTCTGTAATACCCTCTCTCGGGTTTTCTCTGTCCCCAGATGACCTCCAAGAATGTGCCCATGGGCCAACTCCAACACCAACTTCCTGTAAGGTTTGGGCACCACAAGCTGCTCAACGGTTTCTTCTGCCCTTTTTGCCACCCGATACAGTAGGTCCTTCTCTACGCTGAAGTATGGGTAAGTGCAGGTATTATCTGGGTTCACTAACTCGCCATCTATTTTCACTACGTTTTCCCGTGCCTTTATTAGGGCGGGGTCTTTCAACTGTTCTGTGGCAAAGTTTTCCCTGTGAACCTCAAGATCAGAAAACTCCACAGACGGTAGGTTTTCGTCTGAGGAGGTGGGCTCCTCTCCAGTTTCTTGAGTCTCCCCTGCCAATACTGATAAGGGAAATTCCGGAGAGTCCTCACCACTCTCAGGGGAGTTCTGGCTATCACATTCCGGGTACATAGGGGCACCAGTGAGGGACTCAGGATCATCCCACAGTTCCCAGAACTTCGGAAAATCCCTTCCCACAATGGCGTCATGCGGTAACTGAGATACTAAGCCCACTGGATGAGAGAGGGTACCTTTGGGGGTCTCGAAACACACTGTAGTCACTGGATACTCTCGGGTGTCCCCATGCACACAAATAACAGCTACCTTGCTATTCCCAGAGACCTCTGTTTTAACTAACTCAGCCTTTATCAGGGTCACAAGGCTACCTGAATCCAGCAATACCACAACATTTCTACCATTAACACACATTTTGCATAAATGTTTCTCAGTTCCTCGAATGGCAGTGCATGCGACTGTCGCACACAGCGACTGACGTCTGCCCGTCAGAAAGTCACACTGCATGGGTTCCTCCACAACCGGGCAATTGGCTGCAATATGTCCCGCTTGCCGGCAGCGGTAGCAAACGATCCTTCTTGCCGCCTCTTGAGCCGCTGATTTCCCAGGCTGTTCTCGCCAAACTTGGGGTAGAGCTCCCACCCTCTCACTCTCTCCACCCTCACCCCTTGGAATCCTCTTATCCGCCCCTGGGGATGGTCTGGTCTTAGGGTGGAAAGTCCGAGTGTCTCTGGAAGAGGCCGTCAGGTTCTCTGTAGCCAAGTATTTCTCCACACGATCCACAAGACCATCGGCCGTCTCTGGGTCTCCATGGCTTACCCACTTTTGGATGGCAGTAGGAAGAGCTCTCAAAAACCGATCCATTACAACACGTTCCACAATCTTTGGTGCGGACAAAGTCTCTGGCTGTAGCCACTTTCTGCTCAGGTGAATGAGATCATACATTTGAGACCTGGGGGGTTTTCCAAGCTGGAAAGTCCAGTTATGCACACGCTGAGCCCGGACAGCCAGGGTGACACCCAGCCTTGCCAATATTTCAGCTTTTAGCATCACATAGTCTTTTGCTTGGTTAGGCTCTAGGTCATAGTAAGCTTTCTGCGATTCACCAGTTAACAGAGGAGCCACCAGTCCAGCCCACTGCTCCTCAGGCCACTTTTCTCTTTCAGCGGTCCTTTCAAATGTGGTCAAAAATACCTCTGGATCATCCTCTCCAGTCATTTTTGTCAATAAACGACTCACCCCAAAGGACGCGGTATTAGTGGGACGGCTTTCCTCACTGGTCTGCGGACGTTGCTGCATTACTGCTTCCATCTGTTGTTGTAGTCTCTGCTCTTGCTTCTGCAACAGGTCTATGAAGCAGGCCTCAGATTGCTGCTGGGCTCGTTGCTGAGCCTCCAGACTCTGTTGCAAAGTTGCGTTTGTCTGCTGCTGGGCTGCAAGGCTCTGTTGTTGAGCTGCAAGGCTCTTTTGCAAACCTGCATTTGTCTGCTGTTGATTGGCATTTGCTAGAGCCAGCTGCTTCAGTATCTCCTCCATGCTGGCTTAAAAAAAAACTGCCACTGGTTCTCCACCAACTGTGAGGGGGTTATCTCGGCAGCGGGTGTGTGTGACCCCCGGGATGGGCTCCCCACACAAAACAGGCCCAGCAAACGGAGGTTGTGGTTTTCAAAATCAAAAAGGTGCGGTTTATTTTCTATTTACAGTGACAAAACACAGCAAAGCAAAAAAAACATAACCAAAATAAATCCTGGTCAAGTTGACCTCTGACTAAACATACAGGTTTCCTAACTAACAACTGGGATCAGCCTAGTGCTGTCCTAGTCCCTAAGTCCCTGGTTTAGTAAAAGTCCAAACAAATAGCCACACAGGCTTTGCCTCACCGCACAGGGGTTCACTCTCCCTAGACAGTCCACACAGGTCTGGTTCCAGGCATGAGCTAACATCTAATGAAGCTGGGAGTTCTTATAGAGGCCTAAATGAGCTGACAAGGTTCAGCTGGTCTCCTCATCTCTGTCTGCACGACGCCCCACACTCTCCCTAGAGGTATGAGTCATCCATGAGCCCACTAGCCTTAGCTGGGCCTATACAACTCTCCACCTAGTTGTATAAGTCAGCGTAAAGCCTGAATCTGGGCGAAATATATCTACCCCCCTGGATGCAACCAGGTGACTTTACCTTCCTGCTGTCACAATATATATATATATATATATATATATATATATATATATATATATATATATATATACATATACATACACACACACACACACACACACATACACTCCATACACTCCATACACTGTAACTGCAGCTAACTGACTCGCCTGCCTGCTCTAACTCAAATGAAATGACTCTCTCTCTCTCTCTCTCCCTCCGCCGCCGCAACACACTACACAAGGCCGCCACGCAGGCAGCCTTATATAGTGTGGTGCGTGCACTAAACCCCCTGAGACAAAATTGGCCAAAGCCACCCTGGCTTTGGCCAATTATGGCTCTCCGTTCTTACCGCGCTGCGATGACGCAGTGAATTATGGGCCGTGATGCGCCTCTCGAATTTGGCACAAACAGCCCATAATGTTCGCAATTCAACGAACAACTGAACAGACGATGTTCGAGTCGAACATTAGGTTTGACTCAAACTCGAAGCTCATCCCTATTGAGGACCAAAGGCTTTTTAGGAATAAGCAAGGGCATGGGAGAATCAACAGGAATCTGAGGAGGGTCCCCCAGACCCTTAAAGATGAACTGGGCATCTAGCACAGAACCATCAGACTGGGCAGAGGTCAGTGGAACCCTGAGGTCAGGTTGGTTAGAAGGTGACATGTCACAGGTGTCAAGCTGGATAGTTGAAAGACAAGCAGAATGAGGATGGATTGAACCCCTTACACAGGTTTGACTGGACGTAACAGTATTAGGGTGAGGCGAGGTTGCAGAAGGTCCTGAATAAGAAAAGGTAGGAGGCTCACTGGGCATGGGCTGGACTGGCATAACTAGTTCAGAGGCCGAATGAATAGCATAGTCAGGTGTAGCGACTACCTGAATCGCATCGCAAGGCGTATTGACTGCAGAACTTGCAGACAAGCTAGCTTGGCTGTGCGTCTAAGGGTGTTTAGGGACAGACAAAGGTAAATGGTTATGCAAACTGGAGTGAATGATCGGCTCAGATTCACAGGTGGGCTCCTCATCCAGAGTGCCACATGACCTAGAGAGTGCATCAGCCCGACTATTGCAGGACACATCCCAGAAATCACTATATGCAGTAGGAAGAGCAAAAGATATTGGGATGGTGGCAACAGGAGGTTTCTCTTTTGGGACAACCTTGGGTAGGCAGGATGAGGAACAGGATGAACTCCAAGCCAGGATCTGTCCAGTAGTCTAGTCAACATGTGGAGAATGGAGCCGTAACCAAGGAAGACCCAAAATGATAGGAGTTGAGGCCTTAGGTAAGATAAGGAAGGATATCCACTCCTGGCGGAGTGTCCCTAGCGACATCTTAACAGGGAGGGTCTGGAAGCGGATAGGACCCCCTGGGAGAACAGTGCCATCAATCGCCAAGACCACCAATGATGTGGTGAGGGGCAAAAGGTTAAGTCTCATGGACGATGCGATTTCCCAGTCCATGAAATTGCCAGCGGCTCCGGAATCCAGATATGCCAAGACCGAATGAGAAGAAGCACCAACATGAAGGAACACACAAAGAAGAAGACGAGAAGGTGAAGGTGATATTTCTGGGTCCAGTACTCCACTTTTCAGATGTATTGGACCCGAACATTTTTCTGGACAAAGAGAGCAAGTGTCACGAAAATGACCTTTGCCCCCACAGTAGAGACACAGGCCTAGAGTTCTGCGCCTAGCATGTTCCTCGGGGGATAGCCTGGTCTGACCCAGCTGCATGGGTTCCTCAGCTGGCAGGAGATGCTCCACGGGTCGAAGAGAGGGGAGCTTAGGCTGACTAAGAACCAAGGAGTGCTGGTGTCGCTTTTCTAGGGTCCTTTCCTGAAAGCGAATATTGGTCTGGTTACACAAGGAGATAACTTCGCCCAGATCAGTGGGGATGGCTCTTCCTGCTAATTCATCCTTCACTCTATCAGAAAGGCCATGCAAAAAGGTTGCGACTAAGGCCTCATTGTTCCAGCTCAACTCAGCGTCAAAATGCGGAAATTAAGAGCATACTGTCCCACAGAAGCAGACTCTTGGTGGAGACGTAAAAGGGCGCTGGAGCTCAAAATGAATAGTGTATTGGCTAAGGAACCCCCTGCAGGCCTTGAAGTCCCCAGAGAAACAGGACGGAGCTGGCAGTTGTAGTGAATGTGTGGCTGCGACTGCGACCAGAATAGGTGCAGCCGCTGATAGCGGTTGAGGTCGTTGAACTGGGGGTCCTAAGGAGGCCTGAACCTGTTCAAAACGGGAGGCCAAATCGCATCACCTGGGTCTGATTAGATTCCTGGGTCTCAAGTCTGCGGACTATGCCCTGCAACGGATCATCTGCGGGTAGCGGCACATCAGCTGGGTCCATGGCTGATCAAACTGTCAGGTCAGCTGAAGTCAGGTGACAGATGCACACCGTTGGGGTCAGGAGTGCACCGATAAGGGAGTGAACCCTATGGCTGACTGATGCGGATGGAACTCTGGGTGTATAAGGAAGGCAGGTCCACTGGAGCACTAACAGGGATCCCACAGGGAGCTAGAGCCTAAGATTCCCCAGGACGCGGAGTCTAAGATCCAGCAGGGGTTCACCAGAGCCTCTAGTGGCGAGGATGGACTGAGCTGCAACTGGATCCAGGTCGCGGCCCCCAGAGTCCCCCAGCTCACGCTCACAGTAGGCTATAGAGGATAGAGGGGAAGCAGCAGCTTAGGATACAAAAGATAGTGAGGGGATAAGCCAAAGGTTGGGGCGACTAGCAGACAAGGATAAACAAAGGACATGCCAAAGGTCAAGGTCACAAGTAGGGATGAGCTTCAAGTTCGAGTCCAACTCATGTTCGACTCGAGCATTGCCTGTTCGCCCGTTCGCCGAACAGCGAACAATTTGGGGTGTTCGCAGCAAATTCGAAAAGCCGCGGAACACCCTGTAAAACTCTATGGGAGAAATCTAAAGTGCTAATTTTAAAGGCTTATATGCAAGTAATTGTCATAAAAAGTGTTTGGGGACCCACGTCCTGCCCCAGGGGACATGTATCAATGCAAAAAAAAGTTTTAAAAACTGACGTTTTTTCGGGATCAGTGATTTTAATAATGCTTAAAGTGAAACAATAAAAGTGAAATATTCCTTTAAATTTCGTACCTAGGGAGTGTGTATAGTATGCCTGTAAAGTAGCGCTTGCTTCCCGTGCTTAGAACTGTCCCTGCACAAAGTGTCATTTCTGAAGGAAAAAAAGTCATTTAAAAGCACTCGTGGCTATAATGAATTGTCGGCTCCCGGCAATACAGAGAAAAGTCATCGATATAAATAAAAAAAATTGCGTGGGGGTCCCCCCAAATTCAATTACCAGGCCCTTCAGGTCTGGTATGGATATTAAGGGGAACCCTGCGTCAATTAAAAAAAAAAAGGCGTGGAGTTCCCCCAAAAAATCCATACCAGACCCTTTATCCAAGCACGCAACCTGGCAGGTCTGTGACCCCTCAAAGCACCATGTACCCATGTTGATGGGGACCAGGGCCTCATCCCCACAACCCTTGCCCGGTGGTTGTGGGGGTCTGTGGGCGGGGGGCTTATCGGAATCTGGAAGACCCCTTTAACCACTTAAGCCCCGGACCATTTGGTAGCTAAAGGACCAGAGGTGAATTCAGAATTTTGCACTGCGCTGCTTTAACTGTAAATTGTGCGGACATGCAATGTTGTACCCAAACGAAATGTGCGTCCTTTTCTTCCCACAAATAGAGCTTTCTTTTAATGGTATTTGATTGCCTCTGCGATTCTTATTTTTTGCGATACAAACGGAAAAAGACCGAAAATTTTGAAAAAAAATGATATTTTCTATTTTTGTTATAAGAAAAATCGAATAAACTCAATTGTAGTCATACATTTAGGCCAAAATGTATTCAGCCACATGTCTTTAGTAAAAAAAATGTCAATAAGCGTATATTTATTGGTTTGCGCAAAAGTTATAGCGTCTACAAACTAGGGTACATTTTCTGGAATTTACACAGCTTTTAATTTATGACTGCCTATCTCATTTCTTGAGGTGCTAAAATGGCAGGGCAGTACAAAACCCCCCCAAATGACCCCATTTTGGAAAGTAGACACCCCAAGGAAATTGCTGAGAGGCATGTTGAGCCCATAGAATATTTTTTTTTTTGTCCCAAGTGATTGAATAATGACAAAAAAAAAAAAAAAATTACAAAAAGTTGTCACTAAATGATATATTGCTCACACATGCCATGGTTATATGTGGAATTGCACCCCGAAATTCATTCTGCTGCTTCTCCTGAGTACGGGGATACCACATGTGTGGGACTTTTTAGGAGCCTAGCCACGTACGGGACCCCGGAAACCAAGCACCGCCTTCAGGATTTCTAAGGGCGCAAATTTTTGATTTCACTCCTCACTACCTATCACAGTTTCGAAGGCCATAAAATGCCAAAATAGCACAAAACCCCCCCAAATGACCCCATTTTGGAAAGTAGACACCCCAAGCTATTTACTGAGAGGCATGATTAGTCCATGGAATATTTTATATTTTGCCACAAGTTGCGGGAATATGACAAACTTTATTTTTTTTTGCACAAAGTTGTCACTAAATGATATATTGCTCACACATGCCATGGGCATATGTGAAATTACACCCCAAAATACATTCTGCTGCTTCTCCTGAGTACGGGGATACCACATGTGTGGGACTTTTTGGGAGCCTAGTCGCGTACGGGACCCCAAAAATCAAGCACCGCCTTCAAGGTTTCTAAGGGCATAAATTTTTGATTTCACTCCTCACTACCTATCACTACCTATCACAGTTTTGAAGGCCATAAAATGCCAAGATGGCACAAAACCCCCACAAATGACCCCATTTTGAAAAGTAGACACCCCAAGCTATTTGCTGAGAGGCATGTTGAGCCCATTGAATATTTTTTTTTGGTCCCAAATGATTGAATAATGACAAAAAAATAAAAAATATAAAAAATGTACAAAAAGTTGTCACTAAATGATATATTGCTCACACATGCCATGGTTATATGTGGAATTGCACCCCAAAAATACATTCTGCTGCTTCTCCTGAGTACGGGGATACCACATGTGTGGGACTTTTTGGGAGCCTAGCCGGGTACGGGGCCCCAAAATCCAAGCACCGCCTTCAGGATTTCTAAGGGCGTAAATTTTTGATTTCACTCCTCACTACCTATCACAGTTTTGAAGGCCATAAAATGGGGTCATTTGGGGGGTTTTGTGCCATCTGGGCATTCCATGGCCTCCGAAACTGTGATAGGCAGTGAGGAATGAAATCAAAAATTTACACCCATAGAAATCCTGAAGGCGGTGCTTGGTTTTCGGGGTCCTGTACGCGGCTAGGCTCCCAAAATGTCTCACACATGTGGTATCCCCGTACTCAGGAGAAGCAACAGAATGTATTTTGGGGTGCAATTCCACATATAACCATGGCATGTTTGAGCAATATATAATTTAGTGACAACTTTTTGTACATTTTTTTTTTTTTTCTTTTTGTCATTATTCAATCACTTGGGACAAAAAAAAAATATTCAATGGGCTCAACATGCCTCTCAGCAAATAGCTTGAGGTGTCTACTTTCCAAAATGGGGTCATTTGGGGGGTTTTGAACTGTCCTGGCATTTTATGCACAACATTAGGAAGCTTATGTCACACATCATCCACTCTTCTAACCACTTGAAGACAAAGCCCTTTCTGACACTTTTTGTTTACATAAAAACATTTTTTTTTTTTGCAA
Organism: Rana muscosa; assembly: GCA_029206835.1. Lineage (NCBI taxonomy): Eukaryota > Metazoa > Chordata > Amphibia > Anura > Ranidae > Rana > Rana muscosa. Next base: position 362,165,720 of record CM055117.1, read on the forward strand.
GAAATTATGTTGAACCCCCAAACATTATATATATTTTTAAAGCAAAGGCCCTACAGATTAAAATAGTGGGTGTTGCATTTTTTTTTTCACACAGTATTTGCGCAGCGATTTTTCAAACGCATTTTTTGGGGGAAAAACACACTTTTTTTATTTTTAATGCACTAAAAAACACTATATTGCCCAAATGTTTGATGAAATAAAAAAGATGATCTTAGGCCGAGTACATGGATACCAAACACGACATGCTTTAAAATTGCGCACAAACGCCCAGCGGCTAGAAACTACATTCATTTTTAAAAGCATTTAAAAAGCTTTACAGGTTACCACGTTAGATTTACAGAGGAGGTCTACTGCTAAAATTACTGCCCTCGATCTGACCTTCGCGGTGATACCTCACATGCATGATGCAATTGCTGCTTACATATGACGCTAGACCGACGCTTGCGTTCGCCTTTGCGCAAGAGCAGGGGGGGACAGCGGTGCTTTTTTTTTTTTATTATTATTTATTTTGCTTTTTATTTTATTTTTAAACTGTTCCTTCCATATTTATTTATTTTTATCATTTTTATTGTTATCTCAGGGAATGTAAATATCCCCTATGATAGCAATAAGTAGTGACAGGTACTCTTTTTTTGAAAAAAAAATGGGGGGTTAGACCCTAGATCTTTCCTCTGCCCTCAAAGCATCTGACCACACCAAGATCGGTGTGATAAAATGCTTTCCCAATTTCCCAATGGCGCTGTTTATATCCGGGGGGGGGGGCATTCCCTCCCACTGCTTGTAAAAGCAGTCTAGAGGCTAATTATCTGCTAGAATTGCTTTTACATGAAAGCCGGCCACTGGCTGAAAAGAATTATACCAAGATGATACCTAAACCTGCAGGCATCATTCTGGTATAACCATTCAAAGTCCAGCAACATACCAGTACGTTGCTGGTCCTTGTTGGACATGTATTGTAATCTTTTTTTTTCATGCAGCCTGTTGGCTGAACGAAAAAAAGAGATTGATCGGTGGGTATGCCCACCATTAGAATACCTCCCTTCATCCACCCACTTCAAATGATGGGCATATATGCCGAAGCATGGGGGCATCCTCCCGCAAAAAAGTTATGCCGCGTACACACGGTCGGACTTTTCCACGGGCAAGCCTTTGTCGAAATTTCGACCGTATGTACGCGGCATAAAAGGTTATGCCGCGTACACACGGTCGAACTTTTCCACGGGCAAGCCTCCGTCGGAATTTCGACCGTATATACGCGGCATTAGGAGCAAAATCGCTCCTCTGCCCCTGCTGCCCCCATGCTTCGGCATATATGCTCTTTTTTTAACTGTGGTGGTGAAATCACCTCCTACAGCGTTGGAGTCACGGCTTTATGTATCGTGGGAGCAAATGCTGTTGCTGTCAAGATAAATAAATCCGCGATGCAACTGAATGGCGTACCTGCTAAGCAAATGATGGTTAACATTAAAACAAAGTAACATTACAGTAGAACAGTAAGACCTTACCATACCATACCTGCAAAGCAAATACCAAAACAAAACCTAGTAAAAAATAAAACATTTTTTTAACGCAACCTGTGCCTAAAATCTATATATGCCGAAGCATGGGGGCATCCTCCCGCAAAAAAGTTACGCCGTATACACACGGTCGGACTTTTCCACGGGCAAGCCTTTGTCGAAATTTCGACCGTATGTACGCGGCATAAAAGGTTATGCCGCGTACACACGGTCGAACTTTTCCACGGGCAAGCCTCCGTCGGAATTTCGACCGTATATACGCGGCATTAGGAGCAAAATCGCTCCTCCGCCCCTGCTGCCCCCATGCTTCGGCATATATGCTCTTTTTTTTTTAACTGTGGTGGTGAAATCACCTCCTACAGCACTGGAGTCACGGCTTTATGTATTGTGGGAGCAAACGCTGTTGCTGTCAAGATAAATAATTCCGCGCTGCAGTTGAATGCCGCACCTGAAAACAAAAAATTACATACCTGAAAAGCAAGCATGATAAAACATTGCAGAATAGAATACAGTAAAAAAGAGCAGAACAATAGAGAGAAAATAGAGAGAGAGAGAGAGAGAACAATAAAACGACAACTAATTTTTTTTTTTTTTTTATATTTTTTTGTGTTTTTGTTTTTTACGTTTTTTCTTTTCTTTTTTACACTTTTTTTTTAAACTTTTTTTTTTTACTTTAACAACTGTAATGGTTCGGGTCTCTCAAAATGTAATGGCATCTTGGGAGACCCTGTGTAAGTGTGTCCTAGTCTGTGAAATGCTGTACCCTCCGCTAAAACTTCACTTTTGAGTGGTAGCGTTCAAAACATTCACCAAGGCAAAGACCAGGTTTGTCAGGACAGAGTGGACAATAATAACGGGTATCACGCCTAAATCCGCGCTTGCTACAGACACGACATCTTTTTTGGGGGGTTCGTTGGGTAGGGGTACTCGGGAGGAGATGCGTATAATGCCTCTCATGCAGCCGGCTTACTGCATTTGGTAGGGGATGGTGAGGTGCAGAACCGCCTGGATACAGGAGTTCTGTGACTATCTCATTCTGGAATTTTAGAAGAGATAAAGTCCCGCCTGAAGCTCTGTATAGCCAATTGGAATAAGGATAGAAACACTTTTTTGTACCAGCGTCTAGCCTTACGGTCAATTAGATACGGCACCATCAACTGGTCGTTGAGGTCCACCCCTCCCATATTTTTGTTATATTCGTGGACACAGAGGGGTTTCTCCACAACACCAGTCGCCGTACGAATTTGGACTGTCGTGTCTGCATGAAGGGAGGTAAGAAGGAAAACATTCTTATTGTCCCTCCACTTCATAGCGAGCAAGTTATGACACTTTACGCAGGCTCTCTCCCCCAGCCTAAGACGGGCATCTACAAGCCGCTGGGGAAAGCCCCGGCGATTAGGTCGCACGGTGCCACATGCTTCAATCTGATGATCAAACAAGTGACTAAACAGTGGCACGCTCGTGTAATAATTGTCCACATACAAGTGGTACCCCTTTCCGAATAAGGGTGACACCAAGTTACACACTATCTTGCCAGCGCTCCCTATGTAATCCGGGCAGTTGACCGGCTCAACCTGACTATCTTTTCCCTCAAACCATAAAGCTCCATACATAGCCTGTTGCCCTGTCACAGCACTTATAGAGCTTGACCCCGTATCTGGCACGCTTGCTGGGATGGTACTGCTTGAAAGCCAAGCGGCCAGAAAATTTAATCAGGGACTCATCAACGCAGACAGCTTGATCGGGAATAAACAAGGCTGCAAAACGTTCATTGAAGTGGTTTATGAGGGGCCGAATTTTATAGAGCCGGTCGTATTCAGGGTCCCCACGTGGACGACAAAGTTCATTGTCGTTGAAATGCATGAACCGCAAAATCTGCTCGTATCGTTTCCTGGGCATGGAGGCAGAGAACACGGGCATGTGGTCAATTGGGTGCGTGGACCAATAAGCACGCAATGACGGGAATTTATGTGTGCCCATGTTGAGGGAAAGGCCCAGAAAGGTCTTAAATTCGGAAACCGTAATTGGTTTCCAATCTTTGGCAATGGAAGGCAACTGGGGATTAGCGGCGATGAATTGACCAGCATATAAATTACTCTGGTCCACAATAGATCTATAGAGATCTTCCGTGAAAAACAGCGAATAAAAATCGATTGGCATAAAATCAGCTGTTTCCACCTGAATACCGGGTTGGGCAGTGAATGGGGGAAGTGCGGGTTCTGCAGAAGTGGTGGGGACCCAATCAGGATAGGCGAATTCTGCAGGAAGGGCACTATGGGCACGACGGGCCTGCCTTTGTCTTCTTGGTGGCAGCGGGACACTACTTGTGCTTGCCACCTCGCCAGCTTGAACTGCACTTATGGGACTCGCCACGTCACCACGTGATACTGCAGTGCTGGATGTACGCCCAGGCTGTACTAGGCCGCTGGTGCTTGCCAATTCACCAGAAGGAATAGCGGCGCTAGTACTACTCTGCTCCATGATACGAGAGCCCTGCGGTTCTTGCTCCTCAACAACCTCAGAAGATCGGGATCGGGTACGCCTGACCTTAGCAGGGACCTCAACTTCGTCATCAGAGCTATCTGACGTGGGGCCGCTGACGTCACTGTCTTCTACGGGAAGATATTCTGAGCCTGAATCTGACAGATACGTGACCTCCTCTTCACTATCTGTCATGCTCAAAATCTCGTAGGCCTCTTTACTAGTGTACCTTCGACTTGCCATTTTGGGCTCTAAATTTAGGGGTACACTAGTAAGATTCACAGGAAAAAAAGCACCTGACTGTCGTCAGCAAATATATCAAACGCTACAAAAAAAAACTGTTAGCGGTCGCATGGATCAGGACTGTCTCTGCGAACGCTGCAGTTTTGTGTTTTGTGTTTGGTAAGTGACAGTGATCGATTGATACTGCACTTGGGTGGGCTGGGCTGGGCTGGGCGGAGGGGCTAAACGCAGGTGCTAGCAGGTATCTGGGCTGATCCCGCTAACACTGCGTTTTTGGGAACCCTAAACCGCTGGCGACGCTAGTATAGATCTGATCAGATACTATACCACTAAGGGAGGTGTATGCTTTGCGCGTGGGTGTTAGCGTTACTGGCACTAACCTAACGCTGAGTAGCAAAAGTCCAGAAAATGGGAGAGACGGGAGAAAGGAAGCCGCTCAGGTGTGGAAGTCCCTGAAATTACCTCCTCCCAGCAACCAAGGGTGCAGGCAAATGCAATTGAAGAAAGAAAGAAAAGTCTTCTGGACGCAGCACTCCGGTTAAAAAGCCTTTATTCCAAAAAAAGGTTCAGGAAACCAAAAACACACTGCACAACACAGCAAACTGATCACATCTGGCTAACGCGTTTCACACTATTAAAGTGCTTACTAATAGTGTGAAACGCGTTAGCCAGATGTGATCAGTTTGCTGTGTTGTGCAGTGTGTTTTTGGTTTCCTGAACCTTTTTTTGGAATAAAGGCTTTTTAACCGGAGTGCTGCGTCCAGAAGACTTTTCTTTCTTTCTTCACTAACCTAACGCTGCCTGGGGCGACGCAGACCCTCTCTGGCGCTAAAACCTAATTGATCTCACCCGCCGGGCGATCAGGGGGTTAAACCTTTATTGGGTTATATACGGTGGGTGCCCTGATGCTATAAAAAGCAAACTAACCAACCAGCGTAACCTTTATATGGTGATCACTGGTGAAAGGGTTAACTTGGGGCAATCAGGGGGTTAAAACCTTTATTAGGTTAAATATGGGGGTACCCGACGCTATATAAAAACCTGACGGGTTACCTAAATAACTAAATAACTAACTGGGTAACCAGTGTCACCAGTGACGCTTATACGGTGATCACTGGTGAAAGGGTTAACTCTAGGGGCAATCAGGGGGTTAAAATAATATATGGGGGTACCTGACGCTCTAAAAACCTGCGGCGAAACTAAAAATAAATAACTGGCTATCTAGGGTACCACCGGCACTAAATACAGCGATCGAAAATACGATCGCTTAGTGACGCTGGCGTTAGGGGGTGAAAGGGTTACCTGGGGGTCGATCAAGGGGTTAAACCTTTATTAGGGGGGGTTAGGGGGCTACACTGGACCTAAAGGGGCCTAATCCTAACTGCCCTGCAACTTTTTACTATCACAGATGACACTAAATGCAGTGATCAGTAAAATAAATGATCACTGCAATCAGTGACACTGTGATTGGGGGCTGGGGGGTGACCTGGGGGGGTGATCTGGGGGTGACTGGGGGGTGAAATGTGTGCCTATGTGTACCTAAGTGTCAGTGGACTGTTGGTGCACTAACCTGCTTCCTTTCTCCTCGGCGCCGGAATCGAAAAGACCGCCGCGAGGGAGATGACATCACTTCCTCCTGCCTGTGTTTACATCACATGGCGGAGGAAGCATTTTCATTCGCCGGGAGCAATCACGAGGGGGTGGCCGAAATCGAATGGTCACCCCCTCATCTCTGATCGCTCCCCAACGATAAACGGCCGCTCACTGTATAGGAGGGGGGTCCGATCGGACCCCCCAACTGTACAAAGGCGATCACGTATGCTCTACGTGATTGTGCCTGTCGGTGCCATTCTGCCGACGTATATATACAGTGAGCGGTCGTTAAGTGGTTAACAAAGGGGACCCCCAGATCCCGGCCCCCCCTATGTGAATTGGTAAGGGGTACATTGTACCCTTACCATTTCACAAAAAAGTGTAAAAAAAAAAAAAAAACACACAGACACCGTTGGGAAAAGTCCTTTGTTAAAAATAAATAAATAGATTCCAGTGGTGGTAATCCACTCTCGGTATCCTGCGATGGGTGATCTCCTCTCCGGGGTCCAGCGATTAAAGATCTCTCCTCTCCAGGTCCAGGCTCAAATGATGATGTCCAGTGCAGCGAGGAACAGCAAGCATCCTGTCTCCACCGGAGACACTCGGGAATCCCGGAAGCCTGACAGGTCTCTTATGTAGCTGAGGGCAGGGCCACCCGTCACGTGACCCCATCCCCCTCTGACGCAAGGGGAAACCCGGGCTTCCCCAGTGACGTGCAGGTGACCCGCCCCCCTTTGATGTAACGCAGGTTTCCGTTGCATCAGAGGGGGCGGGGTCACCCGCATGTCACTGGGGAAGCCTGGGTTTCCCCTTGCGTCAGAGGCGGACGGGGTCACATGACGGGTGGCCCCGCCCTCAGCTACATAAGAGACCTGTCAGGCTGCGGGGTTTCCCGGGGTGTCTCGGTTGGAGACAGGATGCTTGCTGTTCCTCGCTGCGCTGGACATCATCGTTGGAGCCTGGACCTGGAGAGGAGAGATCATCCATCGCTGGATCCCGGAGAGGAGAGATCATCCAATCGCTGGACCCCGGAGAGGAGGTCACCCATCGCAGGATACCAAGAGTGGATTACCACCGCTGAAATATTTTTATTTTTAATAAAGGACTTTTCCCAACGGTGTCTGTGTGTTTTTTTACATTTTTTTACACTTTCTTTGTGAAATGGTAGGGGTACAATGTACCCCTTACCAATTCACATGGGGGGGTGTGGGATCTGGGGGTCCCCTTTGTTAAAGGGGTCTTTCAGATTCCGATAAGCCCCCCGCCCGCAGACCCCCACAACCACCGGGCAAGGGTTGTGGGGATGAGGCCCTTTTCCTCATCAACATGGGGACATGGTGCTTTGAGGGGACACAGACCCCCAAAGCATCCTCCCCATGTTGAGGGCATGTGGCCTGGTACGGTTCAGGAGGGGGGCGCTCTCGTCCCCCCCTCTTTTCCTGCGGCCTGCCAGGTTGCGTGCTCGGATAAAGGGTCTGGTATGGATTTTTGAGGGGAACTCCACACCATTTTTTTTTATTTGGCGTGGAGTTCCCCTTAAAATCCATACCAGACCTGAAGGGCCTGGTAATTGAATTTGGTGGGACCCTCACGCATTTTTTTATTTTTTTTTATCAATGACTTTTCCCTGTATTGCCGGGTGCCGACAATTCATTATAGCCGCGAGTGCTTTCAAATGACTTTTTTTCCCCTTCAGAAATGACACTTTGTGTAGGGACAGTTCTAAGCACGGGAAACAAGCGCTACTTTACAGGCATACTATACACACTCCCTAGGTACGAAATTTAAAGGAATATTTCAACTTTATTGTTTCACTTTAGGCATTATTAAAATCACTGCTCCCGAAAAAATGGCAGTTTTTAAAACTTTTTTTTGCATTGATACATGTCCCCTGGGGCAGGACCCAGGTCCCCAAACACGTTTTATGACAATACCATGCATATAAGGCTTTTAAAATTATCACTTTTGGTTTTTCATGTTAGTGTCCCATAGACTTTAACGGTGTTCTGCGGCTTCCGAATTTGCCGCGAACACTGCATAATGTTTGTTGTTCGCCGAACGTCCGAACAACCAAAGTTCGGCCCGAACTTATGCTCGGGCCGAACCGTTCACCCATCCTTAGTTGTGGTAACTTCTGGCCTGCTGTAGTAGCGGCCAGGAGCTCCAGGCGGCTGCCTGGGGCTGGATTGGTGGCCACCTGTTCAGGAATGGAGCCTCTCCCCCCCCCCCCCTTAGAGCCAGTCAGAGAAGGGTGTTGCACAAAGCAGGTAAGCTTTCCATAGGCTGTCATGGTATGTCTGGATCATTATGCTGTTAATATACAAGCTGTCAAAGTAGGTTACAAAAATCAACAAGGAGAGAGGCGCCTCTAAGAGTAGACGTATGAAAATACACTTTAATAGGCATACAGTTTATGCACTCACATTTGGTAGAAGTATTAAGAGCATATCAGTCCCAATTAAGTCAAGGTGGCCGCTCCTGTAAACTGCTCCCTTCGTCCGTGTGGCTCCGTCGCTTGCTGAGGTGGTTTCACTCCGTGTGGATAGATGCTGGCTGCTATGGAGGAACTCGGTGTAAGAATGAGGCATGGAACTCAGGGCAGGGATGGCAGCAGGGAGATGGCGTCACCAATAGTGGACGTGTTTAATGATCATGCGCGCAGCGATCATACAGCAAGCCACGCTCCTTTTTCAACAGACTTTGTAGAGGGGACGGCATAGGCTCATTATAAAAGGAAGGAGATGGGCTCGGAAAGGGAGGAACAAGATTACCAAAGGGCAGGCTATGCTAATTATACATAAGTTCAGAACGGGCCGAAAATATGCAATAGAAGCCAATGGATAAAACACACCTGCAAATGCATAAATAAACCATGAGAAGACGCTAAAATTAAGAGTTTTGAACACTATTTCTCAAAAAAAACAATAACATGACAATGAGCTTCTTATTAAAAACGGTATGTTGGGAAGAAAATAGCTGTGTGGGCCATATATAAAGAGAATGTGTCTAGAACATATAAATACATGTGAGAGTATATACATATGTAGCGCTACCCCCAGTTAAGAGAGCCGCTGGTTTGATTTAGGGCTCTGTGTACAGCACGCCAACCCCCTGCAATCTTACTCGACCCACTCTGGCATAGTTATGCCCCGTACACATGATCGTTTTTCATGCCGTTAAAACTGCCATTTTAAAAAATGGCCCTGAAAAATGATCGTGTGTATGCTCCAGAGCATTTTTAACGACGTGAAAAACGGCCATTAAAAATTCCGGACATGCTCTCTTTTTTCACGTCGTTTTTCATGTCGTTTTTTTTAACGACGTGAAAAACGATAGTGTGTATGCTTTAACGACGTGAAAAAAAACGCACATGCTCAGAATCAAGTATGAGACGGGAGCGCTCGTTCTGGTAAAACTAGCGTTCGTAATGGAGATAGCACATTCATTACACAGTAACGGACTGAAAAGCGCGAATCGTCGCTCAACAAACTTTACTAACATGAAGGGTGGCGCCATTCGAACGGAACTTCCCCTTTATAGTGCCGTCGTACGTGTTGAACGTCACTGCGCTTTGCTTGATCGTTTTTTTTAATGATGGTGTGTACGCAAGGCAGGCTTGAGAGGAAACATGAAAAAAAAACGAGGAGAAAAACGTCGGTTTAAAAAATGACATTAAAAACGATCGTGTGTACGGGGCATTAGTCTAGGGTTAACTCTTGTCATAAACAGTAGTAATTGCAAGGTGTAACCTCCTTGCAGTAAGACAACACACTGATGTGAAAGGTTAAATAGAAAAATTTTACTTTCATCAAATGGGCATAAGCAGAACAGAACACATACAACTTGCTCACAGAGCCCTGCAGCAATAAGTGTAGCACACAACAATGGCCCCACGCGGTAATCCACCGCGCGCAGCTATTGTGGTGTACGCGCCCTATGGCGCATTAAACAATCCTCTACCACCCCTCCCGAGTCAGGCCTGACATACAAGAAATCTCAGTCTTTCTCCTAGGTATTTCTTCGCATGCAAACTCTCGGTGGTGCACTTGATGAATGGTATTTGTAATCCGCAATATGGCAGTCACTTGGAACACTATACTGGGGGACACTTCAACTCTGTCCTGCTACCGGTCCCCAGCCAAACAACAAACAAATGAACGGTGGGCCAATACAGGCCGTAGGTCTGAACTCAGTACAGTCTATTGGTTTTGGGCATGTGCCCGCTCACCACTCAGGACGCGATCCCAATCCGGGACATCCACCCGCTGTGTATCCGCACACAGCGTCTGCAACGATCGGGTCCCCGATCCAACTGATGTCCTTACTCAGCAAGTCAGATGCCACCCAGGCTCCGCAGTGGGGTGGAAGGCTCTTTGGAGGTTGCACAAGGCCCCAGGCTTCAGGCCTTGTGCTGCAGCAGATCCGCACAGGAAGAAGCTGTTGCTTGTAGCGCGGTGTCCAAAGAGGCCAAGCTCCGCCTCGCCTCCTTCTTAAATAACCCCTCCCATGAGTCTCTGCGGTGGCCGACTGCACTCTAGGTGCCTAACGGGGTTCTGGGTAACGTAGTCCCGGGGCCCTAAAGGAGACCCCGCTACACACTCCCCCCACTTAAACTCTTTGGTCCCCAAAGATAACATAAACTTAAATTACAGAACGTACAACATCAATCAAAGTTTCATATGATGTTGGCAGAGGAAATTCCCACTAAAAACTAGGTAGTGAACTTCCCTGCCCACAGGTCACACTATCATTAGTGTCCTGTCTAACTGTGCCAGAGAGTGAGTTGGGGTTGCCCTCCACCAAATTAACAGTGGGAGGATCAGGGTCTTCCATTCTCCTTCTGGCAGTAACCACAGTGTCTTCCGCACTCCTCCCCATCTGTGGGTAAGTTAATCTCCTGGGAGGCTTTATGGCCCTTCGCTTCCTCTGTCCTCTTAGACTTTCTGTTGAACCAGGCTCCTCTTCTGGAACCGACTTAGGAATTTCCTCTGGTTCGGGAGCACTGGGCTCCGGAGCAGGGAAATACATGGATTCCCTTGGATCTTCTTCTGGGAGTAAGTCACAGGCACTCTCCCAAGCATCTGACCAAGAGCTGGACGGGATGAACTCAGTAACTTCTGCATTCAGTGTCTGCTCTTTGGTGTCTTCTTCAGGTGGGAGATCTATAGCTGAAGTTTCTGGGGCCTGGGAAGGCCAAAGCCAATCAAGTCCTTCTCCCTCATCTTCACTTATCTCCGAGGTCTCTGTACCCCCGATCCGAGGGGTCTGGGACCGAGTGTTTGGTCTGGGAGTATCCGGGATGAAAGTGGGCTCAGGAGAGTCCGTCACAGGGGGTATCCGAACTGCCTCAGCTAGTGGGAGTAGGTGGTTCTGATGCCAGGTCTTCAAGGGTCCCACCTTCCCTTCTGGTTTAAGTCTGTAAACGGGTAGGCCCGGCAGTCTTTTGCAAACAACATAAGGTTCAGGTCTCCATCTGTCTGCAAGCTTGTGTTTTCCAGGGATCCCCAAGTTCCGCAGCAACACTCTGTCTCCAGGTTGTAGGTCTTGGATCCTAACTTTTAAATCAAATTTTTTCTTTTTGCAAGCCCCCCTTTGCTCCGAGGCCGCCTGGGCCTGCTCATAGGCCACTTTCAAATTCCGTCTAAGTCTATCGACATATATCTTGTGGGAAGCAGCAGAACAATGGTGCCAAAGGCCAGATCTACTGGTAGTCTTGCTTCTCTCCCGAACATAAGTCTATAGGGTGAGTATCCTGTAGCGTCACTGGTGGTGCTGTTGTATGCATGCACAACTGCCGCTATGTGGTTGCTCCAATGTTGCTTCTTTTCGCTGCTTAAGGTCCCCAGCATGTTGAGCAGGGTTCGGTTGAACCTCTTCGGCTGAGCATCACCTTGTGGATGGTAGGGGGTAGTCCTTGTCTTCTTAATCCCCAAGGAATCCAGGAGCTTCCGGATCAGCCGACTTTCAAAATCCCTTCCCTGATCTGAGTGAAGCCGTTGTGGTAGCCCATAGTGTACGAAGTATTTTTCCATAAGCACTTTGGCCACAGTGGAGGCCTTTTGGTCTTTGGTTGGGAAAGCCTGGGCATACCGGGTGAAATGGTCGGTTACTACCAGAACATTTCCTACTCCACTCAGGTCGGGTTCGAGGCAGAGAAAATCAATGCATACCAGATCAAGCGGGCTTTGACTTTGCAGATGGCCCATTGGGGCAGCTTGATGGGGTAGAGTCTTTCTCTGGATGCACCGTGCACATGAATGGCAGTATTCCTCAACTTCAGCCCTCATGCAAGGCCAATAGAAACGGTCCCTAACGAGTTGGAAAGTCCTTTCCGCCCCTAGGTGGCCATGGTTGTCATGCAGAGCAACCATGACAGTCTCTCTGTGTTTCTCGGGCAGGAACAACTGCCATTTGTCTTCCAGGTCATCAGAGGGGCCCCTTCGGTAGACCACTCCCTGACGCACCTGCAACCTGTCCCACTCCTATTTCAACAGGCGAGCTTCCTTTGAGGGGTGACGCAGGAGTCTGTTCGGATCCTGATTCTCCAGGGCCTCCAGAACCAATCTCCCCATGGGGTCTTCCAATTGGTCGGATCTCAACTCCTTTTTGGACAGTCTTGGCAAGTTATCTTCCCCCAGTTGGGTTACCCCACAGTATTACTTGGGAACCCCTACTACGGTAACCCCTATCTCTTCTGCTCTTGAGCCTCCACTGACTTGGAGTTCAGCCCCTTGACAGAGGGCCCGCACCCCGTCGGGTGCCACTTGGGTCCAGTCTTCTGTACTGCAGGTGGGGACATGAGATCTTCTAGACAAGGCGTCCGCATCTCAATTTCCAGCCCCAGGCCTGTATTTCAGGCTGAAATTGAAGGCAGACAGCGCCGCCAGCCACCTATGTCCGGTGGCATCCAGCTTTGCTGTGGTGAAAAGATAGGTGAGGGGGTTGTTGTCCGTTTTCACAGTGAAGTCTTCTCCATACAGATAATCTCGGAGTTTGTCAACTACAGCCCACTTGAGGGCCAGGAACTCCAACTTATGAGTAGGATAGTTCTTTTCGGAGGGGGTCAGGCTTCTGCTCACGTATGCAATGGGCCTCAGTTGCCCTTCATGCTCCTGGTAGAGCACTCCTCCCAGACCATCATGGCTGGCATCTACGTGGAGTTCATAAGGCTTCTTTGGGTCTGCATATAGGCCAGAACAGGGGCAGTGGTTAAATTATTTTTTAACATCTGGAAGGCATCCTCACACTTCTCATTCCACTGGTCCTTGACTGACTCCCCTGGCTTCCTAGGGCCCGAGTCATCCTCTTCTCCCTCCGTCTTGAGCAGCTCATTCAGAGGCCTGGCTATCCGAGCAAACCCCTCCACGAACCTCCTATAATAGGAACAGAACCCCAGAAAGGATCTGAGTTCTGTCACAGTGGTGGGCCTCGGCCAGGAGGTAACTGCCTCCAATTTTTCGGGGTCCGTGGCCACCCCATCTTCAGACACTATGTGTCCCAGATAGTTGACTGATGACTGATAGAATTGGCATTTTTCAGATGAGAGCTTGAGTCCTTCCTCACTCAGTCTCTTCAAAACTTTCTCCAGCCTCTCTTCATGTTCTTCCAAGGTCCTCCCGAAGACAATGATGTCATCTAAGTAAACTAGGACTTCGATGAGGTTCATATCTCCCACAGTCTTCTCCATGAGACGTTGGAAGGTGGCTGGAGCTCCAGACAGACCTTGAGGCACCCGATCGAATTTGAAGAACCCCACCGGGGTTATGAAAGCCGTCTTCTCTTTGTCTTCTGGATGCATCGGGATCTGATAGTACCCGCTCTTGAGGTCCATAACACTGAACCACTTGGCTCCAGACAAACTCTGTAGAGCATCCTCTATCCTCGGAGTGGTATACTGGTCCGTTATGGTTCTCCTGTTGAGGGTCCTATAGTCTATGCACAGCCTCAATGACCCATTCTTCTTCCGGACCACCAATATGGGGGAGGCATAGGGACTTCTAGATTCTCGAATCACCCCTGTTCGCTTGAGCTCGGCGAGCTGCTCCCTCAAGTCTTTGAGGTCTGCCAACGGAACCCGCCTAACCCTTTCCCTGAAGGGCTTGTCTTCCTGGAGGCGGATTCGATGGGTGGCACTCCTAGCACATCCCACATCGAATTCATCTTGGGAAAAGATCCTTTCCCACCTGGTCAACTGGGCCTCTGCTCTCTCTTTCCAAGCCCTGGGCAGGTTTGGGTTCTCCATGGAAAGTTTCTCCCACACAGTACTCCCTCCATCTGTCTTCCTCACATCTGATGAAGCAACTAGGGTAGCTGGGCTCACCCGGCCCAACAGCAGTCTGGCTGGGATTTCCATGGGACCATCCGTGGTATTTCTGACGCTCACAGCCACTTTACAGTGAGCCTTCTTCAGGGCCCTCACCGGGACCACTTCTGGGACTACCTCTAAGCCCGAATGTTCTTCCCTTGGGTCGGGTTCCAACATGACAAAAGGGCCAGGCTGCTCCCAAGTGAGTTTCACTGTAGCTTTCAAGCAGGCCACTCTACCGGGCTGCAGCACTATCCCCCTTCTTCTCAGCCTCCAGACCTTCCCTACCCCCTCTTCCGGGGCCTTCTGTTGCAAGATCAGCCGTTGGTAGGCTGTCTTCAACATTGGGTGGATCTCAGTGACTGTGGGGTCTTTCCCTCTTGTTAGAGGGGCCAAGAGTCTTCGGACCAGATCCGTGTTGGTCCCTATTATTAGGGAACTCGTGTTAGCTCCAGGCGGTCGGGGGCACACCACAGCTAAGGTGTCGAACACTTCAGCCTTCCCGGCTATGGACGGGTCGAAAATCAGTTTTATAGGCAAATAGCCATCATAAGGGAAACTCTCTGTCCCAATTCCCCATATCTCCAACTCTTCAATCTTCTGGATGGGTAGGTGACTTAGATGCTTTTCATAAAAGTCCCGGTACAACAGGGTCACTTGCGCCCCAGTATCCAATATGGCTCTTGTGTAGACTCCCTCCACTTGAACAGGTACTATCGGGGAGGGACCCAGCAGCTTCTCTGGATATCGCTTCGACTTATTTTTTTCCACTTCTCTTTGGACTTAAGTCTCTCTTGGGCCTGGTATGCATTGATCTCCCTCCTTTTTATGGGTGTAACTACCCGCTGAGGGACACTACTCTCTTTTCTTGGGGTGCGTTCCCTCTGAGGAACCTTGTGTTTCTTCTGAGGGGTCCTGTCCACTTTTTTCATGTGTTTCTCATTCAGTTTGGAGCTCACTGGAGATGATGGGCACCCGGTTGACTCCTTCACCGGGGCCCACTGAAGTTTTCCGGCGGCTTGCGGTTATTCATCTTTTTTTTCTTTGGACTGGTACATACTTTGGCCGCATGACCAACTCCTCCGCAGTTGAAACAATTCATGCCCCCCCAATCTTGTAGGGATGCGGCCGCTGAGGTATTTGGAAACAGCTCCCTCCTCGGACTTTCCCTCTCCGGTTCCCTTGACTTCTTTTCCATCAGGGAGGTCAGTATCCCCAATACTTGGGACATCTGCGACTTCAAGGTATCCACCTCTGAGTCTCTTTCCAGGGTCATGGCCGTCCTGACCATCACCGGAGGAGGATTCACCGACTCAACTGGTTGGTTCCTTTTCTTCTCCTCCAGCATAGTTTTTTCCCCTCTGACTACTCGGATCAAGTCAGGGTACCCCAGGCTCTTCCCGTCCTGCCTTGTGCGTAGCGCCAATGCGAGAGGTCCCGGGTTCAAATCCCGGACGAGCCCCCACGTGTAGCGCTACCCCCAGTTAAGAGAGCCACTGGTTTGATTTCGGGCCCTGTGTACAGCACCGCCAACCCCCTGCAATCTTACTCGACCCACTCTGGCACAGTTAGTCTAGGGTTAACTATTGTCATAAACAGTAGTAATTGCAAGGTGTAACCTCCTTGCAGTAAGACGACACACTGATGTGAAAGGTTAAATAGAACAATTTTACTTTCATCAAATGGGCATAAGCAGAACAGAACACATACAACTTGCTCACAGAGCCCTGCAGCAATAAGTGTAGCACACAACAATGGCCCCACGCGGTAATCCACCGCGCGCAGCTATTGTGGTGTACGCGCCCTATGGCGCATTAAACAATCCTCTACCACCCCTCCCGAGTTAGGCCTGACATACAAGAAATCTCAGTCTTTCTCCTAGGTATTTCTTCGCATGCAAACTCTCGGTGGTGCACTTGATGAATGGTATTTGTAATCCGCAATATGGCAGTCACTTGGAACACTATACTGGGGAACACTTCAACTCTGTCCTGCTACCGGTCCCCAGCCAAACAACAAACAAACGAACGGTGGGTCAATACAGGCCGTAGGTCTAAACTCAGTACAGTCTATTGGTTTTGGGCATGTGCCCGCTCACCACTCAGGACGCAATCCCAATCCGGGACATCCACATGCTGTGTATCCGCACACAGCGTCTGCAACGATCGGGTCCCCGATCCAACTGATGTCCTTACTCGGCAAGTCAGATGCCACCCAGGCTCCGCAGTGGGGTGGAAGGCTCTTTGGAGGTTGCACAAGGCCCCAGGCTTCAGGCCTTGTGCTGCAGCAGATCCGCACAGGAAGAAGCTGTTGCTTGTAGCGCGGTGTCCAAAGAGGCCGAGCTCCGCCTCGCCTCCTTCTTAAATAACCCCTCCCATGAGTCTCTGCGGTGGCCGACTGCACTCTAGGTGCCGAACGGGGTTCTGGGTAACGTAGTCCCGGGGCCTTAAAGGAGACCCCGCTACACATAGTTACATAGTTAGTCAGGTTGAAAAAAGACACAAGTCCATCCAGTTCAACCATAAAAAAATAAAAAAATAAATAAAAATAAATAAAAAAATATCGTACAATCCCGTATACCCAATTCTATACCCACAGTTGATCCAGGAGGAAGGCAAAAAACCCCAGCAGAGCATGATCCAATTTGCTACAGCAGGGAAAAAAATTCCTTCCTGATCCCCCGAGAGGCAATCAGGTATTCCCCGGATCAACTTTACCTATAAATGTCAGTACCCAGTTATATTATGTACATTTAAGAAAGAATCCAGGCCCTTCTTAAAGCAATCTACTGAGCTGGCCAGAACCACCTCTGCAGGGAGTCTATTCCACATTTTCACAGCTCTTACTGTGAAGAAACCTTTCCGTATTTGGAGGTGAAATCTCTTTTCCTCTAGACGCAAAGAGTGCCCCCTTGTCCTTTGTGTTGACCGTAAAGTGAATAACTCAGCACCAAGTTCACTATATGGACCCCTTATATATTTGTACATGTTGATCATATCCCCCCTTAATCTCCTCTTCTCAAGAGTGAATAAATTAAATTCTTCTAATCTTTCCTCATAGCTGATCTCCTCCATGCCTCTTATCAGTTTGGTTGCCCTTCTCTGCACTTTCTCCAGTTCCCCAATATCCTTTTTTTATATATATATATGTATAAAAAATATATATGTATAAAAAAAAATAATATATAATAAATATATATATATATATATATATATATATATATATATATATATATAAAATAAATATATATATAAAAAACATACAGGAAAAGGGGGAAAAGGATCAATCATAGAAAAAATAAGAACTAATCATGATTAATCTATGAAAAGTAATATATGGACATATTAAACATGGTGTATAATAAATCGTATAAATTGATTTTTGAAAAATAGTGTTTCGACAAATTAAATAGAAGGAAAAAAAAAGCTAACAAATACTAATGAAAAAAGGGGCACAATCATAGGAACATATGAAAAGGAACTGTAGACGTATAATTATAGCAGACTCTAGGAGTAACAATGGATGATTATAAATTATGTTAAGATGTTAAATAGGGTACGATGATCAAAAAAATATCCTTATGTGTATAAGTATATATACACACATGTAATAAGCACATATATACGGCTGGCAAAAAAGGGGGATGGTATGAAGATCATACCCTAATGAATGGAAGAATGTTATATGTAAGGGGGACAAAGGAAATAAAAAGGACAAAGGAAAGAGGGGAGGGGGAAAAGGGGGTGGAGGGAGGGGAGGCACAGTGTCATGGTTATGCAGTAATGTTTGTCCCTCAGCCTACCTCTCCATGTGTCCTGCTTTAGAGGCCAGCCACTCTCACCTGGCTGCTTAAGTAATCTCTCCTCTAAGCATGGCTCCACCCCAGGCCCTATCAGGGAACACTATATTAACCTGTGCACTGCAAGCTAGCCGTGCTGATCAACGTTGTTTGTTAAGCTATTGTGTGTTTGGGTTCCTGTTTGCCGTTTGCTATGTCTGTCTCTGTTTTACCGATCTTGGCTTGTTCTCGACTATCCCTGTCTGCTTGTGACTAGGGATGAGCCGAACACCCCCCAGTTCGGTTCACACCAGAACTTGCGAACAGGCAATAAAATTGTTCTAACATCCGAACACCGTTAAAGTCTATGAGACTCGAACATGAAAAATCTAAAGTGTTAATTTTAAAGGCTTATATGCAAGTTATTGTCATAAAAAGTGTTTGGGGACCCGGGTTCTGCCCAGTGGACAGGTATCAATGCAAAAAAAAAGTTTTAAAAACTGCCGTTTTTTTCGGGAGCAGTGATTCAATAACAATTAAAAACTGACTGGAATTGAAAGTATAGCGTTCCAGATTGTTTGTACACCCAAGTCATATGCATAGAACACCGCACTTGGCTCCTTATGGTATATGTGATGAGGGTCTTCAAAGAGTAAGCTGAACCGGTATACTGACCGGACCAATAGGGTGATTTCACAGTTCACCAATACCACATATGTCAATCAAACCTCCATGATGGAGGAGAAGCAAGCAACAGATTAAGAGGCTGGAGGTAGATAGCGAAAAGCTGCCCAGCTGGGCTCTCACCACTTCGGTCGCTAGATATCTTCTTCCAAGAGTAATCTCAATCTCTACAGTCTCGGTAGTTTCTCCGCGTGAAGCGGCTCTAAGGCGGCTCAAAGCTACACGCAGTGTGTGGCAGCGGCCAGCTGCTCCACTCTCTAACGGAGGCTCCGGGAGGTAGTTCCTTGTGGTGTGTGTGGTCACATGACTGGTCAGGTGTTCAGATGGATGTCTGGAATGCAGCGTTCAGTTGGTTATGCAGAAGTAGGCTGCATAGTACGGTGCCAAAGATGTTGTAAATCACAGGGGAAAACCCCTTACATTTCTGGGTTGGGAGGCATGTAAAGGCCTGCTGTCGGGCCCTGCAAGGGCTACGTTTACGCATTTCGTGCACGTCCGTGCACTTCTTCACAACGATTTGGCGTTGGCTAAAGTCATATTTAAATAGGAAACAGTGTCCAATCAGATCAGCCAATGCCAAAGTGGCTATTTTATGCCATCTTGTGGTCATGTTACATAATGCAGTCATTAAAAGAACAGGTGTATGTTATATGCTTTAGGAATCATTATTTTTATAAAATGCAAAGAAAGGGAAAAGGGGGGTAGGGGGGGAAATAAACGGAGGAACACACAGAAAAGTTCCTATATATTGGTTTCCTAATTCCCCTTACATCAAACCAAGAGCGTAATAATCATATTTGTTCATTGCTGCACATGAAAAAATGGCGTTTAACATCCAATACTGGTTCCAAGCCCAGCACCAGAAGGGATCCAAGTTATGGTCCCGAAACATCCCTGTAGGGGAAGGGGGACAGGGGAAACAAAGGGGTGGGGGAGGGCGAAAGGGAAGGAAAAAAGGGGAGGGATGGCTGGGGTGGGGGGAAGGTCCATCAATAGAGACTAAGGTCTAGACATAGTCCTCTAGGTTTCAAGGAAAACACTCAGGCTCAGTTCATGATTCAAGCCTTTCGGCTGAAGAGTCCTGAGCCTGAAAATCCAAGTTTTCTCTTTATGTAAGAGTACCGTGCTAAAATCGCCTCTACGGTCTGTCAGAGAGAGGGAAAAAAAGCCCTTCACTGTCAGACCTGAAGTTTTGCCCTGATGGAAATCCTAAAAATGTTGGGCTACTGGGGTTTCTTCTCTTAACCTAATGTTTTTCAGATGTTCACCGAATCTAATGCGTAGCTGTCTCTTTGTTTTCCCCACATAGAGTTTATGGCACGGGCATTCAAGGACATAGAATATTCTGGTTGTGGCACAGTTTATGAAAGACTTGATTTCAAATTCCTGATTACTGTCAGAGTTTCTAAACGTCTTAGAGCGATCTATGTATTTACACGTGCCACAGTGGCCACATGGAAACATGACATTGATTTGAGGCATGTCGGTTAGCCAGCTTCTGTTTGGGAGCCGTACAAATTCAGATTGTACTAGTATGTCATTGAGATTTTTGGCTCGTTTGGCTACCATTGAAGGTCTATCCCTGACAGTTTGTTTCAAATCAACGGCACGTGTCAGTATAGGTCAATGTTTGGATAGAATTGTGTTCACTTGGTGCCATTAGGCCCCATAGGGGGTGATAAATCTCACCGTCCCTCAGTCTCTTGTTGTGTCTTTGTCTGGGGTAGGATTAGGTCCAACCTCATCTTTTGTCCTGCAATACTTTTTGCTCTCTTTAGAATGCAGTGGGGGTATTCACTTTCCCTGAATCTCTGATAGAGTTGTTTAGATACAGATTGGTAATCTTCCTCATCCGAACAGTTTCTACGGATTCTCAGAAACTGTCCAACCGGGATCCCACGTATCAAGGATTTGGGGTGATGACTGTCCGACTGTAGTAATGTATTTGCGGCTGTTTCCTTCCTGAAGGTGTTAGTAACCAACCTGCCTCCTTCCAGTCGAATAGATAGGTCCAGGAAAGAGATTCGGTGAGGGTCAACCACGTACGTTAGATGTATGTTCCTGGTGTTGTTACCTAACTCAACCATGAATTCCTCCAATTCACCCTAAGTCCCCGCCCACACCATCAGGACATCATCAATGTACCTTAGCCAAGAACATGCATGGCCAAGGTGCATCGATGAGGCGTAGACCACCTCCTCCTCCCACCAGCCTAGATGCAGACATGCATAGGATGGGTCCCACATTGAGGTACCACAAAGGTGTTGGTAATTTGCTCCAGAGAACTGGAAAAATTGTGTTTGAGGGCAAGTTCAAGAAGCTCAAATGATAAATTAGTTTTGTGCTCCCATTTCAGGGAAATGTTTATCAAGGAAATAGTAGACTGCCGAGATGCCCCACTTGTGTGGGATGGACGTATACAATGCCTCCACGTCAATCCCCATGAGATATCTAGCGACCGAAGTGGTGAGAGCCCAGCTGGGCAGCTTTTCGCTATCTACCTCCAGTCTCTTAATCTGTTGCTTGTTTCTCCTCCATCACGGAGGTTTGATTGACATATGTGGTATTGGTGAACTGTGAAATCACTCTATTGGCCCCAGTCAGTATAGCGGTTCAGCTTACTCTTTGAAGACCCTCATCACATATACCATAAGGAGCCAGATGCGGTGTTATATGTATATGACTTGGGTGTACAAACTATCTGGAACGCTATACTTTCAATTCCAGTCAGTAGGTTAATGAACATGCTCAAATGTACTGTGGTCTCTAAAGGTCTGTTGAGGTCCTATTTTTATGTCTGCGGATTTTGGACATATTGATTGATCCGTCTGCATCACGATTATTCCTGCTGTGGATATATTTTGCTACTTTATTTGCATCATAATTCCTGATACTTATCAATATAAGACATTAATAGACTTCACACTGGATAACCTGCAAACTATAGGTTGCATTATGGTGCCATCCTTTTCTGGATAACGGAAACTGTGTGGTTTTTTTGCCTGCAGGAGTGCTCTGCAGGTTTGTTATGGATTTAAAGGAGAACCCCGCGGCAAAATAAAAAAAATGGCGTGGGGTTCCCCCCAAAAATCCATACCAGACCCTTATCCGAGCACGCAACCTGGCAGGCCGCAGGAAAAGAGGGGGGACGAAAGAGTGCTCCCCCTCCTGAACCATACCAGGCCACATGCCCTCAACATTGGGGGGGTGGCCTCATCCCCACAACCCTTGCCCGGTGGTTGTGGGGGTCTGCGGGCGGGGAGCTTATCGGAATATTAAAGCCCCCTTTAACAAAGGGGACCCCCAGATCCCGGCCCCCCCTATTGTACCCCTACCATTTCACATTTTTTTTTTTAATTGGTAAAACACACACAGACACAGCTTGGGACAAGTCCTTTAATAAAAAAGAAAAACAATTCCAGCAATGTAATCCTTCCACGACCCGCCGATACACGCCGCCACGATCGATTCCGCCTCCATGAGAGACGGCCGCCGAATGACGTGAGACCCACCGTGACAGCTCTTTTATAGCAAAGGGCGGGGCCACTCTTGACGTGCGTGGGTGATCCCGCCCCCCTCTGACGCAACTGGAAATGCCGCGAGGTTACCCAGTGACATGAACGGGTGACCCGCCCCCTCTGACGCAACAGGGTTTCCGACGGCTTCCCCATGGCGTCATGGGTGACCCCCCCTCTAATGCCACAGAAACACGTTGTGTCAGAGGGGGCGGGGTCACCCGTCATTGCCACTGGGCAACCCCGAAGCGTTTCCCCATTGCGTAAGAGGGGGCGGGGTCACCCGCACACGTCACGGGTGGCCCCACCAGCTATTTAAGAGCTGTCACGGTGGGTCTCGCGTCATTTGGCGGATGCCTCCCATGGAGGCAGATCGTGTCGTGGCGGCGTGTTCCTCCGTATCCCGGGACGAGGAAGGATTACATCGCTGGAATTTTTTTTCTTTTTTAACCTCTTCAATACCCACCCATAGTCATATGACATCCACAGATGGGATCTCCCATCCTGGGTGGGTGTCATATGACGTCCTTGACTTTGTGGGTTGATATTAGAATAATGCCTGTAGCTAGAGGCATCATTCAGATATCATTCTTTCATGCCGGCGATTCTGTGCACGATAAGAACGATCATAGCGGCAGTTCCGCCTCTTGATCGTTCTTATAGGCGACGGGAGGGGACACCCCCCCTCCCGCTGCCATCCGGTGCTTCTCCGAGCTCTCCCGTGCCATCGGGGGCCTGGAGAAAGACTCGTCCAGCACCGGATGAGGAGCATAGAGATTTCTGGTGACCAGATGGTGACCGTCGGAGGCCTGGGCACAACATTATGACGTCATGCCCGGGTACCCGGAAGTAAACAAAGCCACATTTGCGGCGGTAAGCATGAGATTGGTGAATTTTTTTTCACAATCTCATGCTTTCCAGCCTGGAGAAGAGATGTGGGGTCCCCTTAATGTTCATACCAGACCTGAAGGGCCTGGTATGGAATTTGAGGGGACCCCCACGCAACTAGTTTTTTAAATTTTGGTTCGGGATTCTTCTTAATATTCATACCAGACCCAAAGTACCTGGTAATGGACTGGGGGGGGGGGGGCCATGCCGTTTTTTTCTATGACTTTTATCTGTATTGCCGGGACCCGACAATTCATTATAGCCAAGACTTATTTTTCCTTTAGAAATTACATTTTGTGCAGGGACTGTTCTAAAAACGGGAAACATGCACCACTATACAGGCATACTATAGACACCCCCCAGGTATGAAATTTAAAGGAATATTTCACTTTTATTGTTTCACTTTAAGCATTATTAAAATCACTGCTCCAGAAAAACGTCAGTTTTTTAAAACTTTTTTTTGCATTGATACATGTCCCCTGGGACAGGGCCCAGGTCCCCAAACACTTTTTATGACAATAACTTGCATATTAACCTTTAAAATTTGCACTTTTGATTTTCCACGTTCGTGTCCCATAGACCTTAACGGTGTTCGCGTGTTCAAACAAATTTTTTGCCTGTTCGCATGTTCTGCTGCGAACAGAACCGGGGGTGTTCGGCTCATTCCTACTGCTGAGGAGACATTCGTAGAGAGAAGTAATTATTGAACAGGGGGTGGGGGACCAATGGGTAGAGGCCTTCACCCACCCCATTGTCAGGCTGTGTGTTAGGGTGATCTTGTTGGGGTCGACAGCATATTCGTGAGAGTATCTGAGGCGGAGAAGCGGAGCCAGATGGACCACAGTACCTTGTATTTATCAAAGGTGTCAGTGTCAAGAGCCAACATCTCCTCCATTCTCATGGTGTCATTCATAATCGAGACCCATCGTGACAAGGGAGGAGTGGTGGTTGTCTTCCAATATGATGGGATGAGCTGTCTCACTGAAGACATAAAAAAAGGAGGAGGTTCCGTTTCTGCGATGTTATAGACCCAGGGAGTATCGAGAGAAGGGCAATCTTAGGGGAAGGCGATAGCGTTTCATCATGAATTTTACTATAGCATTCAAATACCTGAGTCCAGAAGGGGCGGATCCTCTCACATTCCCACCAGACATGTAGATAGGTCCCTGTAGAGGAATTACATTGCCAACAGGAGGCTGGAGTGGATGGGAAAACCCCACGCCCTGGGGGAAAGTGGGGTTGTCAAACAGAGAGGACAACAGGGAGGGGTCGGAGGACAGAGTGGAGAACAAACCCCTGTTATACCCGAGTCTAAGAGATGTGAGTGTTAGCGGTGAGGGAGCGGGTAAATGGGCAAGGTTATTTCTGTACCCCCATAGAAAAGCCCAGAGGTCTACAGGGGCTAAGTCCTGCTTTATCGTTACAGAAGCCTTCAGGAAGGGATGGGGAAACAGGATTTTTTTCTCAGCGGCATATATTTCCCATTTTTGATTAGCAGTTTCATTTTTCTAAATATAGCATATATTTACTGATTTGGGGGATTTTCCATGTAGTTGCGTTCTTTCAATACCTGCTCAAATTGACCTAAAGAAATTGTTAGTACCAGTTTAATCACATAATATATTTAATTACAATACAGCAGTGATAGGGTCTATCTCCCATCTATCGCATTAATTGCATGATTTGTAAATATAATTCATATGGTTGCTTAAACCGTGGTTCATGGCATGTTTGTAACATGTATTTTATTGTCTTGTCCAGTCGTTCGGTCCTCTCATCCTGCACCTTTGTCATACAACATCGCTCCCTTTACTGCTGACCTCCAGGCTGGAGCGGCGTGGGGAATATGCGGCCGCCAAAGCCATTGGGGATTGGCTCACTCCCTCCCAATCCAGGGAAAGGAGAGAATGTCCAATGGCAACCTTAGAGACATCTTCCATCTGATCTCATCTGCAGTACTTCCATCCTTCTCAGCACCTGGGGAACGCCAGTAGTCTCCGGGTGCGCATAGGGTGTACACATTTGGCTGGCACGCGTGACTTCAGACGCCGTCTGCATAGCGCGTGAGCGGGGTGAACACATAAGCGAGGCCCAGACTTCACTCCTCAGCTGTCTTTGAGGTATTCACCTACAATCTTCCTTATCTATATTCAGTTTGTTGTGTCAGGCTGGCCCATCAGTAATCTTATTTTATCTTACTTTATTGTTATAGAACCATTCCTGGCTAATCTCAGGCTACTTCACAAGCTCTATGAGATCCTATGTTTTGAGCATCATATAGAAATCATCTCCCATGTATAAAACCAGTGGGATTTAAGGTATTATTATAGCACATATGTGCTTTTATTTACAATATAATATTGTGCATTATTGTGGCACCTTTAGCCCGAACCTGTCAGGAAATTTAGTATTTCTTTATATTCCCTTACATCGTTTATAGATTCAGTATTCAACCAAAGCATTCTGCATCCAGTTCATGTAGGCACCCCATTTCATGTTATCATAATACCATTATTACCCATGTAAGTATTTACTGTCATGGATATGCATTAATGTCTGTCTGCCATCTTACCTTCCTCCTCATGTGTTCATCTAGAGACCAGACCTCCTTCACCTGGCTTCCTTTATAATCTCCTCCCAGCCTGACTCCACCCCAGGCCCTATCACTGAACACTATATTAACCTGTGCACTGCAAGCCTGCTTTGCTGATCAACGTGTTTGTTAGGCATTGTGTGTTTGGGTTCCTGCCTGCCGTGTGCTACGTCTGTCTCTCTGTTACGTTATTGGCTTGTCCCCGACCATCCCTGTCTGCTCGTGACCCTTGACCTTCAGCTCGTTCTTCGTTATCCTTGTCTGCTTGTGGCCCCTGACCTTCGGCTTGTTATTCGGTTCTCTCTATCGTGTGCTGCTGCTTCCCCTTATCCTACGGGGCGTGAGCTAGGGAACTCCAGGGGCCGCGACCTGGTCCCAGCCTGCAGCGTAACATCCTCACCACTAGAGGCCCTGGAGAAGACCAGCTGGGTCTTAGACTCCGCGCCCTGGGGAATCTTGGCTCTCGCTTCCGTTGGGATCCCGGTTGTGCTCCTCTGGTCCCGCTTTCCACAACCACCCAGTTTCCTATCCACAGAAGCCAGCCATAGGGTTCACTACCTCGCGGTGCACTCCTGTCCCCCTACGGTGTGCATCTGTCACCTGGCCACAGGTGACCCTGACAGTTTGATCAGCCATGAACCCGGCTGACATCCCGCTTCCCGCGGATGATCCATTGCAGGGCATAGTTCGCAGACTTGAGACCCAGGAATCAAATCAGACCCAGGTGATGCGATTCCTCCAGGATCTGGCTTCTCGATTCGAGCAGCTTCAGGTCTCCTTGGGAACCCCGAATCCGCAACCCCAAGTACAACCAGCGGCTGTACCTATCGCACCAGTCGCAGCCTCACACTCACTAAGATTGCCAGCTCCGTTCCGTTTCTCTGGGGACTCCAAGGCCTGCAGGGGGTTTCTCAGCCAATGCACTATTCATTTTGAGCTTCAGCCTCAAAGCTTCCTATCTGACCGGGCTAAGGTAGCCTATATCATTTCCCTCCTCTCCGGTGAAGCTTTGGCCTGGGCTGCCCCCCTGTGGGAGAGGAACGATCCGGTGGTTTCCAGTCTGTCCGAATTCTTGAAGCTCTTTCGTAATATCTTCGAAGAGCCGGCTCGGGCTTCTTCAGCGGCTAGTGCTGTCTTACGTCTTCGCCAAGAATCTAGTTCAGTGGGGCAATATGCTCTTCAGTTCCGTATCCACACAGCTGAATTGAGCTGGAATAATGAGGCCCTGGTCGCTACCTTTTTACATGGCCTCTCTGACCGAGTGAAAGACGAATTAGCGGGAAGAGCCATTCCCGTCGGTCTGGACGATGTCATTTCATTATGCAACCAGATCGACATTCGTTTTCAAGAGAGGTCCTTAGAAAAAAGACGCCAGCACTCTCTGGGTCCTAGCCAGTCTGAGCTCCCCTCCCTTCATTCCGTGGAGCATCCTCTACCTGCTGAAGAACCTATGCAGCTGGGCCGGACCAGACTAACCCCCGAAGAACGTGCTAGGCGCAGAACTCTGGGCTTGTGCCTCTATTGTGGGGGCAAGGGTCATTTTCGTGACTCCTGCTCGCTTCGTCCGGGAAACGCTCGGGTCTAATACATTTGGAAGGTGGAGTATTGGACCCAGAAACATCACCTTCTCGCCTGCTCTTGCCGGTGTCCCTTCATGTAGGCACTTCTCCTCAGTCAACCCTTGCATACCTGGATTCCGGGGCTGCCGGCAATTTCATGGATTGGAGAACTGCTTCTTCTATGAAGCTTACCCTTTCACCTCTCACTACCCCATTGGTAGTCTCGGCAATTGATGGCACTGTTCTCCCAGGGGGCCCTATTCGCTTCCAGACGCTACCCATTAGGATGTCGGTAGGGATTCTCCACCAGGAGTGGATATCCTTTCTTATTCTACCCAAGGCCTCTACCCCAGTTGTATTGGGCCTCCCTTGGCTACAGCTCCACTCTCCACATGTGGACTGGGTCTCTGGGCAGATCCTGGCCTGGGGTTCCTCATGTTTCTCGTCGTGTCTTCTCAAGGTGACCCCCAAGGAGAGTCTTCCGGTTGCTGCCACTTCTGTTTCTTCTGATCTTCCCGCCGCATACAGCGATTACCGGGATGTGTTCTGTAAAAAATCAGCTGAGGTGCTTCCTCCCCACAGGTCTTTTGACTGTGCTATTGATCTTGTCCCCGGAGCAACTCTACCCAGGGGTCGTACCTACCCTCTGTCCATCCCAGAGACCCAGGCCATGTCGGAGTATGTAGCAGAGAATCTGGAGAGAGGGTTCATCCGGAAATCCTCATCGCCTGCAGGGGCAGGGTTCTTTTTTGTTGCCAAAAAGGATGGTACCTTAAGACCCTGCATCGATTATCGGGGTTTAAATGCGGTTACTATTAAAAATCGATACCCCTTACCCTTAATATCTGAGCTATTCGATAGGTTGAAGGGTGCCTCCATTTTCACCAAGTTGGATCTCAGAGGCGCGTACAATCTCATTCGAATACGGGAGGGTGACGAATGGAAGACTGCATTTAACACTAGAGACGGGCATTACGAATATCTGGTGATGCCTTTTGGTCTGTGTAATGCTCCAGCCGTGTTTCAAAACTTTGTCAATGAAATCTTCAGAGATCTGCTGTACCAGTTTGTTGTCATCTATCTGGATGACATTCTGATCTTTTCTGAAAGTCTGCTCGTCCACAGAAACCATGTCCGCACTGTACTTCAACGTCTTAGAGAGAACAATCTCTATGCCAAGCTGGAGAAATGTTCCTTTGAATGTTCTGAGGTCCTGTTTTTGGGGTGCTTTGTCTCATGTTCGGGGCTTCGTATGGACCCTGGGAAGGTCTTGGCTATCACCAACTGGCCTCTTCCTGCTAGCCTCAAGGCCACACAGCGCTTTCTTGGCTTCACTAATTATTATAGGCAGTTCATAAGGAATTACTCTTCCATTGCCGCGCCTATTATCGCTTTGACCAAGAAGGGTGTGAATGCCAGAGACTGGCCTCCCGAAGCTGTCTCTGCATTTCACAACCTGAAACAGGCCTTTGTTTCTGGCCCCCTCTTGAGGAGACCAAATCCTGGGAATGCATTTTTTATTGAAGTGGACGCTTCCTCAATGGGGGTGGGAGCTGTGCTTCTTCAAATCTTTGAGAAGAGACGCCAACCATGTGCGTTCTTCTCCAAAAAATTTTCTCAGGCAGAGAGGAATTATGCCATCGGTGATCGGGAACTTCTCGCAATTAAATTGGCGTTAGAGGAGTGGCGTCATCTCTTGGAGGGTTCCCCTCACTCCATAACGATCTTTA
This sequence comes from Rana muscosa, assembly GCA_029206835.1. Taxonomy (NCBI): domain Eukaryota; kingdom Metazoa; phylum Chordata; class Amphibia; order Anura; family Ranidae; genus Rana; species Rana muscosa. The sequence goes on from CM055117.1 coordinate 362,194,606, forward strand.
CCGATCACAAGAATTTACAGTATCTACAGAATGCTAAACGTCTGAATCCTAGACAGGCCAGGTGGAGTCTCTTCTTTGCCCGTTTTAATTTCACGATTACCTACAAACCTGGTTCCTGCAACGGTCGGGCTGATGCGCTCTCTAGGTCATTTGACACTTTGGACGAGGAGTCCGCCCCTGAACCTGAGCCGATCATTCCCACCTCATGCATTGTTGCCCACTCTACCACCCTGAAGTCTAAAATTCCGCCTGGTAAGACCTTTGTCCCCACTGAGCTAAGAGCTAAGATCCTTCGTTGGGGACATGATTCCAAGGTGGCAGGGCATTCTGGATTCCTCCGATCCTTCCTACTCATCAGTCGTCACTACTGGTGGCCTAATCTCCGCTCAGACGTCAAAGACTACGTTAAAGCTTGTCATGTCTGTGCTCAGTCCAAATCCTCCACACAAGCTCCTGCTGGTCTCCTCATGCCCTTGCCTATTCCTAAGGAACCCTGGGCCCATATTGCCATGGATTTTATCACCGATCTCCCACTGTCTGAGAATAATACAGTCATTTGGGTGGTAATCGATCGATTCTCCAAGATGGCTCATTTTGTTCCTCTTCCTGGTCTTCCTTCTGCCCCTGCCTTGGTTCCCATTTTCATTCGAGAAATTCTCCGCCTACATGGGGTCCCTTCTCATATTGTTTCCGACAGGGGAGTCCAATTCACGTCTCGTTTTTGGAGAGCCTTTTGCAAATCCCTCAATATTGTCTTGGATTTTTCTTCTTCTTACCATCCCCAATCCAATGGACAGACTGAGAGGGTTAATCAGGAGTTAGAGGTCTTTCTTCGCACCTTTGTGTCTTCTCACCATGACGATTGGTCCTCTCTACTCCCGTGGGCAGAATTCTCCCATAACAATCATGTGAATACCAGTTCGCAGAAGACACCCTTTTTCACAGTTTATGGAAAACACCCTCAACTTCCTCTTCCTATGATCTGTTCTCCAGACATTCCAGCTTTGGCTTCGGTTCAGGAGTCTCTCAATTCCGTTTGGGGTCACGTTCATGATTCCCTCCGGGCAGCTGCTGAAAAATTCAAAGGCTTTGCCGACCGCCGCAGGCGTAAACCGCCTTCTCTTCAGCCAGGGGACAAAGTCTGGCTCTCTACCAGGAACATCAAGCTCCGAGTTCCTTCTCTGAAGTTTGCTCCAGGATTCATCGGTCCATACACGGTAACTGCTAAACTGAATCCGGTTTGTTTCAAACTCCAGATTCCTAAGAGCCTTAAAATCACTAACTCCTTTCATGTTGCTCTTCTAAAGCCTTTAGTCCTCAATAAATTCTCTCGTCCTCTTCCTACCGTGGCGCCTGTCTCGGAGGATAATCAGGAGTACGAGATCAGTCAAATTCTGGACTCCCGACTCTGTAAAGGCGTTCTTCAGTACCTCGTTCATTGGAAAGGGTTTGGTCCTGAGGAGAGGTCTTGGATCACTGCATCTGAGGTCTTTGCACCTCGTCTGTTAAAGGAGTTTCATCTGAAGTTTCCCTCTAAACCTGGGCCCAGGCGGGGAAGGGGGAGGCCTCGTAAGAGGGAGGGTACTGTCATGGATATGCATTAATGTCTGTCTGCCATCTTACCTTCCTCCTCATGTGTTCATCTAGAGACCAGACCTCCTTCACCTGGCTTCCTTTATAATCTCCTCCCAGCCTGACTCCACCCCAGGCCCTATCACTGAACACTATATTAACCTGTGCACTGCAAGCCTGCTTTGCTGATCAACGTGTTTGTTAGGCATTGTGTGTTTGGGTTCCTGCCTGCCGTGTGCTACGTCTGTCTCTCTGTTACGTTATTGGCTTGTCCCCGACCATCCCTGTCTGCTCGTGACCCTTGACCTTCGGCTCGTTCTTCGTTATCCTTGTCTGCTTGTGGCCCCTGACCTTCGGCTTGTTATTCGGTTCTCTCTATCGTGTGCTGCTGCTTCCCCTTATCCTACGGGGCGTGAGCTAGGGAACTCCAGGGGCCGCGACCTGGTCCCAGCCTGCAGCGTAACATCCTCACCACTAGAGGCCCTGGAGAAGACCAGCTGGGTCTTAGACTCCGCGCCCTGGGGAATCTTGGCTCTCGCTTCCGTTGGGATCCCGGTTGTGCTCCTCTGGTCCCGCTTTCCACAACCACCCAGTTTCCTATCCACAGAAGCCAGCCATAGGGTTCACTACCTCGCGGTGCACTCCTGTCCCCCTACGGTGTGCATCTGTCACCTGGCCACAGGTGACCCTGACATTTACCAAAGGGAACAATTTTTATTATCAGTTTTCTCTCTATATATTCTTTTAATTCCTTACTTATATATATTTTTCAGTTATCTGGTGCACCCCCATATTTCGTATACACGCCTCTCCTGTTGGCCATTCGGCCATCAGTCTTTTTGGGTGTTCCATCATCCCCATCAAGGTGGGGGTTGTCTTGGCTGCAGTGTTGTAGGCCTGGAACGACTGGGCAAGGCATTTCTCTAAAACACCACTAGTTGGTGAGTTTCTATCAGTTCAGGCATGTATTACAGTTTTAGTTAATAATAAAAAATCATTATTGTTGTATTTTGTTTCAAATCTAGAAGCTCCTGAGGAAGCGATTTCCTTATAATCGTGAAACATGTTGAGCTAATTTTAGCAATTCAAGAACTACGTGGACACCTACTAAGGAGATACTCTTTCTCGTCACACCAGCGTGGGCATCTTTGTTATATATCCCCGCAGCAAGTGCAATACTTTGATATAAGTATCTTCTTTGGTCTATCACGTGGTTCTCTGTTTTAATGTTTTCTATTGTGTATTCCATTCGATGCATTTTATGGGGAAAAAAAATTGTACTACTCTATGTAATATTAAACAACTTTTGTTAATTTTTTATGTGCCTACAAAGTCCATTTTCTTTCTCTATATGTTTAATTCAATTACTGTAGGACGTGGCACAATCGTTATCTAGGGTGTTGATTACCACCCAAGGGCATCTGTAATCAAACTATCCGCCATAAGATATCAGATGGGTGGGGGGGGGGCAGTGGCAGGCAAGTCAGGCATCTCATAGGTCAGCAGCTCTTGGCAGGGAAAGTGGAGCCAAGGGAGGCATAGAAAGAGAGAAAGAGGAGGAGAAGACAGGGAGAGAGGGAAGGAAAGAAGAGAAAGCAAACAAAAAGGAGAGGAAAGGAGAGTGACGTAAGTCGGTGGGACCTTAAACATATATGAACATTTGTCTTGGTCACAGTCACCATCCCCGGATCCGAGAATGGTAAGCAGGAAATATGGAGTGAATTCACTTGGGATCAATGGGAAAGGGGACCAACAGGTCAGATGTAGTAAAATTTTAACAGTAACAAAAAGGCCACTAGGTGGCTCCAAAGAATGACAAGTAAGGGATAAAAAACCTTACAGCGTTATATACAGCAGTATACCACACAGTGCCCATGATGGCATTGAAAAAAAAATAAAACCTTTAAGTGGGGGTGTGGGGAAAACATGTACATTGAAGTGTTAGAAAGACATTGCACATAAGGAGGCACATGTGATGAGCGGATTAACCAGAGCAACCTGGAAGGAAAGAGTGAAAATAATATGAATGGAACACGGATAACAGTCCAGGTCAGTGGGGGCGCCCGGGCGCCGCCCCCCTTCCCCCAGGGAGTAAAAAAAAAAAAATATTTAAACATGTCCCTTTAAGATTTTTTTTTTAAAAAAAAGGTCCTTATGTGCACTGCATCTGGGCGCTGGGCGCAGTGCATTATGGGAAGCGCCACGTCTATGCAATCACGGGATTGCAGACGAGGCGCTTCATTTGCAGCCAAAAACTCGCTCTGTGGCGCTGTCGATCGCGCCACAGATTCCGGTGCGATGGATGGCCGGGCGGGTGCACACTGAATATACTTATTTCACCACCCTAGGTGGTTAGTGATTGGCTGGTCCATAGGACGTATGGCGGTGCTTTTATTGGACCAGCCAATCACTTCCGGTTTTCTGAGTGACTCATCCTGGCTGAGTGGCTGGTCTGCACACGAGCAGAGGAATCGGCCGGTGATCGGGACACTTTACTGAAGCTGCTAGCAGGTAAGATTAAGCAGAGCACACGTGTGTTGTGCTCTCAGTCAAACCTGCAGCAACTGCCTGTGTAGTGGATCTCGGGAGGAGGAGGAGGGAGAAGCTTTTAGCACATTCCAGGGACAGTACATCTGGATGGGGCTGCTAGTGTTCAGTGTGTGGCAGGTAGGGGGAGGGGCAGCCTGGCACGCAGTGGATAAGATAATGTTATGCTAGTTGGTAAGGCTGTCCTCTCCTCTTATCCAGCTGCATTTACTCCCAGTCTGAGAGCAAAGATCAGATCTCCCTGGCAGGGGGGATCTGATCATACTGGATGGCATGGTGACATTGTGCTAGGAGGAGGGGAACACAAGCTTCCTTCACTGTACACTGATCTGTGCTGGATAAGAACACTGACAGGCAGATCTACCATCTCCTGATCATTAAATATCTCCTTCCTTGCTGCATCCATCCCCATCCATCCACCCACCCCATCCACTGCATCCATCCACCCACTGTATTCCACCCACCCACCTCATCCATCCCATCCACCCACCCCATCCATCTATTCTACCACCCCATCCATCCTACCACCACATCCATCCACTCATTCCATCCACTGCATCCATCCACCCACCGTATTCCACCTCATCCATCCCATCCACCAACCCCATCCATCCACCGCATTCCATCCATCCCATCCTTACAACGCATCCATCCATCCACCCACCCCATCATCCATCCATCCCATTATCCATCGGCCATCCACCCACCCATCCACCTATCTATCCATCCACCCCATCATCCATACACCTATCCACCTATACATCCATCCACCCCATCATCCATCCACCTATCCATTCACCCACCCATCCATCCATCCCTTCATTCACCCACCTATCCATCCATCCCTCCATTCACCCACCTATCCATACCATCTATCCTCCACCCACCCCATCCATCCATCCAGCCAGACAAGCTTCCTTCACTGTACACTGATCTGTGCTGGATCAGAACACTGACAGGCAGATCTATCTCCTGATCATTAAATATCTCCTTCCTCGCTGCATCCATCCATCCATCCTATCCATCCAATCCATCCATCCACCCACCCACCCAATCCATCCATCCACCCACCTATCCAGGCGTCCACCCACCTCTACATCCACCTACCCATCCATCCACCTACTCACCTACCTGTCCATCCATCCATGTACACCCCTTCATGCTGGTTGTGTATATCCTGGCTATCCCTCCTGTTTCATATATGAAAGCAGTTTATTTCTTGGTATTGTCCTAAAGCTGACCATACTCTGTCCAATCCCCTTTTTCATCAGACCATACACAATACAGTCTGTGCAATCTCCTATAGACCTGCCAAATATTATGTAGTGCGAGAGCCTGCCTTAGGGGGGGTGCGAGTGAGGGGGCCAGGTCTGTTTTGCGCCCCCCCTAAAATTCTGACCACCAGCCGCCACTGGTCCAGGTCATAGGACGAATGTACATTGAGGAAAAAACAATAAAAGAACGAGAAAGTCAAAAACGAGCATCAAAAGTAGATTAGTAATATGCAGGGGAGGCAGACTGCAGAAGGGTTGTGCCTGCGAATGCACTGGGTTGTCACAATGGGGAAATAACCAGAATATTTTTCCAGGCAGGATTCAATCGTTGGGAACCTGCGGAGACATAGGTCTGGAGTTGCTTTTGCGGCCCTGTTTCTGCCATTGTGTGGCAAAGGGTAAGCCAGGGGTAGTTGGTGTGAATGGCCAATCTGGAAGAGAGACTCGTGGGAGCTCCAGCGTGCTGAGGAATGAAGGGAGGTCTCCCAGGGTGCGGAAGATGGCGGTTTTGCCCTCATGGTGTACCCGGAGGTGGAAGGGGAATTGCCATTATTATTTCATCTGGTTGGAATGTAAAAGCTGTGTAAGCGGCTTCAATGCTTTCCTCATCGCCAGTGTCTGACATGAAAGATCTGGGAGAAGCATCACGGGGGTGTCGTTAAAGAGGATAGTGTTCTGTGAGCTGGCAGCTCTTATGATGTCCTCCTTGATCCTATAAAAGTGGACCCGGCACAGGGTATCTCGCACAAAGTAGAGATCAGGGGTCCGGGGGACTGAGGTCCAGTTCAATGGGGTCATCTTTGGGGCGTTGTAGTAATTAAAGATAGCCGTCACAGCTGCGGGCAGATTTTTGGGGCCTACGGTCTTAGGGATCCTACATATGCAGATTTTTTTGCGACAATTGCAGTTTTTGTCGACTTGTTGGTAGGAAAGCTGCTGCAGCATGACGGTGTGAGTGTTAAGGATTTTGTCATGAGCCTGCACAGTGTTGCTGAGGCTATCTGTGGAATTTTCGATGTCCTCAAAGCGAGCTCCCATGTCCTTTTTAAGGACAGAGATTTCCTTTTTGTATGCTTTTTTAATCCTGTGGACAAAATGCTCTAAGTCTGCTTTAGTGTGCAGGGATCTAATATAGCTGTGCAGGGACCTCATCTGTGACTCCATGTCCCAGCCCTCATCCGAGCCCAGGGAGGCATTGGAGCAGTTTCTGGTGAGCCTGGATGGGAAATCAGGGTCCTCAGGGAGTGGGAAACGGCTGTGTGAGCTCACCTGTGTGTGCAGGGCCAAGTCAGAGTGAGCTGGGGACGGCGGTGCCGGCGTCATCTTAGAATCTGAACGGTGCTGTGTGGCGGCCCGAGATCTGACAAAATAGTCCTCCATATAGCCTCCTTTTCGGTTCACTCTTCTTAAACTCTTCATAACATTGTATATAGAGGTTGCACACCACCTGGACCAGGTACGACCATTATACGTACCTCCCTCTCCCTATTCCAAACTGTAGTTGTGAAGCTCTCCACTGACTCCTGGAGGGCTTCCCCCAATAGTCCACTGTGGTTTAACCCTACTCTCAAGGAACTATGCTCCATGCCTGACCCAAAAAGATGGACGTCCAGGGGAATCAAATACTTATGCTTTTAATCTGAATTCTATGTGATTGATCAGAATGCAATAGTCTAAGTTGGTGAAGTAAAATTAGAAAAATATATACATAAAACATTTTTTCAGAAATAAAAAACTGATAATTGGCATGTGCGTATGTATTCACCCCCTTTGTTATGAAAAAAAAGCTCTGGTGCAACCAATTACCTTCAGAATTCACATAATTAGTAAAATGATGTCCGCAATCTAAGTGTCACATGATCTGTCATTACATATACACACCTTTTTGAAAGGCCCCAGAGGCTGCAACACCTAAGCAAGAGGCACCACTAACCAAAAACTGCCATGAAGACCAAGGAACTCTCCAAACAAGTAAGGGACAATGTTGTTGAGAAGTACAAGTCAGGTTTAGGTTATAAAAAAATATTCAAATCTTTGATGATCCCTAGGAGCACCATCAAATCTATCATAATCAAATGGAAAGAACATGGCACAACAGAAAACCTGCCAAAAGACGGACGCACACCAAAACTCACGGACCAGGCAAGGAGGGAAATAATCAGAGAGGCAGCACAGAGACCGAAGGCAACCATGGAGGAGCTGCAGAGTTCCACAGCAGAGACTGGAGTATCTGTACATAGGACGACAATAAGCCGTATGCTCCATTGAGTTGGGCTTTATGGCAGAGTGGCCAGAAGAAAGCCATTACTTTCAGCAAAAAACTAAATGGCACGTTTTGAGTTTGCAAAAAGGCATGTGGGAGACTCCCAAAATGTATGGAGGAAGGTGCTCTGGTCTGATAAGACTAAAATTGAACTTTTTGGCCATCAAAGGAAAACTTTATGTCTGACACAAACCCAACACATCACATCACCCAAAGACCACCATCCCTGGGACTGGGAAACTGGTCAGAGTTGAGGGAAAGGTAGATGGTGCTAAATACAGTGATATTTTTGAGCAAAATCTGTAACACTCTGTCTGTGATTTTTGGCTAGGATGGAGGTTCACCTTCCAGCAGGACAATAACCCCAAACACACTGCTAAAGTAACACTTGAGTGGTTTAAGGGGAACCATGTAAATGTGTTGGAATTGCCTAGTCAAAGTCCAGACATCAATCCAATAGAAAATCTGTGGTCAGACTTAAAGATTGCTGTTCACAAGCGCAAACCATCCAACTTGAAGGAGCTGGAGAAGTTTTGCAAGGAGGAATGGGCAAAAATCCCAGTGGTAAGATGTGGCAAGCTCATAGAGACTTATCCAAAGCGACTCGGAGCTGTGATAGCTGCAAAAGGTGGCTCTACAAAAGTATTGACTTTAGGGAGGTGAATAGTTATGCACTGTAACGGCACCCCAAATATGAAAGGGGTTAACACCGTTAGGATATTCCCTTTCCAACCACACGACAGCCACCAGACACTCCAACCAGCTGAATAAGACCCCATACGAATGGTTCTCCCCCCAGATACGAGACAACGCTCTGTATTCAAGTTCCAAAACAGGGAATGACTTTATTTTCAAAACACACGATAACACATTTCTCTTCAAAACCCTCCCCTCCCATCCTTTGGGGAACAGGGCGGGTTAAACTGTCCAATGACAATGGTAATACAGGTCAGGTGTGTTCAAACTTCTCCTTTGATAAACAGTCTTAGGCAGGAGGGGTGATTTCCCCCCCCCTCCTCACAGAAGACACTTCAACATCCCATAATATGCAGCCAGACGGTTGACCAGCTCCAATCCACATTGTCACAGTAGCAGACTTAATTCATAATAGACAATAGAATGCAAATAACCTTAACACCTGACCGCAATGATTACACCCCCCCCCTCACAGTACACATTCAATCTAGATACAATGTATGTGCAGCTTGAATATGGCCATCATAGGCCATATTGGGGTTTTCATTCACCCTGTGCCCCTAATAGAGACACAGGGTGATTGACACATAAGAGCCATTGGGGGAGCTGAAGCAAGGGTATCTCATACTTTCTAAGCGATTCTGAGTCCCCCGGGCCTTCCAGTTACATCTCTCCCCTTTCGGCAGGAGACTAACACAGGAGGCGACCCCAGACGGGTTGACTCCGAAGTTAGTCCATAGGTCCCTTCTTCTAATGCCGGTATCCACACAGTACCCCAAATAAATTGCTCCAAACAGAGCATTACTTACCCAGCCAACCTCTGCCTCTCTCAGAGAATATACCCGCTGCTGGGGAGAGGCCTGGACTGGCCCTTCTCCCTGGAGTCCTTTCAGCCGCTGGAGAGAAGACAGGGTGACTGGGCTCAGTCCGTCATGCTGTTGGGGATCTGGGTCGACTGCCCGGCATCCCTGGGGTATACAAGTGGAGACTGAAGTCCCATCCACCGATATCCGCTCAAGTGGCAGTTGTGTGCAGCGGCCAGTAGCATTCTGCCCTGCTGCCAGTGATTCAGCTGGGGGTAAAAGCTTTACCACCTCTGCTTGTTGCTGGAGAGAGGGGCCAACTGCCCCGGCTCCCTGAAACTCCACAGTTGTTTCCGGTGCTGGGCAGAGGTTGCTATCACTCTGCCCGGTTGCCAGCACTTCTGCTGGGGACTCCACACCATCTGCTCTGGTTAACTGTTCGGGAGGGAAAATGGCTGCTTCTCCTCCCTGCATCTCCGAAATCCACTCGGAAAGAGGAACCATCACCTTCTCAACTCGGGCCTCCAAAACTGCCACGGGTGTAGAGCAGGGGTCTGTAATACTTTGTCCTGCTGCCAGTACTTGGGCAGGCGATGCATAATCTATAACATCCTCTGAACAGTTCCTTAAGTCCATACCTTCTGTAATCAGTGGCTGGGGAGATGAGCCAACTGCCCTAGCTCCCTGGAACTCCACATCATCCACTTCGGCTTTAGGGATGGCAATCTTCAGCTTTTCCACTGCCGATTCTTCAGCCAGGATTTCATAGTTGTCAACTGGTATTTCCTGATAGTCCCAGGCACAGGTAGCCCCACCCTGCTGCTGAACAGATTCTAGCAGCTGTCTGTAAGCGATCTCCAGCTCCCATTCCTGAACAGCCAGAAAATCCAAATCTTCCTCTGCCCAGTGCCCTTCCGAGACATTCAGTTTTCGCTCTCTGTGCTCCATTATTTCCTCCAAACGCCACTCCCGATCACTCCCAAAGTCAGGGTCACTGGACAGCTTCCAATACAACAATCCCAGGCCATTATAGTCAAAGCCTTCCGTGGGGCTGTCATCCGCTGACCATGGGCACTCTTGGGCTACATACCACCGGAGGGCTCTATAGCTCTCGTCCAACCGCATCTCTGCCCGGATCAGCCTGCTTAACTCAGTTGTCCACTCCTGCTTTGGTTGTTCCCCCAATAACGGCATTCGTACATCATACTGCGACCAGTACCTTACATAGATGGAGGGGAGAACCTTTCCCTGGTGTTGCTGCTCGAGAGCAAGCGCTTTCTTCCAGAGTTCGCAGCGGATCGAATCCGACCATCCCAGCAGGACCTCCTCTGATACTGGTCCTCTATGCTGTATCTGCATCTCTTGTAACCTCCTTCTGACTTCCTCTTCCATGGCGGCTGGTATCTGTACCTCTTCTCTCCTTGCAGTTGGTGCTGCTGTGACTTCTGCTGCTGCAGCACCTCTTTGCTGTAGCAAATTTGCCTCCACAGCCGCTATAACTAGGTCTATGATCTCCGCTGGAGGGTTAGGACCATAATGTGCCAGTCTTAGTTTAACAGCCCGATCAAAACTTGCCTCTTCGGGTGTCCTGTCTGTTACACTGGGCCTTTCGGTTCCATCCATTTCGACTAGTTCTCTGATAATGTCGCTCTTCTTACGGTTGTTGGCCGGTCTTCCCCGGTTCTCCAGTAAGTCTTTGAGGGTGGAGAGCTTTAGCCGTTCATACTGTGCCTCCATTGTCCTGTGTCCTCTTGTAGCTGTCCTCCTGGCTGTGGGGATCAATCCCACTGCTTGCCAACAATTGTAACGGCACCCCAAATATGAAAGGGGTTAACACCGTTAGGATATTCCCTTTCCAACCACACGACAGCCACCAGACACTCCAACCAGCTGAATAAGACCCCATACGAATGGTTCTCCCCCCAGATACGAGACAACGCTCTGTATTCAAGTTCCAAAACAGGGAATGACTTTATTTTCAAAACACACGATAACACATTTCTCTTCAAAACCCTCCCCTCCCATCCTTTGGGGAACAGGGCGGGTTAAACTGTCCAATGACAATGGTAATACAGGTCAGGTGTGTTCAAACTTCTCCTTTGATAAACAGTCTTAGGCAGGAGGGGTGATTTCCCCCCCCCCTCCTCACAGAAGACACTTCAACATCCCATAATATGCAGCCAGACGGTTGACCAGCTCCAATCCACATTGTCACAGTAGCAGACTTAATTCATAATAGACAATAGAATGCAAATAACCTTAACACCTCACCGCAATGATTACACCCCCCCCCTCACAGTACACATTCAATCTAGATACAATGTATGTGCAGCTTGAATATGGCCATCATAGGCCATATTGGGGTTTTCATTCACCCTGTGCCCCTAATAGAGACACAGGGTGATTGACACATAAGAGCCATTGGGGGAGCTGAAGCAAGGGTATCTCATACTTTCTAAGCGATTCTGAGTCCCCCGGGCCTTCCAGTTACATGCACATTGACTTTTCCTGATATTTTGTACTATTTGTTGTTTGCTTCACAATAATAAAAAAAAATCTTCAACGTTGTGGGCATTTTTTGTAAATTAAATGATGCAAATCCTCAAACAATCCATGTTAATTCCAGGTTGTGAGGCAACAAAACATGAAAAATGCCAAGGGGGTGAATACTTTTGCAAGGCACTGTATATACCCCTCAAGGTTTCAAATCCTTCTCTCAGATGCACTTAGACTTTGACTTACCACATACCTATCTGTTTTACTATTACCAACTCAGACACGCAATCCGAACACAGTTTGGTTCCCTGGACAGCCCTCTCAAAACACCAGATCTGGAAAAACTCCTCTGACCAGACAAAACTCACCTCCACCTCCTGCTCGGCTCTTGTGACAAACACCAACCCTAGATTTAAGACAGCACAAAAAAAATGCGAGTCCCTACATGCCCCTATAACGGAAGACAACAGGTCTGAATTCTGTGACACATTCAAGACCTCTTTTATTTCCTCCAGGGACAGGGTAAACCAAATTAAAATATTTCATCACTCGCACCTCACTCCAGCTAGGATGCATAAAATGGGAATGTCCCCCTCTGCCGAGTGCTTCCGGGGATGTGGACAAACAGCTGATTTTCTCCACTGCTTTTGGACCTGTCCCACAGTGCAAGATTTCTGGAGAACCATAGGCTCCTTCATCTCCTCTTCACTGGGTCTCCCAAATATAGTCAACCCCAAGAATTGTCTCTTGGGCATCTTTGGCGACCTCACCATTCCTTCCCAGGCCAAGAGACTACTCCGCACCCTTCATTTCTATGCAAAGAAGTCCCTTCCATTGATATGGAAGGGTTCAGAGCTCCCCTAGCTGCTGCAGAGTGGGGGAACCCCAGAAAGACTCACCACCCCGACGCAAACCTCAGAGGAGCAGTGCTGTGTGCCGTCCGTCCTCCGGCAGATGGGAAAAACCACGAGGAGATCCATGCTCACGACAGGTTCAAGGTGTAACGTCCAGCGCTAGAGGGCCAGCAGAAGTCTCCCCACGATGCTACAAGAAAATGGCCGCCGGCCGCACTTCTGCAGACAGAGCCAGAATACAGGAATGTCCAAAGACCAAGGCAAAATGGCCACCACGGCTACAAGAAAATGACCGCGGTGCCCGGCTCCAAACAAATGGCATCTGTTACACGCGGAGGAGGATGCCAACCACACACCCCGCATTTGGAGAGCACAGAGACCGTCCGGAGGGGACCCCACAAAGGTCAGGTAGGGGCCAAACATGTCCTAGAGGCACCCAGCAACCGACGACGACGGCTAGGCAGCACAACAGGGGGGCAGGGGGGGGAGAGGAGGAGATTCCCCAGAACGGACCACCCCAGGGAGTACCCAGCTGCTCCAAACCGTGCCCGGGAGCCTGTACTTACCCATCCAGCAGGGACTGCAGGTCACACTCCCAAGACAGATCCACCTCCCGCCAAAACGGAGTGACACTGTGACCCAGACGTCAGGTGCCTGGTCATGTGTCCCTGCAAGGCGTCTAGCCCGCCGGCCGCCCCGGTCCAGGATGGGGCTCGTCGCGGCCGACCCAGCATGGAGCTCAGGTCTGCGCACGCTCAGTGGCCAGGCTTGGGAGACTACCAGGATTTATGATATCCAGCCTGTCACCCAGCCCAGCAGTTGATTGCAGATGCATCACAAGAACAAAAAAACACAAAATAATAAAAAATAGAAATAAAAAAACAAAGGAACCACAGGTCCCAGCAGGGAGCCAGGTTCTTCTCCTAGACTAAGCAGAAAAAAAACTGAGCTGCCGGTAGCAGAGTGGGGGATTACTACCAGTAAGGACCGCCCCTTGTTTTGTTTCTGCCTAGTCCTACTCCTGAAGTTGGCGATATAACCCTAAGGTCAAGAATGGAAGTGCTGTGTCCGTCAATGAACGAAAGAGAAACTAAATCTTAGTCATTCACATGGCTCCATTTCAAGGGCAACTTTAAATGTGGGTCATTAGGTTGTCCCTGTTGTAGTCATATTCTGGGAGGTAACAAGTTTCAAACATCAGGTAATCAAAGGGAATATGAAATGAGGTCCTTTTTTAACTGTGAGGCCTCGTACACACGACCGATTTTCTCGTCGTAAAAAACACGTCGTTTTTTTCGACGAGATTCTTGTTAAGCTTGTCGATTTTCTCGTCAAGCTTTCCATGCGTACACACTGACAATTTCCAATTTCGTCGTTGTTCTCCACGCTCACGTCCAGCACGTACGACGGCACTATAAAGGGGAAGATCTTTTTTCTTGGCGCCACCCCTTGGGCTGCTTTTGCTGATCTCGTGTTACCGCGTGTGAAGTAAAAGTTTGGGAAGAGACGATTCGCGCTTTTCAGTCTTCGTACTTTTCAGATCGTTTTCTGCGGTTCAGTTTGTGCTTGTGGGTTCGTATCTTGACTTTCAGGGCATCTAGGCAGGTCGTATCTGTTTTACAGTGCGTTCATGCCTGTTCGTTTCTGATTTTCAGTTCGTTATTCATAGGCCTTGCTGTTCTAAAGTGCGTTCTGTTCTGTACGTTCTGATAAGACGACCGTTTCTTAGCCATGTCTTCTGGACGTTCTCGTCGTCGAGTTCGTGCTGTGCGTGCGCTTGGTGTTGGTCTGCTTGCTTTGGACCAAGACCAGTTCATGAATGGTATGAGGAGGAGTTCATGGACCAAGAATTGGTTGCTCCAGTGGGACCAATTCTGCCATATGCCTCTGCTGCGGGAGATCGTCGAGAATAATCCTGAGGACTACAGGAATTTTCTGCAGATGTCTGACCCCGTTTTTCAGGAACTGTTGGCTTTGGTTTCCCCCTATATTACCAGGAAGGACACCGTTATGCGGGAAGCCATCAGTGCTGAGCAGAGGCTCATCGCCACCTTTCGTTATCTGGCGACAGGGTGAAGTCTTCAGGACTTGAAGTTCACGACAGGCATCTCCCCCCAGGCTCTGAGCCTCATAATCCCAGACACCTGTTCTGCCATTATACAAGTCCTGCAGGAGGACTATATTAGGGTAAGTTTTCTCCCTTAACATCACATTTTATGTATTACATGTATGCTAATGTATTGTATTTCTTTCATCCTTCCCTAATTACCATGATTGTATTATGCTGAGAATGTCCCCTTTGTCCCCATGCATGCTGGAAGCTTTAGATTGCCCCTTTTTTCTCCTCCATAAATATTTCCCTTCACTAACTTTTCCAGCAGGGGCGCCTGTTGCTCCAAATGTTTGGGGGTTCAAACCCCAATTTAGGAAATAAACTTTCTCCTTTTTTGCTCTGGTGCCTATTAAACGCTCCCAGTTGTCCCCTCTAATGCAGCCATTTTGTTCCCTCCAATGCAGCCATTTAGTCCCCTCTAATGCAGCCAGTTTCCCCCCAGCCCTGCACTTACCTTCTTGTGGTCAGCGCCATCCTTCTTCTGTCCTTGATGTCTTCTCCTTCCCTTGATGTTGCATCAGCCAATCATGTTACCATTAAACAGACTTGGTGAACATGATTGGCAGAGCAGCCTGCCAGTGTTTCCCCAAGGAATGCCCCCCCCCCTGCGTCCCCTATTTTACTTTTAGGAAGCCAATTACATCCCTCAGGTTGTAATGTGCAAGACTATTTTACTACCTGTTTCTGCTATGCAATTTGAACCCCCTAAATGCCGCAATTATTCATATGTCGGTCGCTTTACAAGAGGCCATCCACCTGAATAGTGGGCGGCATAGACAATACATAGGTTCATGCAACGCATGAACCTATGTATTGTTCTGAGTGATGGGCACAGGAGAGAGGGGGCAGTGCTCCAGCGCCCACTCTGGACGCACCGCCACTGCAATGCTATCCTGTGGCCAAACACATCTCCCCCCCCCCCCAAAAAAATTTTTTAGTAATGGCCCATCAGAGGGGGTGATGAATATGATAAATGAGCCTTCCATTATACTTATTTTAAACGCCTTAATAAACGTAGAATTTGATTGATGTTGGCCTCTAATGTTTTTTCAGAGAATTTCCTTGTAATGTATGACTTTTGTATTCTAATATTATTTCATCTTGTTTCACTCCACAGCTTCCTTCCACGCCACAGGAATGGCAGACTGTGGCATCGGAGTTTGCCACGCGGTGGGACTTCCCCAACTGCGGTGGTGCCATAGACGGGAAGCACGTCCGCATCGTGCCGCCACCCCGTTCTGGGTCCTACTACTACAATTACAAGGGGTTTCATAGCATTGTGCTGATGGCGGTGGTGTCAGCACGGTATGAATTCCTCTATGTTGATGTAGGGAAGAATGGCCGGATGTCCGATGGGGGATCCTTCATCCAGACGGAGTTTGCCCTCCGTCTCCAGAGTGACGACATTGCATTGCCACCGGATCTAGGGAATATTGAAGGACTCCCCTTTGTTTTTTTGGCTGATGAAGCCTTCGGACTCGGACGGCATCTTATGAGGCCATTTCCACAGAGGACCATGACCCCAGACAAGAGGGTGTTCAATTACCGGCTGGCCAGGGGCCGAAGAGTTGTCGAAAATGCCTTTGGCATAATGGCTAGCCGGTTCCGCCTTTTTATGACTTCAATACACTTGGCGGACTACAAAATAAACTATGTCGGATTATGCTACTGTGTGCTACACAACTTTCTGAGCCAAAAATCAATTTCCTATATGGCCTCAGTTTTGCCAGAGGCTGGACTTTCCCCTGCAAATCCCCTGCCGGGCCTGGAATCTGCCCGTCCTGGCTTGCCCTCCCAAAATGCCCGTGAGGTTTGGGACAAATACATGGAGTATTTCACGGGTACGGGGGCAATTCCTATGCCAGCCTATGTCTAAGGATCCAAATAAAAAGCTTGTTTAAACCTTTAATTATTTGTTCTTTCCTGTCTCCTAGTTTGTCTTAGTGCATTTGTAGTGCCAAGTGTATTTTACTTTAGTAACTAACAACCATTTCACTATGTAACCTAACAAAATAACCAAATAAGCTTAGAGGGTATTATAAAAAGAAGCTACACGTTGTTTGTGGTCAAATATTTTACTCTGTGCACATTCTCACCATTTTTAGTTTTTTCTTGTTTTTTGGGTTGGCCTGGCCCCAACCCGGCAATTTTTTGCTTATGAAAATACAAAAATAACAGTTGCATTCCAAAAATTACAACATTGGATACCTCTGAGCAATCTGAGACATTCACTTACACAAACTATGTCTCTATGTGCCCGTCCTAATATGGGGTCCTGCCACCCCTTGCCCAGCCAAAAATTGAATATGCACACATTTGTGATTTTTTTCATCTAGGAAGTTTACAATCCTGATCCCTATTGTCAACATGTGCTATCTGCCATCAGGGGTGATCAATGGACGTGTTTTGGGGGTGCAACCCCTTCCTCAGTTCACCGACTTTAGATACGAGGAAGGAGTTGCACCCCCAAAAGACGTACATGGATATCCCCTGATGGCAGATAGCACATGTTGACACACTGTGTGCAGATTCAATTTTTGGCTGGTTTGATTGTCAAAAATATTCGAAAATGTGCAAAAACAAACACGTAAAAACAAATGTGTTTGGATGGCTTATTGAATTCTCCCCAAAACATCGAGAATGTCTTTAAATGTTTGTTCCATCACATGGATTCTTTGTTTAATTAGGTCCAGTTCCGTGCTACATTCCATCACTTGCTGGATGAGGCGGAGGGCACTGTCAGCAGAGAATCGTGTACTATCCTTCACAACATTTATATCCCCTAAAAACAAAAAACAAAAGGTATTATAACTCTGCAGGCCTACATCTCTTAGCTGAAGCTGTGGTGACAGATACTGACCTGTTGTGGTGACCAGATCCACAACGTCATCCACCTCTCCTTCCTGCACTTCTCCTTCCTCCACCTCAACTTCCTGCACATCTTTCGGTTGTGGGTCTTTGGGAGTTTGGGGTTGCTTGGAAGTTGTGGGGTGCATGTGCTGCCTGGAGTGTCCTCCTCCCAGTCTTCTCTCCCCTATGAGAATCAAACAAAAGGTCTATTTATCACACTGTAAATCTCAATGTTAAAATAAAAACAGGCTAAATTGCTTGGAAGTGTGGTACAAGTGTGTGTTTGGGCGGAATTTAAAGAAGAATGCATTATTTATGACCAAGAATATGTTTAGTATTCACCTTTGGATGTAATTTATTTGACATGGAGGCACCACAAAAATTCACTGATGCACCTGTGTGGGACACCCAAAAAAGGCGGGTCTGGTGGCCCACACTATAGTGCTCCAAAGTACAGATGTGGAAGCAGCTGCTGAGTGTCCTCTCCTTTACACTGATAAAAGTTTGCATTTCATTCTCTTTACAAACACATCATCTAGACTAAAAATTTCGCCACAATATTTGAGCAAAAATGGCAGATGTCTAATTACTTTTGTGGCTCTAAAATAAGCCAAAACCGCGGATAGTGGCCGAACGAAGTGTCGGTAACGTAACGAACGATTACTGTGCCCAACCAAGTTCAAAATATTACATTTTGGAAGGGAGTCCAATATGAGAAACCAAAATAAAGAGCAACATGTAAGTTTAGAAAAAGATTAATAGCAGAAAAGTCTACATTTTACTTACTTTTAGCGAGCATTCTCTTTATGCTCCTCAACTGCTCTGGCTCCCTCAGTTTGAGGTCTGACCACCTCTTTCTGAGCTGCTCATTTGAGCGTTTCACCCCGAAATTCGCCTTCAGACTCTTCACGACTTTAGTGAGGATTTTGGCCTTCCTTCTATTTGGTTTGCTATACGGCCCATGCTTTGCATCATAATCAGACTTGAGCAAGATGTCCACCATCTCCGCCATCTCCGCCAAAGACATATTCGATGCCTTGAATCTCCTCCTTGATCGTGACGTTTCCTCGGTCTCCGGGCTTGTCTCCTCCTCGTTAGTTGCGGAATTATCAGACACCTGCTGTAACTCCGCCATATCTGTCTGCGCGCCGAAAGAGAAGGGGCGGGGAAAAGATGTTAGTTAGAACGTCATGGGCGGGCGACGTGTGCGGAGCGACGTGTTCGTATTTTGACGCATGCGTGGTGTGTATATAGCAAACACAAATGTGACTATAGTACGTTCGGTGTGCGGAGAGAGGAGTTCAAGTGACGGATGTGCGAACGAAGGTATGTGATTTTGTGACTTGTACAAATTGTTGGCCTATACTGTCTTGAGAATGTTGGAGGATATATATGGTGACTAGTAGACTTGTGCACAATGGAAAAATTCGTTCCGTTTCGGTTCGTTTCTTTCCGGTCCTGTTGATTCGTAATCATTCGTAATTTTGCTAGACGGGATTTTTCGTGTTGAATTTTTTGTTGCTTTATAATTCGTACTTTCGGTAGAGTACATTGTTTTTCGTTGATTCTGGACACAACTCCTACTTTCGTAACTTTTTTTGGGTTCGTTGATTCGTAATTTTCCGTGTCTCTCTCACAACGACGCTGCCTATTATGCCTAATGTGCTTCGAATGGATTTGTACTTTTCTAAATACATAGCGGTTATTTGTAACGATTCGAAATCTCGTATTTTACTTTCGTTTTTTACATGCGGCTATAGGCTCCGCCCTTGTACACCATTTTGAGAGGGTTCAGCACGGTGAGGGAGAAGCAGAGAGCAGAGCAGAGTGAGTGTTATTGTGCTTCGAATGGATTCGAAATCTCGTATTTTACTTTCTTTTTTTCATGCGGCTATAGCCTCCGCCCCCATTACACCATTTTGAGAGGGAGTTCAGCATGGTGAGGGAGAAGCAGAGAGCAGAGTGAGTGTTATTGTGCTTCGAATGGATTTGTACATTCGTAACTTTTTTCATAACGAATTATGCCGAAGACCTTCGGGCATTCGCTATTTTGCAGTATAATTTATTTCGGATTCGGTTTTATTCGTAATTGCTCTGTTCGGAAATTCGAATGCTTCCGAATGTCCGAAAGTTGCTAAATTCGGACGAATTTCGATTCGTTACGAAACTAATTGCACAAGTCTAGTGACTAGGATGTTAAGGAGGTTAGACTGTTTGCCTCACATTAGTTATATATAATTTATTTAACTTGCAGATACAATATGAATGTCTTTATAAGCGACAAGGATTTCCTGGCGGAATTTATTGAGTAAGGGAGCTGCCGGCTCAGTGGGAGACGAAAAACCCCATACACAAAAAAAGAGGGGTGAGAAAAGCAGCGCTGGAGAAGCTGCTCCCATTTGTGCATACCAAGGTGCCCACAGCCACAGCAAAACAAGTGGACACTAAAATTGGGAGCTTGAGAGGTACCTACAGGACTGAACGCTCTAAGGTGCTGGCTTCTCAGTGGTCAGGAGCAGCAGCAGGTGATGTTTATGTCCCGATTTTGTGGTACTACAACAGGATGTCCTTCCTGGATGACCACATTGAGACAAGGCCATCACTCTCCACTCTTCCCCCCAGACTTCCCTGCAGCCAACCTGAGCCTTCTCTGGAGCAAGAGGAGGCAGCCATCCTGGATGATCCTGATTTGGCCATCTGGAGCCAGGTATAGTATTAACTGAAAATGTATTGGGATAAACTTAATATTGACAAATATGTCAAGATGACAAACATAAAATATTTTGGATTCCACAAGTGAAATCAAGATCTGTAGACATTAGTCTGCACTTAATTGGGTGCTAAATAGTCAATCTGATGTAGTGGTAAATTTAAAGCAAGGATTTATGGATTTACATTCTAATTGCTTCAATCAGGATTACAAAGTTTGATGCAAAGATTAAACCAACATATTAAACTATGTCCCTTTTTCATACACAGGATGAAATCAGCCAGGAGGAGGGTCTGGAAACTGTCAGGCAGGAGGAGGAAGGGCCCAGTGGCAGCCAGGAGGTGGCAGGGCCCAGTGGCAGCCAGGAGGTGGCAGGGCCCAGTGGCAGACAGGAGGTGGCAGGGCCCAGTGGCAGACAAGAGGTGGCAGGGCCCAGTGGCAGACAGGAGGTGGCAGGGCCCAGTGGCAGACAGGAGGTGGCAGGGCCCAGTGGCAGACAGGAGGTGGCAGGGCAAAGGAGAAGCACCAGATCCCAGGTGCCTCCCATCCGGCTTCCCAAAAGAGGCAGGAGGGACAGGAGCACGAGTGAGGCAGCAATGGCCCTTATTCGTGAGGCCCATGCCACCCTCCAGGAGCCCACATCCCCTGAAGAGGCCATTGCCGGCCTAGTGGAGGCTAAGTTCAAGGTGATGAGCATGGAGCAACGCCTCCTATGCGAGCCCCTGCTCATCACCTTGCTCATCACCTTGCTCAACAAGGGGGTGATGGAGAAAATTACCCCCAATACCGCCATATGTGAGGTGGCACAACTGACCCAACCTCAACCTCCACCTCCCCCTTCTTCTTCTGCCCCACCCCCTTCTGCTACACCTCCACCTTCTTCTTCTGCCCCACCCCCTTCTGCTACACCTCCACCTTCTTCTTCTGCCCAACCCCCTTCTGCTTCACCTCCACCTTCTTCTTCTGCCCCACCCCCTTCTGCTACACCTCCCCCTTCTTCTTCTGCCCCACCCCCTTCTGCTACACCTCCACCTTCTTCTTCTGCCCCACCCCCTTCTGCTACACCTCCACCTTCTTCTTCTGCCCCACCCCCTTCTGCTACACCTCCACCTTCTTCTTCTGCCCCACCCCCTTCTGCTACACCTCTACCTTCTTCTTCTGCCCCACCCCCTTCTGCTACATCTCCTCCTCCTCCTCCTGACAGGAGTACCCCTCCAGTGGCCCAGCCTCCAGCCAAACGAAGAAGGAAGGCTGCAGGGAAGGCTTCAGGGAAGGTTGCAGGGAAGGTTGCCAGGAAGAAGAGGAAGTGATGGCCTTGCTTCATTGTGGTCGGACAGAAGGCAGCCTGTTGTAGTACCACACACTTGGGACATATATATCACCTGCTGCTGTTCCTGACCTCTGGCAGGCCAGCATCAGATTGTGTTCAGAAATGTTGGCCTTCTCAAGCTCCCAATTTTAGTGTCCACACAGGGTTGCTGTGTGCTCTGGGGTCCCTGGGATGCACAAATGGCAGCAGGTTCTCCAGCGCTGCCTTCTCTTTATTTTATTTCGAAACATGAATAAATGTGATTTTTGTTTAAGTTCATACTTGACTATGTGTATTTGTAAAAATTAAAAATCTAGCTTTGGAGTAAGCAGATACATTTGACTGACAAAAAAAGGGACAGATATCACCCCCCCCAAAAGAATAACTAAATCTGATTTGCAAAAAAACATGGGGGGAAATTTAACTAATATAGATTCCAAAATTAAATGGGAGATCACTATCAAAACATTGCGAAATTATAATTAACATCATTTTGAAAAATATAACCATTTAAATTATTCCTAAAAACTTGCACGATATAATACACATAAATCTTCTTAAGAGCAGCATGAAAAAGGTTAAAAAAAAAAGGCATAACTCTGTGTGAATATCAGCAGCAAAAGAAGGTCACTCGTTTTGATTAATGTAACATTCTAACGAAGATTTCAATGCAGAACATTTAAACGATGCAATATTTTTGAGCGTGACGAATGTGCTCTCTCCATTACGAAGGCTTGTTTTACCAGAAGATGCGCTCCCGTCTCATAGTTGCTTGTGAGCATGCGCGCTTTTGGAAGAGTCGTAAAAGCATACACACGAACCATTTTCTCGTCACAAAACAGCCCGACGAGAAACACGACGAGGAAATCTGGAATCCTGACGAGAAAATAGAGAGCAGGTTCTCTATTTTCTCGTCGAGATTCTCGGCAATTTTCTCGTCGTAAAACCATACACACGAACGTTTTTCTCGTCAAAAAAGCTCTCGCGGCACTTTTCTTGACGGTTTTGGACGAGAAAATCGGTCGTGTGTACGAGGCTTTACACTAGTTATGTTATATATTTGGGACCGTTTCTATGAACACATTTAAAGTGTGGTCAAAAATAAGGGAACTAATATAGCTAAACATTTTAGAGAATGCCATGATGGCAATATTGTTGCTATTAAAGTTCAGGTCATAGAAAAAGTATATGCACCCAAAAAGGGGAGGAGATGTTTTTCGGATGCTGTGCCGGAGAGAGGTTTTTTGGATCCATCGGCTTCAGATTCGTATCCCCTCTGGCCTTAACTTTGAGTGGGATGTCAGACATTATTTTGACTAAAGAATTATATATGACGTGGTTTAAGGGCGTGGTAGCCCACTTTTATTGAAAGTAAAAAAAAAAAAAAAGTTCACACATGTATTTGGTTGCCCACACAGGGGTTCTTCTCCCAAAATTACAACTGAAAAATGCCAATCCACCTGTCTCTTAAGGCTCACTCAGCCTTGGGCGCAGTTCCTTGCTGCACAGGCCCACTCCTGGCCTCTAGGAAGGGCTCTCCTGACACTCCAGGCTTCCACACTCCTCCAAGACTCCTCCAAGACTCACGGTTCTCTCTGGTCTCCAAGACTTTCTCTCCCAGTTGTCTCAGCTATAGTCTCCCCGACTCTCTCAGCTGGCCCAACTCTCTCAGTCCACTGACCTGGAACCTCTCCCACATGGAGTACCATCTCAAGGATGTTGCCTGAGTTCTTAATCAGTAGCACACCTCTCTCCTGTCTGCAACAACTGCTCCAACACCAACTCCTTTCCCACACACTCTGAGCTATGTTCAGCTCTGCCTTATGTAGGGGGGTTAACATTTAGGGGGGGTATCTGGGTGGTAGCATGGCCCAGAGACACTAATTGTTAGGAATCTATGGCCAATTTGATTCGTGGAGGATATAATTGGCACCAGGAAAGGAACTTTTAGACAAATCACACCAGTTTTGTTTTGACATGCCAATCAGCCTAGTTAAGCTGCAGCTGTGAAATCTGTTGCATGAAAAAATAACAAAAAAACAAACATCCAAATTTGCATCAAATTTTATTGGTCAACAAAACAGGACTTGGAAAAGAGCAAGGAAAGCAAAAAAAACAAACATGTATGTTAATTTGAAACATTAGTCACAACATCTTGAGAAAGACTAAAATAATGCAGCACCGACAATTAAATCAAAGTAAACTACCTACAAACGACACACACATTAACAACATTAAAAAATATTTTAGGGGAAAATACCCCCACCCTAAAAAATACAATAAACCAAAGTAAAAAAAAATCTGTTTTGCAAAGACATAATAAATAAAATACAAAGCGAAAATACATGTGTTACAAACTCGATAAGGACACCCAAATGTCCTCACTTGCTTGCCGGGGGCACACACACACACACAATCTTGCCTCTTTTCAGGGCAAGAATGCTATCTGCAAGCTTTATATAACATAGGTTTGTGTGCTAATGAGGCAATTGAAAACACATGCACAGTCCATGAAACACACAAAACGCAAGTTCACCCAATGTAGAGACTGAACTTCAAAGTGGGTACACCTGTTAAGGATGTCCTTAAATTACTAACCCAAAAAACATGCTCTATAAGCATGCCCAGAAACATCCAAGTGCTGTTCACACACATAAAGCACCAAAAAAAGCAAAGTCCATGAGCATGCCCAGACCAAACCAAATGCATTTCACACAGCAAAAGGCACAGGAAAAAAACAAAGTCCCTGAGCATGCCCAGACCAAACCAAATGCATTTCACACAGCAAAAGGCACAGGAAAAAAACAAAGTCCCTGAGCATGCCCAGACCAACCCAAATGCAGCTAGCACAAATAAGCATTTGCGTTGGATGCCATTCAGTGGGCTTTACATAAGCATACAAATTAAAAAAAAAGGCAAATAGGTTTTCTGATTGGGGGTTTGAAACTAGCTATGACAAACAATTTTTTTTGGTATGGAGGAAATTTCTATAACCAAATCAAGGGCGTGGCTATGGGCGCGAAGTACGCCCCCAGTGTGGCAAACATTTTTTTAAACAAATGGGAAAGTGGGGATATTTTCACTGACAACTGGCCGCAGTTGTCTCTATATCGTCGCTATATTGATGATTTGTTCTTCGTTTGGGAGGGAACAGAGGAGGATCTCCAATTGTTCATGACCCATTTGAACAACAATATCTATGGGATTAAGCTCACTCATCAATTTAGCCCCTATAAAGTACAATATCTAGACTTAGAGATATTTAAAACAGGAGACAACCTACTAACCAGGACTTTTTTTAAAGAAGTGGACAAAAATGGTTATATCTCCACAAAAGCTGCCATCACCCGGGATGGATTAAAGCCATTCCCAAAGGACAGCTTACCCGTATCCGAAGGAATTGTGATGTAGATGAAGATTTTTGGACACAGTCAGAAGTTCTGGTACAACGTTTCTTTGAAAAAGGATACAAACATACAGATCTCCAAAAAATCAGACAGGAGGTATTCAATCAAGCTAGAGTAACCACAGATAACCCAAATAAAGAAAAGCAAAATAAATTTGATATGGCGTTTGTAACAGGTTTCAACCTGGAGTACAAAAAGGTTGAAAAATCTTTTAGGAAATTTTGGCATATCTTGCTGAGAGACACTACTCTCGACAAGATTCTACCCCGCAAACCTGCCTTTATATACAGAAAAGCCCCTGGTTTGAGAAACATGGTGGCAAAAAATGTGGTAGACCCCCCGAAGAAACGTATGAAAACCTTTTTAGACATTAATGGGTTTTACAGATGTGGTAGATGTAAATCGTGCCGTACCACAGCTGACAAAACCAGAAAAACTACTAGTTTTAAGGGGAGCAATAGGAAAGATTTCCAAATTGAGAAATTTATATCATGCCACACTAAGCATGTGGTGTATCTTCTCACTTGTCCATGTGGCTTAGTTTACGTGGGTAGAACCATTAGATGTTTGTATAAGAGAATAGATGAACATGTTACAAACATAACTAATGGTTTTAGAAAACATAGTGTCTCTAACCATTTCAGGACCCATCATAATCAAGACCCTTCCCTCCTAAAATTCTATGGGATAGACAAAGTTCTACCACACTGGAGGGGGAGTGATATAAAAATTCAGGTCTCCCAAGCCGAAACCAGGTGGATTTTTGAATTAAGTTATCTTGCACCTGCTGGGTTGAACCTAGATATTGATTTGAACTGTTTCCTGACTGACTATTAACCCAAACATAATAGCGGAGATCTTACGTAGCGGGTAAGACATATCCTGCATATCCATTTCTCCTTGTTTGGTTTGAAGTTTGAGTTTCGGTTATATGTGTGTGTGTGTCACTTTTAGCCATATGGACACCTTGAGCTGTCGCTGGCACGACGGGTGACATGTACACACATGTATACTTGGAATTTTATGTCCCATTTTGAAGGTTTAATTTGGGATATAGACATGACATTTTGTCTATTGACAAGTGCATTAAAGGTACTACTCGACTTCGTCCACAAGATGGAGCTATCCTTTGCTTTGGTAGATGTTTGGTATACATATATATAGATAATTTTATTCTATTTAGTCTGCATCTTAATTAAAATTTTAGTGAATAATAGCTTGATAAGGGTATTGCTATGGGCTTTTATTCTTGCCACATGTTAATATTTTGTGAAACTTACAGCTGTGCATGGATGCGGCTTTGTACCCACCTGCAAACTCATACAGTTCCCCCCCTTTTTAGACACATGCATTTTCTTTATGTCACATGCATCTTTCATGATCTATTAGTCATAAATATAAATTTCCATCTCCGCATGTTGTCTGCGTCACATCTGACAGACAGCATGTGTCAAAAATTAGTGGATTTAGAATATATAGTTCACACATTAGGAGCATTATGGCACATGTCTCCTATTTTTAATTTTTAATTTTTATTTCAAATCTAAATTTTAATTATTAACACTGGTTTATTAATCCAGACAGCAGCGTACATTCCTTGCTGGTATTGTGGGTCTTCGGTATCATGGCGGCGTCGCCATTTTGCCATGGCCCCGTAATTTTGGAATGTAAAATATATAATTTTTGCTTTTTGGTGGACGTATGTGTCTACACACTTGGCCTGGCCCGAGTGACATGGCGGTGATGCCGCTGTGTCATGGATCAGCTAACTCTGTGGACAGCTGGTCTGTTTCGGTCCACGGCGTCGGGGTGTCGCCGCCATTTTGCCGTGGACCAGCCGACTCAGGTTAATTACATAGTTCAGTTTTGTTATGCACGTGACCAGTTTGGCCTTCGGAGACATGGCGGCGACGCCTTTTCCTGTGGACCGTCACACGTTATTGCATATAGTGCCTCAATTGAGGTGACTCTTCCAGCCTATCACACAATAACCTCTCCTATAAAACTCCAGGACATAGAGGCCGGCGCCATTTTCCTGATGACGCGTACCCCGCGAAATGCATAGAAAGTGACAGTCTGCCTTATACTGGAGTGGTATGATTTTTAGTTTTTGATATACAGCGCTGATGTTAGCTTAGGCCTCCATGCGTTTTGCAACAAACAGCTTGGCCAGTGCCTCCTTACACAGCTGTTAGTGTACCCTGGTGTATGCTATTTTATCTTGTGCAAATTTTTTAAATAAAAACTGTATTATACTATATCCGTTTCCTTGTGGCTCTTTGCTGGGGAGCTTTTTGATCCATTCAGAGTGGAGGATCGCTATCCAGCTTGCCCTAGAGAAGTTATCTTGCTTGATGTACTGAAGATTGGAGCGAGTGGGAACAAAGAGTACCTGTTACATGCCTGATGGTCATTTATGGCCGAATAGTTTTGGTGAGCACATTTGATTGTCACATCGGGTGAAGCACATATTCGTTTATTTGCACCCTTTCAAGAGCACGGTGGTTGGAGTTTGACCATTTTTTAATACAGCATCACTTATTATTTCTGCAATTGTTTCTGATTATATATTTATTATTTACATTCTGGACATTATACACTTGTTGCGCCCTTATGTTTTCCTCACAAATAAGCAACCCCCTGTCCAAAATTAAGCACATCATCCAGCATGCTACTAAATTAGAGATGGGACAAACACCCCCCGGTCCATGGGGGCAAACAAAGAGACTAACATGGGCAAACGTTAGACAACAAATAACATTGCAGTTTATGGGAACTGACTTGCTAATTTTGCTAGTCCCCACTTGGCTGCCTTATCTTCTAGTTATTGGCCTTAAAATGGGTATGGGGGCCCAGGTCCCACCCTAAGGGACATATATTAATGTCATCAATTTGGAGAACCCCAAAAACTAAACAAGTAGAAGTGCCTTTAAATATGCCAAATTGCTTAAGGGCCAGTTCACACCACATGCAGTCCAGTGTGTTTTTTATGCCTCAAAAACGCATGGAATGTAGGTTATATGTTTTTCAATGGCATAGTTCACACCATTGCTTGCAGTTCCAGAAAATAAAGTAGAACATGCTGCATTTTTCCTGCACTGGACTGTACTGGAACGCTGTAAAACTATGTAAAACACATCATAAACGCACAGGAACTTGGGGGGGGGGGGTTACTCTGCCTGTAAAGTGGTGCATCTGTAGCATGTATCCAAAATGCTGCTTCAAAGATGTACGGCTTTAGAGCAAACTTACAAATCGATATTGCAGCTACAAGATTTTAACTAAAAAAAAAAAATAGCCTGCCCCCCAATACATACAAGGCCATTTGGGTTTTGAAAGGCTTAAAATGAGAACCCCCACATGAAAAATACCACCCCCTCCCACACACTAACAAACCCCTAGCCAAACACAGCAAGCCAGCTAATGAAAGGGGGTGGATGCTTGGGGGCAGGAGGGGCTCGGGCACCCCAAAAGTGGTTTGGATTGGTGAAGGCAGCTCACAGCCTTTGGAGAATGGAGTGTAGAGTTCCCCTTTAAAAGCAAAAAATAGCCCAAAGAAAACATATGCATTAGAGGGGGAAGGTTAAATGCCCTTTTAGGTGGAGCTAGAGTAGCGAGAGTCTTTTAACATAATTTTAACAAGGTACGTGTAACATGTTAACAACGTAACACGCTAACATGACCTGTGTGCAAAAATCCTTAAAAAAAGACATAAAGGTGCGCCTGTTCAACCCACGCAAATGCATTTACGTTACTTGACATTTACTAAGATTTTGCCGGCGCAGTGAACCAGCTCATTTGAATGTGTGCAAATGCTGCTTGCGCATGCGCAGTGCACAAATAGACCTCACACAGTTCTAAACGTACTTGCAGGCACAGCAGGCTTGTTCTGAAAAAGTTACTTTCTCATTCTATTTTGGGCATATTTATTACTTGGGCAGTTGTTACTATACTTCCTCACATCACCCCACATCACCCCATAATATTGGCACTTCCAGCTTCTTTTAATTTTGATTTGAAGATGCCGTGCGCCATGTCCATATTGGCGCACTGATCGCCTCCTCCCGTGCGCCAAGATCACTTTAGTAAATGGGAAATAGCACTGTGTTACCGGCAAAAATGTTTTGTAAATACCAAAATGTACTTTGCGCCTCAACTCAAGGCACAAACGGTTCGTAAATCAGCCCCATTGTCTCCGCCGGCCGCTGACGTCTAGCGGTGGCGAAAAATCAGGAATACAAGGATTTCGGGACAGTTGGTAAGTATGCAGTTCCTATACCGTCATTTCTCATTGGAGAAAGGTATATACC
Organism: Rana muscosa; assembly: GCA_029206835.1. Lineage (NCBI taxonomy): Eukaryota > Metazoa > Chordata > Amphibia > Anura > Ranidae > Rana > Rana muscosa. The sequence continues at coordinate 362,223,810 of CM055117.1, forward strand.
TACTAAAAACCTGGGGTATCATTCCTTCGCAGTCACCAACATCAAGCCCAAAAAGAGATGACCCCGGGGTGGCCCTGGAAATGTGAACCGCAACCACCAGGATGACACCTGAATGCTCAGGCGAGCATTCTTACAACACATCTATGTTACCATAAACATTCCCTTTCTCCGTTTAACATGGAAAACGTACCCAATTTTCTCATACCCCCATTTCTTGAGCAGTATTTAACTGCACACTGGTCAAATAGACCCTAATTTTTACTAATTATTAGACTGACTTATTTGTTGTATTTACTTTCTCTTCTCTTTCCCTTTTTCTTTGTGGCCTATCCTCATAGTTACAAGAAATCATACTGAGCGAATATACAGCCTCTGACCAGCAGATGTCGCCATAGGACTACTGTAGTCTCCAGCTTGCCTATTTGTGTATCCAGCTCCAAAGAACACTGAGCTCTAGGTACAGTTTAAACTTATCCACAAAGCTTCTCAACTAACACTTCCCATACCATGGAAATTAATTTCCTATCCATAAATGCCAGAGGCTTGAACCATCCTGCCAAAAAAGCGTCCCTATGGAAGGAAGCTAACCTATATAAAAGTGATATCTTATGTGTACAGGAGACCCACTTTCACTCGTAACATCCACGTGCACATAAATGTCCACATCCTATGTACACATAAAAACTTCCCACACATCTACAAATTCAGCATTCCAGCCAAGAAAAGAGGAGGGATGATAGTGATAAAGGACACACTCCAGGAAGAGATTGTTGACCCAGCAGACCGATTCAATATTTTTTTATTTCAATTCTTTTTATTGATTTTCCATATAATTTACATCGTAAACAATAGAGCAGATAAAGCAAGTGTATGAGCACAGTGAATTATCAGAACCATACATATTTTAGTCGTAATAACCATCTGGTGGGTATACTTTCCCAGGATTGAACTAGTGGTCATTTATTCCCAAGTTTCACGTTCCACTTAGTTCCCTACCATTATACTTTAAAATTATAACATGAAACAGAACATGAAACATAAGTGCCTTAACCAGTGAGTCTGATACGTAGACTATTGACTACATCCTTGAGTGAGCAGTCGGCCACCATCTACAGGTGGTGTTGTTATCGAAGAGAAGCTCAGAGACCCGTCTCCCCACAGGTGCCCCTTACGGGATCACACTGCACCCAGTGGGGATACTAGTCTCCTTACATAGATTATAACATTGTAAATACCCAAGTATGTCAGAACTCTTTAGTTGTTGCCGAACCAAGATATCCACGGAGACCAAAGATCAAGAGCGGTATGGATACGTCCTAACGAGGACGCTAATAGTTTTTCGTAAGTGTAGTGTAAGTTGGTTAGATCAATTACTTCTGCAATTGTGGGAGGGGAGCTGTCTTTCCATTTTCTTGTAATTAATAGCCTAGCTGCCAATAGAATGTTTGCTATTGTGTGTTGCAGATTTGGTAGGATATGGTCGATTCCTATAGATAGGATCGCTAACTCTGGGTTTGGTAAGAACTGTGTTTGCGCTAAATCCGTGATAACCTTAAATATATTGTCCCAGTATTCTCTGAGTTTTGGACATCCCCACAGTGTATGATATAGATCACTGCGAGATCCACAATGCCTCCAACATGTGTTGGGTAATTGGGCGTCAAATTTTGATAAGACGGCAGGTGTATAGTACCATCTAAGTGTTATTTTGATAGAGTTTTCCCACAGGGTGGAGCAGTTGGATGCTTTTTGGGTGATTTTGCAGGCCTTATGCCACTGGAGTGGAGTAAATGTCTGTTGTAAATCCTTCTCCCATTGAAGGTGGGAGGAGGATTTAACAAAAGATTGTTTTTGTTGAAAAAGATTGTAGAACAATGTTATTCCCTTTCTCTGCGGATTCCTTGCTGAGAGGAATATCCACGCTTGTGTTTGGATGGTATGCCCGTGCACTGGGACATTCTGAAGGCTGTGTTTAATTTGCATGTATTGGTAGAAGCTCGTTTGAGGTAAGTTGAATTCTGCCTGAAGTTGTGCAAAGGATTTCAAAAAGCATTTGGTGTATAAATCCTGCAGGTGCTTGACACCCTGTCCCCGCCATACTTTTATGGAAAGTTGATCTATCGTGAGTTTTAGGACTTCTAATGGAATATCCATTGTGACCCTCTGCTCCGATGGTTGTTTGTGTGATAGTAGGTTGAGCCATGTTCGGATGGAGATTAACATCGACGGGGGAAGGTGAGACGGTGTTCTTTGCCCTAACTTGGCTCCGAACAACCATAGATTCGTTGGGCCAAATGTGCTGTAAGTTGCTTCTATCTCACCCCAAGAGGTCGATGGTTCTGGTAGGAACTGTTCTCGCAATTGGGTTAAGACGGAGGCGAGGAAGTAATCTCGGAAATCTATATAGCCTACTCCACCAGCTAATCTATGTTTTATCAGTTTAGCGTGTGAGCATCTGGATCTTTTCCCCTGCCAAACAAATCTAGCTAATATAGTTTGTAGAGATCTAAAGTAGCTGCCAGGGATAGGAATTGTGAGGTTTCGGAAAAGGTATAGAATTTGGGGAAGTTGGATCATCTTAAACGTAGCTAGTCTGCCCCACCAGGAAAATTCCAGGTGAGCTATATTGTGGAGGTCGTTTTGGATTTTGGTTTTCAAAGGAATGTAGTTATGAGTAAATAGGGAATTTATTGATTTAGTGAGGTTGATACCTAAATAGGATATACTGGAGTTTGCCCAGGCGTATGGGAGTTGTTGTTGTAGAAGATTGCGGGTCACTGGGTCCACACCCAGATCAAGGATATGAGATTTTGTAGCATTAGCTTTGTAATATGAGACTTTACTAAACCATGTGAGGGTTTTTTGGATTTCAGGTAGTGAGCGTGATGGATCAGTTAACATTAACATCACATCATCCACGAAGAGGCTGATTTTGTGGGTTTGGTTACTTATAGTGACTCCTTTTATATTGGCGTTGGCTCGCACATGTTCCGCTAGTGGTTCCATCATAAGATTAAAAATTAGGGGAGAGAGGGGACAGCCCTGTCTTGTGCCGTTTGTTATGTGAAAAGGAGTAGATAGAAGGTTAGAAGTGTATACTTTTGCGGAAGGATTGGAATATAATGCAAGTATGGCCTGAAGGATAAATCCTCCAAATCCAAATTTTTGTAGAACCAGGGACAAATACCTCCAATTCACTCTATCGAACGCCTTCTCTGCATCCAGCGAAAGAAGCAGAGAAGGCGTTCCGGTCGAGGTTGTGTGGTGTATGATATTTATCAGACGCCTAGTAGCATCCGCAGTTTGGCGGCCTTTAGTGAACCCTGTTTGATCTTTGTGAACTAGGGAAGGTAGTATATCAATGAGTCTGTTTGCTATAATCTTTGCGTACACTTTGAGATCGGTGTTTAGTAGCGAAATTGGTCGAAAATTTTGGGGGGTCGTGGGTTCTTTGCCCGGTTTGGGTAATGTGACAATAAGAGCCGATAACATTTCAGTTGGGAATGAGGAGGAGGATGCAGCGTGGTTAAATAGTTTGCAGAGATAGGGGGCTAAAGTTGTGTTAAATACTTTGAAGTATTCTCCTGTGAATCCATCAGGGCCAGGGGATTTTGAGTTTGGTAATTTGCCTATAGTTGCTCGCACTTCAGATTCAGTGAAGGGTAAATTTAGTTGTGCTAGCATGTCAGGAGACAATGCTGGTAACTGTATATGATTTAGGAAGGACTGAATTTCGTCTTGAGTGGGTTGATGGGTGCTAATGTCTTCATGTAGATTATATAGGCCGCTATAGTAGGAGCTAAAAGCATCCGCAATTTCTTGGTGGTTGATATGTTTATCCTTAGTAGTGGGGTGAAATAGATAGGCTATTCTCGTTTTTGTCCTGTGACCTTTGATACGTTGTGACATGGCTTTCCCTGCTTTGTTACTAGTGACAAAGGATTTGGCTTTTAGTTTTCTAAGATTCAGTTCATATCTGTCTAGAAGTAGTGATCTAAGTTCGTGGCGTAATTTAAATATTCGGGATTGGAGATCAGGATTTGGGTTTGATTTATTTTGTGAGTCTACTGCCGCTATCTGTGCTGTTAATTCTTCCAATTTCCGCATCATCCTCTTTTTCATTTTGGCTCCTAATTGTATGAAAAATCCCCTCATATAAGATTTGTGTGCGTTCCACAGTACCGCCGGGTCAGACACTGATCCATTGTTGTTGAGAAAAAATTCTGTCAATTTTTGTGAGAGAAATGCAATGTTTTCTGCATTTTGTAGGATACTATTGTTGACTCTCCACATGAAAGCCTTGGGATTGGAGTTTTTGTTAACAATCCGGATGCTGACAGGAGCATGGTCTGACCAGGTGATGGTGTGGATTTTAGTTTCGCTGACATTTTGCAGTAACCATTTATCTGTTAGGAAGAGGTCTATACGTGAGTAAGTGTTGTGACGCGAGGAAAGGAACGTGTAATCCCTCTCGGTCGCATGACAACACCTCCAGACGTCGTGCAAGTCATTCCCTGTAAGAAAGGGGGTTAGAGGTGATATAAAGCGTTTGGGGCCAGAGGATGAGTCCATAACATAGTCAGGCACTAGGTTAAAGTCTCCACAAAAGAGAAGGTGTCCTTGTTGGATCTCCTGGGTTTCTTTCAGTAAGCATTTAAGGAATCGCATCTGACCATGGTTAGGGGCATATAGATTCACAATAGTATATTGGACAGCGTCAATAGAGCACACAAGAATTATGTAACGTCCTTCGGGGTCCAGTTTACATTTTTGAAGTTGAAAGGAAAGGGTGTCCTTGATGGCTATCAGTACTCCTCTTTGCTTCTTGGAGTAGCTTGCTTTGTATACCTGTGAATAAGTTCTATGCTGGCAACTAGGGGTGGCATCTTGAGCAAAGTGCGTTTCCTGAACGCATAATATGTCGCTGTTGTGAGATATTGCTGTCTTCCATAGGGAAGCTCTTTTGGCTGGGTGGTTCAATCCTTTTGCATTAATAGTTAGTATATTAATGGCCATGGTGAAGTTATTCGGGGTGATATGATGTTAAGTGTCACTCACTATTAGATGGTGTCGACGTGTATTCCAGTCGCTGCTCTGTATGAGTAGACTCAGTCGTGGTTGCTCCGGGGTAGTTGGTTCTGCAGTAAACGACCTTGGTTGTGGCTGTACTTGTGGAATAAAACAGTTAATATACAGTATTAACAGTAAACCTAAAAATCAAAACGACTCAATACCCTCCAAACTACTTGAGTCACTGCCTGCTGCAGATCACAAGGCACTGTGCCCACAGCCGTGGGTGATAATGCTTGAAGTTAGTGGTGTAATTAGCTGAGATATGAAACGATCTCCTTTAAAACTCAAACTGTCAGTATGTATAACCAGGTATACTGACACAACTCGGGGGAAAGTTCCAAACAATTATGCTGTAGCAGGGCAGAGGACCGGGGATATAGGTCGCTGAAACACATATTTGTTGTGAGATAGGTCATTTTCCTCTACGGGAGTGGTGACCATGACTGTGCACACCCCGTGTCTGAATCTCAGTAGTGGTTTTCTTTTCCTCAGGGGAGAGATCGGGGATAATTCCCCATGAGTGAAGGAGTTGCAGTCCTTCCCTTGGATCGGAGATTACAGTTGTTGTGCCATTATTGGTGATCACTAGCGTGGCCGGGTGTCTCCATTTATAGGCAATCTTGTGGTTATTAAGGGCCTTAGTAGTGTTTTTCAATTGTCTCCTCATGTTGAGAGTGTGTTGGGAGAGGTCTGCATAGAAATGTATCCCATTGAATGGGACTGGAAGCTCTGGGTTTGATCTAGCTTTTGCTAGCAGTTTCTCCTTTGTTGGAAAAAAGTGAATTTTCATGAGCACATCTCGGGGCACCGAGGCCTCAAGATGTCTGGGCTTAGGTATACGGTGGATGCGATCAATGATGCGTTCTATTTGCGACACCTCAGGGAGCATTGTAGTGATCAAATTGTCAGCAAATTTTAGCAGGTCCCCAGGGAGTATGGACTCGGGCACCCTCTTAATTTCACATTCTCTCTTCTCGAACGATCTTCGAGATCTGCGAGCTTAGCTTTCATCCAATAAGTGTCCTCAGACTGTTCCTTACATACATCTATAAGCTCATTTACTGTGGAAGTGCATTCCTCCATTTTAGTCTCAATGTGCTGCACTCTGTTCCCCATTCCCTGCATCTCAGAGGAGAAGCTTTGTATCATTGTGGATATATTCATCATAAGGGAGGACTGCAGGGAGAGTAACATGTCCTTCATAGTCGTATCCAGGACCGGTTGACCTAAGGTGGGGAAGTGTGCTATGGGTGACATTAGGTTGAGGCCTACCTGGTCCTGGAGAAGGGTGTCCGTCGCTGTGTTTGAGGCCTGCATGTTAGGATCCAATCTCATCCGCGGGGCTGAGAGAGGCTGGGCTATGCTGGGATGAATTGCTGCCCTGAAGTGGAGCTATTTCGTCAGCCCAGGAGTCCGGATGTGCATCGGGAAGATCCGTGTATGAAGAAGGAGGATGCGAGTGCGGGCCGCCGGCACCATCTTGCCATGTCCCCTGCTCGGCTGCCGGCATAGTAAAGAAATCTGTCAGCTTCTTGGGGTATCTCTCCTCTTTTCGTTTGCGGGACTGCATCGGGTGGGGTTCCCCCAAGATAGTGAGGCGTTTTGGGCTGTGGATGCGCTGGTGACTACTCCGTATGTCGCTTTGATCCCCGGTCTCTGTCAGAGCTGTTCTCTTAGGCGTCCATCACCGTCGCGCGCAAGCCACGCCCCCCGATTCAATATTTTGATATGTGACATTGATTCCCCAAAATTCACTTTGGTAAACGTCTATGCTCCTAAAGGGAGGCCCGGAATGAAGAGACAAAGAAGAAAATAATGAAGGGCCGTGCATGACTAGGTGGAGAGTACAGACAGGAAGGGGTTAACAGCAATAAGAAAAGTGAGAGGGTGGATACAGAGGTGAATTTTTATGGGAGGGGAGGGGAGTTTTAAATAACTGGGGGCGGGTACATTCGGCATCATTTTGTGTGGGGACAGTTAGGGGGGGACGTTTTTCACTTCTCTCCTGCACCTAAAATGGCCGCCGTGGATCTTATACTGGCGCGGCTTAGGGCGGCTGCGGCTGCGAAGGGGCCCGACTGGCTGGAGGCTCAGGTGGGTCCGCTTTTAGACAAAACGAAAAAGGGAACGGCGCCCTCTAAATGCAGCAAGTAAAAACAGTTTTTAATTAAAAGATTAAAATACACTCACATTTGAGCAGTGGTAATCGAGCGTGTCAGGGGTTGACAGAAACTTCATCCGCAGATCCTCAGGGGTGATGGTGGTTTCACGGGCAGTTGGGCTGGAGTCCTCGATCCTGTGTCTCTTCCTGCACTGGATGTTGAGCAGCGCCGGCCGGAAACTTGGATCTGGACTGTGTGTGCTCCGTGGGGTCCTGGGGTCATCACTTCCGGGTCAGAGGTATGCGGGAGGTGCTTCGCGTTCAGGACATGCGTGTCCCTTCATCAGGCTAGGTCCGCTTTTAGAGGATCAGGCTGGGGGGTCGGGGGATAGCGGCAGAGTTCCGGGGCCCGCTCGGCGGTCACGACCGCCGGAGCGTTTTTCACCGCCGCCGCCGGGTCGATCACGCCACCCCCGGAGCCCACAAACGGACTCGTCGGCCCCCCCAGCTAAGCGTGCTACTGCTGGAGCTGGGGAAGGTGCCGGGTGGTGTGTTCAGAGACAGCGCGGTGCGGGGGGCGCGGCTAAGGGCCGCAATGGCGCCCATCCCTCGCCCTCAAGGCAGACGACGTCTGTGATTTCGATCCCCACCTCGTCTCCGAGGGGGGGGATTCGGCGGGGGAGAAGCAGTGCCACGTCCGCAGGTCCTCTAGCGGACGAGGCTGGCGGTGTTCGGGATGGTGTGGGGCTGAGTGAACGGCAGGACGGCGGGGGGAGAATGTCGCGGCCTTCCACGGGCTCATCCAGTGAGCACAGGCGCAGCAGTGAGGTGGCTGTCGGGTCACAAGGCGGAGACGTCCGGTCGGCGCAGAGAGGTCCCACGGCCCCCGGGCGGGACTTGCCTGGGGGGCTCATCACATCCATGCCACCAGCCCAGGAGTCCAGGTCAGAGGAGGAGCTGTCCGGATTGGAAGGGGAGGAGTGAATGGACGTCGCCGCATCAAGGGAGTCGAGAGCAGCGGCTGTGGGGACCGTGCCCAGTCAGCCCAGTAAGTCTACCTCTTTTGTCTCTGCTACGGACTTTAATGCTGCATTGTGTAAACTGTTGAGGGTTGGGGGGCCAGGTGCCGCGGGGGGGCGTCTCGGCAGGTGATGGAGGTTCAGTGCCACCTGTGGGGTGGGGGGCGGGCGGTCTGCCTGCTCCTCCCGGGACAGGGGGTGCGTTGTTGGGATTACTTGGGGGGTTGCAGGATCTGTTGCAGAAGTTCTCTGGGGCCCAGGGGAGCTCTCCGCAGGTTGCTCCGTGGGTCGGGGTGATGGCGGGGGTTGCTGACGGGGGAGTGGTTCAGGGGGCCCCTGCAGGGCTGTCGTCTGACCATTTGGTGGCGGTGCAGGTGAGTACGGCGGGGGGAGCTGGGGCGGTGGAGCCGGCTGCTAAGACCCGAGAGGATGTGGTACGTATTGCTGACGCGGCCAGGGGTGAGGTATATGTGTGCTTTGAGGGTCCTTTAGGGGCTCACCTCAAGCAGGAGGTGCGGGACAAGATCGGCAAGGGTGAGTATGTGAAGATCTTTTCCTTGCTGCCGCTGGAGAAGTTTAATTTGGATAGGGTGAAGCCTGATGATTTCAAGAAGGAGGATGAGGAGAAGAGGAGGTATAGGTTGATTCCCAGGACGTTTGGGAATTGGTTGCAGGCGTTCGCCATTTTGGCCAGTGTGATTGGGGAGAAATCCCCGGAACACTGCTCTGCCTTGTTCTGTTACATGGACGCGATAGGGGAGGCGCATAGGGTGTATGGCGGAACTGCTTGGCTGCGTTATGACGAGCAGTTTCGGCAGCGGATGGCGGTCTGTCCTGCGCTGAGGTGGGACCACAAGGACATAAGCCTCTGGATGCGCCTTATGTCCTCGGCAAGGACGCCTAGCCAGTTTCTTCAGGGGGGGGGGGTCGGGGGGACGAGTACCTCAGTGCCACCAACCGGAAAGAAATGGGGGGTGTGCTGGCAGTACAACGAGGGATCCTGCAAGTTTGGGGGATCCTGTCGTTTTAAGCACGAATGCTCGGGGTGCGGGGGCAACCACCCCCTGTCCCGTTGTTTTAAAAAAGGGAAAGCGTGCCGGTGACGCTGCTCACAAAAGGGACGACGCCGGTGAGGGAGGTAAGGATGCGTTTTTTTCTAACTAGGTACCCCGACAGGGCGGCTGCGGAGCTATTGACCATGGGTTTTTCGGAGGGTTTTAGGATCCCGTGCTCTCTTGAGGTGGTGCCTCTAGTGGCAAGGAATTTGAGGTCGGCGCTGGCTAACCCTGGGGTGGTTTCGGAGAAATTGGCGAAGGAGGTGGCTCTGGGCCGCATGGGGGGGCCATTTCGGGAGCAACCTCTCAATAACTTGGTGGTGTCCCAGCTAGGGGTGGTGCCTAAGAAGGAACCGAATAAGTTTCGGCTTATCCACCACCTGTCTTTCCCAAAAGGGGGGTCGGTCAATGACGGCATTGATCCTGAGGCGTGTACGGTGTCGTACACGTCTTTCGATGTGGCTGTGGGATGGGTCAGGAGGTATGGGCACGGTGCGCTCATGGCCAAGGCTGATATTGAGTCAGCTTTTCGTCTTTTGCCGGTACACCTGGACAGTTTTTGGCTGTTGGGGTGCTGCTGGGACGGGGCGTTTTACGTGGATCGGTGTTTGCCTATGGGATGCTCCATCTCCTGCGCCATGTTCGAAACGTTCAGCTCCTTTTTGGAGTGGGTGGTGCGGGACGTGTCCGGTGTGGATTCTCTAATCCATTACTTGGATGATTTTTTGTTTGTGGGCCCCCCTTCCTCCAGGGTGTGTGCGATTTTATTGGCTACCTTGCAGCACATTGCAGGAAGGTTTGGGTCCCGTTGGCTGCGGAGAAGACGGAGGGTCCTAGGACGGAGCTTAGTTTTTTGGGGATAGTGATTGATTCTGAGGCTATGGAGTGTAGATTGCCCCCGGAAAAGGTGGAGGCCCTTCGGGAGGAGATTAGGGAGACAATGGGGAAGAAGAAGATGCAACTGCGTAGACTGCAATCCTTACTGGGTAAGTTAAATTTCGCGTGCAGGATTATTCCCATGGGGCGGGTTTTTTGTCGACGGCTGTCGGCTGCTACGGCCGCGGTGCGTGCCCCTTCGCACTTCATTTGGCTTCATGGGGAACATAGGGAGGATTTGAAGGTGTGGCACTCGTTCTTGGAAACCTACAATGGGCGTTCGTTGTGGATGGGTGGCCCGGTGAGCAATTTCGATTTGGAGTTGGTCACTGAAGCTGCGGGGTCCACAGGTTATGGTGCCTTTTTCTGGGGGCGGGGGAGAGCCGAGGCGTGGCCCGAGTCCTGGGTGGAAGCGGGATTTTTGCGTAACCTGGTGTTGCTGGAATTGTTTCCAGTGGTCCTGGCTATGGAACTATGGGGGGCACAGTGTAAAGACCTGAAGATTAGATTGAACTGTGACAACATGGGAGTGGTGGAGGTCATCAATCAGGATAACCGCTTCTTCAAAGCCGGTGATACGGTTGCTGCTCCATTTGGTCCTGCGTTGGTTGAATATTTTCCTGTATGCGGTGCACATCCCCGGGGTTGAGAACACTCTGGCTGATTCACTGTCTCGGTTTAAGTGGGACTGTTTCAGGAAACTGGCGCCGGCGGCGGAGAGGGATGGGACACCTTGCCCGGGTTAGCTCTGGGAGGTTGCCTTGGAGCCGCGGCAGGCTGGATCAGGAGGTTGGTAAGTGGACCGACATGGGGGGCATATACTAAAATCTGGAGTGAGTGGGCCGGGTTCATACGGCTTGCGGACGCAGAGCTGGACGTGGCCGGGACCAGATTGCAAGTGGTTTATTTTGTAACCAGGCACTGTCATGATCAGTGTCATTGCCTGGGTCACCTGCTGGTGGTGCTATTGCTTTCAGCACCAAAGGGTGCAGTTCTGGTGGCCACCAGCGGGTGTCTCCCATTTGTCTGGAGCCGAAATCATCTCCTGCAATCAGGCGTCACCTGAGACTGATTGCAGGAGGTGTGTATAAATACCCAGCAGACACTAAGGCATTTGCTCTGGTATTGTCTTGGAACCCAGACCTGTATGCCCGAACCCGAACCCGAACCTGAACCTTGTGACCTGTTATCTGTTACCTTGTATCCTGTGTTCCTGAACCCTGCATCCATCCCTGGACCCCTGCCTCTGTACCTTGTATCCTGTGTTCCTGAACCCTGCATCCATCCCTGGACCCCTGCCTCTGTACCTTGTATCCTGTGTTCCTGAACCCTGCATCCATCCCTGGACCCCTGTCTTGCAGACTCATCCCTTCCTCCTGTTGTCCCTTCCGGCTCCCTGTTCAATCGGACTGATCTCTCGTGTATGACCCTGGCTTGATTACATTTACGCTTTAATCTCTAAACTGTATTCACGTTGGTGTAGGGAGTTGTTTTGTGTGTCACTGTGGTTGTTTGCTGGTTGCCTTTATTGTTTTAGGAATTATCCTTTCAATAAACTCATATATATTGTGAGGGGGTTAGCTCGGCAGCGGGTGTGTGTGACCCCCGGGATGGGCTCCCCACACAAAAACAGGCCCAGCAAACGGAGGTTGTGGTTTTCAAAATCAAAAAAAGGTGCGGTTTATTTTCTATTTACAGTGACAAAACACAGCAAAGCCAAAAGAAACATAAACAAAATAAATCCTGGTCAATTTGACCTCTGACTAAACATACAGGTTTCCTAACTAACAACTGGGATCAGCCTAGTGCTGTCCTAGTCCCTAAGTCCCTGGTTTTAAATGTCCAAGCAAATAGCCACACAGGCTTTGTCTCACCGCACAGGGGTTCACTCTCCCTAGACAGTCCACACAGGTCTGGGTCCAGGCATGAGCAAACACCTAATGAATCTGGGAGTTCTTATAGAGGCCTAAATGAGCTGACAAGCTTCAGCTGGTCTCATCAACTCCCTGTCTGCACGACGCCCCACACTCTCCCTAGAGGTATGAGTCATCCATGAGCCCACTAGCCTTAGCTGGGCTTATACAACTCTCCACCTAGTTGTATAAGTCGGCGTAAAGCCTGAATCTGGGCGAAATATATCTACCCCCCTGGATGCAACCAGGTGACTTTACCTTCCTGCTGTCACATACCCCCCCCTCTTGTTTTAACCTCGGGGTTGGAACACCAGCAATCAGGCATTCATGTACTCGAGACAAAGCATCCACATTCCCCATTTGAACGCCAGGGCGATGCTTTACTGTGAAGTTGAATTCCTGGAGGGCCAGGAACCACCTATTCACTCTTCTATTTGTTTCCTTGTTTTGAGCCATCCACTTTAACGGAGCGTGATCCGTAACCATGTCAAAGTGCCTACCTAGCAGGTAGTACCGAAGGGAATCTAGAGCCCACTTCACCGCTAAACACTCCTTTTCAACGGTGGCGTAATTTACCTCATGGGACTTCAACTTCCTGCTGAGGTAAATGACTGGGTGCTCTTCCCCGTTCCAGACCTGGGACAATACTGCTCCTAACCCCACATCTGACGCATCACTTTGTACGACAAAGTCTTTAGAGAAGTCGGGTGAGTACAACACTGGCTGGCTACATAAGGCTTGTTTCAAGAATTGGAATGCTGCCTCAGCCTCGGGGGTCCATTTAATCATGACCGACCCTTTCCCCTTCGTTAGGTTGGTTAGGGGCACAGCCTTAGAAGCAAAGTGGGGAATGAATCGCTGATAATACCCAGCGATTCCCAGAAAGGCTCGTACCTGCTTCTTGCTGTTGGGACGTGGCCAACTCTGGATGGCCTCGACTTTGTTGAGTTGGGGTTTTATTACTCCCCTCCCAATGGTGTACCCAAGATATTTGGCCTCCTCCTGCCCAATGGTACACTTCTTGGGGTTAGCCGTAAACCCCGCTTCCCGAACAGAGTCCAGGACTGCTTGCACTTTTGGCAGATGTGAGGCCCAATCTGTGCTATGGACAATTACGTCATCCAGGTAAGCCGCAGCATACTTCCGATGGGGCCTCAGCATCTGGTCCATTTTCCGCTGGAATGTGGCCGGCGCATTCTGTAACCCGAACGGCATTCTTTTATATTGGAACGCCCCGTCTGGGGTTACAAATGCGGTTTTCTCTTTGGCCAATTTGGCCAGGGGGATTTGCCAATACCCTTTTGTGAGGTCAAGAGTCGTCATGTATCGGGCTGTTCCCAGCCGGTCGATCAACTCATCTATACGTGGCATGGGGTAGGTGTCAAATTTTGTAACTTTGTTCAACTGACGAAAATCGTTACAAAATCGCCAGCTCCCATCCGGTTTAGGCACCAACACAATGGGACTAGACCAATCACTTTGGGACTCCTCTATCACCCCTAAGTTCAGCATTTTCTGTACTTCCTCCCGTATTGCCTCCCGTCGGGCCTCTGGGATCCGATAGGGTTTTAACTTCACCCTTTCACCGGGCGGGGTAATGATGTCATGCTCTACCCCAGATGTTTGTCCCGGCAGCTCAGAGAATACCTCCTTGTTGCGAAGCACAAACTCCTTAACCTCCTGTTGTTGGGGTTGTGACAAGGTGGCTGCTATTCCAACCTCAGGAATCACGCAACCAGTTTGAGCTGGTGACCAAGTGTCTGCGACTAGGGACTCTCTATCCCTCCAGGCTTTCAACAGATTAACGTGATAGATCTGTTCGGGCTTTCGCCTTCCTGGTTGTCTGACCTTGTAATTCACTTCGCTCACTTTTTCCATTATCTCGTAGGGGCCTTGCCATTTGGCAAGGAATTTACTTTCAACCGTAGGGACAAGTACCAGTATCCTATCCCCCGGGGAAAAGGTACGGGTCTTGGCTCCACGGTTGTACACTCTCTGCTGTGCTAACTGCGCTTGGGCCAAATGTTCCTTCACGATGGGCATTACCTGTGCAATTCGGTCTTGCATCAGGGCGACATGCTCAATCACACTCCTGTGGGGAGAACTCTCACTTTCCCAAGTTTCCTTGGCAATATCCAACAGCCCTCTTGGGTGTCTCCCATACAGTAACTCAAAGGGGGAGAATCCCGTAGAGGATTGGGGCACCTCCCTAATAGCAAACATCAGATAAGGAAGTAGACAGTCCCAATCCTTTCCATCTCTATCCACCACTTTCTTCAACATTTGTTTTAGGGTTTTGTTGAATCTTTCAACCAGCCCATCGGTTTGGGGGTGATACACAGATGTACGTAATTGCGTCACTTTGAACAATTTACACAGCTCCTTCATAACCCGGGACATAAAGGGTGTACCTTGGTCCGTAAGCAGTTCTTTACAAATACCCACCCGGCTAAACACAAGAGATAGCTCTTTGGCTATGGTTTTGGCCGAGGTATTTCGGAGAGGGATCGCTTCTGGATAACGGGTGGCATAGTCCATTATAACTAATATGTACTGGTGCCCCCTAGTGGACTTGATTATAGGACCTACCAAATCCATGGCGATCCTCTCAAACGGGACCTCAATGATGGGTAGAGGGACCAGCGGGCTACGGAAATGTGGCATCGGGGCCGACCTCTGACACACAGGGCAGGAGGAACAATAATTTTCTATGTCCTTCATCACCCCCGGCCAATAGAATCTCTGTAATACCCTCTCTCGGGTTTTCTCTGTCCCCAGATGACCTCCAAGAATGTGCCCATGGGCCAACTCCAACACCAACTTCCTGTAAGGTTTGGGCACCACAAGCTGCTCAACGGTTTCTTCTGCCCTTTTTGCCACCCGATACAGTAGGTCCTTCTCTACGCTGAAGTATGGGTAAGTGCAGGTATTATCTGGGTTCACTAACTCGCCATCTATTTTCACTACGTTTTCCCGTGCCTTTATTAGGGCGGGGTCTTTCAACTGTTCTGTGGCAAAGTTTTCCCTGTGAACCTCAAGATCAGAAAACTCCACAGACGGTAGGTTTTCGTCTGAGGAGGTGGGCTCCTCTCCAGTTTCTTGAGTCTCCCCTGCCAATACTGATAAGGGAAATTCCGGAGAGTCCTCACCACTCTCAGGGGAGTTCTGGCTATCACATTCCTGGTACATAGGGGCACCAGTGGGGGGCTCAGGATCATCCCACAGTTCCCAGAACTTCGGAAAATCCCTTCCCACAATGGCGTCATGCGGTAACTGAGATACTAAGCCCACTGGATGAGAGAGGGTACCTTTGGGGGTCTCGAAACACACTGTAGTCACTGGATACTCTCGGGTGTCCCCATGCACACAAATAACAGCTACCTTGCTATTCCCAGAGACCTCTGTTTTAACTAACTCAGCCTTTATCAGGGTCACAAGGCTACCTGAATCCAGCAATACCACAACATTTCTACCATTAACACACATTTTGCATAAATGTTTCTCAGTTCCTCGAATGGCAGTGCATGCGACTGTCGCACACAGCGACTGACGTCTGCCCGTCAGAAAGTCACACTGCATGGGTTCCTCCACAACCGGGCAATTGGCTGCAATATGTCCCGCTTGCCGGCAGCGGTAGCAAACGATCCTTCTTGCCGCCTCTTGAGCCGCTGATTTCCCAGGCTGTTCTCGCCAAACTTGGGGTAGAGCTCCCACCCTCTCACTCTCTCCACCCTCACCCCTTGGAATCCTCTTATCCGCCCCTGGGGATGGTCTGGTCTTAGGGTGGAAAGTCCGAGTGTCTCTGGAAGAGGCCGTCAGGTTCTCTGTAGCCAAGTATTTCTCCACACGATCCACAAGACCATCGGCCGTCTCTGGGTCTCCATGGCTTACCCACTTTTGGATGGCAGTAGGAAGAGCTCTCAAAAACCGATCCATTACAACACGTTCCACAATCTTTGGTGCGGACAAAGTCTCTGGCTGTAGCCACTTTCTGCTCAGGTGAATGAGATCATACATTTGAGACCTGGGGGGTTTTCCAAGCTGGAAAGTCCAGTTATGCACACGCTGTGCCCGGACAGCCTGGGTGACACCCAGCCTTGCCAATATTTCAGCTTTTAGCATCACATAGTCTTTTGCTTGGTCAGGCTCTAGGTCATAGTAAGCCTTCTGCGATTCACCAGTTAACAGAGGAGCCACCAGTCCAGCCCACTGCTCCTCAGGCCACTTTTCTCTTTCAGCAGTCCTTTCAAATGTGGTCAAAAATACCTCTGGATCATCCTCCCCAGTCATTTTTGTCAATAAACGACTCACCCCAAAGGACGCGGTATTAGTGGGACGGCTTTCCTCACTGGTCTGCGGACGTTGCTGCATTACTGCTTCCATTTGTTGTAGTCTCTGCTCTTGCTTCTGTAACAGGTCTATGAAGCGGGCCTCAGATTGCTGCTGGGCTTGTTGCTGAGCTTCCAGACTCTGTTGGTGAGCTTGCTGCTGGGCTGCAAGGCTCTGTTGATGAGCTTGCTGCTGGGCTGCGAAGTTCTGTTGTTGAGCTGCAAGGCTCTGTTGATGAGCTGCAAGGCTCTTTTGCAAACCTGCATTTGTCTGCTGTTGATTGGCATTTGCTAGAGCCAGCTGCTTCAGTATCTCCTCCATGCTGGCTTAAAAAAAACTGCCCGCATTCTCCACCAACTGTGAGGGGGTTAGCTCGGCAGCGGGTGTGTGTGACCCCCGGGATGGGCTCCCCACACAAAAACAGGCCCAGCAAACGGAGGTTGTGGTTTTCAAAATCAAAAAAAGGTGCGGTTTATTTTCTATTTACAGTGACAAAACACAGCAAAGCCAAAAGAAACATAAACAAAATAAATCCTGGTCAATTTGACCTCTGACTAAACATACAGGTTTCCTAACTAACAACTGGGATCAGCCTAGTGCTGTCCTAGTCCCTAAGTCCCTGGTTTTAAATGTCCAAGCAAATAGCCACACAGGCTTTGTCTCACCGCACAGGGGTTCACTCTCCCTAGACAGTCCACACAGGTCTGGGTCCAGGCATGAGCAAACACCTAATGAATCTGGGAGTTCTTATAGAGGCCTAAATGAGCTGACAAGCTTCAGCTGGTCTCATCAACTCCCTGTCTGCACGACGCCCCACACTCTCCCTAGAGGTATGAGTCATCCATGAGCCCACTAGCCTTAGCTGGGCTTATACAACTCTCCACCTAGTTGTATAAGTCGGCGTAAAGCCTGAATCTGGGCGAAATATATCTACCCCCCTGGATGCAACCAGGTGACTTTACCTTCCTGCTGTCACAATATATATTTACTTACCTTGTGCCTAGTTCCTTTAGTGCAGCCCACTGATCTGCGTACCCTGTGCTGGATGCCGTGTTAGGCATCCGTGACAGAATACCAGAGCCATTCAAGCAGATCGGCTGCACTTGGGAATTGGGTCTGGGCACTGCTATTGCTTTAAAAATGCAGCTTGACGATATTCTGTATTTTTCGCTACTAGCAACAGAGGACAGGGAGTTTTGTTCTCAAACATTAAGTGAACACACTAGAGAGCAGTTGTTGGAATGCATCCGCATAGCCCATGTTTTTGTGGATCTGGGCAGTTTTGTGTTTGAGGATGTGCAAGATCTGATCTGTATCTGTACAGAGTTGGCCCTGTCTGATGCCTCCAGTGGAGACGATGACTATACACCCCCTTTTAGTGCAGCTCAGGTAGAGTCCTTGGTGTGGCTGTTGGAAGATGACTCAGTCTTTTTCCTTGAGCAGTACTCAACTTGTCCTACACAGGTGCTTGCAGCATGTATTGAGTCAGTGCAGTCTCTGGTCAGACAAGCAGTATGCAAACCTAACTTTGTGCAATCATTACTACAGGCCTGGTCAAGTTTATTGTACTCAGCCCCTGTCGGTTCCCTGCCACCCATTCCTGTGTCTAGACACCAGCCTGCTGGGATGTCTGCGTCTCCTTTACTCCCAACTACCACAGTGGCCAACCAATACACCCTCCTACCAATGAAGTACCAGTACCCTGTTTCCCCCTGCTGCACTTACCCTGCCTTTAACACTCCTGCTTCGTCTCGGCTGCCTCCATCAGTTCCCCTAAGACCCCCTTCAAAATCCGCACCCTCTGCTTCACCATCCTTCCGCTCTTCGCCTCTACCAGCTGCATCCACCACCTACAGCCCTGTATACATATACAAATCTTCGGTGGCTAAACCAAAGAAAAAACGGAAGTTCTTTCCAACTCACACGATCCTGCCAGTAACCCAGCCTGTTTCCACACCAGCCGACCTGTTGCAGCCTGTCTCCGCACCAGCCGAACTGTTGCAGCCTGTCTCCGCACCAGCCGACCTGTTGCAGCCTGTCTCCGCACCAGCCGACCTGTTGCAGCCTGTCTCCGCACCAGCCGACCCGTTGCAGCCTGTCTCCGCACCAGCCGACCTGTTGCAGCCTGTCTCCGCACCAGCCGACCTGTTGCAGCCTGTCTCCGCACCAGCCGACCTGTTGCAGCCTGTCTCCGCACCAGCCGACCTGTTGCAGCCTGTCTCCGCACCAGCCGACCTGTTGCAGCCTGTCTCCGCGCCAGCCGACCTGTTGCAGCCTGTCTCCGCGCCAGCCGACCTGTTGCAGCCTGTCTCCGCGCCAGCCGACCTGTTGCAGCCTGTCTCCGCGCCAGCCGACCTGTTGCAGCCTGTCTCCGCGCCAGCCGACCTGCGGAGACCTGCGGAGACCTGTTGCAGCCTGTCTCCGCGCCAGCCGACCTGTTGCAGCCTGTCTCCGCGCCAGCCGACCTGTTGCAGCCTGTCTCCGCGCCAGCCGACCTGTTGCAGCCTGTCTCCGCGCCAGCCGACCTGTTGCAGCCTGTCTCCGCGCCAGCCGACCTGTTGCAGCCTGTCTCCGCGCCAGCCGACCTGTTGCAGCCTGTCTCCGCGCCAGCCGACCTGTTGCAGCCTGTCTCCGCTCCAACCGACCTGTTGCAGCCTGTCTCCGCACCAGCCGACCTGTTGCAGCCTGTCTCCGCACCAGCCGACCTGTTGCAGCCTGTCTCCGCACCAGCCGACCTGTTGCAGCCTGTTTCCGCACCAGCCGACCTGTTCCAGCCTGGATTTTCGGTGCCCGTCACCCAGCCTGACGTTTTGGTGCCTGTCTTTCAGCCCGCTGAACCAGTGCCTGCCATCTGGCTTGCTGAACCTCTGCCCGGTGGCCAGTTTGAAGTGCCTCTGCCCGGTGGCCAGCTTGAAGACCCAGCGCCATTTGCCCAGCCCGCTGACATGGTGCCTGCTAAACCAGTTCTCGATGCCCGGCTTGCCGCTGATTTTGCCCTGCTTGATTCTCAGCCTGACTGTGATGCCCTTGTGTTGTTCGCCTCCGTTAGGTTCATGCACATTGCCCTGCCTGTTTTCATTTCCAGATCCCAACTTCCAGACCCTGGTGGTGGGGTGCGTGTTCCATTGCCGGACTCAGGTGCCACGCCTCCCAGTAAGTTTAAGGACTCTGGCCGGAGGAGCACAAGTAGTCCGCAGACACAGGGGAGACTTTTTGGGACCTTTCCGCACCTACCAGCACTGCCAGATCAAGGGTAGAATGGAGCGTCCGGAGGTCACTCCTTGGGAGGGGGAACTGTCATGATCAGTGTCATTGCCTGGGTCACCTGCTGGTGGTGCTATTGCTTTCAGCACCAAAGGGTGCAGTTCTGGTGGCCACCAGCGGGTGTATCCCATTTGTCTGTAGCCAAAATCATCTCCTGCAATCAGGCGTCACCTGAGACTGATTGCAGGAGGTGTGTATAAATACCCAGCAGACACTAAAGCATTTGCTCTGGTATTGTCTTGGAACCCAGACCTGTATGCCTGAACCTGAACCTGAACCTGAACCTGAACCTGAACCTGAACCTTGTGACCTGTTATCTGTTACCTTGTATCCTGTGTTCCTGAACCCTGCATCCATCCCTGGACCCCTGCCTCTGTACCTTGTATCCTGTGTTCCTGAACCCTGCATCCATCCCTGGACCCCTGCCTCTGTACCTTGTATCCTGTGTTCCTGAACCCTGCATCCATCCCTGGACCCCTGTCTTGCAGACTCATCCCTTCCTCCTGTTGTCCCTTCCGGCTCCCTGTTCAATCGGACTGATCTCTCGTGTATGACCCTGGCTTGATTACATTTACGCTTTAATCTCTAAACTGTATTCACGTTGGTGTAGGGAGTTGTTTTGTGTGTCACTGTGGTTGTTTGCTGGTTGCCTTTATTGTTTTAGGAATTATCCTTTCAATAAACTCATATATATATTTACTTACCTTGTGCCTAGTTCCTTTAGTGCAGCCCACTGATCTGCGTACCCTGTGCTGGATGCCGTGTTAGGCATCCGTGACAGGCACATGGAAGCGGGAAATTCGGTCTCGGGGATTGAGAAGAAACTGGCAGGTTTGGCGTTTCTGTTCAAGCTCCAGGGAGTGCCCGATTTCACTAAAGACTTTTGGGTGAAACAGGCGCTAAAAGGGTATCGGAAGGATCATCCGCATAGGGACACACGGCGGCCGGTTTCTTTTGCCATTTTGCAGGTGCTTTGCGAGGGGTTGGCCAACGAGTGTTCCTCTGTATATGAGGTTAAGTTGTTCTCTGCGGCTTTTTCTGTCGCATTTTTTGGTGCTTTTTGGGTGGGGGAGCTGGTGTGCCCGTCAAAAAGGAGGGCTGGGGGACTGACGGTTCAGGATGTGGATGTGGGGGACGATAGGGTGAGACTGACGTTGAGGAGGTCGAAGACAGATCAAAGGGGGAAAGGTGTTGCAATTGTTTTCCCTGCCCGGGTCGCTGGTTTGTCCAGTGAGGGTCGTGAGGGAGTTTTTGAAAGTCGGGCCACCTGGGGGGGGGGGCCCATTTCTAGTTCATGGGGATGGTTTGTTTTTGTCGCGTTTTCAATTCGTGGCAGTTTTCCACAAGTGCCTGAGGGCGGCGGGGTACGACTGCACGCTATTTGCGTCACATTCTTTCCGCATCGGGGCGGCTACGGAGGCGGCCCGATGCGGTTTGGATGAGGCGGCGGTAAAACGGATTGGGAGGTGGGATTCCAGAAGGTTTCGTTCGTATGTTCGCCCACATTTGTTAGATGTCCAAGGGGACTGAGTGGGGGGTTGAATGATTGGGGGGTGCAGGGGCTGTTTGACATGGGGGTAGGTGTTTTGTTTTAACTGATGTTTGAATAGATTTGTTGTGTTTCGTTTCAGATGCAGGTCCGACACGCCTCGTCTGGATTTTGGGGCATTCGTATGTTTTTTGGGGGGCAAAGAGGGTAGACGTTCGGCAGGGCGGCAGGCAGTTGGGGATACCCAGGAGGGAGGCTTCTGTTAGGTGGATAGGCATCCCGGGGTTGGTGTGGAGTAGGGTGGTGCCTGAGGTGTTCCGGTACGCCCGGTTGGATAGACCGCCGGACGTGTTGATTCTACACGTGGGGGGTAACGACTTGGGGGTCAGGGCTATTGGGGCCCTGCTCTCGGCGGTGAAGACTGATTTTTTGACACTCAAGGAGGCTTTTCCGGGGACTTTGTTGGTGTGGTCTGATGTGGTCGCACGAACCTCATGGCGGATGGCGAGATCGGTGGCTCGGATCAATAAGGCTCGGATCAAGTTGAACAAACTGGTGGGCAGGTTTGTTACGGCTAATGGTGGTTTGGTGGTGCAGCACTTGGAGTTGGAGGTTAACGTGGGGCTGTACTTGAGGAGGGATGTGGGGATGGATTTATGGGCTATGGGGATTCAGGATGGCATTCAGCGTGCCCTGCGGGTGGGGAGGGGCCCTTAAGGGTAAGGGGTTACCCTTGCAGGCTGTGGCGGTGTCTTTAGTCTTTGACGATGGCAGAAAACAAATGGTATGGAAGTGGTGGGGCTCATCTGTGGTATGTGCCCCTCTGGTGCATTCCAGTGGAACGGTGTCCGCTGGAGTACGGGTATGGTTGCACTGCGGGAAGGGGTTGTCTCCGAGCTGTTATACGGCTGGAGGCCTGTTCTGGTTCTAAAATTTTGGTCCCGCAGTGTATTGGTGTAAAAAAGGGTTCAAAAAGTTCAGGGGTGCCGTCAGAGACCAACAGACTGGGAGTTATAATGTTAAAATGTGTTAATAAAGTTATTGAAGTAAAGTATATTTTATATGGAGTTTTTTACCTAATATTGTTTTAATAAAAAGGCTGTTGTGGCCATTTATACTCCAACTCTGGTGTGGTCTAAATTACTATAGATTGGCTAAGTTAAGGTATAGGTTAAATAAGGGTGAACTGGTAAGGGTAATGTGTGGGGAGGTATCTCGAGTACACTGGTCATGACCATCAGATATAATTCATGAAATCCCTCCTCAGGAAAATCAAAAAAGTGCAGAAAGGATTGTTGTTGATATGCAGAGACTTTAATGCTATAGTCAATCCTCAAATGGACTTGACCTCCACAACTACCAGACATGTACCTTCATTAAGCACAGTTCTTGAAGATAACGATCTCTTTGCCATATGGAGTTGTCACCATGCCAGTTAAAGGAATTACTCATACTGTACTTCTCAGCAAGCCATTGTTCATACTCTCGTATAGACTACTTCCTGCCAGACAAATGGCTTCTGCAAAAAGTCTTGAGATTCTCTATCAATACGACCACACCTCCATCTCATTAACTTTAACCACTTGACCACTGGGCACTTAAACTCCCTTAATAACCAGACCAATTTTCAGCTTTCGGTGCTCTCACATTTTGAATGACAATTACTCAGTCATACAACACTGTACCCATATGACATTTTTGTCCTTTTTTTCACACAAATAGTGCTTTCTTTTGGTAGTATTTAATCACTGTTGGGTTTTTTATTTTTTGCGCTATAAGAGAAAAAAGACTGAAAATTCTCTAAAAAAAATGAATTTTTCTTCATTTCTGTTATCAAATTTAGCAAATTAGTAATTTTTCTTCATAAATTTTGGCCAAAATTTATACTGCTACATATCTTTGGTAAAAATAAGTACAAATTGGTGCATATTATTTGGTCGTTGTGAAAGTTATAGAGTCCACAAGCTATAGTGCCAATATCTGAAAATTGATCACACCTGAAGTACTGACGGCCTATCTCATTTCTTGAGACCCTAACATGCCAGAAAAGTACAAATACCCCCCAAATTACCCATTTTTGGAAAGAAGACATTCCCAGGTATTTAGAAAGAGGCATTGTGAGTTTTTTGAAGTTGTAATTTTTTCCCACAATTCTTTGCAAAATCAAGATTTTTTTTTTTTTAACAAAATTGTCATAATAGCAGGTTATTTCTCACACACAGCATATGCATACCACAAATTACACCCCAAAACACATTCTGCTATTACTCCCGAGTATGGCGATACCACATGTGTGAGACTTTTGCACAGCGTGGCCACATACAGAGGCCCAACATGCAGGGAGCACCATCAGGCGTTCTGGAGCACCCAGGCCAATTCTGACATTTCTCTCCTACATGTAAAAATCATCATTTGTTTGCTAGAAAATTACATAGAACCGCAAAAAATTATATATGTTTTTTAGCAAAGACCTTATAGAATACAATGGTGGTCGTTGCAACTTTTTATCTCGCACAGTATTTGCGCTGCAATTTTTTTAACGCGTTTTTTACGGAAAAAAACAGTTTTGTGCTTTAAAAAAAAAAAACAGTAAAGTTAGCCCAATGTTTTTGAATAATGTGAAAGATGAAGTTACGACGGCGAGTAAATAGATACCTAACATGTCACCCTTCAAAATTGCACACGCTCGTGGAATGGCGCCAAACTTTGCTACTTAAAAATCCCCATAGGCGACGCTTTAAATATTTTTACTGGTTACATGTTTTGAGTTACAGAGGAGGTCTAGGGCCAAAATTATTGCTCTCGCTCTAACGTTTGCAGAGATACCTCACATGTGTGGTTTAAACACCGTTTTCATATGTGGGCGCGACTTACGTATGGGTTCGCTTCTGTATGCGAGCTCACGGGGACAGGGGCGCTTTAAAAAATATATATATTTTATTGTTCATTTTACTTTATTTATTTTAGTTTGACATGTTTTTCCGCAAAAAATAATTTTTTGATCACTTTTATTCTTATTACAAGGAACGTAAACATCCCTTGTAATAGCAATATGGCATGGCAGGTCCTCTTTACACTGAGATATGGGGTCAATAAGACCCCACATCTCACCTCTAGGCTGGAAAGCCTGAAATAAAAATAAAAAATACAATCCTGGCTTCGATCGTAGCGGTGAGTCGGTAGAAGCACCGGAGTACAGCGGGAAGGAGGGGACGTCCCCTCTCGCCTCCCGTAAGAATGATCAAGAGGTGGAACAGCCGCTATGATTGTTCTTATGGTGTAGGGAATCGCCGGCTGAAAAAGCTGATATCTGAATGATGCCTGTAGCTGCACCCTTCATTCAGATATCCCCACACAAAGTCAAGGACGTCATATGACGTCCGGCGGGCGGGAAGTGGTTATTGCCGAGAATTGCAGGGTATTGCAGAGTATTGCAGGGTATTGCAGGGTATTGCGGAGTATTGCCGGGTATTGCAGAGTATTGCAGGGTATTGCAGTACATGAAAAAAACTGGATTGTAATATACATAAAATTCAGTACAGTGTAATATCACAAGATGTCTGAAATCACAGTAGGAAGTATACTTTCTATTTAAGTACAGTGTAACAAGAAACAATAAACAATATGGGCAACTGGCCCTAAATGTACCCAAGTATTGATACATATAGCTGAATAGAAAAAGAATGGACTTTGAAGGCACCAATATAAAAATAACAAATTTTATTAACACACTATTACAAATATTGTACTAGTTGTATTCTCAGAATACAGTAAGATATAATCTAAAATAAGAAAACATGGACAAGACTCATGTAACACAGAAGGGGTAGTGTACCTCATGCTCTGCAGATGTGGGGCATTTTACGTAGGAAAGACCATCCGACAGTTTAAGCAACGTATATACGACCATATTTACTACTCCCAGTTTGCTAAAATGATCACACCAGTAAGTCGCCATCTAGGATTATATCATAAATTTGACACTTCTATGGTCAAATTCATGATATTAGAGGTTATCCCACAAGACACCCGAGGGGGCAACTGGGACAAACGTATACTCCAGAAGGAGACTTTTTGGATAGAACATCTTGAAGCGACCAGGCCGCCAGGTATTAACGAGATAGTATCTTATCGGCCTTTTCTATAGAATTATATCTCTGTATCCTGGCTATTCAGGATATAGGGGTGTATTACCATCATTTCTAAACATGCCCAGGCAACTCGCTTGCTCATATGCCAATTTAATTGATAATTGGCACTCTAATGATCGTTGTGGCAATTTTTGAAAATACAGGGTCGTTGTATTCTGTTTGATATTGTCTGTTGCTATCACTATATATTATTATTTTTATTTATTTTTTTTATTTATTTCCAGTTTTTGTTTTGCCCCGTGTTGTATGTGTTTTCTTGATCGCAGCTATTTTCAAATATGTAATCATTTCTGGAATACAAGCAGATATTACTGCAGTTTATTGTTTTTCAAAACTGACATTTTGTTTAAAAAGCATGTATTAACATGCAGTTTATTTTGCCCAATGTGATCCTCCACCTCTAGGTGTCTCTTTCCCTCTTTCAATCTTTTGTCAGGCCTGGTGTGGAGTGAGGAGACAGTGAGGGGAGCATACGGCCACACAAGCCGTCGGATGTCGATCCATGCCTTGGGCTGGGCGGTATCCTGACGGCAATTCGACGCTCACATCTTGCGTCTCGGGCAGCATTTCCGCCCACACTCGCGCAGGGGGTTGCCAACAGACTGCCCTGATGTGGGCGTCGCTACGGCATGGACGTGGAGTGCACCCATTTGGCCGGTTCACGTGACGTCATACGTCATGACGGTCACGTGATCGGGATGTACATTTAAGCGAGGCTCTCTCCTCAGTGTGCTAGATATCACTGGGAGAGCAGTCGCTCTCAACTAACGCGGAAGGAGACGGCGGTCACATACACAGTAAGTCCTATAATTGAGGTATCTATAGCAAGGCTTGACCCTTGCCTCTTTTAGCCTAATATATGCCCTAAATGTTATGGGACTTTCTTTTATTTTCTTGGCTGTGTTTTATACAGATAAGAGATTGGATTCATATTCATTGATAATGAGAAGTGCGTATTGAAGAGCCTGATAGTGTTCCTGGCTATGTACTCTGGCTAGGTAACTATTATTTGCCAGTTTATTTTCTCTTTCATTTTGAAAGTCTATACCTGACAATAAAACTAGCCTTATTTAATATGTCTTATAGTCACAGGTAAACATTATCTGGCTGTGGAATACAATCCATCTTTAATTCCCAGCAACCCGTCACACTATTGGGGAACAAGTCTATCCGAGTTCCAACTACTTTAAGGTACATGTTCAGACTCATTTTACCATCTTGCAATCGCACGTTTTATAAGCATATGTCCTTGTCGCTTTAATAGGCCTTTTGAGAGAGTTATGCTAATTTCTTGCAGCACATCTACGCCTTTTTCAAATTAATCGCTCTACGCGATTATAGACCTTGAGGACTACCTTATCGTGCCGCAAACTCCTCCCCTTCTTTCAATTACAAACCCCTCATACCACTGTAGTGGTGTCATATATATATTCCACCGATGACCCAATACTTAGGTTATTAAGATGATGTATAAGTTATTCTGTAACTGCGCAATTTCCTCAATCTTACCCTTCAAAGAACTTTCCATAGTTAAACAGCAAGATAACAAGCCCTGCAAAATGCAACCTTTTCTTTTGCTTTCTGAAATTTTGCTATCAAAAACATTTTTCTCTAAAAATTCTTTCATTATAGTCCATGTCTGCTTACATTTTTCTGGAATTTCATAAGGACCGCCATGACGCTTAATACATTTTAATACCCATCTGTTAACTTTATCAGAACTGACACTAGCTTCACACTGAGTAAGCATTTTGGCTATTGTGACAGCAGGAAGGTAAAGTCACCTGGTTGCATCCAGGGGGGTAGATATATTTCGCCCAGATTCAGGCTTTACGCCGATTTATACAGCTAGGTGGAGAGTTGTATAAGCCCAGCTGAGACTAGTGGGCTCATTGATGACTCATACCTCTAGGGAGAGGGCTGGGCGTCGTGCAGACAGGGAGTTGATGAGTCCAGCTGAACCTTGTCAGCTCATTTAGGCCTCTATAAGAAAGCCCAGATTCATTAGATGTTGGCTCATGCCTGGAAGCAGACCTGTGTGGACTGTCTAGGGAGAGTGAACCCCTGTGCGGTGAGAGAAAGCCTGTGTGGCTATATTTTGCTTGGACATTTAAAACCAGGGACTAGGACAGCACTAGGCTGATCCCAGTCGTTAGTTAGGAAACCTGTAAGTTTAGTCAGAGGTCAAGTTGACCAGGATTTATTTTGTGTTTGTTTTTTTTGCCTTGCTGTGTTTTTGTCACTGTAAATAGAAAATAAACCGCACCTTTTTTTGATTTTGAAAACCACAACCTCCGTCTGCTGGGCCTGTTTTTGGGTGGGGAGCCCATCCCGGGGGTCACACATACCCGCTGCCGAGCTAGCCCCCTCACAGTTGGTGGAGAATGCGGGCAGTTTTTTTTTAAGCCAGCATGGAGGAGATACTGAAACAGCTGGCTCTAGCAAATGCCAATCAACAACAGACAAATGCAGGTTTGCAAAGGAGCCTTGCAGCCCAGCAGCAAGCTCATCAACAGAGCCTTGCAACTTTACAACAGAGTCTGGAGGCTCAGCAACAAGCCCAACAGCAATCTGAGGCCCGCTTCATAGACCTGTTGCAGAAGCAAGAGCAGAGACTACAACAACAGATGGAAGCAGTAATGCAGCAACGTCCGCAGACCGGTGAGGAAAGCCGTCCCACTAATACCGCGTCCTTTGGGGTGAGTCGTTTATTGACAAAAATGACTGGAGAGGATGATCCAGAGGTATTTTTGACCACATTTGAAAGGACCGCTGAAAGAGAAAAGTGGCCTGAGGAGCAGTGGGCTGGACTGGTGGCTCCTCTGTTAACGGGTGAATCGCAGAAAGCTTACTATGACCTAGAGCCTGACCAAGCAAAAGACTATGTGATGCTAAAAGCTGAAATATTGGCAAGGCTGGGTGTCACCCTGGCTGTCCGGGCTCAGCGTGTGCATAACTGGACTTTCCAGCTTGGAAAACCCCCCAGGTCTCAAATGTATGATCTCATTCACCTGAGCAGAAAGTGGCTACAGCCAGAGACTTTGTCCGCACCAAAGATTGTGGAACGTGTTGTAATGGATCGGTTTTTGAGAGCTCTTCCTACTGCCATCCAAAAGTGGGTAAGCCATGGAGACCCAGAGACGGCCGATGGTCTTGTGGATCGTGTGGAGAAATACTTGGCTACAGAGAACCTGACGGCCTCTTCCAGAGACACTCGGACTTTCCACCCTAAGACCAGACCATCCCCAGGGGCGGATAAGATGATTCCAAGGGGTAAGGGTGGAGAGAGTGAGAGGGTGGGAGCTCTACCCCAAGTTTGGCGAGAACAGCCTGGGAAATCAGCGGCTCAAGAGGCGGCAAGAAGGATCATTTGCTACCGCTGCCGGCAAGCGGGACATATTGCAGCAAATTGCCCGGTTTTGGAGGAACCCATGCAGTGTGACTTTCTGACGGGCAGACGTCAGTCGCTGTGTGTGACAGTCGCATGCACTGCCATTCGGGGAACTGAGAAACATTTATGCAAAATGTGTATTAATGGTAGAAATGTTGTGGTATTGCTGGATTCAGGTAGCCTTGTGACCCTGATAAAGGCTGAGTTAGTTAAAACAGAGGTCTCTGGGAATAGCAAGGTAGCCGTTATTTGTGTGCATGGGGACACCCGAGAGTATCCAGTGACTACAGTGTGTTTCGAGACCCCCAAAGGTACCCTTTCTCATCCAGTGGGCTTAGTGTCTCAGTTACCGCATGACGCCATTGTGGGAAGGGATTTTCCGAAGTTCTGGGAACTGTGGGATGATCATGAGCCCCCCACTGGTGCCCCTATGTACCAGGAATATGATAGCCAGAACTCCTCTGAGAGTGGTGAGGACTCTCCCGAATTTCCCTTGTCAGTATTGGCAGGGGAGACTCAAGAAACTGGAGAGGAGCCCACCTCCTCAGACGAAAACCTACCGTCTGTGGAGTTTTCTGATCTTGAGGTTCACAGGGAAAACTTTGCCACAGAACAGTTGAAAGACCCCGCCCTAATAAAGGCACGGGAAAACGTAGTGAAAATAGATGGCGAGTTAGTGAACCCAGATAATACCTGCACTTACCCATACTTCAGCGTAGAGAAGGACCTACTGTATCGGGTGGCAAAAAGGGCAGAAGAAACCGTTGAGCAGCTGGTGGTGCCCAAACCTTACAGGAAGTTGGTGTTGGAGTTGGCCCATGGGCACATTCTTGGAGGTCATCTGGGGACAGAGAAAACCCGAGAGAGGGTATTACAGAGATTCTATTGGCCTGGGGTGATGAAGGACATAGAAAATTATTGTTCCTCCTGCCCTGTGTGTCAGAGGTCGGCCCCGATGCCACACTTCCGTAGCCCGCTGGTCCCTCTACCCATCATTGAGGTCCCGTTTGAGAGAATCGCAATGGATTTGGTAGGTCCTATAATCAAGTCCGCTAGGGGGCACCAGTACATATTGGTTATAATGGACTATGCCACCCGTTATCCAGAAGCGATCCCTCTCAGAAATACCTCGGCCAAAACCATAGCCAAAGAGCTATCTCTTGTTTTTAGCCGGGTGGGTATTTGTAAAGAACTGCTTACGGACCAAGGTACACCCTTTATGTCCCGGGTTATGAAGGAGCTGTGTAAATTGTTCAAAGTGACGCAATTACGTACATCTGTGTATCACCCCCAAACCGATGGGCTGGTTGAAAGATTCAACAAAACCCTAAAACAAATGTTGAAGAAAGTGGTGGATAGGGATGGAAAGGATTGGGACTGTCTACTTCCTTATTTGATGTTTGCTATTAGGGAGGTGCCCCAATCCTCTACGGGATTCTCCCCCTTTGAGTTACTGTATGGGAGACACCCAAGAGGGCTGTTGGATATTGCCAAGGAAACTTGGGAAAGTGAGAGTTCTCCCCACAGGAGTGTGATTGAGCATGTCGCCCTGATGCAAGATCGAATTGCACAGGTAATGCCCATCGTGAAGGAACATTTGGCCCAAGCGCAGTTGGCACAGCAGAGAGTGTACAACCGTGGAGCCAAGACCCGTACCTTTTCCCCGGGGGATAGGATATTGGTACTTGTCCCTACGGTTGAAAGTAAATTCCTTGCCAAATGGCAAGGCCCCTACGAGATAATGGAAAAAGTGAGCGAAGTGAATTACAAGGTCAGACAACCAGGAAGGCGAAAGCCCGAACAGATCTATCACGTTAATCTGTTGAAAGCCTGGAGGGATAGAGAGTCCCTAGTCGCAGACACTTGGTCACCAGCTCAAACTGGTTGCGTGATTCCTGAGGTTGGAATCGCAGCCACCTTGTCACAACCCCAACAACAGGAGGTTAAGGAGTTTGTGCTTCGCAACAAGGAGGTATTCTCTGAGCTGCCGGGACAAACATCTGGGGTAGAGCATGACATTATTACCCCGCCCGGTGAAAGGGTGAAGTTAAAACCCTATCGGATCCCAGAGGCCCGACGGGAGGCAATACGGGAGGAAGTACAGAAAATGCTGAACTTAGGGGTGATAGAGGAGTCCCAAAGTGATTGGTCTAGTCCCATTGTGTTGGTGCCTAAACCGGATGGGAGCTGGCGATTTTGTAACGATTTTCGTCAGTTGAACAAAGTTACAAAATTTGACACCTACCCCATGCCACGTATAGATGAGTTGATCGACCGGCTGGGAACAGCCCGATACATGACGACTCTTGACCTCACAAAAGGGTATTGGCAAATCCCCCTGGCCAAGTCAGCCAAAGAGAAAACCGCATTTGTAACCCCAGACGGGGCGTTCCAATATAAAAGAATGCCGTTCGGGTTACAGAATGCGCCGGCCACATTCCAGCGGAAAATGGACCAGATGCTGAGGCCCCATCGGAAGTATGCTGCGGCTTACCTGGATGACGTAATTGTCCATAGCACAGATTGGGCCTCACATCTGCCAAAAGTGCAAGCAGTCCTGGACTCTGTTCGGGAAGCAGGGTTTACGGCTAACCCCAAGAAGTGTACCATTGGGCAGGAGGAGGCCAAATATCTTGGGTACACCATTGGGAGGGGAGTAATAAAACCCCAACTCAACAAAGTCGAGGCCATCCAGAGTTGGCCACGTCCCAACAGCAAGAAGCAGGTACGAGCCTTTCTGGGAATCGCTGGGTATTATCGGCGATTCATTCCCCACTTTGCTTCTAAGGCTGTGCCCCTAACCAACCTGACGAAGGGGAAAGGGTCGGTCATGATTAAATGGACCCCCGAGGCTGAGGCAGCATTCCAATTCTTGAAACAAGCCTTATGTAGCCAGCCAGTGTTGTACTCACCCGACTTCTCTAAAGACTTTGTCGTACAAAGTGATGCGTCAGATGTGGGGTTAGGAGCAGTATTGTCCCAGGTCTGGAACGGGGAAGAGCACCCAGTCATTTACCTCAGCAGGAAGTTGAAGTCCCATGAGGTAAATTACGCCACCGTTGAAAAGGAGTGTTTAGCGGTGAAGTGGGCTCTAGATTCCCTTCGATACTACCTGCTAGGTAGGCACTTTGACATGGTTACGGATCACGCTCCGTTAAAGTGGATGGCTCAAAACAAGGAAACAAATAGAAGAGTGAATAGGTGGTTCCTGGCCCTCCAGGAATTCAACTTCACAGTAAAGCATCGCCCTGGCGTTCAAATGGGGAATGTGGATGCTTTGTCTCGAGTACATGAATGCCTGATTGCTGGTGTTCCAACCCCGAGGTTAAAACAAGAGGGGGGGGTATGTGACAGCAGGAAGGTAAAGTCACCTGGTTGCATCCAGGGGGGTAGATATATTTCGCCCAGATTCAGGCTTTACGCCGATTTATACAGCTAGGTGGAGAGTTGTATAAGCCCAGCTGAGACTAGTGGGCTCATTGATGACTCATACCTCTAGGGAGAGGGCTGGGCGTCGTGCAGACAGGGAGTTGATGAGTCCAGCTGAACCTTGTCAGCTCATTTAGGCCTCTATAAGAAAGCCCAGATTCATTAGATGTTGGCTCATGCCTGGAAGCAGACCTGTGTGGACTGTCTAGGGAGAGTGAACCCCTGTGCGGTGAGAGAAAGCCTGTGTGGCTATATTTTGCTTGGACATTTAAAACCAGGGACTAGGACAGCACTAGGCTGATCCCAGTCGTTAGTTAGGAAACCTGTAAGTTTAGTCAGAGGTCAAGTTGACCAGGATTTATTTTGTGTTTGTTTTTTTTGCCTTGCTGTGTTTTTGTCACTGTAAATAGAAAATAAACCGCACCTTTTTTTGATTTTGAAAACCACAACCTCCGTCTGCTGGGCCTGTTTTTGGGTGGGGAGCCCATCCCGGGGGTCACACATACCCGCTGCCGAGCTAGCCCCCTCACACTATATTACTAATAATTTAAAAAAGGAAATATTTTACTCACCGTATTAGAGGCTCCACCTTGTCTTCTTTTACACGACAGTCTTTTTTTCTCTTCAGTTTCCAGTCTCCAGAGAATAATTCTGGGGTTCCAAACTTGTTTAATCTTGTAGATCAGACTCTTATGTCACAACCAGACATTAGAGTCACAGCACAGCTCTTGGGTCTCCATCAGACTTCTGTCCACTTCACAGGATTGCTGTCATCACTGACTTCTGTTACCAAGTCCTGAAAATGCGCTTCTGGTCGCTTGAACGGCACCAATGTAGTGATCTCATGTATATAGTCCACCGATGACCCAATACTTAGGTTATTAAGATGATGTATAAGTTATGTTCCGCAGCAAACGCCCAAGTTCTCCAGAGATTGCGCTTTAATAGACTTTCAATACAGAACAAAGTCCAATACTGATGACAACGAACCCAACAGAGTATATTCTAGACCTGTGCTTTCATATTCCTACAGAATATATCCTGTGCCTTCATCCTTCATGATCATGCAGGAATACATTGACTAGCCTGAATATTAGCTTTATATATCGTATCTATTGAATGACTGAGCAATTTGATTGGCTGTCTTTGATCAATACTCTGCCATTCAGGATGACAGAGAATGACCCCCAACCTAGCCGGAGACGACCACAGCCATTATTTGCATTCTTGCATAATAACATCAACAAGCTGTCTTTTGACATATGCAACTAGATTGCGGAGACGGAAGGTGACCTGAATACCGCCCTGATATGTAAAGATAGACTCGTCCTGGAAACAAGTCCCCTTGATAAGATTAACATATCAAAGCTGTCTTCTGGCCTCCCTCACATGTGTAATCCAGTTGACTGACAACTGCTGGCCTGGTCAATATTGTATTCACATATAAACACACATATATATATATATATATATTGTGACAGCAGGAAGGTAAAGTCACCTGGTTGCATCCAGGGGGGTAGATATATTTCGCCCAGATTCAGGCTTTACGCCGACTTATACAACTAGGTGGAGAGTTGTATAAGCCCAGCTGAGGCTAGTGGGCTCATGGATGACTCATACCTCTAGGGAGAGTGTGGGGCGTCGTGCAGACAGGGAGTTGATGAGACCAGCTGAAGCTTGTCAGCTCATTTAGGCCTCTATAAGAACTCCCAGCTTCATTAGATGTTAGCTCATGCCTGGACCCAGACCTGTGTGGACTGTCTAGGGAGAGTGAACCCCTGTGCGGTGAGACAAAGCCTGTGTGGCTATTTGCTTGGACATTTAAAACCAGGATTTATTTTGTTTATGTTTCTTTTGCTTTGCTGTGTTTTGTCACTGTAAATAGAAAATAAACCGCACCTTTTTGATTTTGAAAACCACAACCTCCGTTTGCTGGGCCTGTTTTTTTGTGTGGGGAGCCCATCCCGGGGGTCACACACACCCGCTGCCGAGCTAACCCCCTCACAGTTGGTGGAGAATGCGGGCAGGTTTTTTTTAAAGCCAGCATGGAGGAGATACTGAAGCAGCTGGCTCTAGCAAATGCCAATCAACAGCAGACAAATGCAGGTTTGCAAAAGAGCCTTGCAGCTCATCAACAGAGCCTTGCAGCTCAACAACAGAACTTCGCAGCCCAGCAGCAAGCTCATCAACAGAGCCTTGCAGCCCAGCAGCAGACAAACGCAACTTTGCAACAGAGTCTGGAGGCTCAGCAACAAGCCCAGCAGCAATCTGAGGCCCGCTTCATAGACCTGTTGCAGAAGCAAGAGCAGAGACTACAACAACAGATGGAAGCAGTAATGCAGCAACGTCCGCAGACCAGTGAGGAAAGCCGTCCCACTAATACCGCGTCCTTTGGGGTGAGTCGTTTATTGACAAAAATGACTGGAGAGGATGATCCAGAGGTATTTTTGACCACATTTGAAAGGACCGCTGAAAGAGAAAAGTGGCCTGAGGAGCAGTGGGCTGGACTGGTGGCTCCTCTGTTAACTGGTGAATCGCAGAAAGCTTACTATGACCTAGAGCCTAACCAAGCCAAAGACTATGTGATGCTAAAAGCTGAAATATTGGCAAGGCTGGGTGTCACCCAGGCTGTCCGGGCTCAGCGTGTGCATAACTGGACTTTCCAGCTTGGAAAACCCCCCAGGTCTCAAATGTATGATCTCATTCACCTGAGTAGAAAGTGGCTACAGCCAGAGACTTTGTCCGCACCAAAGATTGTGGAACGTGTTGTAATGGATCGGTTTTTGAGAGCTCTTCCTACTGCCATCCAAAAGTGGGTAAGCCATGGAGACCCAGAGACGGCCGATGGTCTTGTGGATCGTGTGGAGAAATACTTGGCTACAGAGAACCTGACGGCCTCTTCCAGAGACACTCGGACTTTCCACCCTAAGACCAGACCATCCCCAGGGGCGGATAAGAGGATTCCAAGGGGTGAGGGTGGAGAGAGTGAGAGGGTGGGAGCTCTACCCCAAGTTTGGCGAGAACAGCCTGGGAAATCAGCGGCTCAAGAGGCGGCAAGAAGGATCGTTTGCTACCGCTGCCGGCAAGCGGGACATATTGCAGCCAATTGCCCGGTTGTGGAGGAACCCATGCAGTGTGACTTTCTGACGGGCAGACGTCAGTCGCTGTGTGCGACAGTCGCATGCACTGCCATTCGAGGAACTGAGAAACATTTATGCAAAATGTGTGTTAATGGTAGAAATGTTGTGGTATTGCTGGATTCAGGTAGCCTTGTGACCCTGATAAAGGCTGAGTTAGTTAAAACAGAGGTCTCTGGGAATAGCAAGGTAGCTGTTATTTGT
The DNA here is from genome assembly GCA_029206835.1 of Rana muscosa. Classification (NCBI taxonomy): domain Eukaryota; kingdom Metazoa; phylum Chordata; class Amphibia; order Anura; family Ranidae; genus Rana; species Rana muscosa. Next base: position 362,259,241 of record CM055117.1, read on the forward strand.
GTGCATGGGGACACCCGAGAGTATCCAGTGACTACAGTGTGTTTCGAGACCCCCAAAGGTACCCTCTCTCATCCAGTGGGCTTAGTATCTCAGTTACCGCATGACGCCATTGTGGGAAGGGATTTTCCGAAGTTCTGGGAACTGTGGGATGATCCTGAGCCCCCCACTGGTGCCCCTATGTACCAGGAATGTGATAGCCAGAACTCCCCTGAGAGTGGTGAGGACTCTCCGGAATTTCCCTTATCAGTATTGGCAGGGGAGACTCAAGAAACTGGAGAGGAGCCCACCTCCTCAGACGAAAACCTACCGTCTGTGGAGTTTTCTGATCTTGAGGTTCACAGGGAAAACTTTGCCACAGAACAGTTGAAAGACCCCGCCCTAATAAAGGCACGGGAAAACGTAGTGAAAATAGATGGCGAGTTAGTGAACCCAGATAATACCTGCACTTACCCATACTTCAGCGTAGAGAAGGACCTACTGTATCGGGTGGCAAAAAGGGCAGAAGAAACCGTTGAGCAGCTTGTGGTGCCCAAACCTTACAGGAAGTTGGTGTTGGAGTTGGCCCATGGGCACATTCTTGGAGGTCATCTGGGGACAGAGAAAACCCGAGAGAGGGTATTACAGAGATTCTATTGGCCGGGGGTGATGAAGGACATAGAAAATTATTGTTCCTCCTGCCCTGTGTGTCAGAGGTCGGCCCCGATGCCACATTTCCGTAGCCCGCTGGTCCCTCTACCCATCATTGAGGTCCCGTTTGAGAGGATCGCCATGGATTTGGTAGGTCCTATAATCAAGTCCGCTAGGGGGCACCAGTACATATTAGTTATAATGGACTATGCCACCCGTTATCCAGAAGCGATCCCTCTCCGAAATACCTCGGCCAAAACCATAGCCAAAGAGCTATCTCTTGTGTTTAGCCGGGTGGGTATTTGTAAAGAACTGCTTACAGACCAAGGTACACCCTTTATGTCCCGGGTTATGAAGGAGCTGTGTAAATTGTTCAAAGTGACGCAATTACGTACATCTATGTATCACCCCCAAACCGATGGGCTGGTTGAAAGATTCAACAAAACCCTAAAACAAATGTTGAAGAAAGTGGTGGATAGAGATGGAAAGGATTGGGACTGTCTACTTCCTTATCTGATGTTTGCTATTAGGGAGGTGCCCCAATCCTCTACGGGATTCTCCCCCTTTGAGTTACTGTATGGGAGACACCCAAGAGGGCTGTTGGATATTGCCAAGGAAACTTGGGAAAGTGAGAGTTCTCCCCACAGGAGTGTGATTGAGCATGTCGCCCTGATGCAAGACCGAATTGCACAGGTAATGCCCATCGTGAAGGAACATTTGGCCCAAGCGCAGTTAGCACAGCAGAGAGTGTACAACCGTGGAGCCAAGACCCGTACCTTTTCCCCGGGGGATAGGATACTGGTACTTGTCCCTACGGTTGAAAGTAAATTCCTTGCCAAATGGCAAGGCCCCTACGAGATAATGGAAAAAGTGAGCGAAGTGAATTACAAGGTCAGACAACCAGGAAGGCGAAAGCCCGAACAGATCTATCACGTTAATCTGTTGAAAGCCTGGAGGGATAGAGAGTCCCTAGTCGCAGACACTTGGTCACCAGCTCAAACTGGTTGCGTGATTCCTGAGGTTGGAATAGCAGCCACCTTGTCACAACCCCAACAACAGGAGGTTAAGGAGTTTGTGCTTCGCAACAAGGAGGTATTCTCTGAGCTGCCGGGACAAACATCTGGGGTAGAGCATGACATCATTACCCCGCCCGGTGAAAGGGTGAAGTTAAAACCCTATCGGATCCCAGAGGCCCGACGGGAGGCAATACGGGAGGAAGTACAGAAAATGCTGAACTTAGGGGTGATAGAGGAGTCCCAAAGTGATTGGTCTAGTCCCATTGTGTTGGTGCCTAAACCGGATGGGAGCTGGCGATTTTGTAACGATTTTCGTCAGTTGAACAAAGTTACAAAATTTGACACCTACCCCATGCCACGTATAGATGAGTTGATCGACCGGCTGGGAACAGCCCGATACATGACGACTCTTGACCTCACAAAAGGGTATTGGCAAATCCCCCTGGCCAAGTTGGCCAAAGAGAAAACCGCATTTGTAACCCCAGACGGGGCGTTCCAATATAAAAGAATGCCGTTCGGGTTACAGAATGCGCCGGCCACATTCCAGCGGAAAATGGACCAGATGCTGAGGCCCCATCGGAAGTATGCTGCGGCTTACCTGGATGACGTAATTGTCCATAGCACAGATTGGGCCTCACATCTGCCAAAAGTGCAAGCAGTCCTGGACTCTGTTCGGGAAGCGGGGTTTACGGCTAACCCCAAGAAGTGTACCATTGGGCAGGAGGAGGCCAAATATCTTGGGTACACCATTGGGAGGGGAGTAATAAAACCCCAACTCAACAAAGTCGAGGCCATCCAGAGTTGGCCAAGTCCCAACAGCAAGAAGCAGGTACGAGCCTTTCTGGGAATCGCTGGGTATTATCGGCGATTCATTCCCCACTTTGCTTCTAAGGCTGTGCCCCTAACCAACCTGACGAAGGGGAAAGGGTCGGTCATGATTAAATGGACCCCCGAGGCTGAGGCAGCATTCCAATTCTTGAAACAAGCCTTATGTAGCCAGCCAGTGTTGTACTCACCCGACTTCTCTAAAGACTTTGTCGTACAAAGTGATGCGTCAGATGTGGGGTTAGGAGCAGTATTGTCCCAGGTCTGGAACGGGGAAGAGCACCCAGTCATTTACCTCAGCAGGAAGTTGAAGTCCCATGAGGTAAATTACGCCACCGTTGAAAAGGAGTGTTTAGCGGTGAAGTGGGCTCTAGATTCCCTTCGGTACTACCTGCTAGGTAGGCACTTTGACATGGTTACGGATCACGCTCCGTTAAAGTGGATGGCTCAAAACAAGGAAACAAATAGAAGAGTGAATAGGTGGTTCCTGGCCCTCCAGGAATTCAACTTCACAGTAAAGCATCGCCCTGGCGTTCAAATGGGGAATGTGGATGCTTTGTCTCGAGTACATGAATGCCTGATTGCTGGTGTTCCAACCCCCGAGGTTAAAACAAGAGGGGGGGTATGTGACAGCAGGAAGGTAAAGTCACCTGGTTGCATCCAGGGGGGTAGATATATTTCGCCCAGATTCAGGCTTTACGCCGACTTATACAACTAGGTGGAGAGTTGTATAAGCCCAGCTGAGGCTAGTGGGCTCATGGATGACTCATACCTCTAGGGAGAGTGTGGGGCGTCGTGCAGACAGGGAGTTGATGAGACCAGCTGAAGCTTGTCAGCTCATTTAGGCCTCTATAAGAACTCCCAGCTTCATTAGATGTTAGCTCATGCCTGGACCCAGACCTGTGTGGACTGTCTAGGGAGAGTGAACCCCTGTGCGGTGAGACAAAGCCTGTGTGGCTATTTGCTTGGACATTTAAAACCAGGATTTATTTTGTTTATGTTTCTTTTGCTTTGCTGTGTTTTGTCACTGTAAATAGAAAATAAACCGCACCTTTTTGATTTTGAAAACCACAACCTCCGTTTGCTGGGCCTGTTTTTTTGTGTGGGGAGCCCATCCCGGGGGTCACACACACCCGCTGCCGAGCTAACCCCCTCACAATATATATATATACATACATACACATATATGTCCATACATACACACATATCTAATAAATCAGCCAACATATTACAACATACCCCCGTTTGGGTCCGTTCTATCTACTAGAACTGACCCATAAATTAAGCAACAAACATCATTATGATTTGAGGTACTGGATGCTTTACAATGGCTCATCTGAAATATGAAGTTGAGACTGGTTACATCTCTCTTCACCAGCCCCCCCTAAAATATTCCCATGAAACAGTTATTGGATAACATAACTTTAGACCATGACTGGAAAAGGATTTGGCAAACATCTGTGGCCTGTATAGCTGTTAGACCTTATTTCAAAGCTTGCTCTTGAGTAAATCACATCCCGATCTTGAATGTTGCGCAAAAATTAGCTGATGTCACAGTCCATTCTGACTTCATCACATCTCTCACCATGTCACTGAAAGTAAAGCTTGGTATGCTTTGGGAGCTCCAGTCCACATAAGTCCAGGATTCTCTCATCTCCAGGCTCAAAGTTTTCATTCTTAAAGATGCTTTTACACAATCACCAGCACATCCTGAAATTCTGCTTCCATGTTTATAGTAAGAAGAACCATCAATATACCAGCAGTCCCTTCCAAGGTCAAAAAGGTTTGAATACGGCAGTAAAAACTCTGTGCCGCAAACTATTTCCTTGCATGAGTCCATCTTGTAAGCATTTTACAATTCACATCCTATTTGAGCAATGATGAGCTTTTGTGTACCTGTCAAGTAATTTGTTGATTGACAGCCACAATTTGAACTTGCTGTAGGCCGACCCCTCATTTCCTTTAATAGAGCAGTTACTTATATCGTTCAGTCCATAATTCCACCAGAATGGTATATCAACGCAATGGTTCAAATAGAGTCAGCTTGACATCAGTGTCTATCAGACCTTCTATCCCGACAAAGCGGCAGTGGAAATTCTTCTCAGTACCTTTTCATGAAAGGTAGAAAGGTCTTTGTCATCCATATATGTCATAGCCTTCAGCATATTATAAACAACTGATTCAACAAAATTCAAATCATGACTAGAGTGATGAATTTCACTCACCCCTCTTATAAATTTAGGTAAACCACCCAACATTCTATCCAAGCCATTGTGCCGCATCACCTCAGATGTCAAAGCTATTGATATCAATATGCATTATGTAAAATTATTTTAGGTTTAAATACTTCACTCTGGTTTTAAGATAAAGTTCACGAAATAAAACATAACAAAAAAATTAAAAATTAAAAGCAATCCATTGAAAAGAAAAATAAGGAAAAAATGAGAAAGGAAAAAAAAAATTGAATGTTCAAAAAAAAGTCCATTGCTTGATGAGTGTCCATCCTTGTATATTGTCTATCAGCATTTCTCCCCCACTAGCCAACTTCTGTTCACATTCAAACGGGTTCCTCCGGAGACCTGAAAGACAAAATTTCTCAGACAAAAACTCATTAGCAAAGTCCTTAGTATTTATTTTTTTTGAAGTTAAAACAAAAGTACTATTTACAGTTTACAGTCTAAAGCTAATTCACCCCCACTGCTAGAGAAACGTCATTTGCATTCAAAAACAGATCTGGAGAATGTACATTTGTATTTATGACACCCTATACAATTGTTCTAATAAGGTGTCACGTTCTTTTCTCATCTTGTCATACTCAATTTTCAGGTGGTCATATTTTTGTTTTATTTGAGAAAATGGTATCCAGGTCCTTTTCTTATTATTATTTTGGTCAGCTCTGTTTTTAATATTATTATCAAACAATGTGGCTACATCAATTTTGACAGCTTGCTCATTTGACTTTCTCCATAAATGATCTGCCCTCAACAATACGTCTTTTAAGTCATGGGGGTTTGGGGTAACTAATAAAATATTTGGTTTGATATCTTCATGCAAAGCATCTAGAAACATACTCATATGTACCAAGCCTCCACGCTCAAATGCAAGATTATTACTGACCAATAATTCCATAATAGTAGATATTCTGTGTGACAATTCATAGGGGGATTCATTTCGCATTTGTTGGATTTTCCCATGAATAGTAACATCAGAACATACCCCATACAAAGCACATAATAATTCCAGTAATATGTCCCTTGTCCTCAGAGGCTGAATACAGATCTGTTTAATTCTCATCCAAAGACCATTTCCTATTGAATGTTGCAAAACTCTTTCTAAGTCAGATGGGTTTAGACTGTACATATCTCTGACATTCTGCAAGTCACAAAACCACTTCAAAAATCTGTTAAAATCATGGCAGGGAACCATTCCTATTTCTTTAAGAATTGCATCTAGTTCTTTTGGTTTCAAATGCTTCATTACAAGCTGAACTTCACCTGTATTATTATTATTATTGTACGCTGTGGTGGTCACAGTGGGTGCGGCTGGCAATGAATTATCAGATTTAATATGAGGTTCTGTTTCATTTGATAGAAAGTTTGTGTTTGTATTTTGCTGCAAATTGCTTAATCCAAGATTTGATGCATATCTGCATTCCTGAGATCTCTTCTCCAATTCCATAATTCTTAATTTTAATCTCTCATTTTCCTCTGATAATTCATCACAACGTTTAGATTTCTCAAGCAAAGCTCCCCCAATGGTAACTGTATGCAACTTTAAATTTACTGTCTCAGTTTCTGATTGGTTTTGTAACCTCTGACAAACATTGTTGCTATTTGCAACTGCATTCTGTAACTGCGCAATTTCCTCAATCTTTCCCTTCAAAGAACTTTCCATAGTTAAACAGCAAGATAACAAGCCCTGCAAAATGCAACCTTTTCTTTTGCTTTCTGAAATTTTGCTATCAAAAACATTTTTCTCTAAAAATTCTTTCATTATAGTCCATGTCTGCTTACATTTTTCTGGAATTTCATAAGGACCGCCATGACGCTTAATACATTTTAATACCCATCTGTTAACTTTATCAGAACTGACACTAGCTTCACACTGAGTAAGCATTTTGGCTATATTACTAATAATTTAAAAAAGGAAATATTTTACTCACCGTATTAGAGGCTCCACCTTGTCTTCTTTTACACGACAGTCTTTTTTTCTCTTCAGTTTCCAGTCTCCAGAGAATAATTCTGGGGTTCCAAACTTGTTTAATCTTGTAGATCAGACTCTTATGTCACAACCAGACATTAGAGTCACAGCACAGCTCTTGGGTCTCCATCAGACTTCTGTCCACTTCACAGGATTGCTGTCATCACTGACTTCTGTTACCAAGTCCTGAAAATGCGCTTCTGGTCGCTTGAACGGCACCAATGTAGTGATCTCATGTATATAGTCCACCGATGACCCAATACTTAGGTTATTAAGATGATGTATAAGTTATGTTCCGCAGCAAACGCCCAAGTTCTCCAGAGATTGCGCTTTAATAGACTTTCAATACAGAACAAAGTCCAATACTGATGACAACGAACCCAACAGAGTATATTCTAGACCTGTGCTTTCATATTCCTACAGAATATATCCTGTGCCTTCATCCTTCATGATCATGCAGGAATACATTGACTAGCCTGAATATTAGCTTTATATATCTTATCTATTGAATGACTGAGCAATTTGATTGACTGTCTTTGATCAATACTCTGCCATTCAGGATGACAGAGAATGACCCCCAACCTAGCCGGAGACGACCACAGCCAGTATTTGCATTCTTGCATAATAACATCAACAAGCTGTCTTTTGACATATGCAACTAGATTGCGGAGAAGGAAGGTGACCTGAATACCGCCCTGATATGTAAAGATAGACTCGTCCTGGAAACAAGTCCCCTTGATAAGATTAACACATCAAAGCTGTCTTCTGGCCTCCCTCACATGTGTAATCCAGTTGACTGACAACTGCTGGCCTGGTCAATATTGTATTCACATATAAACACACATATATATATATATATACATACATACACATATATGTCCATACATACACACATATCTAATAAATCAGCCAACATATTACAACAACCACAAGTAAGCTACTAGTTAATGTTATTAGGTTGACCTTATGGCACTATAACATATTTCCCTTTCTCAGTCTATGTTGGGTTGCTCTATAGATACTTGGTGCATCCCCATGTTCCCGTTATTCACTTTTCTCTCTCTTTTCCTCACCATTTCAGCCTGGTGAGACGCCCTCTTTTGAGCACAGGTTTAGGGTTGAGACACCTGGGAAGGGGTGAAGTGATTACATCGGGCAAATTCAAGTGATACTTCTGGTAAGAATCAGATGCTGGTATCAGTGTCTGATAAACTTGTGAAGTACAATACAAATGTGTGTTATATATTTATGATGTATATCTAAACTTGATTTTCTATCTTGAAATTTAGAAGCTCCTGAAGAAGCGATTCACAGTCAATCGCGAAACATGTTGAGCCATTTTTAAATTTCCAAGAACTATATGGACTTCCATATTGGGGACATCTCCCTGCTATTCATCTCTTCAGTGGGAAGATTCATCATGCACACCCACGAATTGAGTATATTGTATCATTGAATGTCCCACTATGGGTCTTGTCCATGTTTTCTTATTTTAGATTATATCTTACTGTATTCTGAGAATACAACTAGTACAATATTTGTAATAGTGTGTTAATAAAATTTGTTATTTTTATATTGGTGCCTTCAAAGTCCATTCTTTTTCTATTCAGCTATATACACCCAACTAGGATGTGGCACCTTTGTTATATAGGGGGATTGATTACTACCCCAGGGCCAATGTAATCAATGATTATTCAAGTATTGATACAGTCATCTCAAGCATTATATTTAGATAATATGCGGTAGTTTCCCTAGTGTTCCCTAGGTTAATTGAAAGCTCTCTTTCCCACCTAAGGCACGCTGTATTGGATTTTGGGCTGTGGCCCCCGAAAATAGGATGGAATACATTGCTGATATCAGATGTCTTTGCGGTTCTGCACTGGTGCTAATGACTCCCGTTGTCTAGAACAGTGTTTCTTAACTCCTGTCCTCAAGGCGCACCAACAGGTCATGTTTTTGGGATGTCCTGCAGACGAAACAGCTGTGGTAATTACTAAGGCAGTGAAACTGCTCAAATCACCTGTGTAAATCAATGGAAATCCCAAAAACATGACCTGTTGGTGCGCCTTGAGGACTGGAGTTGAGAAACACTGGTCTAGAATATTCAGAGCGTGATTGAGGGTCATTAAGGAAGTGTCTAAAACGAACATACTTCTAGAACAGGAAGGGCTGTCCGGACATCTGCTCAGATAATGAGAGTAGGGATAGAAAAGTGTCCTTGGAGAAGAAGTGTTCCTCCCGCATGTCGGTATGAGGCCAGATATCTGAGAGAAAAGTGTCTGATAGGCCTGCTTGGAATTCCGGGTTGTTGCGGATAGGAGTTAGTGGACCTGGTGATGAGGACATTTTGAATTGATGGCATGCTTTCTTGAAGATTTGTAATGTGTTGCTGATTAAAGGGTGTTGTTTGCAATCTGGGGGGACGTGTGTTGGGGAAGTTGGCGGATTGGAATAGAGGAGAACGCATTTTCAATATTTGTCCATGCTTTAGTATGGGCGTGGACGTTCCAGTCTATTACTATCGTTAATTTACATGCCCAATGGTATTTGGCAATATCTGGAAAACCTATGCCACCTTTTAATTTGGGTAGAAGTATTCTTTCAAAGCTTAGTCTAGGGTGCGATTTACCCCACACAAATTCTGTACAGGCTCTGCGGTATGAAGCATAAAAGGCCTGGAGGCAGTTTCATGGGAATTGTCTGTAAAACATATAATATTTTCAGGAGTATGTTCATTTTAATTATTGATGCTCTACCAAACCACTAAAAAAGGTCCATCAACCAAGACTTCAGGTCCTTCTGAATGTTGTGGAAGATCGGGAGGTAGTTTTTGGCATACAAGTCGGGTAGTTGAGAGGGTAATTGGATCCCAAGATAAGTTATTGCATCACGATTCCACCTGAATGGGAAGTTTGATTGACATTGCGCAAGTGTCTCTTCCCTTAGGGAGATGTTCATGGCTTCTGATTTCGAGAAGTTTATTTGTAGGTTAGTCAAGGTTTTGAACATGGCAAAGTCTTTGAGTAAGTTGGGTAACGTAATATGTGGTTCTGTCAGGAATAGGAGAATATTGTGTGCGAACGCAGCTAACTTGTATGTAGCCTTGGAGATTGAGACTCCTTTGATGTCTGGGTTATACCTAAGTTATTGGTGAATATGAAAAATTGTAGCGCTTATGTTTGTAAAAAAGTCAGTTACCAACACATATCAAATGTTGCAAACATGCATATATATGAAATCTTAATTTCAGTAACACCAAGTGACTGAGTGTGATCCGTGAAAAAAAATAATATATGTAACAAATAAATCAGAACGAAGCAGTCCTCTTTTGTGACCACATACAAATAACAGTCCAAAAGTGTAGAAAAAAACTGCAAGGTTGAAATAAGGAGTCCCACATGGATATGACCCTCTCTGTGAAAGGATAGAGACACCACCACCGATATAAGGAGGAGGCTTACCAGATGGTGTTGACTTGGTGAGGTGTATACCACCCAAGTCAAATCAGGCTTATATAATCAGTCAGCAAGATGTATCCAGCTGGTCCTGAATCCGCATATCAGTCGGCACCGCAAATTCCCGTAAACACCAGGAAGTGTAAATACATGTAGTCTTGTTGGAGTCAGAGATACGGTAACCACATAACATGCGTAATGGGAAAAAAATTCACATAGTGTGATACCGTACAAGGTAGCATTTATTAAAAAAGCTAAAAAAATGAACACTCACATTTGGAAGAACATCATAGGCATATCACAAAGTGCAAGAGTGATGTGTGTGAATGGGTCCACCCGACGCGTTTCAACTAAACAGTCATTATCTGGGGATGCTTTTTTCGCTCGGAGGGCTCTCGCCAGGAACTTCCTGTATTTATTTCCGTATTCATAGAATTTTTTTGGGGTTAGTATATAATTACACTTTGTTTTTTTATTTAACTCTTCTGAAGCCTCGTACACACGACCGAGTTTCTCGTCAATAAACGACAAGAAAACTGGCAAGAGAGCTTTCTTGCCGAGAAAACCGTTCGTGTGTATGGAATATGAATATGAAAAAATACTTTCTTAACAAAAATTCCCAACCAGTAACCAATCTATCATTAGCTGTGACAGATAGTGGACTTCGTAACAAGTCTCTCTTCAACCCTTTGAATGGTGCGAACCATCAACTGGAAACGTTTAAAGGTCTTGTGATACGAGATCTCCAACATATAGTCCCGAGGAAAGAAGTAAATCCACAACATATATTGGATGGAATCACAATGCTTGAAGAGAGGAAGGATATAATAGTCAGACCCGCTGATAAAGGGGGGGGGGGTGTTGTCATTTTGAACAAAACATTTTATGTGAATCAACTTATGGAGATGTTGGCTGACACCAATACCTATAGGAAGTTGGAGAAGGATCCAACTGTCCAATATGAAATGAATTTGAAACATCTGATAGACATGGGGTACTCTAATGGGGCTTTATCTAAGCGTGAGAGCACTTATCTAGTTCCGAGTAACAGTAGAATTCCTACTATTTACACGCTCCCAAAAATCCATAAGGATGTGCACTGTCCCCCTGGAAGACCCATTGTTAATGGGATTGGGTCCATTTCATCCCGTCTGGGGCAATATTTAGATGTATATCTCCAAAAAAGTGTGGTACAAACTCGGGCCTACCTGAGGGACACTAAAAGTCTCCTTCAGTTATTAGAGCGAGTGGACCTCACAGGGAAGGAAGAAATATTCCTGGTAACCGCGGATGTCTCTGCATTATACACCATCATCCAGCATGACGATGCTCTGCTGGCTCTGAATTGGGCATTAAGTAAGCGTGAAGACATACCACACAATCAAAAAATCTTTATACGGAATTCTTTAGATTTTTGCTTAAACCATAATTATTTTTGGTTTAATGGTAACTTCTACTCCCAATCTAAAGGAGTTGCTATGGGGGCCAAGTTTGCCCCTAGCATAGCAAACTTATTTATGGGGGAGTGGGAGGATAAGTTTATCTTTTCTATAACCCGCCCACACCTCTTAATGTACAAAAGGTACATTGATGATTTGTTTTTCATCTGGGAGGGGTCTATAGATACATTACATGAGTTTTTAAATGAACTTAATAGTAATAGGAATAATATTAAATTGACCAGTGAATAGAGCCCTAGTGATATACACTTTTTGGATGTTCATATATATAGACAAGGAAATAAGTTGGGAACAAAAGTATTTTTTAAAGCTACTGATTCTAACAGCTATTTGCCTGTTAGTAGTGGACATCATCCTTTATGGTTGAAAAATATACCAAAAGGACAAATCACCAGAGTAAAAAGGAATTGCTCTGAGGAGATGGATTTTCTACAACAGGCCCAAATTATAAAAAACAAATTTATCGAGAAAGGCTATAATGAGGAAAAACTCAACTCCATTATATGCGACTTGGCGGCTTTACCAAGGGATAATTTCCTTAGAGATACATCTTCCACTCAGGAAAACAGCGGAAGACAGTGGAATTTTATCTCAGGGTTTCACTCCCAATACAGGGAGGTTGAAGAAATATTTTATACCCATTGGCATATTTTACGTATGGACAAAGTACTTTCTGCAGTATTACCTGATAAACCAGGCTTCGTGTATCGAAGAGCTCTGAGTTTCTCGGATAAAATAGTAAGGAAGGTTCTGGATCCCCCATCCAGACCTTCCACTTTTTGGGACAAAGATGGCTTTTTTGCCTGCAGAAGGTGCCGTGCATGCAAGGAGGTCAACAGACCTTTGAGGGCAGTGGAATCGTTTATATCAACGTCAAATAATAAATTGTTTGATGTTAAGGAATTTATTACATGCAATTCCACGCATGTTGTATATGCCCTCCAATGTCCATGTGGGCTTATTTATATAGGCCGTACCAAGCGCCAATTAAAAATCCGGATTGCAGAACATATTGCAAATATTATTATCGGATACAAAGATCATAATGTGTCACTCCATTTTAAAATGTTTCACAATCAAGACCCATCAGGCCTCAAATTTTGGGGGGTTGATCATTTAAAACCACCTTGGAGGGGCTCTAATTTGATAAGAGATCTCTCAAAGCGAGAGACCCAATGGATTTTCTCCGTCGATACTTTGTCGCCCAAAGGGTTAAATGTGGAGTTGGACATCAACTGTTTTATTAGTGATTTTTAGTTAATTTTATATAATTTTATATATTTTTTATAAAGGGTTTTAATTTTCATCTAAGTGATTTGTGAGGTTGCATATGTGTACATATATATAATTTAATACTGATATATATGGATCAGTAAATTTGTGTAGATTTCATTATAAAAAAATTTTTTATATATATTTTATACATATATGCGTCTAGTCACTATGATAATTATAAAAGCTAATTGAATTTTATATTCACATTTTAGGATGTTTTTAGTGTTTATATGAAATGAGTCTATCATCATAAATTGCATTTCTGATGATGTTTTCCTTTGCTGTTTAACCACTTAACGACCGCCCACCGCCGATTTACGTCGGCAGAATGGCACCGACAGGCAGAATCACGTAGATCTACGTGATTGCCTTTGTGCAGTTGGGGGGTCCATCCGGACCCCCCTTCACTGCAGTGAGCGGCCGTTAAGTGTTCGGGAGCGATCAGGCATGAGGGGGCGGCCGCTCGATTCCGCCCCCCCCCTCGCGATCGCTCCCGGCGAATGAAATTGCTTCCTCCTGCCTGAAATGTAAACACAGGCTGGAGGAAGTGATGTCATCTCCCTCGCCGCGGTCTTTTCGTTCCCGGCGCCGAGGAAAGAAGAAGCAGGTTAGTGCACCAACAGTCCACTGACACGTAGGTACACATAGGCACACAAATCACCCCCCAGTCACCCCCAGATCACCCCCCAGGTCACCCCAAAGCCCCCAATCACAGTGTCACTGATTGCAGTGATCATTTATTTTACTGATCACTGCATTTAGTGTCATCTGTGATTGTAAAAAGTTGCAGGGCAGTTAGGATTAGGCCCCTTTAGGTCCAGGGTAGCCCCCTAACCCCCCCCTAATAAAGGTTTAACCACTTGATCACCCCCCAGGTAACCCTTTCACCCCCTAACTTCAGCGTCACTAAGCGATTGTTTTTCCGATCGCTGTATTCGTGTCGCTGGTGTTTTAGATAGGCAGTTATTTTTTTTAGGTTCGCCGCAGGTTTTTATTAGTGTCAGGTACCCCCATATATTATTTTAACCCCCTGATTGCCCCTAGAGTTAACCCTTTCACCAGTGATCGCCGTATAAGCGTCACTGGTGTCACTGGTTAGCCAGTAAGTTATTTAGTTATTTAGGTTACCCGTCAGGTTTTTATATAGTGTCAGGTACCCCCATATTTAACCTAATAAAGGTTTTAACCCCCTGATTGCCCCTAGTTAACCCTTTCACCAGTGATCACCATATAAAGGTTACGGGTGACGCTGGTTGATTAGTTTGCTTTTTATAGCATCAGGGCACCCGCCGTATATAACCCAATAAAGGTTTAACCCCCCTGATCGCCCGGCGGGTGAGATCAATTAGGTTTTAGCGCCAGAGAGGGTCTGCGTCGCCCCAGGCAGTGTTAGGTTAGTGCCAGTAACGCTAACACCCACGCGCAAAGCATACACCCCCCTTAGTGGTATAGTATCTGATCAGATCTATACTAGCATCCCCAGCGGTTTAGGGTTCCCAAAAACGCAGTGTTAGCGGGATCAGCCCAGATACCTGCTAGCGCCTGCGTTTAGCCCCTCCGCCCAGCCCAGCCCAGCCCACCCAAGTGCAGTATCGATCGATCACTGTCACTTACCAAACACAACACACATAACTGCAGCGTTCGCAGAGACAGGCCTGATCCCTGCGATCGCTAACAGTTTTTTTGTAGCGTTTGATATATTTTCTGACGACAGTCAGGTGCTTTTTTTCCTGTGAATCTTACTAGTGTACCCCTAAATTTAGAGCCCAAAATGGCAAGACGAAGGTACACTAGTAAAGAGGCCTACGAGATTCTGAGCATGACAGATAGTGAAGAGGAGGTCACGTATCTGTCAGATTCAGGCTCAGAGTATCTTCCCGTAGAAGACAGTGACGTCAGCGGCCCCACGTCAGATAGCTCTGACGACGAAGTTGAGGTCCCTGCTAAGGTCAGGTGTACCCGATCCCGATCTTCTGAGGTTGTTGAGGAGCAAGAACCGCAGGTCTCTCGTATCATGGAGCAGAGTAGTACTAGCGCCGCTATTCCTTCTGGTGAACTGGCAAGCACCAGCGGCCTAGTACAGCCTGGACGTACATCCAGCACTGCAGTAACACTTGGTGACGTGGCGAGTCCCATAAGTGCAATTCAAGCTGGCGAGGTGGCAAGCACAAGTAGTGTCCCGCTGCCACCAAGAAGACAAAGGCAGGCCCGTCGTGCCCATACTGCCCTTCCTGCAGAATTCGCCTATCCTGATTGGGTCCCCACCACTTCTGCAGAACCCGTACTTCCCCCATTCACTGCCCAACCCGGTATTCAGGTGGAAACAGCTGATTTTATTCCAATTGATTTTTATTCGCTGTTTTTCACGGAAGATCTCTATAGATCTATTGTGGACCAGAGTAATTTATATGCTGGTCAATTTATCGCCGCTAACCCCCAGTTGCCTAAAATTGACAGAAATTGGAAACCAATTACGGTTTCCGAATTTAAGACGTTTCTGGGCCTTTCCCTCAACATGGGCACACATAAATTTCCGTCATTGCGTGCTTATTGGTCCACGCACCCAATTGACCACATGCCCGTGTTCTCTGCCTCCATGTCCAGGGCACGATACAAGCAGATTTTGCGGTTCATGCACTTCAACGACAATGAACTTTGTCGTCCACGTGGGGACCCTGAATACGACCGGCTCTATAAAATTCGGCCCCTCATAAACCACTTCAACGAACGTTTTGCAGCCTTGTTTACTCCCGATCAAGTTGTCTGCGTTGATGAGTCCCTGATTAAATTTTCTGGCCGCTTGTCTTTCAAGCAGTACCTTCCCAGCAAGCGTGCCAGATACGGGGTCAAGCTCTACAAGTTCTGTGACAGGGCAACAGGCTATGTAGTGAACTTTACGGTTTATGAGGGAAAAGATAGTCAGATTGAGTCGGTCAACTGCCCGGATTACATAGGGAGCGCTGGCAAGATAGTGTGGAACTTGGTGTCACCCTTATTCGGAAAGGGGTACCACTTGTATGTGGACAATTATTACACGAGCGTGCCACTGTTTAGTCACTTGTTTGATCATCAGATTGGAGCATGTGGCACCGTGCGACCTAATCGCCGGGGCTTTCCCCAGCGGCTTGTAGATGCCCGTCTTAGGCTGGGGGAGAGAGCCTGCTTGAAGTGTAATAACTTGCTCGCTATGAAGTGGAGAGACAATAAGAATGTTTTCCTTCTTACCTCCCTTCATGCAGACACGACAGTCCAAATTCGTACGGCGACTGGTGTTGTGGAGAAACCCCTCTGTGTCCACGAATATAACCAAAATATGGGAGGGGTGGACCTCAACGACCAGTTGATGGCGCCGTATCTAATTGACCGTAAGGCGAGACGCTGGTACAAAAAAGTGTCTCTATCATTATTCCAATTGGCTTTGCTGAACGCTCATGTGCTATACAGAGCTTCAAGCGGGACGTTATCTCTTCTAAAATTCCAGAATGAGATAGTCACAGAACTCCTGTATCCAGGCGGTTCTGCACCTCACCATCCCCTACCAAATGCAGTAAGCCGGCTGCATGAGAGGCATTATTCGTATGTCCTCCCGAGTACCCCTACCCAAAGCCACCCCCAAAAAAGATGTCGTGTCTGTAGCAAGCGCGGATTTAGGCGTGACACCCGTAGTTTTTGTCCACTCTGTCCTGACAAGCCTGGTCTTTGCCAAGGTGAATGTTTTGAACGCTACCACTCAAAAGTGAAGTTTTAGCGTAGGGTACAGCATTTCACAGACAAGGACACACTTACACAGGGTCTCCCAAGATGCCATTACATTTTGAGAGACCCGAACCATTACAGTTGTAAAGTTACAAAAAAAAGTGTAAAAAAGAAAAAAAAAACGTAAAAAACAAAACACAAAAAAAATATAAAATAAAAAAAAAAAAAAAAATAGATGTCGTTTTATTGTTCTCTCTCTCTCTCTCTATTTTCTCTCTATTGTTCTGCTCTTTTTTACTGTATTCTATTCTGCAATGTTTTATCATGCTTGCTTTTCAGGTATGTAATTTTTTGTTTTCAGGTGCGCCATTCAACTGCAGCGCGGAATTATTTATCTTGACAGCAACAGCGTTTGCTCCCACGATACATAAAGCCGTGACTCCAGTGCTGTAGGAGGTGATTTCACCAACACAGTTAAAAAAAAGAGCATATATGCCGAAGCATGGGGGCAGCAGGGGCGGAGGAGCGATTTTGCTCCTAATGCCGCGTACATACGGTCGAAATTCCGACGGAGGCCTGCCCGTGGAAAATTCCGACCGTGTGTACGCGGCATAACTTTTTTGCGGGAGGATGCCCCCATGCTTCGGCATATATATATTTTAGGCACAGGTTGCGTTAAAACATTTTTTTATTTTTTACTAGGTTTTGTTTTGGTATTTGCTTTGCAGGTATGGCATGGTAAGGTCTTACTGTTGTACTGTAATGTTACTTTGTTTTAATGTTAACCACCATTTGCTTAGCAGGTACGCCATTCAGTTGCAGCGCGGATCTATTTATCTTGACAGCAACAGCGTTTGCTTCCACGATACATAAAGCCGTGACTCCAACGCTGTAGGAGGTGATTTCACCACCACAGTTAAAAAAAAGAGCATATATGCCGAAGCATGGGGGCAGCAGGGGCGGAGGAGCGATTTTGCTCCTAATGCCGCGTATATACGGTCGAAATTCCAACGGAGGCTTGCCCGTGGAAAAGTCCGACCGTGTGTACGCGGCATAACCTTTTATGCCGCGTACATACGGTCGAAATTCCGACGAAGGCTTGACCGTGTGTACGCGGCATAACTTTTTTGCGGGAGGATGCCCCCATGCTTCGGCATATATGCCCATCATTAGAAGTGGGTGGATGAAGGGAGGTATTCTAATGGTGGGCATACCCACCAATCAATCTCTTTTTTTCGTTCAGCCAATAGGCTGTATGAAAAAAAAGATTACAATACATGTCCAACAAGGACCAGCAACGTACTGGTATGTTGCTGGACTTTGAATGTTTATACCAGAATGATGCCTGCGGGTTTAGGTATCATCTTGGTATCATTCTTTTCAGCCAGCAGCCGGCTTTTATGTAAAAGCAATTCTAGCAGATAATTAGCCTCTAGACTGCTTTTACAAGCAGTGGGAGGGAATGTCCCCCCCCGGATATAAAAAGCGCCATTGGGAAATTGGGAAAGCATTTTATCACACCGATCTTGGTGTGGTCAGATGCTTTGAGGGCAGAGGAAAGATCTAGGGTCTAACCCCCCAATTTTTTTCAAAAAAAGAGTACCTGTCACTACTTATTGCTATCATAGGGGATATTTACATTCCCTGAGATAACGATAAAAATGGTAAAAAAATAAAATATGGAAGGCACAGTTTAAAAATAAAATAAAAAAGCCAAATAAATAATAAAAAAAAAAAAAAGCACCGCTGTCCCCCCCTGCTCTTGCGCAAAGGCGAACGCAAGCGTCGGTCTAGCGTCATATGTAAACAGCAATTGCATCATGCATGTGAGGTATCACCGCGAAGGTCAGATCGAGGGCAGTCATTTTAGCAGTAGACCTCCTCTGTAAATCTAACGTGGTAACCTGTAAAGGCTTTTAAATGCTTTTAAAAATGAATGTAGTTTGTCACCGCTGCGCGTTTGTGCGCAATTTTAAAGCATGTCGTGTTTGGTATCCATGTACTCGGCCTATGATCATCTTTTTTATTCCATCAAACATTTGGGCAATATAGTGTTTTTTAGTGCATTAAAAATAAAAAAAGTGTGTTTTTCCCCCAAAAAATGCGTTTGAAAAATCGCTGCGCAAATACTGTGTGGAAAAAAAAATGCAACACCCACTATTTTAATCTGTAGGGCCTTTGCTTTAAAAAAATATATAATGTTTGGGGGTTCAACATAATTTTCTTGCAAAAAAATTTTTTTTTTCATGTAAACAAAAAGTGTCAGAAAGGGCTTTGTCTTCAAGTGGTTAGAAGAGTGGATGATGTGTGACATAAGCTTCCTAATGTTGTGCATAAAATGCCAGGACAGTTCAAAACCCCCCCAAATGACCCCATTTTGTAAAGTAGACACCTCAAGCTATTTGCTGAGAGGCATGTTGAGCCCATTGAATATTTTTTTTTTGTCCCAAGTGATTGAATAATGACCAAAAAAAAAAAAAATGTACAAAAAGTTGTCACTAAATTATATATTGCTCAAACATGCCATGGGCATATGTGGAATTACACCCCAAAATACATTCTGTTGCTTCTCCTGAGTACGGGGATACCACATGTGTGGGACTTTTTGGGAGCCTAGTCGCGTACGGGACCCCAAAAACCAAGCACCGCCTTCAGGATTTCTATGGGTGTAAATTTTTGATTTCACTCCTCACTGCCTATCACAGTTTCGGAGGCCATGGAATGCCCAGATGGCACAAACCCCCCCAAAATGACCCCATTTTGGAAAGTAGACACCCCAAGCTATTTGCTGAGAGGTATGTTGAGTATTTTGCAGATCTCGCTTTTTGTCACAAAGTTTTGAAAATGTAAAAAAAGAAAAAAAAAAAAGAAAAAAAAATGTCTTTCTTAATTTTCAAAAACAAATGAGAGCTGTAAAATACTCACCATGCCTCTCAGCAAATAGCTTGGGGTGTCTACTTTCCAAAATGGGGTCATTTGTGGGGGTTTTGGGCTATTTTGACATTTTATGGCCTTCAAAACTGTGATAGGTAGTGAGGAGTGAAATCAAAAATTTATGCCCTTAGAAACCTTGAAGGCGGTGCTTGGTTTTTGGGGTCCCGTACGCGGCTAGGCTCCCAAAAAGTCCCACACATGTGGTATCCCCGTACTCAGGAGAAGCAGCAGAATGTATTTTGGGGTGTAATTTCACATATGCCCATGGCATGTGTGAGCAATATATCATTTAGTGACAACTTTGTGCAAAAAAAAAAAAGTTTGTCATATTCCCGCAACTTGTGGCAAAATATAAAATATTCCATGGACTGAACATGCCTCTCAGTAAATAGCTTGGGGTGTCTACTTTCCAAAATGGGGTCATTTGGGGGGGTTTTGTGCTATTTTGGCATTTTATGGCCTTCGAAACTGTGATAGGTAGTGAGGAGTGAAATCAAAAATTTGCGCCCTTAGAAATCCTGAAGGCGGTGCTTGGTTTCCGGGGTCCCGTACGTGGCTAGGCTCCTAAAAAGTCCCACACATGTGGTATCCCCGTACTCAGGAGAAGCAGCAGAATGTATTTTGGGGTGCAATTCCACATATAACCATGGCATGTGTGAGCAATATATCATTTAGTGACAACTTTTTGTAATTTTTTTTTTTTTTTTTTTGTCATTATTCAATCACTTGGGACAAAAAAAAAAAAATATTCAATGGGCTCAACATGCCTCTCAGCAATTTCCTTGGGGTGTCTACTTTCCAAAATGGGGTCATTTGGGGGGGTTTTGTACTGCCCTGCCATTTTAGAACCTCAAGAAATGAGATAGGCAGTCATAAATTTAAAGCTGTGTAAATTTCAGAAAATGTACCCTAGTTTGTAAACGCTATAACTTTTGCGCAAACCAATAAATATATGCTTATTGACATTTTTTTTACTAAAGACATGTGGCTGAATACATTTTGGCCTAAATGTATGACTAAAATTGAGTTTATTCGATTTTTCTTATAACAAAAAGTAGAAAATATCATTTTTTTTCAAAATTTTCGGTCTTTTTCTGTTTATATCGCAAAAAATAAAAATCGCAGAGGCAATCAAATTCCATTAAAAGAAAGCTCTATTTGTGGGAAGAAAAGGACGCAAATTTCATTTGGGTACAACATTGCATGTCCGCACAATTTACAGTTAAAGCAGCGCAGTGCCGAATCCCAAAAACAGGCCTGGTCCTAATGGCCCGAAATGGTCCGGGGCTTAAGTGGTTAAAATGTAAGATGGTTTTAATTAACTTATATGAAATCCATCGCTGTGAAGTTATATCCAGATGATGGTAATTATGTATGCAGTTAGACTTTGTTTGTCCCATCCTGCTCCCTGTTGAATAGCCTTCGGTTAGATGCGCGTGAAAGCAGACTGTGCACCTATTATTTCTTATCTGCATGTAGCGCGCACCGATTGGCTGGAGCGGAAGATAATGGGACAATATAAGTCAGCGTGTGCGTCGTGTAGGCACGCCCTCTGTTGAAGTCAGCCAATGACGAAACGCGTCAGGGCGTGACCTACACGACACGCTGGAAGTGGTTGTTTGCGCTCCACCGTCCCGGAGAACCAGGAAGTAAGGAAGCGAGCGGTTCAGCTGGCGGTTCCTGAATCATACGCCGGACGGCGCAGACGGTGAAGTGCAATTGCAACATATATTTTTTTGCTCTTATACAATTTATTGATGTACGTTTAATGTGTGAGGGGTTATCAGTTGTGAGAGGGATTTTTATTGAATAAACCAGGATTGCACTATGGTATGTCCTCTGTTTGTTTTTTGAGAGTCGAACGCACTGTGATACCCCCTGGATGGATGCAGTTTTCCGGTGTACAGCTTGGATGTGAACATTGTTCAAAGCTTATATTCATTGGTGATCTGGTGAGTGTTAACCCCTAAGGGGTGTGTGCAATCACGTGGTGGACCTAGAGAATCGGTGGATGGTGCACTCTACAATTTCTTTAGAAATCACCTATGGACACTGTTATGAAACACTGGAACTGGTTGTCATCTTTCTAAAAAGATTATTATGTGATGTTGACCTCTTTAAATCAACATAGCGCTGTTTTGTAGTAATTTTGGATACAGATTAGTGTTTCCATGTTTTTTACTATTTATTTTATGTATTTTGTGTCATTTAAATAGCTGCTTTATTTGGTTTTTCTATACCTGTTTAAGATATAGGATAATCATTTGTATCTACCCATCTGTAGATTCTTATATGTCATACTCACCGTAGGGTGTGTGGACAATCATTGTATTGTCCCAGTACATCTACTGTGTCTTGCAGGGATCAATTCATTTATCTATAGGCGCTGAGTGGTGTATGGTAGGCCTTAGATACACCCCTTTTTTTATTGTATGGTTTTTTGTCGAGAAAACTGCCGTGAATCTCGACGAGAAAAATAGAGAACCTGCTCTCTTTTTTCTCGTCAGGATTCTTGATTTTATCGCCGGGTTTATCGCCGGGTTTCTCGTCGGCCTGTTTTGGTACAATAATGAAAAATAAAGAACTTGTTTTGCTGCTGATATTCACACAGAGTTCTGACTAACTATTTTAAACATTTTTCATGCTCATCTTATGAATATTTAGCTGTATTATATCGAGCAAGATCTCCTTAATAATTATATTTTTTAAATTTTGAATACAGATCTTCATTTTAAATGATTCTTTATTTTATAGTTAGCTCCATGATTTTATTTTTTATTTTTGTTGTGTCAAGTTTACCCCTTATTTTTTTTTTATTTTTTTTTTTTAGACCTTCAAGGAGATTTTTTTGTGTTAGCTGTCCCTTTTATTTTATTTGTTAAAATGTATCTGCCTACTCCAAAGCTAAATTTATAATTATTATAAAAACACATAGTCAACTATTAACTGTAAATAAAAAACAATTTATTAATGTATCTAACAAAATAAATAGAAGGCAGCGCTGGAGAACCTGCTGCCATTTGTGCATCCATGGGACCCCAGAGCACACATCAACCCTGTGTGGACAATAAAATTGGGAGTTTGAGAAGCACATCAGTTGTGAGCACAATCTGATGCTGGACTCCCAGAGGTCAGGAACAGCAGCAGGTGATATACATGTCCCAAGTCTGTGGTACTACAACAGGCTGCCTTCTGTCAGACCACATTGAAGCAAGGCCATCACTTCCTGGTCTTCTTGGCAGCCTTCCCTGAAGCCTTCCCTGCGGCCTTCCTTTTGCGTGTGGCTGGAGGCTGTGCCACTGGAGGTGTACTCGTGTCAGGAGGAGGAGAAGGAGGTGGAGGAGAAGAAGAAGGTGGAGGAGGAGGAGGAGGTTGAGGTTGTGAAAGCTGGGCGACCTCACATATGGCCGTATTGGGGGTAATTCTCCCCATCACCCCCTTGTTCATTAATGTGATCAGCAGGGGCTCGCATAGGAGGCGTTGTTCCATGCTCATCACCTTGAATTTGGCCCCAACTAGGCCGGCAATGGCCACTTCAGTGGATGTTGGCTCCTGGAGGGTGGCATGTGCCTATCTAATGAGGGCCATTGCTGCCTCACTTGTGCTCCTGTCCCTCCTGGTTCTTTTTGGAAGGCGGATGGGAGGCACCTGAGATCTGGTCCTGCTACTTGGCCCAGCCACCTCCTGTGTGCCACTGGGCTCTGCCACCTCCTGTGTGCCACTGGGCCCTGCCACCTCCTGGCTCACAGTGGGCCCTGCCACCTCCTAGCTCACAGTGGGCCCTGCCTCCTCCTGGCTCACAGTGGGCCCTGCCTCCTCCTGCCTGACACTTTCCAGACCCTCCTCCTGGCTGATGTCATCCTGTGTATGAAAAAGGGACATAGTTTTAGTTTTTGGTTCATCATTTACACACAAATTATAGCTCCTGACTGTTGCAAATTGAATGTAAATCAATAGAAAAGACTATTATTATGACCCCATCATTTTTCAGTCTTCTCCCCCAATTTTGGGCCCACTACTGTCTATTGATATTTAGATCACTTTTTGGTCCCAATTTTTGGGGGTATTTACATATTATCTTATTTTTCATGCATTAATTTTCTCACAATACATTTAGAGAAAATACTATACCTGGCTCCAGATGTCCAAATCAGGTTCTTCCAGGGTGGCTGCCTCCTCTTGCTCCAGAGAAGGCTCAGGTTGGCTGCAGGGAAGTCTGGGGGGAAGACTGGACAGTGATGGCCTTGCCTCAAGGTGGTCGTTCAGAAAGGACATCCTGCTGTAGTACCACAAAGTTGGGACATATACATCAGCTGCTGCTGCTCCTGATCTCTGAGAAGCCAGGACCCTAAAGCGCTCAGTCCTGTATGTGCCTCTCAAGCTCCCAATTTTACTGTCCACCTGTTGTGTGGTTGCTGTGGGTACCCTGGTATGCACAAATGGGAGCAGGGTCTCCAGCGCTGCTTTCCTCACTCCTTTTTTACGGTGAATGGGGTTTTTGGTCTCCCACAGAGCGGGCAGCTCCCTTACCCGGTCAATAAATTCACCAAGAAATTCCCTATCGCTGATGAAAGCATTCATTTTTGGTCTGCAAGCCAAAACACAAGACAAAAAAAGTAATGTCAGTCACACAGTCTAACCTCCTGTAAATCTGATTCCCCATATATATCCTCAAACAATCTCTAGGCAGTACAGGCCACCGATTTCACAAAGTATAAAAATCACATACCTTCGTTCTCACGTCCGTCACTTTTCCTCCTCTCTCCGCACACAGAATGTAGTAACGTCACATGTGTGTTTGCTTTATATACACTACGCATGCGTGAAACTACGCACACGTCGCTCCGCACACGTCGCCCGCCCATGACGTTCACATTATCAACTTTTCACCGCCTCTTCTCTTTCGGCGCACAGACAGATATGGCGCAGTCACAGCAGGTGTCTGCTAATTCATCAAATAACGATGATGAGACCAGCCCAGACCGTGAAACGTCACGATCAAGGAGGAGATTCAAGGCATCTAATATGTCTTACGCGGAGATGGCGGAGATGGTGGACATATTGCTAAAGTCGGATTATGATGCAAAGCATGGGCCGTATACCCACCCTAATCTAAGGAAGTCCAAAATAATGAAGAAAGTAGTGAAAAGTCTGAAGAAGAATTTCGGGGTGAAACGATCAAAGGAGCAGCTCAGAAAGAGGTGGTCTGACCTCAAACTGAGGGAGCCGGAGCAGTTAAGGAGCATTAGGAGAATGCTAGAAAAAAGTAAGTACGTCTCCTGTGTTCCTATTATTGTATTTCAGAACTTGCATGTTGCTCCACGTTGTTGCATTTTACTATCCTCATCCCATAGATTGTCGCAATTATTTATTTTGCATAGGGCATATAGAACATCAGTGCAGTTATACAAATGGGGAGGAAGAGACTCCCCCCTGTGCCCAAAATGTAAAGTACATAAGGGGGACTTCATACACCTAATCTGGAGGTGCCCAAAACTACACAGGTACTGCGAGGAAGTCTCCCAGTGCATTACTAGACTAGCACAGGTTCCTGTCCCTCTAAACCAGTGGTTCTCAACTCCTGTCCTCAGGACCCACTAACAGGCCAGATTTTAAGTATTACCTTGGTGAGATGCAGACTAGAATACTGCAATCCGTGAGCAGCAAATTATATCACCTGTGATGCATTTCAGTTATCTTGCAAACCTGACCTGTTGGTGGGCCCTGAGGACTGGAGTTGAGAACCACTGCTCTAAACGCTGTAGTGTACTTGCTTGGAGCCATAGATGTAGAAATGTTCCCAAGAAGAATGTACTACATGTTAACTAGACTGATGTATCTAGCTAGAAAACTTATCGCAAAATACTGGATGGCACCAGCGGTACCCACGGGGAAGCAGTGGATCTCCTATGTAAACTCCTTGCTTCTTAGAGAGCGATTGACGTACAGTCGTAGAAGAGAAGTGGGTAAATTTGATACTATATGGCAACCATGGCTGGGGGATGCTAATTTAGCGCCATCTCAACTGGTAGTGGAAAGACTTTAGATGTAGAGACCCTGGGGAGGTGTAGGGGAGGGAGGGGCATAGAGGAGAAGGAAAGAACGGCCTGAAGGAGCAAAGGTTGAACATCTAGATAGGAGAGAACATCGGTGGTGGAAAAAGAAAGGAAAAGGGAAAGGAAGGAGGAGAGAAAGGGAAAAAAAAGGGAAGGGAAAAAAAAAGAAAACGACTTGTGGTGATCAGATACTAGGAGGCATAGATGATGGACGTAGTCATGGGATTAGGGGGGAGGTGGAAAGGGAGAAGAGGGGAAAAGAGGATAGAGATGCAAACGATGATGAGACCAGCCCAGACCGTTAAAACGTCACGATCAAGGAGGAGATTCAAGGCATCTAATATGTCTTACGCGGAGATGGCGGAGATGGTGGACATATTGCTAAAGTCGGATTATGATGCAAAGCATGGGCCGTATAGCCACCCTAATCTAAGGAAGTCCAAAATAATGAAGAAAGTAGTGAAAAGTCTGAAGAAGAATTTCGGGGTGAAACGATCAAAGGAGCAGCTCAGAAAGAGGTGGTCTGACCTCAAACTGAGGGAGCCGGAGCAGTTAAGGAGCTTTAAGAGAATGCTAGAAAAAAGTAAGTACTTCTCCTGTGTTCCTATTATTGTATTTCAGAACTTGCATGTTGCTCCATGTTGTTGCATTTTACTATTGTACCTTAGAAAATGTCATTGGTAAAACTTGGTTTGGCCCAGTAATCGTTTGTTACAGACACATCATTCGCACACTATATACGATGTTTTGCGAGGATACAGGGTTCCAATCATTTAGAGAGATGCCTGGTTTTTATTCCATAAATGTTATTACAGTGTTGGCTAGATGATGTGTTTGGAAAGAGAATGAAATGCAAACTTTAATCAGTGTAAAGGAGAGGACACTCAGTAGCTGTTTCCACATCTGGACTCTGGAGCACTATAGTGTGGGCCACCAGAACCACCTTTTTAGGGTGCCCCACACAGGTGCATCAGTGCATTTTTGGGGTGCCTCCATGTGTAAAAAATGTCATCAAAAGGTGAATAGTCAAGATTTGTATTTTTTGAAATAATATCTTCATCTTGTAACTCGGCCCAAACAGACACTTGTACCCCACTTCCAAGCAATGTAGCATGTTCCTATTTTTTAGCTAAATTATCTGTGTGCTAAGTATACCTTTTGTTTCATTCTCATAGGGGAGAGAAGACTGGGAGGACACCACACCAGGGAGCACAGGAACCCCACACCTTCTAAAGAACCCCAACCTCACCAAGAACACCAACCTGAGGATGTTGAGGAAGTTTAAGAGGTGGAGGAAGGAGAAGTGGAGGAAGGAGAAGTGGATGACGTGGTGGAACTTGTCACCACAACAGGTCAGTATCTGTCACCACAGCTTCAGGTAAGAGATGTAGGCCTGCAGAGTTATAATACCTTTTGTATTTTTTTATAGGGGATGAAAATGTTGTTGTGAAAGAAAGTACGCGTTTCTCTGCTGAGAGTGCCCTACGAATCATCCAGCAAGTGATGGAGTGTAGTACAGAACTGGACAGAATTAAGCAAAGAATGAATGTGATGGATCAAACCTTTAAGGACATCCTAGATGTTTTGGGGCGAATTGAATAAGGGACAAAACACCCCATTTTTTTTCCTATTGTTCTTCCCCCAATTTTACGCTTTTAGACAATCAATCAAGCCAAAATTTGAAGATGCACACATTGTGTCAACATGTGCCATCTGCCATCAGGGGATATCCATGTACGGGTTTTGGGGGTGCAACCCTTTCCTCGCATCTCACGTAGGTGAAAGGAAGAAGGGGTTGCACCCCCAAAACACGTCCATTGATCACCCCTGATGGCAGATAGCACATGTTGACAATAGGGATCAGGAGGCAAAAAACCCTTTTTAAAAAGACTCTAAATTGTGTGCATCTTCAAATTTTGGCTTGGTCAGGGGTGCCAACACCCCATATTATGACGGGCAGATAGAGACATTTTTCGTTAAATTGAATGTCTGATATTGCCAAGAAGTATACAATGTTGTAGTTTGTTGTATGGTAATGATGGTTTTGTATTTTCAAAAAAAAGGGGCCTGTTTCTGGCCAAAACCCCCAAAAAAATAGTAACCCAAAAAAAAATATTTTACCATGTGTGTGAATGTGCACAGAGTAAAATGTTTGAACAACAACAAAGTGTAGCTTATTTTTCAAATATGCTCTAACCTTCTTTGTGTGTATTTTTGGTGCTACTAGTGAAATGGTTGGTATTTACTAAAGAAAAATACACTTGGCACTACAAATGCACTATGACAAACTAGGAGACAGCAAAAAAAAAAAAACACCATCACGTCAGATTAAACCAGATATTTATTTTGTTCTTTCTCCCAAATTTGTTAGACATGGCCTGGCATAGGAATTGCCCCTCTACCCGTGAAATATTCTACATATTTCTGGCGAACCTCACGGACATTTTGGGGGGGCAAGCCAGGACGGGCAGATTCTAGGCCCGGCAGGGTATTGCCACTTAAAAGTCCTGCCTCAGACACAATTGAGGCCATATCATTTGTGGATTTCCTTATAAGAAAATTGTGTAGTACACAGCAACAGAAGACTACGTAGTTCAGTTTGTATTCCGCCAAGTTAATTGGTGTCATGAAAAGGCGGAACCGGCTGGCCATTATCCCGAAGGCATTCTCCACGGGCCCTGGCCAGCCGGTAGTTGAACACCCTCTTCTCCGGGGTCAGGGTCCTCTGGGGAAATTGCCTCATGAGATGCGGTCCCAGTCCAAAGGCTTCATCAGCCAAAAACACAAAGGGGAGTCCTTCAACATTCCCTGCATCCAGTGGCAATGCAAGGTCGTCACTCTGGAGACGGAGGGCAAACTCCGTCTGGCTGAAGGATCCCCCATCGGACATCCGGCCATTCTTCCCCACATCCACATAGAGGAATTCATACTGTGCTGACACCACCGCCATCAGCACAATACTATGAAACCCCTTGTAGTTGTAGAAGTAGGACCTAGAACGGGGTGGCGGCACGATGCGGACATGCTTCCCGTCAATGGCTCCACCGCAGTTGGGGAAGTCCCACCGCGTAGAAAACTCAGATGCCACAGTCTGCCATTCCTGTGGCGTGGAAGCAAGATGTGGAGTCAAACAAGATAAAAAAATATTAGTACTTTTGCACATAACATTGCAAGCAGATTATACTAAAAAAACATTCTTGACCAACATCATTATAAGTTTCCGTTTAATGTGTTTTAAAATACTCAAATAGAAGGCTCAAGTATCATATTCATCACCCCTTCTGATGGTCCATTGTAAAAATATTGGGGGGGTGCTAGATGAGTTTGGGAATGCTCAAAAATAAGGACAATTTACATTTTTAAAAAGTTTAGGGGGTGATTAGGGGGGGGGAGCGTAAAGCACTACAATGGAGCTGAAAAAATACATTGGGAAGTGACTCGGCTAGGTGTGTTTGGGCACAGGATAGCATTGCGGTGGCGGTGCGTCCATAGTGGGCGCAGGAGCGCTACCCCCTCTCTCTCCTGCGCCCGTCACTCAGAACAATACATAGGTTCATGCCTTGCATGAACCTATGTATTGTCGATATAAAACAGACAAAACCCTCGCGCTAGCTGAGTGGTGAAACGGGTGGGAGGTGTAGGGGAAGGGTAGGGAACGGATGGGATACTGCAGCAATCACCGAAGGGTCTGGTCCAAGTGAACAATAAAGTATAAAAAACGTGATGGTGACTGCGCTGTAGTGTATCAAATTGAATAAAATGGGGAGGGAGAGGGAGTATGAATGAAAATCGGAGGGGATGTGGCAAACAAAAGTGAAAGGTGTGGAAAGGAGGGGGAGGGGGGAGGGGAAAGTGAGGGAAAATGAAAGACAGAGTGGGTAAGTAATTAGCTAGTACTTGGCTAACTAGCAATAGTGTGCAATGTGCACAGTGACACAAATGTACGTGCACTAATAAAGGACTGATCAAAATATACAATCAGAAAAAAGAAAAAATATGTAACACAGTGAATAATGAGCAATATTGTGACATATAGAACCAATATCTAAATGATCCAAATGTGCAACACGTGTTAAAAAATTAAATCACTAGAACATATTGATAATCCACAAACATGATCCATAAATGGGAAGAATAGGATGGATAGGATGAATGGAATAACACACTCAGTGCATAAGTGAACTAAACTAATAAAGAAAGACAGTCCCAAATAAGTCCTGATGGTGACTTCCCGATACTTCCAAAATAACTTATTATAAATATATGGTATATGGATGAGTCATATATAGATAAAGTCCCGTCACCAATGGAGTGCTTGGAGAAAATCCTGTGACGTCCACCCTGTGGTCACACCTAGCTTACCTCCCTGTTGGAGGGGGGACGGTATACAGCAGCTCTCTGTAGTGAAGGGGGGTATCGCGTCCTTATGGCCTGGTCTTTGTGGCACCGTTACTCATTGGAGTATATATGAGAAAACATAAACAAAAGGCACATCAATAGCGCAACTTTGTGAGTGCAGCAAGGTGGATAGCTGGTGCATACATTCACACACTCACTTGTAGTAGAGTGAGCGTGGACCTCAATCCAAACGAGCGCCGAGCTCGTGCCAGTGGGAAAGAGTGTGGCATCTATGGTGCAATCGATGCAACCCTCAGGTGTCAGCAGCGGCAGTCACAAAGTTGGAATTTTGAAAAAATAAGGAAGGAGAAATAGTGTGGGTCTGAAACCGCTAAGGGCATTTATTAAAACTAGAGTAAAAAAACTCACATTTAAAAGTTAAACGGGGTATTGAATCCTTACGAGCGGCGAGCTTGTCTCCTCTCGGATCTGCTGGCGGTGTGTCTGTGCTACGTCCTGACGCGTGTCGTCATATCACATGACTTCATCAGAGGCTAGCACTAGACACAGGATGTGGAGTTTAAATAGTCCTCAGCACAGGGTGGCGGCCATTTTGTTGTAGACCAATGTGTATGTATGCGCGCGGCCATGATTGCTATGACTTTTGCATCTGACTGGCATCAGTGTCAGCAAGCAATGGGCTGTGCACACTGAGGAGAAAAAAGGAAGGGACGCTGCAGGACGAAGGAGTATGCAGCATGAGGGAACAACCTTTAAACCTGGATGACATTATGATAAAAGACGGGACTCCTAGAAGGGGAGAAACTTATGACAACAAACAACGACATCATAACACCCCACACAATGGGGAAAATAAAGGCCCCCCTCCAGCAATGGATTTCCCCTTAAAATCCATGCCAGATCTGAAGGGCCTGGTATGGATATTTGGGGGAACTGCACGCATTTTTATTTGAAATTTGCGGCGGGGTTCCCCTTAATATCTATACCAGACCTGAAGGGCCTGGTAATTGAATTTGGGGGGACCCCCACGATTTTTTTTTTTTTTTTTATCAATGACTTTTCTGAGTATTGCCGGGAGCCGACAATTCATTAATAGCCGCGAGTGAGTTTTAAATGACTTTTTTTCCTTCAGAAATTACACTTTGTGCAGGGACAGTTCTAAGCACGGGAAACAAGCGCCACTTTACATGCATATTATACACACCCCCCATGTACGAAATTTAAAGAAATATTTCACTTTTATTGTTTCACTTTAAGCATTATTAAAATCATTGCTCCCGAAAAAACTGCAGTTTTTAAAACTTTTTTTTGCATTGATACATGTCCCCTGGGGCAGAACCCGGGTCCCCAAACACTTTTTATGACAATAACTTGCATAGAAGCCTTTATAATTAGCACTTTAGATTTCTCCCATAGACTTTTCGAATTTGCCGCGAACACCCCAATTTGTTCGCTAATCGGCGAACGGGCGAACAGGCAATGTTCGAGTCGAACATGAGTTTGACTAGAACTCGAAGCTCATCCCTACTGGAGAGTTATTCTCTTGAAAGTATTGTAGGAGTCGTTTGTTAACCTCAGGTTCTATAGTATTGTCCGTGAGTAGGGAAGAATCTAGGCGCCATATCGAGGAACTAGATGGTGTGTCTGCAAATTCTATGAATATGGGGTGGTAATCTGATAAGTACATGAGGTCTATGGTGGCTGCTCTAAGCATCAGTAGGTCTCTTTGCGATAAGAATAGGTAGTCAAGTCTGGAATAGCGATTGTGCGGGGCT
The DNA here is from genome assembly GCA_029206835.1 of Rana muscosa. Classification (NCBI taxonomy): domain Eukaryota; kingdom Metazoa; phylum Chordata; class Amphibia; order Anura; family Ranidae; genus Rana; species Rana muscosa. The sequence goes on from CM055117.1 coordinate 362,290,919, forward strand.
CAGTAGAATGTGTAGTCTTTTACGTTAGGGTATAGTGTACGCCAGGCATCATGTAGTGCCAGCTCTTGGAGTTGTGTTATAATTGCACGCAGTGCTTTGTAAGGCATGGTGGAAGTTCCAGAAGATGTGTAATGTAGAGGGTTAAGGGGGGCATTAAAATCTCCACCAAGGACTAGGATGCCTAGTAGTGTTGATCGGAAAAAAGGAACTTGTTTAGTGCTTGGCGCATATATGTTTGCGAGAGTGACATGTTTACCGTACCGTTCATATCACATTCGTGTTTGTATTGGTCCAGCAACGCACCAACACCTTTGCAGCCATTGAGCTATATGCTGGGTGCTTGGTGCGCTCCTGTACCTTTAAGAAGGGGTGGCTCCCCTTCAGTCCACCTGTCCTCATCTATCCATGTGCCTCCATTGTGGGGACACTCATAGTTTAGCGTTAGGACCACAGATTCCATGGTGCTGTGGCGTGGCTCTGTGGCTTACGCATGCGTTTGCAAATGTGTGCGGACTAAACCCCTGTTTTTAATGCACTGTTAGACAGGTTTAATTGGTTGTCAGCGAGCTGGTCGGTAAGTAGGCTTGGTTTTTTCCTGGGCATTCCCCAGGCCTTGTTGTTATCTGTTTCAGCCTTCCAATGCTGCTTACTGCGATGGCCAACTATAGATGGGGGCAGTAGACGAGTTTGTTTTTTCATATCACATTGGTGTTTGTATTGGTCCAGCAACGCACCAACACCTTTGCAGCCATTGAGCTATATGCTGGGTGCTTGGTGCGCTCCTGTACCTTTAAGAAGGGGTGGCTCCCGTTCAGTCCACCTGTTCTCATCTATCCATCAGAATGCATGTGCCTCCATTATGGGGACACTCATAGTTTAGCGTTAGGACCACAGATTCCAGGGTGCGGTGGCGTGGCTCTGTGGCTTACGCATGCGTTTGCAAATGCGTGCGGACTAAACCCCTGTTTTTAACACACTGTTAGACAGGTTTAATTGGTTGTCAGCGAGCTGCACGTTAAGTAGGCTTGGTTTTTTCCTGGGCATTCCCCAGGCCTTGTTGTTACCGTACAATGAGGCTTTTAACGAAGATATACTGTCCTTCCTCATCCAGACATGTGTCTTTGATTTGAAACGGGCAATGTTTTGCGATTAGGATAGAGACCCCTTTAGATTTAGAGGCCTGGTTTGTTGCATGTAAGGACGTCGGGAAGTGGATGTTTGAAAGTTTTGGGGTGGAATACGCTTTGAAGTGCGTTTCCTGAAGGAAGATGATGTCAGCTCTGCATTTGTGCATGGAAATAAGTAGTTGGGAGCGTTTTTCGGGGATATTGAGACCATGTAAGTTTAGGGAGATCATTTTACTTGTGGATTTGGCTTGTTTGGTAGGCAAGGGAACAAAACGGGAAGCGCCACCTAGGGGTCTCTTGAAGGAGCAGATAGCTCCGAGCGCGTAGCCTGGTTTCTCAGTGGTGTGCTGAACACCTGTCCTTCCTTCCGGTGATCTCTCTTGTTCGGCTTCTGGTGACGTCATCATCCTCGTTCCCTGCTGGTTCTGGCTGGCTTCCTGGTGGCCACAGGATGAAAACTACACACTGCTCTGCCTACCCATGAGCCTGGATGCACCTGAGACCGGATCACACCGTGAATTACACACACAGATGAGCCCGTTTTTTACATATGTCTGTAAGTGCATCTCCTCTGTCTTTAACTAAAATATTGCACTTAGGTGGCGCTTCCTGTTTTGTTCCCCTGTCTTCCTTGTGCAGAGCCGACTTTCTCTGAGGACAGCTGCCTCCTATCACCCTTCCATTGCTCCCCCCTGTTATAGGAATGGTCATTATATACCAGTGTAGCGGGGCTCACCCCTCTCTCTATCTTTATCGGTTATATGGCTGTTGTCTAGGGGTACCTGGGAGAGAGGGATAAGACACACCACGGCCCATGTCCTCCATAGCTAAGAGGTGAAGGCCAGCAAATTGGGTTTTGTGTAGGTGTCCTAGAGTCAAGTCCAGTACTTCGTCCCTGACTCCTTTGCTCCTAGTAACCAGAGTTCCACACAGTGAATAGGTCCAACTCAGTTTTATTCTTCTTGCCAAGCAATAAAACAGTTTCTTTACTTTGGAAAATGGGGACAGATCGAGGCACAATCCTTTCCCTTCTGCTGCTGACCACTGTGCTGTCACCAGTGGTGAATAGTCACTGCCACTGACTAGATGATGTAGAACGTGAATTACCTTCGCTCACTCTGCCCCTGTCAGAGGAAGAAATCCGTCCAAGGGAGAAATGGAGGCCTCTCCGTCACCAGCGATGCTGCGCCGGACTCTTCAGAGAAGTTACTGCACACCAGTCCTCACGAACTCAGACACGGGCACCCAAGGAGTTAGGGCCCCCTCGGATTCCTCCACCCTCGCGGAACTCAGTCGAAGGTACTGAGCCCCAGGCATCCGCCATAGTACCTCACCCCAGGCTAAAGGTGCCTGAGATGGACTCCATCTCCGCTCCGGCTAGGTCTAGGGCACCTAGGCCTGGAACACCGGAACGCCAGCACCCAGGCTGAAGGTGCCTGGGTGCAGCCGCATCTTCTGGCTTCGGACTCTAAACTCAGTGATCAGGGCGTCCGCCCCTTTTATGACCTCTCCCTTCGCGCCACAGCGGGTTCCCCGCCCTGCTGTACCAGCTCCAGGGGAGGACAAAAAGGTACAGTCTTGCGGTGCAAGCCAAACCACGGTTCAAGGCAACAACGCCACCTGCAGACCGGCGGGAACTTCACACCACCAGAGTCCTCCAAGACTCACAAAGGGAACCTTAAATTTCCTAACAATCAAGGCAATCCGGGTTACACTACCACCCAGATGCTCCCCCTAAATTCAAGTACCCGCTACACTCTCCCCCTGGTGATTTGACACTGGTCCCCAGTGTCTGGCATAAACCCATACCCCACAAGGGTGGTGACATAAGCTCATCCCAGAAACAAACTACACATTTTAGCCCTGAATTGTGCCAAGACCTGAATGGGAAAGGGAAAACTCAAAACAATATAACTATAAAACTTTTCAATAAAACACTGTAAATATCTCACACATTTACATTCTTCCCTCCCCCTGGCTATCTAAGGACCACCCATTCTCAGCAGCCTTGATAGACGAGTCTCCTGCAGAGGGAAAGAAAAGAAACATACATCCTAACAACATATGTGTGTTTGCTTGGAATGAATGAGTCTATCCAAGAAGAAACCCATTCCCTCCAATAATGCCGCGTACACACGATCGTGATTCACGGCGGTGAAAACACCGCCGTGAATCACGACATGAAAAAAAATGAAAAACGAGGGAACGGCATTTTCCCCCACACACGACCGTTTTTCCCGTCATTTTTTTCTTTGTCGAGAAAAACGACCGTCTGTGGGCTCCGCGGCAGTGTCTCCCTATGGGAAAACTGCAGCGGAAAAAAATGATGGAAAAAACGATGAGAAAATTTAGAACATGTTCTAATTTTTCTCGTCGTTTTTCCTGACGTTTTTCTCAACGAGAAAAACGGCATAAAGCCCACAGACGATCGTTTTTCTCGGCGAAAAAAAAAATGTCATTTTTCCCGACGGGAAAAATGATCGTGTGAGTGCTGCATAATGTCGAAAAAAAAACAAACAATCGTTGCGCAACACTGCCACCTGGTGACAGTGCCGCGATCAAGACACTCATCATTTCCAGATGAACTTTTTTTCTTTCTCTTGATTATTTCTCTGTGACCCTACACTAACTAAAACCCAGAGTCACTGATTTCTCTTGAGTGCAAGGAGAAGGAGGGAGAACAAAACAAAAAACAGCTCCCATTTCTCCAAAGAGTAGAACTGCCAAAATACAAAAAAAACTAGGGCACAGTCCCTGTGTTCCGGCAAAGGCACTCCGGAAAGTTCAGCCATGAATGGACAAGAAAAGCACACGGGAGTCTCTTTCCCTTTTTTTCCTTTTACAGGTAAAACCTTGGATGAGGCAACGACACAGGCTTCAGACGGTCATCAAAAGCCTCCACATGGTACTCAACACTTTTTCCTTCCTTACGGCAAATCACCACTTTGTCCGCATGGATGTGTCTTCCCAGCATCCACTTAGCTTTACAGTCCTGGAACTTCTTGGTGACCGTTGGTGAACAGGAAAGGTACCGCCGTGCTTGCTGTACTTTAAGTTTGTTTGTCCCACACAAAGGTATCATACCATCGTTGACGAAAAACTTCCACCTCGTAGAGCAATTCCCGAGGCAGATACGGGTATTCCCACCCATATTCCTGAGCAACCTTCTGGCCAAAGAGACGCTGCAGCCTTGACAAAGGTGGCATAGCGGCTCGGTCTCCTTCTCCAGGTGGAACAATCGCTTCTGGGTGGCGAGGTGCGTTCACCACCTCGGTAGATCTGGGCCTAGGAGCCCGCAGTGCTTGACGTTGCGCTCCCGCAACAGGAACGGGTGAAATGGAGGTTGAATCCAGAAGGGGAACTTCAGACAGAGGACCAGTTTCTTCCCTTGGCGCCGAGGCCTCTACCCGAGGTGTACTATCTCCAGTAGACATGGGCAGGTCCCTTGTGACACGGGACGAGGGTAGCTTCATCTTGTCCCATCCCTTCTGATGGAAGATTTCGTCTATCTCCCCATCATCGCCATTGTCAGACAATGAATCCAGGTCAGAGGTGTCGTAGCATTCAGCGGGCAGATAATTCCCAGTCACGGAACTATCCCCCTTGACGGCCTCTACCGACTGTGGGCTTCTGCCACTTGTAACCAAGCAGACAGTCCCAACCCCTGGCTCACCTGGACCTTTAGAAGAACAGGGATGTCCAGGACTTTTTCTACCGGATCCATCCAGGCCAGGCAAGCAGTGGGGCGAAGCTCTTCAACGACCACACAAGGCCATCACTAGGCCGACTTTCCTCTTCGGTGGCCGGAGCAGGGAGCTGCTGGTGACCAAGGCAGCATCCTCGGATTTTTCTCTTTTCATCTCTGCTTGGGCAGTCACTTCGCCCGGATCAGTGCGCACGGGGAACGCACCAGCATCGATCTCTCCTTCCGGAGTGGCAGTCCCTGTGAGGTAGTTGAGGTGGAAAGCACGAGGCTTTTCTGTGGATGGTTCCACCTCGAAGAGAAATTCTTTGCAGACCTCACAGCGCCCGAACGGCTTCAGCTGGACCACCAGTCCCGAACAGCCGGGACAGATCACACCGAGGGCCTCCATGTCTCTGCAGGTGTACAGAGCCAATCGCCCCCGGGGCCTTAGTCTTATCCCCGTATCCATAATCGGAGCAGCCAGAGAAGACATATCCGCAAAGAAAGGAACTGAAATCCACGGAGCGTTTGAAGCCATCCTCTCTCTTTGCTGCTCCATTGCGCACTGACCCACCTGCGCCAGAATCTCCACGTGCGTACGTCCACATGGCCAGACTCCTCCCACCTTCTGCACTTGTTCGCGGGCTTTTCCCTTTCCCCGCCCATGAACTACACAGCTGTGGGTTGCCTCGTGGCGCATTGGCCAATATGGCCGACCTACTCGGAACTCCTCCGGGCAGCAAAGTTCGAATTCAGACACCATACACATTCCGGACGAGCCCCCACGTGTAGCGGGGCTCACCCCTCTGTCTATCTTTTTTTTTCAACAAAAAGGTTTTTATTAAGCATATAGTAAATAACAACAAACAAACATGTCATAATAAAGAGGACAGATCAATAAAATAACAAAAAAAAATAAAAAAATAAAAAAATAAGAAATTATCGAGGGTATCGAGCAGAAAATACAGGGATAATGGTACAATCGGGATTAATCGACCCCAATCTGCGGACATACATGTAAAATAGTTTAAGAGGGCAGAGGGGCATAATTTCACATTTCCCCCCTTCCCACCAGATCCCCTCCCGATGTCAACAAGGGGAGGAAAGAGCATACCAGGTCCGCCTTAAGTAGGATCTAGAACACAGTTTAGTTTATGTATAGGAAAGTACTCACATCTGAAAAGGTACCTCTATAAGCCCTGAGTACAGGGGGGAAAGAGAAGGAAAAAAGAAAAAAAAAGAGAGAGGAGAGAGGAGAGCGGTTAGAGAGTGTTGGGGGGACAAGTAAAGAAACCTAAGGGGGCATAGCAGAGAGAAGGCCAAGTGGATCCGCCCCCACCCATCCCAACCCACCATCCGCGAGCCCGACCGCGGCCAGCCTGGAATATCAGCGCTGGACAGTACATTGGAGGAACCTGTCTGTGGTCGTGAAGTGGGTCTAGCAGGCCCAAGTAGCTGAGAATTTGTCTATACTATCTGAGGCAACATGAATCAATTCCTCTAACTCATGAATTTTTGAGATCCTCGCAAACCATTCTCGAATTGTCGGGGTCTGGGTGGATCGCCAATGTACGGGATACATAATCTGGCCGCATTGACCATGTGCATGGCTAAGGATTTGTAGTAGTCTTTTTTGGACAATGAAGTGTGGTGTAAGAGAAACTGGGCTGGGGTAAAGTCCAGCGTGTAAGTAGTGATATGTGTGATGAGGCTGTGAACCTCCCTCCAAAAGGGTTGGAGTCTTTCACAGGCCCACCACACATGAAGCATGGTGCCCACATCCGATTCGCATCTCCAACACGTGTCGGGGATGTCCGGTGAGAATTTATGGAGACGGGACGGGGTCCTGTACCATCTGGTAATTATGTGGTATCCATTCTCTTGAATGGCCACGTTCAATGAACCCTTGTGAGCATATTCATAGATCGTGCGCCAGTCTGTGGTGGATAAAGGCATTTGTAGGTCTCGGTTCCAGGAGGTTAGAGATGCAGCCGGGGTCTGAGTGGAGGATTCCAAGAGGAGGTTGTAAAAAAAAGAAATCAGGTGTCTTTGTGGAACTTTGCAGTAACACAAGGATTCAAAGGAGGTGAGTTGCCTGGTCCAGAGGGACTGGTGGGCATGAGTGGAGAGGAAGTGTCTGATTTGTCTATAGGTCCAGAAGGGGAAAGAGGACATCCTCGAGGTAGATTGTAGTTGGTCAAAAGATAGAGGGAGTCCCTTAGAGTAGAATTGGAGGGCAAGCACATCCTCAAATGGCCACTCATCCTGCAGAAAGGCAGTAGAGTCTCCCGGAGGAAAATCAGGGTTCCCTCTTAGGGTGGTCAGAGGACTCGGAAGAGGGGCTAGCGACCCCGCCATTGAGGCTTTTCCGAATGCTCTGAGCGTAGGGTTTATGAGTGGGTGTGACGAGAGAGATCGCGGCCAGCTCTTTGGTGGTAGCCATGGGAGGAGGTGCAGGGGTCCAGACGAAAACACTTTTTCCAGGGATACCCACGATTTTTTAAAACCATGGATATTCCAATCTGCGATCCGAGTTAGGTGGCAAGCCATAAAGTACTTCTGGAGATCAGGTAATCCAATACCTCCTCCAGATTTAGATAGCGTGAGTCGGGAAAACTTTATACTGGGAGGAGAGCTCCTCCATAGGAAGGCAGAGCACTCCCTCCGATAAGTTGAGAAGAAGCTTGCCGGTAAAAAGATGGGTATTGATTGTAGTAAATAGAGTAAACGTGGCAAGATAATCATTTTAAGTAGGGCAGCCCGTCCAAACCAGGAAACATTCAGGCCCATCCAATCCCCAAGGTTTTTTTGAATCTTAAGAAGGGCTACATGATAATTTTTCAGGTAAAGATCAGCCAGGCGGGATGGAATTTTGATACCCAGGTATGTAATTGCGTCCCGTTCCCAACGGAAGGGAAAAGACTCCCGGCAGTGTGTCACCTCCTGAGGGGGAAGGGTAACATTCAGGGCGTGTGATTTTGTATGATTTATTTTAAGTTTCGATAGGAAACCAAATGTGTCTAAATCCTTAAGGAGACTGGGCAGGGACGTCCTAGGAGTCCTTAGAGAGAGTAGTATATCGTCCGCAAAGGCCGCTACTTTGAACTCCCTGCCCTTAATTGTGATTTCCTGGATGTCCGGATTGCCTCTCAACTTGTTCAGGAAGGGTTCCAGGGTGAGAATGTATATCAGGGGCGAAAGTGGGCAGCCCTGACGTGTGCCATTGCTGATGGGGAAGGCGCCCGACAGGTGGCCGTTGACTCTTACCGCTGCGGATGGGCCCGAATATAGGGCCATAATGTATGATAGCATACACGGTCCCAGACCAAGAGCCAGGAGAACCTCTCGCATATAGTCCCATGCCACCCTGTCGAACGCCTTTTCAGCATCGAGTGAGAGGAAGAAACCTTGTGTTTTGGTAGATGTGAGCCAGTGGTGTAAATTCAATGTCCGGATGGTGTTGTCCCTAGCCTCGCGGCCAGGGACAAAGCCCACCTGATCAAGGGATACGAGGCCAGGAATTAAGGGAATCAGTCTGTTAGCCAAAATTTTTGCGTATAGCTTAATGTCGACATTCAAGAGGGATATTGGCCTGTAATTAGCAACAAGTGAGGGGTCCTTTCCATCCTTAGGTATAACGGCAATATGGGCGACTAACATTCTGTCGGGTTTGACCTGGGGATCCAACATGAGATTGAATGTGGCCACGAGTTTGGGAGCAAGAATATCATTGAAAGACCTATAATACTTGAGGGACAAACCGTCTGGCCCCGGGCTCTTGCCCGATTTCATTTGCTTCATAGCCATCTCCAATTCTGCTGAATCTATGGGTTTCTCCAGGTCAAGTGTATGTTGGGTATCTAGTGGTGCAGGGCTATACTGGGAGAGAAAGTCTTTAATGAGTCTGATGCCGCGTACACACGACCGTTTTTCTCGACGTGAAAAACTGCATTTTTTCCTTTCGACGAGAAAAACGATCGTCTGTGGGTTTCATGTCGTTTTTCTCGACGAAAAAAACGACATTAAAAACTACGAGAAAAATTAGAACATGCTCTATTTTTTCTCGCCGTTTTGCACGTCGTCGTTTTTCTCGTCATGAAAAATGGTCGTGTGTAGGCTTTAACGATGTGAAAAAAGCGCGCATGATCAGAAGCAAGTGATGAGAAGGGAGCGCTCGTTCTGGTAAAACTACCGTTCAGAATGGAGATGGCACATTCGTCATGCAGGAAATTATTGCATCGTTTAATGCAGCGCATTCTTTTCTTCGTTCTAATGCTGCAATAATCCAATTCTCTTGCTGCTGATATTCTCACAGAGTTATGAAAATGTTTGGTCTTTAGTATTTATTGTTTTCTCATGATTAATCTATATTTATTGTAAGCCAGATCTCCCTAAATACCCAATATTTTAGAGTTTACATCTTGTTTTGAAGATTTTTTTTTTTTTTTTTTTTTATATTTTAGACTTTTTTTCCATATTATTAGATATTTTGTAGTGTGTCAAGTTACCCCAACAACATTATTATTTCTTCGAATTTTCCCTCAAGGAGGTTAGTGTCCCTTGTTAATTTCCCAATTTTTTATCCACTGTCCCTGCCTACTCACTACCAAACTGTCTATTTAGAAGAAAAACACATGTTCATTTTGTAACATCAAACAAAAATTCCATTTATTCTGGCCTAAAAACAAATTAAAGGGTAAGCCAAAACAAAACCAGATGTAAAGTAAATCTAAAGAAGCCAGGAAGACAGCACTGGAGACCCTGCTGAAATTAGTGCAGGCCCAGATCACCACAGCAAACACCAAAGGATGAAAAGACGAAAATTGGGACCATCTGAGGGACATATCCTGGGCTCATTTCCTGCTTTTCTTTTTTCCCTTCCCTGCAGCCTTCCTTGGAGGCTGTGTCCGTGGAGGAGGGACTGGAGCAGGAGCAGGGACAGGAGCAGGGACTGGGACAGGAGCAGGGACTGGGACAGGAGCAGGGAGTGGGGCAGGAGCAGGGAGTGGGGCAGGAGCAGGGAGTGGGGCAGGAACTTGAGCAAGGACATAAGAAACGTCCACAACGTCCGTAAAATCATTCAGTTTCCCCAACATGCCCATATTTACAACCTTCAATATCAGGCTCTCGCTTTTTAGACGCTGGGCCAATTCCATTTCTGGAAGTTTGTGCCCAATAAGGGCAGCAAATCCCTCTGCAGCGGTGGGGGGCTCTCTGAGGGCCGCAGTAGCCTCCCTAATTAGGGCCTGGGTCTCCTCCTCCATTTGAAGAAGCCTCCTTGCCCTTTTTCGTGGAATCCGCAGCGGAGGTATCTGGGGCCTGGTGTTGCGCTGTGTCCCACTGGGGCCTGCCTCCTCCTGTGTCCCACTGGGGCCTGCCTCCTCCTGGCTTCCACTGGCACCTGCCTCCTCCTGGGTCACACTGGGGCCTGCCTCCTCCTGGGTTCCACTGGCACCTGCCTCCTTGTGTGTCACGCTGGGGCCTGCCTCCTCATCCTGTTAAAAAAAGTTACATATAGTTATTTCAGCCTTCATCTTTCACACACATTTGTCACCTCATGACATTTGCTAATTGAATGCTAATAAATATTATAGTTAATCATTCTGACACCAGCATTTTTCATTCATGTCCCCCTAATTTTTGGCCACTAATGTCTATTGATATGTCAGACACTTTGGTTTATCTGGTAACATTTTTAACCCAATTTTTTCAACTTTGACAACATTAGACTTTTATTAATATAAATATTTAGCTAAATATTATACCTGGCTCCAAATATTCAAATCCGGCTCCTCCAGGAGTTGAGCTTGTTCCTCCAAAGAGACCTCAACTTGGCTGGAGGGAAGGCTGGAGGGTTGGCTGCAGGGAATGCTGGAGGGAAGGCTGGAGGGTTGGCTGCAGGGAAGGCTGGAGCTCGTTCTGGGTGGAAGGGTGGAAAGGGATTCCCTGGATTCCAGGTGGTCATCGAGGAAACTGAGATGCTGGTAGTACCAGAGATTTGGAATATATCTGTCCTCTGCAGCTGCTCCTGACCGCATTGATGCTCGGACTTTGTTTCTTTGAGTCCGGTATGTGCCCCTAATGGTCCCAATTTTCGTCTTCACATCCTAAAGTGTTGCTGTGGGGATCTGAGATTGCACAAATTCCAGCAAGGTCTCCAGTGCTCTCTTCCTGGCTTCTTTATTTTTATTTTGTTTGTTTTTGGTCTCCCATAAAACAGGAAGATTCTTCCATCTTTGCAGGAATTCCAACATGAAGTCGGCAGGGCTGGTACAAGGGGGGGCGGAAGGGGCGGATGCCCTGGGCGGGACCATTTACTGGAGGAAGGGGGGCGCAGTAGGAGGGCTGGTGTACTGGCCGCGCTACATAGATAACAGCATGTGCAGAGTGCGCTCCTGCAGCCGGGTCAATCCTGAGACCAGTCCCGCCCTGCCCCTCAGTTCTCTATGGGAATCTCACAAGAGAGAACACCTGTCAGCTCCTGTGGTGATTTCTTCCCCCCTCCCTCTCCTCGCTGACTCCAATGTTAATGCGAGTAGCGCTCGCACAGCCAGGCTTCCATCTGCTCCCAATTGAAGCATAGACTGGGTCTCCTGCTTGTCATAATGACTGCAGCAGACCCGACTCCTGAAGCGAGCAGCGCTCCCGCCCCCCAGCCCACCCCTGTCTGTATGCTCAGCCTCAGCCTCAGAAAGCTATGCTGGCAAAACTCACAGCACAGCACAGAGATGCGGGATGATGTCATATCAGTGACCATAGGGAGGGATCTGTGCAGTCACATGCCAGTTCTTATCCAATCATGCTACTCCAGCACCTCCCCTTTCTCTTGCCGCCAGATTTGGACAACTTTAAGCAGCGGTTCCAGAGGAGGAGGAGGAAGTGGCTGAAATTACCCCTCTGCTCTGAGTCACAGTGAGTTTTTTTCCTTTGCTTCAGAAATAGAAAGCAGCAGCATGGATAGTCAGTGATAGGGAGAGGGGCAGCAGCATGGTAGGTTGGTTGTTTAGTGCAGGCAGCAGAGAGAGAGAGAGAGAGAGGAACAGGATCCGAGGAAGACCTGCTCTTCCAGTATGTTCATGTTCATCCTGACACCAGGCTGTGAAAGATCTTCATCATCAGATGGACAGAACACAGACTTACATTGATTTAAACCAGCAGAAATCATGTTTCTTACATTAGATCTCTACCTGGGAGAAAATAATGCAAGGTCTGTGTGTTCGTCTGTCTGCTTCACCTTAAAGCCTTAGGGCTTATTCACACTAGTTTTGCTTTCTGAAGAGCAATCCACATGTAGATCACTCTTTAGAAAGCATTAGACAGGCAGTGAGGAGGTGTTGTATCACCGCCTCACCACCTGCTTCAACCTCTTTATCCCCCACACTTGTGTATTGCACACACTTGTGGGGCTGTTGCTGAGCACCTGCCAAAAGCAACACAGGGTGTAATTCCTGCCATGACACTAAACATGGCTGCAATATGTGTACACCCCCAGCCACTGCCTGTATACAGCTAACAGGAGTAGCAGTGGGGGAGGGGGTAAAAACTTGGCTCAACTGCAGGGTTTAACAGCCCCCTCACCACTTGTGTTAATGAGTTCTAACATTGCTGGTGTGGTTCCACAATAAGACAATAAAAATACCACATTACTCTCGACTTTTGCGTGTGTATATATTATATATTGTTCCTAGAGTCGCCACTGCGCCCGACAGGCGATTCCTAGCCCCGGCCGAGAGGCGGGGACTCACCGAGAGGCCGGCCAGGTGGCGGGATCGGAAACTGACACCGACTCGTTCTTTGCACCGGGGGGGGGGCGCAGTTTGCCATCTTCGCCCTGGGCACCGAATGACCTTGTCCCAGCACTGGAAGTCGGGGTCCTTAAATACCTGCATTTTTGCTGCAAGTCAAAAAACACACCAAAAATCGAATGTCAGTCAAGACTACTCCAAATCTTTCTCACCATATATAGGCCACTAACGTAGCAATTGATCAGTCATCATAGAGTTGAGTGGACACCTGGATGCTTGTGTTGAACTCTTTTTTGTAAACTTGGTAAAAATCTAGAGTTCGTGACCCGAACTTGACCCCGAACCCAAACCCCATTGAAGTCAATGTAGCCCCGTAAATCTGCGGACTAAAAGGACTCCAAAAAAGTAAAGGAGTACCTAGAACTGTCCCTGCACAAAGTGTCATTTGTGCTTTTCCAAAATTAACAAAAAATTCACTCCTGGGTATAATTAATTGTTGTCTCCCGTCAAATGCAATACATAGAAAAGTCATTGATACAAACATTGACAAAGCATTCTGGTTCCCACAAATTCTCTTACCAGGCCCTTCATGTCTGGAATGGATATTAAGGGGAACCCCGCCGCCAATGTTTTTCAAAAGGCGTGTGGTCCCCCCAAATATCCATACCAGGCCCTTCAGGTCTGCCAAGGATTTTAAGGGGAACTCCACCCCAAATTATGGGAAAAAATGGCGTGGAGTCCCCCCAAAAATCCATACCAGACCCTTATCCGAGCACGCAACCTGGCCGGCCGCAGGGGAAGAGGGGGGGACGAAAGAGCGGCCCCCTCCCTCCTGAACCGTACCAGGCCACATGCCCTCAACATGGGGAGGATGTCCCCATGTTGATGGGGACAAGGGCCTCTTCCCCACAACCCTTGCCCGGTGGTTGTGGGGGTCTGCGGGCGGGGGGCTTATCGGGATCTGGAAAACCCCTTTAACAAAGGGGACCCCCAGATCCCGCCCCCCCCTATGTGAAATGGTAATGGGGTACATTGTACCCCTACCATTTCACCCCAAAACTTGACAAAATTTAAAAAATGACAATTGACGTTTTTGGACAATTCCTTTATTATTGTTTTTGTTTTTCTTCCATCTTCTCCCTTCTTCTTTTCTGCATTCGAGTTTCTTCCTCCATCTTCCTCTTCCTCTTCATCTTCATCTCCATCTCCATCTTCATCTCCATCTTCATCTTCCCTCTTCCTTCGGGCTTCTCGTCCGCATCTTGCTCCGGCTTCTTCTTTCTTCTCGCGCCGCTCCGTTTGAATTTGAGTTTGCCGCTGTGTGACGCTTAAGTTATGCAGTTCTCCTCTAGGTCCGCTGCAAGCCGGTGGCCCCGCCCCCCTCTGACAGCACGGGGAAAGTACCCGTGAAATCCATGTGTGTCAGAGGGGGGCGGGGTCCCCGGACCAAGAGGAGAACTGATGAACTGAAGCGTCACACAGCGGGAACCTCCAATTCAAACGGAACGGCCGGAGAAAGAATAAGCCGGAGCAAGATGCCAGAGCAAGATGCGGACGAGAACACCGAAGGAAGAAGGAAGATGAAGAGGAAGATGAAGAGGAAGAGGAAGAGGAAGATGGATGAAGAAACACGAATCGAGAAAAGAAGAAGGAAGAAGATGGAAGAAGAAGATGGAAGAAAGCCAAAACAACAAATAAAGGAATGGTCAAAAACCGTCTATTGTCATTTTTTACATTTTGTACACTTTCTTCGTGAAATGGTAGAGGTACAATGTACCCCTTACCAATTCACATAGGGGGGAGCCGGGATCTGGGGGTCCCCTTTGTTAAAGGGGTCTTCCAGATTCCGATAAGCCCCCCGCCCGCAGACCCCCACAACCACCGGGCAAGGGTTGTGGGGATGAGGCCCTTGTCCCCATCAACATGGGGACATCCTCCCCATGTTGAGGGCATGTGGCTAGGGACGGTTCAGGAGGGAGGGGGGGCCGCTCTCTCGCCCCCCCTCTTCCCCTGCGGCCGGCCAGGTTGCGTGCTCGGATAAGGGTCTGGTATGGATTTTTGGGGGGACTCCACGCCATTTTTTTCAAGAATTTGGGGTGGAGTTCCCCTTAAAATCCTTGCCAGACCTGAAGGGCCTGCAAATAGAATTTGGTGGGACCCCCACGTTTTTTTGGGTCTCGAAAACTGAGTTTGCAATGTATTGCCATTTGCCAGGAGCCGAGAATACATTCTAGCCGCGATTGAGTTTTAAATGATTATTCAAACTTCTAAAATGACACTTTGTGCAGGGCCAGTACTAACAGCACGGGAAGCAAGCGCGAAGTTACATGCATATTGCCCAACACCGGCCCCGAACATACAGTGAATGTTTAGGTTTCTGCTCCGGGACCCAGCCCAAAAAAAAGGTCTGTACGGTCACTAAATGTTCTGTTCGGGGCCGCTCAACCCTCGACATATCAAGTATGAAAAATGTTACGTACCCGCGATCTACATGTTCGTTGCTTCCGACCTTCTTCCACTCACTGAACGTCGCTTTCCAAGATGTTTTTTTTAGGTTATATACAGTGCGCATGCGTGACGCTCCGCACGCTTTCCCGCCCCTGACGTTCGTTAGACTACTTTCCCCGCCCCTTCTCGCTCGTCTTTAATGACGGAGACTGACAACATGGCGGAGAATGACCGAGATGAAGTGGAAAGTGTGGAAGGAGGCAGGGCCAGACACAGAAGATATAAAGCCACTAACATGTCGTTTGAGGAGATGGTGGATATGGTCACCATATTGCTGAGGGAGGATTATGACGCCAAACATGGGCCCTACAAAAATCCAAATAAGGTGAAGGCCCAGATCATGGATAAAGTGGTCAAAACACTCTTCAGGAATTTTGGGGTTCGCAGGTCGAGGGAACAGATCCGCAAACGATGGTCGGACATTAAATTGCGTGAGCCGGAGCAATATAAAAAAATTAAAAAAGTGATCCGAAAAAGTAAGTATATTTACATTTACTGTGATTTTTATTAATAGCGTGGTGCTGCATGTGCTTTTCGTTAATGTATGTAGTACAGTTCAAGATGTCCGGGTTCATGTTCTTGTTCACACGAATCGATCGTAGAAATCCGCGTTCAAACGTTCACTAAATGACGATCTTTTGGTCCGAGTCAGTTTTAACTACATTTGATCATTCCTAATAATAGGCATGTTCAAATTTAGTTATCACTGTATTCCCCCAAAACATCGTTTTGGTGTTATTGAACCAGGATTTCGACGTTTGATTCTTGTGCCCAAGAACATGAAACAGGACATCTTTTACTGTTCAAGATGTCCTGTTTCATGTTCTTGGGCACAAGAATCATCAGTCGTAGAAATCCGCGTTCAAACGTTCACTAAATGACGATCTTTTGGTCCGAGTCAGTGTTAACTACATTTGATCATTCCTAATAATAGGCATGTTCACATTTAGTTATCACTGTATTCCCCCAAAACATCGTTTTGGTGTTATTGAACCAGGATTTCGACGTTTGATTCTTGTGCCCAAGAACATGAAACAGGACATCTTGAACAGAAAAATATGTCCTGTTTCATGTTCTTGGGCACAAGAATCAAACGTTGAAATCCTGGTTCAATAACACCAAAACGATGTTTTGGGGGAATACAGTGATAACCAAATTTGAACATGCCTATTATTAGGAATGATCAAATGTAGTTAACACTGACTCAGACCAAAAGATCGTCATTTAGTGAACGTTTAAAAGCGGATTTCTACGACTGATGATTCTTGTGCCCAAGAACATGAAACAGGACATCTTGAACTGTTTATGTGATAATTAATTAGAAACATGGTTGTGTAGGTGTTGGTAACTATATTTAACTAATCTAACTGGATTCAGTGTACGGTTACGAGAGTATGCTCAGCAGCTGCTTACACATCTGGACTCATTAGCACAAGTGTGGGCCACAAGAACAACCTTTTGATGGTGTCACACACAGGTGATCCAGTGGATACTTGGTGTGTTTCCATGTGTGAAACATGACCAAAATAGATTAATCTACCAGCTTTGGAAATGGATACAATCATGTGTTCATCTTCTAAAGTATTTCCAAAAATAGAATTGTAACACACTTCCAAAGAATGATTAATATTACTCTTTCAGGCCTAAATATATTTAGTTACACAAGTCTACCTTTGGGTTCTATCTCCTAGGGCTTCAAAGAGCTAAGAGACAGGAGGCTGCAAACCCCGCACCACCAACCCAAGACCCACAACCGCAGGATGTGGCTGAAGAGGGAAATGACAACTCAACAGGTCAGTGTCATACACCACAGCCTCAGGTAATAGATGTAGGCCAGTATATTTAGTAAGACCTTATTTTTTTTCTAATTTAAGGTACTTTAATGCCTGCGGCCCCAGCAACCTTCACCCGACACACTGCCCAGATGTTGGTGAAAGAACTGAGGGTCTGCTCTCGTGAGCTGGAAACAATGAAAGAGAACTTGTTCCAGATGAGGCAAAACACTAAGCAGATGGAGCAAAGAATTAAAAAAATAGAACAGGTTCTTGGGAGGGTTTAAAAATGTTATATGTTTTCAAATTCTGTTTTCTTCTTTTTTTTGTAATTGTAGATTTGCACTTTTTTGTGGGAATCTTTTAATTTCGAAAATTAATATTGTACATGTTGTACATTTTTGTCAAGAGTTTTATCCAAAAAATGATCTTTAAAAACCCAAAAAAAAAATTATTTTATTTTTTATACAAATAAGAAAAATGTTATGCTCCTATAATAAATCTTTTAAACTAAACAATGTGTGGCTTCTTATATCAATGTTGCCCCCCCCCCCATAACAAATGTGTGTGTTTACACTCAAAATTATGGTAATTTACATGTTACAAAAACACATGGCACTACAACTGCACTAGTATAACCTAGGACAGTGATGGTGAACCTTGGCACCCCAGATGGTTTTGAACTACATTTCCCATGTTGCTAAGGCACTCTGCAGTGGAGTTGAGCTTAATGGGCAATGTAGTAGCAAAACATCTGGAGTGCCAAGGTTCACCATCACTGACCTAGGAGAAAGAACAAATCCAACAAAATAAAAGCAAACAAGATGTTTTCAGTATAATTTTTTTGATTATTCCTAAAATTATTTTAAATATGATCAGGCATTGCAATGGCCCCCCTACCCATAAAATATTCCACATAGCGTTGCCGCACATCACGGCCGCTTTGGGGGGCCAAGCCTGTAGGGCCAGCTACCTGGGCTGGCAATGGTCCATCCATCCATCCTGAAGGGCAACTGAAGAGAGATAATTGTTTGATTTTTTTTTTAAATAATTGTGAAGTATGCAACAGCACATGATTAAATGGTTCCATTTGTACTCCGCCATGTTGAGAGCAGTCTGAAAAATGCGAAAACGACTGGCCAAGATGCCAAAGGCATTTTCGACCACCCTTCTCGCTCTGGCCAGCCTATAATTAAAGACCCTCCTCTCAGGGGTGAGGGTCCTTTGTGGAAAAGGCCTCATCAAATGGGGTCCAAGCGCAAACGCCTCATCTGCCAGGAAAACAAAGGGGAGGCCATGTTCATTTTCTTCAGCAGGTGGCAATGCCAGGTCCTCGGAAAGAAGCCGGTCGGCAAAATCGGTCTGGGCAAAAACACCACCGTCAGACATCCACCCATTTTTCCCAACATCAAGATAGAGAAATTCATAGTTGGCAGACACCACCGCCATCAGCACAATACTGTGGAACCCTTTATAATTATAAAAAAAGGATCCCGATTGGGGTGGTGGCACGATGCGGATGTGCTTGCCATCAATGGCTCCTCCACAGTTGGGAAAGTTCCACCGCTGAGAAAACTCAGATGCCACATTCTGCCATTACTGTGGCGTCGATGGTAACTGTGGAGTCAAACCAAATATACAAATTAATATACTTTGCTACCTAAACATTGCAAGCATGTTAGCACTAAACACTCTGGGCAAAACATCAGTATAGCATTAATTTGGAAGGAGGATTATAGAGCGGAGCTCCGCAGCCAAAATAATACCAAATTACCCAGCAGCTCCAGCTACAGCAGCTGCAGAGTTTTTATAATTGGACACTTACCTGTCCTGGAGTCCAGCAACGTCCGCAGCAGAGGACGAACAATCGCTCGTCACTCTGCTGCCCCCTCCGCCATCCTCGGTGAGGGAACCAGGAAGAGAAGCCTTGCAGCTTCACTGGCCGGTTCCCTACCGCACATGCACGAGAAGCACTGCACAGTTCTGACTGGTCCTCCTGTGTTCTGGGAGCCAAGTGTCTCCAAGAACACTATGGGTATTCTGCGGGAAGTGACTTGTCTCCGGCAGATTGGCCGCAGAGATGACTCCTGGATGTGGGTGAAAATACCTGTCTTAAACAGGTATCTTCACCCCCCTCCCCCCTGAAAGGTGTCAATTTTGACACCGGAGGGGGGGAGGGTTACGATGAGCAGAAAATAAACTTTAGGGTGGAGCTCCGCTTTAATAAGAGCTAAAAATGAGAACAAAAAACATGACCCACTCTGATGGACCTGTGAAATTCTTTTAGGGTAGGGGGTTGAGATGAGTTGGGGACATCATAAATAAAAGCTCTAGTACTATGTAATTTATTTTGTTAGATTAGACAAAAGCAAATAATTAGGGGGGGGGGGGTCAGGCAATCTAAACACTACAATGGAGCGGACAAAAAACATTGGGGAGTGACTAGGCTAGGTGTGTTTGGGCCCAGGATATAATGCTGGAGATGTTGGTTTTTGAAAATATGCATGTAGGCCCAAAAAAAGGAACATTCAAAGCTTACAACATGCATGGGGACAAAGGGGACATTCACAGCATATTCGAATCATGGTAATTATAGACAGTTCAAAAAATACTATACATTAGCAAGCATAAAAATACATAGATTGGGATTTTTATAAAGGAGAAAACTTACCTTAATATAGTCCTCCTGAAGGACCTGGATAATGGCAGAGCAGGTTTCTGGGATAATGACGCCCAGAGCCTGGGGGGAGATGCCTGTCGAGAACTTGAGGTCCTGCAAGCTTCTTTCAGTCGCAAGGTATCGCAACGTGGCGATGAGCCTCTGCTCAGCAGTAATGGCTTCCCGAATAACGGTGTCCTGCCTGGTGATATAGGGGGACACCAAAGCCAAGAGCTGCTGAAAAACGGGGTCAGACATCCTAAGAAAATTCCTGAAGTCATCAGGGTTATTCTCCTGGATCTCCCGCAGCAGAGGCATATGACATAATTGGTCCCGCTTGAGCAACCAATTCTTGGTCCAAGAACTCCTCCTCACCCTGTTCATGGACCGGATCTGGGACATAGCAACAAGCCCAGAAGCAAGCACAGCACGATCTCGGCAACAAGAACATACCCGCAACATGGCTTCAAAACGGTCGTCTAATCAGAACGAACTAAAAGAACGCACTGAAGAATAGCAAGGCCTCTGAAGAACGAGCTGAAAAACAGTAACGAGCGGACAAGAACGCACTGCAAAAACAGATACGAACTCACTACATGCACTGAAAGCCAGATACGAACCCACAAGCACAAACTGAACTCCCGAAAACGATCTTTAAAGCACGAAGACTGAAAAGCGCGAATCGTCTCTTCCCAAACTTTTACTAACACGCGGTAACATGAAATCAGCAAAAGCAGCCAAAAGGGTGGCGCGAACATAATGAAACTTCCCCTTTATAGTGCCGTCGTACGTGTTGGACGTCACCGCGCTTTGCTAGATCATTTTTTTTCACGATAGTGTGTAGCCAAGGCAGGCTTGAGAGGAAACACGAAAAATAACGTTGAGAAAAACAACGTTTTTTTTCATGACATGAAAACCGGTCGTGTGTACGCGGCATGAGACGTGATTCAGTCAGTATCTGTGTAAGACTACGGGGCTGTAGATTGTATAATTTAGAGTAGAAACTCTCAAATTCTTTGGCAATGTCTTCGTTCTTGACCAGAAGAGCTCCCTGAGGGCTGTGGATATGATGGATAGTAGAGGATAATTTTGAATTTTGGATTGAGCGTGCTAGCAATCGTCCGCATTTATTACCCTGCTCATAAAAGATCCTCTGGCCAAGAACGTACCGCCGCCTAGTTCCCCTGCCCAGTTCGTCCAGAAGCAGGGCACGAGTGTGAGTTAGGTCCTGTAGAGTAATCTTCGCCCCTGTCTGTTTATGGGATGTTTCCAGTGTTTTAATCTTCTCAATAAGGGCGTTTATGTGCTCCTGTTTTCGTCTCTTAGCTTTAGTATACTTGGTGTGTTTCCATGTGTGAAACATGACCAATATAGATTAATCTACCAGCTTTGGAAATGGATACAATCATGTGTTCATCTTCTAAAGTATTTCCAAAAATAGAATTGTAACACACTTCCAAAGAATGATTAATATTACTCTTTCAGGCCTAAATATATTTAGTTACACAAGTCTACCTTTGGGTTCTATCTCCTAGGGCTTCAAAGAGCTAAGAGACAGGAGGCTGCAAACCCCGCACCACCAACCCAAGACCCACAACCGCAGGATGTGGCTGAAGAGGGAAATGACAACTCAACAGGTCAGTGTCATACACCACAGCCTCAGGTAATAGATGTAGGCCAGTATATTTAGTAAGACCTTATTTTTTTTCTAATTTAAGGTACTTTAATGCCTGCGGCCCCAGCAACCTTCACCCGACACACTGCCCAGATGTTGGTGAAAGAACTGAGGGTCTGCTCTTGTGAGCTGGAAACAATGAAAGAGAACTTGTTCCAGATGAGGCAAAACACTAAGCAGATGGAGCAAAGAATTAAAAAAATAGAACAGGTTCTTGGGAGGGTTTAAAAATGTTATATGTTTTCAAATTCTGTTTTCTTCTTTTTTTTTGTAATTGTAGATTTGCACTTTTTTGTGGGAATCTTTTAATTTCGAAAATTAATATTGTACATGTTGTACATTTTTGTCAAGAGTTTTATTCAAAAAATGATCTTTAAAAACCCCAAAAATGTTATTTTTTATTTTTTAGACAAATAAGAAAAATGTTATGCTCCTATAATAAATATTTTAAACTAAACAATGTGTGGCTTCTTATATCAATGTTGCCCCCCCCCCCCCCCATAACAAATGTGTGTGTTTACACTCAAAATGATGGTAATTTACATAATTACAAAAACACATGGCACTACAACTGCACTAGTATAACCTAGGACAGTGATGGTGAACCTTGGCACCCCAGATGGTTTTGAACTACATTTCCCATGTTGCTAAGGCACTCTGCAGTGGAGTTGAGCTTAATGGGCAATGTAGTAGCAAAACATCTGGAGTGCCAAGGTTCACCATCACTGACCTAGGAGAAAGAACAAATCCAACAAAATAAAAGCAAACAAGATGTTTTCAGTATATTTTTTTTATTATTCCTAAAATTATTTTAAATATGATCAGGCATTGCAATGGCCCCCCTACCCATAAAATATTCCACATAGCGTTGCCGCACATCACGGCCGCTTTGGGGGGCCAAGCCTGTAGGGCCAGCTACCTGGGCTGGCAATGGTCCATCCATCCATCCTGAAGGGCAACTGAAGAGAGATAATTGTTTGAATTTGTTTTTAAATAATTGTGAAGTATGCAACAGCACATGATTAAATGGTTCCATTTGTACTCCGCCATGCTGAGAGCAGTCTGAAAAATGTGAAAACGACTGGCCAAGATGCCAAAGGCATTTTTGACCACCCTTCTCGCTCTGGCCAGCCTATAATTAAAGACCCTCCTCTCAGGGGTGAGGGTCCTTTGTGGAAAAGGCCTCATCAAATGGGGTCCAAGCGCAAACGCCTCATCTGCCAGGAAAACAAAGGGGAGGCCATGTTCATTTTCTTCAGCAGGTGGCAATGCCAGGTCCTCGGAAAGAAGCCGGTCGGCAAAATCGGTCTGGGCAAAAACACCACCGTCAGACATCCACCCATTTTTCCCAACATCAAGATAGAGAAATTCATAGTTGGCAGACACCACCGCCATCAGCACAATACTGTGGAACCCTTTATAATTATAAAAAAAGGATCCCGATTGGGGTGGTGGCACGATGCGGATGTGCTTGCCATCAATGGCTCCTCCACAGTTGGGAAAGTTCCACCGCTGAGAAAACTCAGATGCCACATTCTGCCATTACTGTGGCGTCGATGGTAACTGTGGAGTCAAACCAAAAATACAAATTAATATACTTTGCTACCTAAACATTGCAAGCATGTTAGCACTAAACACTCTGGGCAAAACATCAGTATAGCATTAATTTGGAAGGAGGATTATAGAGCGGAGCTCCGCAGCCAAAATAATACCAAATTACCCAGCAGCTCCAGCTACAGCAGCTGCAGAGTTTTTATAATTGGACACTTACCTGTCCTGGAGTCCAGCAACGTCCGCAGCAGAGGACGAACAATCGCTCGTCACTCTGCTGCCCCCTCCGCCATCCTCGGTGAGGGAACCAGGAAGAGAAGCCTTGCAGCTTCACTGGCCGGTTCCCTACCGTACATGCACGAGAAGCACTGCGCAGTTCTGACTGGTCCTCCTGTGTTCTGGGAGCCAAGTGTCTCCAAGAACACTATGGGTATTCTGCGGGAAGTGACTTGTCTCCGGCAGATTGGCCGCAGAGATGACTCCTGGATGTGGGTGAAAATACCTGTCTTAAACAGGTATCTTCACCCCCCTCCCCCCTGAAAGGTGTCAATTTTGACACCGGAGGGGGGGAGGGTTACGATGAGCAGAAAATAAACTTTAGGGTGGAGCTCCGCTTTAATAAGAGCTAAAAATGAGAACAAAAAACATGACCCACTCTGATGGACCTGTGAAATTCTTTTAGGGTAGGGGGGTTGAGATGAGTTGGGGACATCATAAATAAAAGCTCTAGTACTATGTAATTTATTTTGTTAGATTAGACAAAAGCAAATACTTAGGGGGGGGGGGGGTCAGGCAATCTAAACACTACAATGGAGCGGATAAAAAACATTGGGGAGTGACTAGGCTAGGTGTGTTTGGGCCCAGGATATAATGCTGGAGATGTTGGTTTTTGAAAATATGCATGTAGGCCCAAAAAAAGGAACATTCAAAGCTTACAACATGCATGGGGACAAAGGGGACATTCACAGCATATTCGAATCATGGTAATTATAGACAGTTCAAAAAATACTATACATTAGCAAGCATAAAAATACATAGATTGGGATTTTTATAAAGGAGAAAACTTACCTTAATATAGTCCTCCTGAAGGACCTGGATAATGGCAGAGCAGGTTTCTGGGATAATGACGCCCAGAGCCTGGGGGGAGATGCCTGTCGAGAACTTGAGGTCCTGCAAGCTTCTCCCAGTCGCAAGGTATCGCAACGTGGCGATGAGCCTCTGCTCAGCAGTAATGGCTTCCCGCATAACGGTGTCCTGCCTGGTGATATAGGGGGACACCAAAGCCAAGAGCTGCTGAAAAACGGGGTCAGACATCCTAAGAAAATTCCTGAAGTCATCAGGGTTATTCTCCTGGATCTCCCGCAGCAGAGGCATATGACATAATTGGTCCCGCTTGAGCAACCAATTCTTGGTCCAAGAACTCCTCCTCACCCTGTTCATGGACCGGATCTGGGACATAGCAACAAGCCCAGAAGCAAGCACAGCACGATCTCGGCGACAAGAACGTACCCGCAACATGGCTTCAAAACGGTCGTCTAATCAGAACGAACTAAAAGAACGCACTGAAGAATAGCAAGGCCTCTGAAGAACGAGCTGAAAAACAGTAACGAGCGGACAAGAACGCACTGCAAAAACAGATACGAACTCACTACACGCACTGAAAGCCAGATACGAACCCACAAGCACAAACTGAACTCCGAAAACGATCTTTAAAGCACGAAGACTGAAAAGCGTGAATCGTCTCTTCCCAAACTTTTACTAACACGCGGTAACATGAAATCAGCAAAAGCAGCCAAAAGGGTGGCGCGAACATAATGAAACTTCCCCTTTATAGTGCCGTCGTACGTGTTGGACGTCACCGCGCTTTGCTAGATCATTTTTTTTCACGATAGTGTGTAGCCAAGGCAGGCTTGAGAGGAAACATGAAAAATAACGTTGAGAAAAACGACGTTTTTTTTCATGACATGAAAACCGGTCGTGTGTACGCGGCATGAGACGTGATTCAGTCGGTATCTGTGTAAGACTACGGGGCTGTAGATTGTATAATTTAGAGTAGAAACTCTCAAATTCTTTGGCAATGTCTTCGTTCTTGACCAGAAGAGCTCCCTGAGGGCTGTGGATATGATGGATAGTAGAGGATAATTTTGAATTTTGAATTGAGCGTGCTAGCAATCGTCCGCATTTATTACCCTGCTCATAAAAGATCCTCTGGCCAAGAACGTACCGCCGCCTAGTTCCCCTGCCCAGTTCATCCAGAAGCAGGGCACGAGTGTGAGTTAGGTCCTGTAGAGTAATCTTCGCCCCTGTCTGTTTATGGGATGTTTCCAGTGATTTAATCTTCTCAATAAGGGCGTTTATGTGCTCCTGTTTTCGTCTCTTAGCTTTAGTAGCCAGGGCAATAAGCTCACCCCGGATAACGCATTTATGGGCTTCCCAAAGGGAAATCGGGGAGACTTCCAGAAGAGTTCTCCAGGAAATATTGCCGAAGACGCGTATTGATATGGTCTACCACTAAAGGGTCTTTAAGAAGGGAGGAGTTCAGGCGCCAGGTCTTAGTTCTAGAGTATGTTTCAGGGAAGGACAATGTGACCGTGATCGGATGATGATCTGACAGAAACATTGGCTCTATCGTTGACTGCTGCAGGAAAGGTAGGTCCGGTTGGGATAGAAGGAAATAGTCAATCCTCGAGTATTTGTGGTGTGGGGCTGAAAAGAAGGTGTAGTCCTTATCCGAAGGGAATAAGGTACGCCAGGTATCGTGTAAAGTCAGGGATTGAAACTGCAATTTTATCTGGCGTAACGCTTTGTATGTCAGTGTAGAGGTACCTGTGGAGGTGTCCAGGAGAGGGTTTAGGGGAACATTAAAGTCCCCCACTAAAAGAACAACACCCGACTGAAAGGAAGCTAAGAGGTTGCATACTTTTTTGAAGAAAGCAACCTGGTGATCGTTAGGGCAGGGGGGGATGGAGGGATGGGGCGGAGGTGGGAGAAGGGGGTGGAGGGGGTTAGGGGGGGGGAAGAGGGTGGTTCAAGTCTGGCCAAGGGCTCAATAGAGGAAATACATGAAGTCCACAAAAGTTGCTACCTCTGAGGGACAGGGTCCTGTAGAGAGAGCCAGGGTTAAGGTCTCGGTGCTCCGCGAGGCTGTAGTGTCCAGCAGGCAGTGTATAAGGCACAGGCAAAGGGCAGAGACCATAAGAGTGTGTGCAAATGGCAAAAAGAGTTACCTCCGCTGGGCGTAGGTTTCTTCAGCATGACTCAGGATCGGCTAAGCAAGTGTCTCTGTGAAGATATCTGCTGGAGATGTCTAGGGTTGCCACCTGTCCGGGATTCACCCGGACAGTACGGGTTTAGAGTGATTTTGAGTCATGTGTCCGGGTCTCCTTCTGCCTTGAACCCGGACACATGATCCAGACCTCACTGTGGCTCAGGGCTCTGTCTGTTCAGCTTCGGGCCAGGGCAGGAACATTACTAGTGTCTATCGGGACGGGCACAGGTTCTTATCCTAATACAGCAGAGTCCCGACGCCCGCTTCATAGAGTGCACTCGAACCCCCGGACAACTTTACAGAGAGGAAGAGACTGCTAAAGAAGTCCGCTGCCAGTCCACTCTGGCCAGTGGTCTCCTGTCAGTGTTCGGGTTTCAGAGACTGTCAGTGGAGAATTGGAGGACAGCGCGCTGGATCAGGGATGGGAGCTCCATGATCGTCCGATCAGCATGTATGTCGTTCATCACACAGACAGCTGACCGGGAAATCGGGAACAGACCCTGCAAGAGTCTAGCCACAGAATCAGCTACAGCTGGTAAGAAACACACCGACTTGAGGAGGGAGGGGGGAGAGGGGGAAATTCTTAGGATTCTTTGCTATCACCTCTGTGTTGTTGTGATAATCGGGAGTCAGGGCCGGTGCCAGCAAGACACAGTGTCCTGCATATGAACAAGAATAGTGTGTCCCCTCCACATGTCCTCCTGTCACTCTGCCTACCCCCCTCCCTGTCACTCTGGCTGCCCCCCTCCCTGTCACTCTGCCTACCCCCCTCCCTGTCACTCTGCCTACCCCCCTCCCTGTCACTCTGGCTGCCCCCCTCCCTGTCACTCTGACTGCCCCCCTCCCTGTCACTCTGACTGCCCCCCTCCCTGTCACTCTGCCTACCCCCTCCCTGTCACTCTACCTACCCCCCTCTCTGTCACTCTGCCTACCCCCCTCCCTGTCACTCTGCCTACCCCCCTCCCTGTCACTCTGGCTGCCCCCCTCCCTGTCACTCTGCCTACCCCCCTCCCTGTCACTCTGCCTACCCCCCTCCCTGTCACTCTGGCTGCCCCCCTCCCTGTCACTCTGACTGCCCCCCTCCCTGTCACTCTGACTGCCCCCCTCCCTGTCACTCTGCCTACCCCCTCCCTGTCACTCTACCTACCCCCCTCTCTGTCACTCTGCCTACCCCCCTCCCTGTCACTCTGCCTACCCCCCTCCCTGTCACTCTGACTGCCCCCCTCCCTGTCACTCTGCCTACCCCCCTCCCTGTCACTCTGCCTACCCCCCTCCCTGTCACTCTGACTGCCCCCCTCCCTGTCATTCTGACTACCCCCCTCCCTGTCACTCTGCCTACCCCCCTCCCTGTCACTCTGACTGCCCCCCTCCCTGTCACTCTGCCTACCCCCCTCCCTGTCACTCTGCCTACCCCCATCCCTGTCACTCTGCCTACCCCCCTCCCTGTCACTCTGCCTACCCCCCTCCCTGTCACTCTGACTGCCCCCTCCCTGTCACTCTGACTACCCCCCTCCCTGTCACTCTGACTGCCCCCCTCCCTGTCACTCTGCCTACCCCCTCCCTGTCACTCTGCCTGCCCCCCTCCCTGTCACTCTGCCTACCCCCCTCCCTGTCACTCTGACTGCCCCCCTCCCTGTCACTCTGACTACCCCCCTCCCTGTCACTCTGACTGCCCCCCTCCCTGTCACTCTGCCTACCCCCCTCCCTGTCACTCTGACTGCCCCCCTCCCTGTCACTCTGCCTACCCCCTCCCTGTCACTCTGCCTACCCCCCTCCCTGTCACTCTGACTGCCCCCCTCCCTGTCACTCTGACTACCCCCCTCCCTGTCACTCTGACTGCCCCCCTCCCTGTCACTCTGACTACCCCCCTCCCTGTCACTCTGACTGCCCCCCTCCCTGTCACTCTGCCTACCCCCCTCCCTGTCACTCTGCCTACCCCCTCCCTGTCACTCTGACTGCCCCCCTCCCTGTCACTCTGCCTACCCCCCTCCCTGTCACTCTGCCTACCCCCCTCCCTGTCACTCTGACTGCCCCCCTCCCTGTCACTCTGCCTACCCCCCTCCCTGTCACTCTGCCTACCCCCCCTCCCTGTCACTCTGACTGCCCCCCTCCCTGTCACTCTGACTGCCCCCCTCCCTGTCACTCTGACTGCCCTCCTCCCTGTCAATCTGACTGCCCCCTCCCTGTCACTCTGCATCCCCCCCCTCCCTGCCCCCCTCCTGTCACTCTGCCTGCCCCAACAGGCTGCACACACCTATGAAGTGGACATTGGGTCTCTGAACCGCTTCACAAGCATTAGACCGCTGGTGCCTTATAAACATGGAACAGTACAGAGAAACACAGAAGGTAAGTGCTTGAGC
Organism: Rana muscosa; assembly: GCA_029206835.1. Classification (NCBI taxonomy): domain Eukaryota; kingdom Metazoa; phylum Chordata; class Amphibia; order Anura; family Ranidae; genus Rana; species Rana muscosa. The sequence continues at coordinate 362,319,269 of CM055117.1, forward strand.
CCAGGGGTTAAATAGTCCTGTTCCTTCCCCTGGCCCCCAACTGATTCCACAGAATATACTGGAATGGCTGAACAGCCTTAGGGCTCATTTACACATGTGGTGCCCTCTGAAGAGCAATCCACATTTGTATTGCTCTTCAGAGGGTATTTGACAGGCAGGGAGGAGGTGTTATATCACCACCTCACCACCTGTTTAAACCCCACAGCATCGCCCCACAATTTAATGCATTGCACATGGATGCGGGAAGCCCCCATTCCCTTGGATGGGCCACATTCGGCAGGCATTATTGCTCACTGAACCCAAAACAGCGCAGACATGTTTTGCCGCACTTTGGCTGTGGCAAGTGTACACCCCCCTCTGCTGCCTTTTCAGCTTAAGGGTAATGGGTTGGGTAGCAGGTAAAACACAGCTCAACCTCTAATTTTTACTGTCCCCAACCACACGTGTAATCTGACTCGCAAGGCACGCTGAAGAGTGATCCATAATGGATCATGTTTTATAGGTATTTGACCGGTGGTGAAAAAGCGTTATGTTGCCTCCACACCACCTGTTTTTAACTCCTACAAATCCATACCACTGTGCTGTAGCCATGTGCATTGCACACAGTTGCAGCGCAGCCCCATTCAGGTGAATAGGTTGAGTTATGCAAGCGCAGTGCCGTACACCACTAAAATGTTCGGGTTTGGCTTGAAGAAAAGGTGGCAACCCTAGAGATGTCCCAAGGGGAGAAATGTGAACCTCCGAAGAACAAGGCTATCTTGGTAACCCGCTTAATATCTTATCTCTGCTTTTGCTTCCCAGGCGGCTTCAAGAAGGCTCAGCAACAGTCGAATCATTCGATGCCCGCAAAGGACCTAGCGTAGGATGAAGAAAACACGAAGGCCAGAAGGCAGGGAAGAACAGAACGAACAAAAGAATAGGGGAGGGAGGGGGGGAGCGAGAAAGCAACTCACAAATGGCAGTCCAATACATCGGTGGCAGCAGAGAGAATTCAGGCGTCCATTCGGTCCCGTCCCCTAACAGGGGTAGAGCGAGAGCCTGGACCATGTTGGTATGGATCCCGACAAGACGGATGGGCACTCAGGGAAGCCCGGTCAGGTTTGTTCCTACGGGATCTGTGGCGTTGGGCTTTCGGTGATGGGTTCAGAGACACCGGGAGCCATGGTTCCGACAGGAAGTAAAACGCATACCAGTCCGGAAGGTCGATGTGTGGGAGGCCAAGTTGGTCACAGAATCCTAGCAAATCTTCCGGGGTGCGAAGTAGAGCAGAGCGGCCCCTAACGGAGGCCGCCAGCCCAAAAGGAAACTTCCAACGATATTGTATGTTTCTGGTGCGCAGAGCCTCCAGCAGAGGGCGCAGAGCTCTTCTGTTTTGCAACGTTATCTGCGACAAGTCCTGGAACAATTTTATGTCGGCGCCATTGTAAATAACATGGCCCCATTCTCAAGCCTTGCGGAGGATCTCCTCTTTGAGTGGGTAATTCACCATACAGCATATAACGTCTCTTGGTGGTTCGCTGTCTCGTGGTTGAGGGCGCAAAGCGCGGTGTGCTCTCTCCATGTCGATGGGAGAATCCTCCGGGCGGGCAATTAGGTCATTAAATATGGCGCTGACAGTCTGCTGTAAGGACCCCGGGTCTATGCTCTCTGGAAGACCTCGGACACGTATATTGTGTCTTCGGCCTCGATTGTCGAGGTCCTCGACGTGTCTGTGGAGGTCCAAGAGATGAGGAAGCTGGGAGTCATAGGTGGTTTGGACTTGGCGAATGGCGGCCGTTGGTGTGTCTGAGCGGTTTGCTCCACGGTGTCAATGCGGCGTGCTACGGCCTGGATCTCTGCTTTGAGATCCGCCATAGCCACTGTAACCGTGTTCTTTATATCCGCTGCCACTGTTTCAAGGTCAAGGAGGCTAGGGGGATGAGCGTGTCCCGAACTTGGGTCCTTCCCTCCCACTGTGGTCATCGTCGGTTCCAGGTTAGGCGGGCTCGAGGTCTGGGCCTGGGAAGCCGCAAGTGCAGCCATGCGTTGGGAGCGAAAAATCTCCGGGATGTTGCTTCTTAGCTGTGTACCTGAATCAGTGGCTGCCCGGGATGTGGAGGAGCTCCGGGTGGACCTGCTCATGTTGTTTCAGATATGTAGGCTCCCCTAAAAAGCAATTTTCGTTCCCCGGATCGCAGGAGCTCCCAGTTTATGCTGCCATCTCGGTCTCCGTCCAGGCCACGCCCCTCCTCTCTCTATCTTTATCGTTATATGGCTGTTGTCTAGGGGTACCTGGGAGAGAGGGATAAGACACACCACGGCACATGTCCTCCATAGCTAAGAGGTGAAGGCCAGCAAATTGGGTTTTGTGTAGGTGTCCTAGAGTCAAGTCCAGTACTTCGTCCCTGACTCCTTTGCTCCTAGTAACCAGAGTTCCACACAGTGAATAGGTCCAACTCAGTTTTATTCTTCTTGCCAAGCAATAAAACAGTTTCTTTACTTTGGAAAATGGGGACAGATCGAGGCACAATCCTTTCCCTTCTGCTGCTGACCACTGTGCTGTCACCAGTGGTGAATAGTCACTGCCACTGACTAGATGATGTAGAACGTGAATTACCTTCACTCACTCTGCCCCTGTCAGAGGAAGAAATCCGTCCAAGGGATAAATGGAGGCCTCTCCGTCACCAGCGATGCTGAGCCGGACTCTTCAGAGAAGTTACTGCACACCAGTCCTCACGAAATCAGACACGGGCACCCAAGGAGTTAGGCCCCCTCGGATTCCTCCACCCTCACGGAACTCAGTCGAAGGTACTGAGCCCCAGGCATCCGCCATAGTACCTCACCCCAGGCTAAAGGTCTCTGAGATGGACTCCATCTCCGCTCCGGCTAGGTCAAGGGCACCTAGGCCTGGAACACCGGAACGCCAGCCGTCAGGCTGAAGGTGCCTGGGTGCGGCCGCATCTTCTGGCTCCGGACTCTAAATCCCGTGATCAGGGCATCCGCCCCTTTTATGACCTCTCCCTTCGCGCCACAGCGGGTTCCCCGCCCCACTATACCAGCTCCAGGGGAGGACAAAAGGGTACAGTCTTGCGGTGCGAGCCCAACCCCGGTCCAAGGCAACAACGCCACCTGTAGGCCGGCGGGAACTTCACACCACCAGAGTCCTCCAAGACTCACAAAGGGAACCTTGAATTTCCTAACAATCAAGGCATCTGGGTTACACTACCACCCAGATGCTCCCCCTAAATTCAAGTACCCGCTACACCAGCAAATGGACTAAAAAGAGCTGTGACTGGACTTTTTGAGATCCAATTCCTGGCCATGTATCATGCATTAGTCTTTTGCGCTAACAGTTTATTCCATTGTTTTTACGTTGTTTGATAGGCAAGCATGCCATTCTGGGAGCCAAATTAGCGTCTGTGACTTAAATAAGGTAGGGATACTTGCTGGACTCCAGTAGGATAGTGTCGGAGGAGGGGGACTAGGACTCTTAGATAGGGGATTGGTATCTGGTGGAGAATGGAAGGTCAAGACAGGTTAGGAAAGGCAGGAGTGAGGAGCAGGGGGGAGAGAAGGTGATAAATATAAATCAGTTGTCCAGGGAATTAAGTAAAGGAGTATCCGTATGGGGGATAGAGTGACAGGGATGTGAGATCACAAGAGAAGGTCCGGGGACTAGCGAGGCCTGCTAGCTTGTCCAGGTGGATTGTGCACCTGTTTTAAGCTGCGTCTGGAGCGGTTCAGTGGTATAGTGGGTTGTAGTGAGAGGGGGTCAGTAGGTGTAGTGCTGGATACCACTGTAGGGGAGAGGAGCTGGAGCTGGTGGAAAGAAGTATACTTAGGAAAGGGGTGCGTCCCGCTAGCAGAGGAGATGATGTGTTTTTGGTTGGGGAGATTGTGTATGGCAGTAGTGAAGTAGGAGGGGCTAATTCCTTGTGTTAGCTGGTTGGCTGTCAGGATGGTTGTAGAGGTCTTGGCAGAGATGGGTATCGTGAAGTGCAATCAGTCAAGAGCACGTGAGTGGTGGGCTCGTCTGTGCACCACAATGGTTTGCTTTTGGAAGCCTAGAGCCTTATAGAATTCAAGTACAAATTACCCTTAATTGTAACATCAAAGAACATGTTAGATTCAGTAACCTGTATACCTTAGAAGTGTATAAAGTGAAAACAGTGAATGATATGAACCATTCCATTACCCAGTAGGGCGAGCTTATATTGTACCTCAGCAACCCCTAGGGTGTATTAGTAGTAATCTCCCTGTAGGTGAGGGCATTCAAGTTCTGATTTGTGAACTGGCTTTTGTTCAGCTGGATTATTGGGAATGAGAGGAGGGTAAGCCATCGGCCATCCAGGAGGTGGCTGTTGTTTCTGTGCGCCAGGTGGTGCATAGCTCTTAGAAAGAGGGGTGGACGACTGGAGTTGCATGTTTTATCCACCTCTAGGAAGAACATATAATGATAATCTAGGAGGGCTCCTTCCTAATGAGTCTGCTTGGGTGTGTTACAGCCGTTTGAAGGAATTTGGGGGCCCCAAGCAAAATGGACATGGAGGCACTCACGCAAAGCCTACAGGAACCACAGCATAGCGAAACAGTTTAAGCTCACCCACATTTTATATAAATAAAAAAGGTTTACAATGCAATAACTGCTGTGGCATATAATCCAACATACTTAAAACACATACACACTCACATTAACATTAAGATGCTGTTTAGGACTGTTTATGGACCGTGGGATGGACGGGGGGACCGTGGGATGGACAGGGGGACTCCGCACTGTAATATCCACATTATCTCCCCCACTTTAATATCCACATCATCTCCCCCACTGTAATGTCCACATCTCCCCACATCTCACCTTGGCCGCTGCCACCGGGGTGTACCAAGAGGGACGCTGCTCCGGAGCTAGGCCGAAGCCGCGGCCTTTCCTTTGGCCGCAATTTGCGGATCGGCTCAGGGCGGAAATCCAGGACAGTGACAGGCAGCAGGCAGGCACCCTAGGCTGGGGCCCCAGGCCAGCTCGGGGCCCCAAGCAATTGCTTGTTTTGCCTGTCCTGTTCCGACGGCCCTGCATGCACCTCTGGTATTAAAAGGTAGAGGAACCGTAGCCTGTTGGCTACCACATGGTCAAGCATCATTGACCTAGATAACATTTTAATGGGGAATTGTAGTACTGATTAGGGTTCTAAATTCAGGATAAGTAATGAATGCTGTCTGACAAGTTGCAAGGTAGGAGAACAGGGGGGCAGTTCCCCGGGGTAGTGATTGGCAGCTGTTTCTTGACAGAGACCAGGGGGCTGTTCGATATTAGAATAAGGAACTTTTCCACATTATCAAGGGACTAGCAGCGTTAGTACCCTGTATGTAATCCCCATTAGAATGTTCAATTATTATTAGTAGACTGTGTATTGTAGTTAGACATGAGGCTTACATTAGGCAAGTAAGACCTGCAGTTAGGTATAATACTAGAGGATTCCTAAGACACTTCATGACCTCTGAAGGCCATTTCCCTGATGCCACTCCGGGGATAACACTCCGAGGATGACCCGCAGGGACAACTTCCCCAGACACTCGCATTAAATGAGTGCTGGGTATGAGAGGCTTATGTGTCTGGGATAATCGTATAAGGGTTATAGTGTATGCACCGGACGGGGAGCCTTGATCGCAAACTATGTGTCAATATGGGTGAATAGGATAATATGGGCCCATCTGGAATAGCTGTTAATGTCCTTTTAGGGGGTACAGAATTATCAGGGATAATCAGGGATCTGCCCCCTGTTACATAACACAACTACAGCAGCATATTTTTTAAAAAAAGGGGGGGGTATGGGGTGCTAACCCAGAGTCTGTTGAGAAATTGATCTTGAGTTGTTTAAGTCCAGGCAAGTGGAGCAAGCTAGGTCACATCTGCTGAATGGGACAGTCAGTTTGTCCAAGAGTGCAGCTGAAATAGGCAATGCTGTGGAAAGCGCCAGCTGCAAATAAAGTCCTGGGCGTGCATGACTAGCTGGACAAAAAAGTGAGTTGCATATTCAGGTAGTAAAGGCACCATTACAGAACATAGAATGCTTGAAAGCCTTGGGGTTAGGTGGGGATAGTTCCAAGAAGGAAGGTGTGCTGCTGGGGTAATGGGTGGAACAGATGGAACTGAACAAAGAGAATAAACTGAAAACAACTTAGCTGAGCTTTGAAGACTCCAGAGCCAGCAGTCTCGGCGAGCTCTGCGGAGCTTTTGTATGGCTGGTGCCTTGGTTTGGATGTGAAGCAGATTGCTGGGATCTTGCTTTCGGACGGCGAACATTGCCTGCGGTTACGGTGCTCTTAGGTTTCCATGAGTTCGCTTCTAGGCGGAGTATGTCTAGCCATAGGAGGCTGAAATTCTGCATACCATTCAGGCACTTCCTTGAACAGGATATCTAGCGTTTCACAGAAGTAACGAAGATCTTCTGGCATTCTGAGAAGTGCAGTGCTGCCTTGAGTGGATGCAGATAGGCAGAAGGGGAACTTCCACCTGTTTGGTATTCCCTTTGTGCGGAGAACCTCAGTAGGGAACGGAGTTCCCTCCGGAGTTGAAGTGTGATGATCTTGAAACAGGCGTATTTCTGCCCCGTTATACGACAGTGGGACTTTGTTGCGGGCCTTCCTCAGGATATCCTCTTCAAGTTGGTAGTCTATTATGCAGCAGACTACATCTCTGGGTGGGTCTGATTCTCTGCCTCATGGGCGGAGAGTGCAATGGATGCGTTCCATTCCAATTTGTGTGGTGAGGGGTCTATCTAGTAGGTTATTGAAGTTGGTTCACATTGGTTGTTTCTGGGAGGCCTCGCAGATGTAGATTGTGGCACCTGCCGCGGTTATCTAAGTCCTCCATATGACTATTCAGATCCCGGAGCTGTAAGGTGTGAGTGTCCAAGACATGGTGAACACTGCAAATTGCTGTGGACTGTTGTGCCGTCACTTTCTCCACTTCTTGGACTCTTCCTGCAATCGACTGTATATCAATCCGGAGGTCAGTGATTGCAGCCGTTAGGGTTTCTTTAATGTCCGCGGCCACGGATCAGAGATTGTTTAACCTCGGGTGTTGGTGTGGCGTGAGAACGATCTCTCCATTATTGGGAGAGATCCATGAGGCGGATGTATCCCTGGACCCTGGGCCTGTAGGTGGATGTGAGCCTGGAGAGAAGTGAGAGGACGCCATGTTGCCGGAACATCTCCAGTATATTCTGGCTCAGTCTGCCGGTCATGTCCCAGGGTGATCGAGAGTGGTATGCAGAAGAGCTGCGGAAAGAGGTCCCTATCGTTTTCGGATGTGTGGGTGGGTGAAAAACCTCCATTGAAGTCAGGTAAACCTCTCTGCCAGCGGGAGCTCACAAGCTAAGCGGCTATCTTCCACTGAGGTCAAGCCACGCCCCCCTCTTCATCTTTTTAATGGAATCTCCTACTATAAAGTAAATGAATCTAAATCGCAAATTTTAGATCTTGGGATAGATAGACAATCCTGGAGGTCTTTACAAGCAGCATACCCATTCTCATGGAAAGATGAGGAAATCCCTTACCTGGGAACAGTGTTAACTAAGTCTTCTGCTTCCCTATACTCAGCTAACTATTTGCCTTGGATAGAAAAGCTTAACAATGACCTCTCTTATTTAGCACATCCTGAACTATCATTATCAGGCCACTTTGCAGCATTTAAAATGCAAATCCTACCTCAAATCTTGTATAGAATGGTACCCATACTAGTCCCACAGTCCCTTTTCACTACGTTACAATCTATGTTAAATACACTGCTGAAAAAAAATTAAAGGAACACTTTTGAATCAGAACTCCTGGGATATTGATCTGGCCCGTTAAGTAGCAGAGGGGGAGGGGTGTATACAGAGGGGGTTGTTAATCAGTTTCAGCTGCTTTGCTGTTATTTGAAATTAACAACAGGTGCACTAGATGGGCAACAATGAGACGACCTCCAAAACAGGAATGTTTTTTCAGGTGGAGGTGTCTAACATTTTTTTTCCCTACTCATCTTTTATGACTGTATTTCACTAGTTTTGCATTTGGCTAGGGTCAGTGTCACTACTGGTAGCACGAGGCGATACTTCGACCCTATAAAGGTTGCACAGGCAGTCCAACTCCTTCAGGATGGCACATCAATACGTGTCATTGCCAGAAGGTTTGCCGTGTCTCCCAGCACAGTCTCAAGAGCATGGAGGAGATTCCAGGAGACAGGCAGTTACTCTAGGAGAGCTGGACAGAGCCGTAGAAGGTCCTTAACCCATTAGCAGGACCGGTATCTGCTCATTTGTGCAAGGAGGAACAGGATGAGCACTGCCAGAGCCCTACAAAATGACCTCCAGCAGGCCACTGGTGTGAATGTCTCTGACCAAACAATCAGAAACAGACTTCATGGGGGTGGCCTGAGGGCCCGACGTCCTCTAGTGTGCTCTGTGCTCACTGCCAGACACTGTGGAGCTCGATTGGCATTTTCCATTGAACACCAGAATTGGCAGGTCCGCCACTGGTGCCCCATGCTTTTCACAGATGAGAGCAGGTTCACCCTGAGCATATGTGACAGACGTGAAAGGGTCTGGAGAAGCCGCAGAGAACTTTATGCTACCTGTAACATCGTTCAGCATGACCGGTTTGGTGGTGAGTCAGTGATGGTCTGGGGAGGCATATCCATGGAGGGACGCACAGACCGCTATAGGCTACACAATGGCACCCTGACTGCCATTAGGAATCAGGGTGAAATCCTTGGACCCATTGTCAGACCCTAAGCTGGTGCAGTGGGTCCTGGGTTCCTCCTGGTGCACGACAATGCCTGGCCTCATGTGGCGAGAGCATGCAGCCAGTTCCTGGAGGATGAAGAAATTAATACCATTGAATGGCCCCCACGCTCACCTGACCTAAATCCAAAAGAACACCTCTGGGACATTATGTTTCGGTCCATCCGGTGCCGCCAGGTTGCACCTCAGTCTGTTCAGGAGCTCAGTGATGCTATGGTCCAGATCTGGGAGGAAATACCCCAGGACACCATCCGCTGTCTCATTAGGAGCATGCCCTGATGTTATCAGGCATGCATACAAGCACTTGGGGGGCCGTACAAACGATTGAGGACCATTTTGAGTTGTTGCAATGAAATTTCAGCAAAATGGACTAGCTTGCTGCATAATTTTTCTCAAATCGCCTTTCAGGACAACCTTGGAGAGAGCGCAGCTCCGCCTCTTTTACAGGAAACACACACACAGCCTTTAAACACCTCCTCTTCCACCATGGCTTCATTTATTGTGTTTCCCCTGCCAAGCAACATGCTGTAACCTGGGAGCTGCGCTTCTCTTCAAGGTTGGAGGGGTTAGGCTTTCCCTTTCAAGTTTTTTACCTGGTGTGCAATGACCATCCCAGCTCCCCCCTCACCTTACACGGGGGGTGTTCCGGAGTCCCCAGTCTCGCCTGCTCACGGGAGTGAAGAACCCACAGGAGGTGCAGTATCTCTGCGCCCAGATTCCGCTGGCATGGCTCGGGTGGCCGGGCGGGTACCGCTGTCGGTCAGCGGTGTGTCCCGCATGTGGGTTCCGGGTCCGGGCCGGCGGGGGACATCAGGTCCGGCGACGCGGCTTCCTGTGGGGGCGTGGCGCTCTTGGTTCCAGGCACCTGGAACGCAGGGACTAGGGGGCGGGTCCTCCGACCGGCGCTTCCGTTTCCGGCCCCTATTTATGATGGCAGAGACCGGGAAATTTAAAACGTTTTTCTCATCACCCCACTGCGTTCTCTACCAAGATGGAGGAGAGATCATCAGCAATGGCGGAAACAGGCGCCGCAAGCACCGGTCAGGCCCAGGTAAGAGGGGTACAGTGGTGCCTTTTATTCTTATCCTTATGGGCTTATATGTGAATGTGTTCTTTGCTATTTTCCTCCCTGAGGGAGCCTGTGACTGCTTGGTCGAAAGTTACTGCTTTCTGACCCTGCAGTTTTTGGATAGGGGTGGTTGCTATTATTTGTTACACTGCTGGGGACACTTTCCTCTTTTTTCTGGTGGTGGTCTATTAGCACTGAGGTTTGTTTTAGGTTAAAACTCTAGGTGAGTTTTGTTGCTTGTCTCGTTTCAGGAAAAAACTATAGGCAAAGCTAAGTATTTAAATCCACCAAGCCAGAGGAAGTGTCCCTCCTGCAAGAACCCTCTGAGGGATTCATGGCAAAAGGCAATGTGTAGATCATGCATTAAAGACTTGTTTGAAGAGGAAACGTCCCAACAATATAAAGACTTATTTCTCTTTTGTTCATGGACGGACACAGCATCTTATTCTTGACATTAGGGTATTAGCCTTCTATCAGGAGAGGACTAGGCAGAAAAGCATGTTAAGTGTTAAACGTACATCAAAACTGTACAGTACCGCCCTGGAGGCGGTCCCTCTAGGTACAACCAATCTCCCTGCATCATGCAGCTCAGTTTTTTTCTGCCTAGCATAGGAGAAGGACCTGGCTCCCGGTGGGCCCCTGCTCCTGTGGATTTTTTTCCGTTTTTTTCTACTTTTTGATCCTGAGATCTAATATTAACTGCCGACTGGGTGACGGGCTGGATCCCAGATCCTTGTAGTTCCCCCTGTTTCGGCCATTGAGCGTGTGCCGACCTTAAGCTACGCGCTGGGTCATCCACGACATGCCCCGTTGCTCCAGGGGTGGCCGGTGAGCTACATGCTCGGAGGCACACATATGACCGGGCTATATGTCCGTGTGTGCCGGGCCGACAGCCATGCTGTAACCGTGCGGACGTTGGGTCTGTCAGGAATGCCTTCAGCTAGTCCACACAGGACGGGTAAGGTAAGTAGCAGTACCCCCTGCTCCGGCAGGATGGAACAAGCTGGGCATTCCCGGCGAGGTCGATTAGGGGGTTCCTGCCCTTCCTTTCTTCTCTCCCGTCCTTCCCTCCTCCCCATGCTCTGTGGTAGCTGGGCCTGCTGTGTACTGACTGGGGGTCCTCTGGGGGGCTCCGTGTCCTGGCGGGGGGCTGCGCTGGGTGTCTGGGTCTGCTCTCCATGTGAGGGGTTGTCTGGTGTCATGGGGGGGTCTCCGCGCTGAGGCCCAGCGTGTTCGCAGCCATTGCTTCTTTTCTCTCAGCCAAGTTTCGGAGGTAATTTTGGCGACGCTCTGCGCCATTTTCTTGTGGCCGCGCGGTTTTTATACAAGGGCACAAGGGCGCCCGGCGGCCATTTTCTTGTAGTCACCAGCTTAGTTTTTGTCTCTAGCGGTCCTTCTGGACGGCGCAAACAACACAGGACACCTCAGGCACAGGAAGACACCGCATGTAGGGAGAGCGGACGTCGGTGCTGTGCAGTTACCTGGGTCGGTGCGGTGAGTCCTCTGGGGGGGGGCCCTCAGTCGGAGCAGCTAGATGGGTGGAATTTTTTTGTGTGCCTTGCCTTGGTCCCTATGGAGGTCAGGCAAGTGTGTCTGCATAGTGTCAGAAGCTGGCGTTTTCTTTCCCAGACATCCCTGTGGTGACAACCAGTGCCCCTACACTTGCAGTGCCTATGGACACCTTGTCAGTGATCCTGGAATTCCTTATTGCCAGGGTGGAAGCGGTGTGCGGGCGCACAGGGGGTAAAAACGCCTCCTCCCCCCATCATCTTCTGGAAGAAGTTTTGATTCAGACTCGGGTCTTGCTGTGGCAAATGTCCCCTGCTCTGGCATGTCAGAAGATGCGGACCAGGACCTTTTCGGACAGTGCGGAACAGCTCCCTTGCTTCTTCCGTGTCCGGGTCAGCGCAAAAAGGCGCTGGTGGAGCACTTATCACCGGGTGCGGGATCCCCAATAAGATGGAGGATACGGCAAGGGCATCTATTAAGATGCCGGTCCCTTCTGGGTCCCACAGGCCGGCCTGCGCCTCTAGTTTTCCCTACCTAGCTTATTTGGTAAGTTATATGCTAAGAATGGGAACGGCCGCAGCGTTCCAAAAACTCGCATGGCTGTCCGTTATCCCTTGGAGGAGTGTTTTCCTGAAAATGGACATCTCCTCCGATGGGGCCCTCTGATATCCAGGGAATTACCACGATTCCGGCGGGAGGGGCCCCTGTTCTTTAAGGACCCTGCAGACAGGAGGACCGAGGCGGTGGCCCGGTCCTTGTTCTTGGTATTGTGGTCAGCGTTGCGGCCACTGTTGGCCCTGACCCTGGTGTCACTGACGCTCCCTTAATGGGCAAAGATTGCTGCACCATGTTTGGAATAGCAACAGGCTTCCCCGTTCTGCATGGCAGAGGACCATTTGGTGCATGGCCTTAAGTATGTCTGCAATGCGGCCTTAGATACTGCTCCCTGGCTGTCCAGTACATCAGTATCTGCGGTGGGGATAAGCCACATGATTTGACTGAAATGCTGGTCTGCGGACCGGACGTCCAAGGAGGCTCTGGCGGATTGCCCTGCCAGGGTTAGGGGCTTCTGGAGCCTCGCAGGATGACATTATTAAAAATGTCGTTTGGGGTGAGAGCACGGTGCTCCCACAGATTCCAAAAAGGTATGGAGCCACTCCTTTTTTCTGCTCACAGCGTTTTTTTCCTTCTGCCGGGCGGCTGCCAATGCGAGAGGACCTTGGATCGCAAGGTCATACATTTCATCCTGCTTGCAGTCACTGGCCTTCACGATATGGCTGTTGACAGTCGGATACTAAGTGACCATAGCTCGTCGGTTTCGGTGCTTCCACCATGCTGAGGGCACGGAAGTCATCTTTTCGGATGATTTACCATCGCACTTGGAGGGCCTACATCCCTAGGTGTGGAGATGGAGTGGCGTTCACGTACATATTCGGCTTCCAGGATCCTGCTGGTTTGACAGCGTGGAGTGGTTAAAAGACTGGCTTTTCGCTCCATTGAGGGGCAGATATCAGCCTTGGCTGGTTTTCTTCCGTGACTCTTGGTGGCTCATTCACTGGTGGGTACGTTTGTCCAAGGGATTTCTACATGTGGCCCCTCCGGTTCAATCACTGCTGCCTTCGTAGGATTGAATTTGGTACCCTGGGTGTTTTCAGAAACCACGTTTTTAAAGTACATAGAGAGATTCCCCTGTTGGCACTCTCTTGGTAAGTAGCTTTCGGGTGGCTGTAACCTCTACCAGAGGGTTTTTGAGTTGGTGGCCTTGTCTTGTAAGTCTCCCTACTTACTCATCCAAAAGGATAAGGTGGTGCTGCGTCTACAGCCTTTGTCTCTACCTGAGGTTTGTTTCGGCCTTTTTATCAAAATGTGGACATTGTGCTTCATCCTTGTGTCTTCGGCCATCGCATACCAAGAGGTTGCTTGCTTTCCTTGGGCTTGGTACAAGCTCTGCGGGTGTATCTGTCTGCTACGACTCAGTTTCGGAGGTCAGACTCACTGTTTGTATCAGTGACTGGTCCAAAGAAAGGCCTGGCGGTCTCGTCGGCCACCGTGTCTCGTGGATCAGACAGATTGTAATTCAGGTTTTTGCCCTTAAAGGGCGGGAGCCTCCCTTTCCTGTCACAGCGCATTCGACCAGGGCAATAGGTGCATCCTGGATTTTCCAACATCAAGCGTCGGTCTCACAGGTGTGTAAGACGGCGACCTGGTCGTCAGTTCACACTTTCACTAAGTTTTACTTGGTTGACCATCATGCGTCTGCGGATGCCTGCTTCGGCCGCAAGGTTTTGCCGGCGGTTGTTTAAGGTTGCAACTCCTCTGTTGAGGAGATCTGTTTGTTTGGGGTGAAGTTGGTTTGATTGCTGTTCCCACCCCTCGTTTTTTTGACACTGCTTGGGGATGTCCTTAATGTCAAGATTAAGATGCTGTGTCCTTCCATAACTGAAAAAGAAAATGGGATTTTTGTACTCACCGTAAAATCCTTTTCTCTGAGTTCATGGACGGACACAGCACCCACCCCTCCTTTTATATGTTTGTACTGCTTTATGACGAACTGAGCTGCATGATGCAGGAAGAGGGGTTATACCTAGAGGGACTGCCCCCAGGGCGGTATTGTACAGTTTTGATGTATGTTTAACACTTAACATGCTTTTCTGCCTAGTCCTCTCCTGATAGAAGGCTAATACCCTAATGTCAAGAATAAGATGCTGTGTCCGTCCATGAACAAATGAGAAATAAGTCTTTATATTGTTGGGACGTTTCCTCTTCAACCAAGTCTTTAATGCATGATCTGGTACAAGGTCCAGTTCAGGCTGAACCCCAGCAACCACCATCTAGCCCAAGAGCCTCCACCTTTAGACTAGGGATGAGCTTCGAGTTCGTGTCGAACCAATGTTCGACTCGAACATCGGCTGTTCGACCGTTCGTCGAATTTCGAACATAATAGGCCGTTCGCGCCAAATTCGAGTGGCGCATCACGGCCCATAATTCACTGCGGCATCGCAGTGCATTGCTGGCTGGTGATTGGCCAAGCATGCACTATGACCCGCATGCTTGGCCAATTACAGCGCCGTAGGTACAGAGAGCCGTAATTGGCCAAAGCCAGGGTGGCTTTGGCCAATCATGGCTCAGAGGAGTAGGTACACCCCTTATCCGAGCACGCAACCTGGCAGGACGCAGGAAAAGAGGGGGGACAAGAGATCGCCCCCCCTCCTGAACCGTACCAGGCCACATGCCCTCAACATGGGGAGGATGTCCACATGTTGATGGGGACAAGGGCCTCATCCCCACAACCCTTGCCCGGTGGTTGTTGGGGTCTGTAGGCAGGGGGCTTATCGGAATATGGAAGACCCCTTTAACAAAGGGGACCCCCAGATCCCACCCCCCATGTGAATTGGTAAGGGGTACACTGTACCCCTACCATTTCACGAAGAAAGTGTAAAAAAAATGTAAAAAAAACACACAGACACCTTGGAAAAGTCCTTTATTAAAAAAAAAAAACATTTCAGCAATGAAATCCAGTGTCCCGCGGCGATCCCAATGTCCAGCGCGGGTCTATTCATGTATTACACTGCGAGGCAGTTCCCCATCAGGTCCGCTCAGCCAATGACGTAGGCGGGGTCTGACATACGAGGGGGCGGACCTGATGGGGATCTTCCTCCACAGTGTAATAAATGAATAGACCCGCCCCTTCTCGTGTTCCGCATCTGCTCCGCTTAGCCTTACAGCTACGTCATTGGCTGAGCGGACCTGATGGGGAACTTTAGAAGGGGCGGGGCTATTAATTTAATACACTGTGGAGGAAGTTCCCCATCAGGTCCGCTCAGGCTCAGCCAATGACATCTCGTTTGGACAGCGCTGGACATCGGGATCGCCGCGGGACACTGGATTTCATCGCTGGAATGTTTTTTTTTTAATTTATTTTTTAATAATGGACTTTTCCAAGGTGTCTGTGTGTTTTTTTTACATTTTTTTTACACTTTCTTTGTGAAATGGTAGGGGTACAATGTACCCCTTACCAATTCACATAGGGGGGGCCGGGATCTGGGGGTCCCCTTTGTTAAAGGGGTCTTCCAGATTCCGATAAGCCCCCCGCCCACAGACCCCCACAACCACCGGGCAAGGGTTGTGGGGATGAGGCCCTTGTCCCCATCAACATGGGGACATCTTCCCCATGTTAAGGGCATGTGGCCTGGTACGGTTCAGGAGGTGGGGGGCGCTCTCTCGTCCCCCCCTCTTTTCCTGCGGCCTGCCAGGTTGCGTGCTCGGATAAGGGTCTGGTGTGGATTTTTGGGGGTACTCCATGCCATTTTTTTTTTATTTGGGATGGAGTTCCCCTTAAAATCCATACCAGACCTGAAGGGCCTGGTATGTATATTTGGGGGGACCCCCACGCTTTTTTAAAAAAAAAATTATCAATGACTTTTCGATGTATTGCCGGGAACCGACAATTCATTATAGCCGCGAGTGAGTTTTAAATTACTTTTTTTCCTTCAGAAATTACACTTTGTGCAGGGACAATTTTAAGCACGGGAAACATGCGCGAATAGTCCTCAGAAGTTTGGGTCTCCATTGACTTCAATGGGGTTCGGGTTCGGGGTCAAGTTCGGGTCAAGTTCGGTCCCGAACTCGAACTTTTTTCCAAAGTTCGGCCGAACCCGTCGAACTCGAACATCCAGGTGTCCGCTCAACTCTAATTCTGAATCTAAAGATCCTAAACAGATCAATACGGTACAAACACTTTCGCATGGACACAATCCATTCCATAACAAAGTTGTTAACTCCAGACTGCGTCATGGCATCCCTGGACCTAAGGGACGCCTACCTACCTGTACCGATAGCTCTAGCTTCTCAACGGTTTCTCCGCCTGGCTATCAATCTAGGGACTTCAGTCTGGCATGTCCAATTCAGGGCTCTGCCGTTTGGTCTTTCATCCTCCCCCAGGATATTCACAAAAATAATGGCGGAAGCCCTGGAACCTCTAAAACTGAGGGGGATCTCGGTCATTCCATATTTGGACGACCTACTGTTTTTTACAAATTCCAGAGATCAGGTTGTGACAAACCTTCAAATGTCGCAGACTCATCTCAAGAGTCTAGGATGGCTATTAAATCTAGAAAAGTCAAATATAGATCCAACACAGGAGATGAGGTTTCTGGGCTACACCATAAATTCAGTACTCCAAAAAGTATTTTTTCCTCAGGAAAAGATGGAAAAAAAATTCTCTGCAGTAAGTCAGATTCAGACGAATCTCTCGATTTCAATCCGGTCAGCCATGGCTGTTCTGTCTCAACTACAAAGCGATAAAGTTCATCTCCAGGTTTAAGTAGGCCTTACTCAAGCTGGTTTGATATTCATCCCTTGCATCGATACAGGCAGTTTAACTCAATGAATAAACTCACAGTTAGGACGACAGACGATGAATCCTTTCGAATGTTACGTTTAATGATGGATATTCATAGGTAGAAAAACGTTGCAGTTGTAAGCCACATGTAAGATGTTTAGCATGGAAGATATACAGGAGTAATGACCAGAATCAGGAAGTGGAGGAGATATATAAAGAACTACGGTGAGAGAGAGAGTTCAGCTAGAAAGAAGGGGACAGATCTTAAAGACACAGAGCAAGAATAATCACATAGTGTAACACAACACTCCCCGTCTGAAATCTTTAGATTTCATAACCTTAAACTAAAATATATATTTTCAAAAAGTCCAATACTGACGAATGTCCTGGAACCTGTAATGAAAAACATGCAACAAGCAAATAATAAACGTAAGTTCAACAGGATGAAGAACATAAAGTCACAGTATGATGTCTTCAAATAATTCCAAAGTTCTGAGTAGAACCTGTAGATGGCAGCAATGTACTCCCCGCCGTGCCAACAGCATGGCTAGTCCTTGCACAAGTCACTCACCTGGCAAAAGGAGTACTAACTCTGTAATTGGTCGACTAAAGGTTTGTGTCGATCCTCCCTTGGTTACCTTGACTTCTACCTTCCGTACTTTGTTATCGTCGCTGGGCATAACTTTAGTAATAAGATACATAGGCCACTCATTCCTACAAACTTCCTTGTCTTTTAGAAGGATGAGGTCTCCAACCTTAAGATTCGGCTTAGATGCTTGCCATTTGTTACGACCTTGAAGGTGATGAAGATACTTCTTCCTCCAGCGATGCCAGAACACATTGGCTAGATGCTGCACCTGCTTCCATTGATGCCTGTAATGGTGTGACCGCAGCTTCTGTTTTGTACTTACAGAAGTGTGGAGTGAGGTGTTCACAGTTCTTATTTTCTTATCATCTTCAGGGTTTACTAGCCCATAGGTGGTGTCAATAGGGAGTAATTAAGAGTCCTCATGCAGAAACCTTGGAGGTGACAGCCATAAGCTGTCCTGAAGAGCGGCAGGTGACACGGCTCTGGTCCCACAGTCAGCTGGGTTGAGTTCAGTGGGAACGTGATGCCATTGACTTGGTAGAGAGAATCTCTTGATACGTTCAACCCTGTTGCTGACGTACACATAAAATTGTTTTGTTTGGTTGTTTATGTAACCAAGTACTACCTTACTGTCTGTATAGAAGGTGAAAGAATCAATTCTAGTGTCCATTTCACTTCGTATGACCTCGGCAATTTCTACTGCTAGCACGGCTGCACAAAGTTCAAGTCTTGGTATGGTATGTGCAGGCTTGGGTGTGAGTTTTGCCTTGCCTAGGACAAAACTACAGTGTGATTCTCCATTCAGTTCAGAGGTCTTCAAATAGGCTACTGCAGCAATAGCTTCAACTGATGCATCAGAGAAAATATGAATCTCTCTCCGGTTAGCAGTTGAAGTGGATCCTGGAACATAGCAACGGGGAATCTGAAGTTTTTCTAGTGACTTCAAAGAATATCTCCACCTTTCCCACTTGTGTTGATTCTCACTAGGCAAGGGAGTATCCCAGTCTATGTTCTCAGTAGACAACTGTCTTAGTAAAATCTTCCCTTGAATGGTAACTAGAGCAAGGAAACCCAGTGGGTCATAGATGCTATTCACCACGGACAGGACTCCTCTCTTAGTGAAGGGTTTGTCACAAGTTGACACTTGGAAGGTGAATTTGTCTTGCTTGATGTTCCACAACAAACCCAGACTTCGCTGTACAGGAGGCACATCTGTACCTAAGTCAAGGTTTTTTAGACTAGTGGCATAGTCCTCAGAGTGAAAGGCATTCATAAGTTCCTGGCTGTTGGATATAATCTTGTGCAGTCTAAGGTTTGCTACAGACAGCATCTCCTTTGTTCTGGTGAGAAGATCAATTGCTTCTTTAGCAGTTGGAAAGGACTTAAGTGCGTCGTCAACGTAGAAGTTTCTTTCAACAAATTGACGGGCATCAGATCCATATTCAACTTCTCCAGTCTGAGCTGTTCTCCTTAGCCCATAAGTTGCCACTGCTGGGGAAGGACTGTTACCGAAGACATGTACCTTCATGCAATAATCTATAACTTCCTTGTTGAGGTCATTGTCCTTGTGCCATAGAAACCTGAGGTAGTTTCTGTTGTCTTCTCTGACGATGAAGCAGGGAAACATCTGTTGAATGTCGGCCATTACTGCTACAGGCTCTTGTCTGAAACGAATCAAGACTCCTGTTAGACTGTTGTTCAAGTTGGGTCCAGTAAGGAGCATGTTTTTAAGAGAAACACCTTCGTGCTGGGCACTGGAATCAAAGACAACTCTGATTTGGTCTGGTTTGCGTGGGTGATACACGCCAAAGGATGGAAGGTACCAGCATTCTTCTCCCTCCTTTAGTGGGGGAGCAGGCTCTGCATGATCTCTGTCAAATACATTTTGCATAAAGTCCACAAAGTGCTTTTTCATCTCTGGTTTCCTGCTTAAGTTACGCTTTAAGGAGGAGAATCTACTGATGGCCCGCTGTAAGTTGTTGGGCAATCTCTCTCTTGGGAGACGAAAGGGTAGAGGTGCTACCCAGTTATTGGAGTCATTTGAAAGAACTCATTGTCCATGATGAATTCTTTGTCTTCCATTGAAGGAGCCAGTATGTCATCTTCACTGGTTGCTTTAAACACTGTAGAGCCGAAGTCGCCATCATGGCAGGAGAAAGGGCTTGTGTCACCTGAGATACCATGTTGCCATTCGTGGCTGGCTATCTTCTCTTTCACCCAATAGTGATGTGGGCATGGCTCAAAGTAAGTGTTTCAGCCATTTGGCAGAACATTTGTCTTGAATGACGAAATGTTGGTAGGTCTTTTCATTTTGCCTATGCAGACATTGCCTATGATGACCCACCCTAGATCCGTGCGCTGGGCAAATGGGGCATCTGGGGGTCCACTGACTTGTCTGTGTACCTTGTGAACTCTTAGAATGTCTCTTCCTAACAGAAGAAGGATCTGAGCATCTTTGTCAAGCGGCGGTATCTCATTTGCTATTACCTTGAGGTGAGGGTGATGGAAAGCAGCAGCTGGAGTAGGGATTTCTTCCCTGTTAGCAGGTATCTGATTGCACTCAACAAGTGTAGGTAAGGGTAATTGCAAGTTACCTTTTAGAGAAGATACCATGAGTCCATGAGCCCTTCTTCCAGAAACCTCTATAGTTCCACTACAGGTACCCAAGGTGTAAGGATGAGCTTCGCCTTTTATTTCAAATAGATTGAACAATTCAGATTTTGCAAGTGATCGATTGCTCTGATCGTCTAAGATAGCATATGCCTTTAGAGACTTTTCTGGTTGATCCTTGTGGTATATGTTCACCAAGCATATCTTAGCACAGGACTTACCACAGCGGTCTTCTCCACAAACTTCAGTGCAGGATGAAGAAATGATGGTAGAATTAGGCACTTGGTCTGTATTCTCCCCGCCATGCGTTAACCTGGGAGGAGTGTTAGCAGGTTGTGCAGAGCTGGGCTCAAGAGGATTGGGGGCTTGCACATGTTCTTTAGAGCCACACTCTATGCCCTTGATGGACACATTACAGTCCCTTGCAAAATGTTCTGTAGAAGCACAGCACCTGAAACATACCCTAACTGTCTTTAAAAGCTCCTTGCGCTCTTCCAGAGGCTTTTTTCTAAAGCCGATACATTTATTGAGGGGGTGTGGCTTCTTGTGTATGGGACACTCTCTGTTAGGGTTTTCAATCTTCCTACTCTGTTTGTTCGTGGCCAGAACTGTGGTAGGAGTGGGAAGGATGTCAGTCTTTTTCACGGACACTGGGCCTCTATGGTTTCTATAGTTGCCCTGAAGACTGGTACTCTTAGGAAAGGGTGAGAAGAGGCTGTACTCACCGTAGGAAAAACTTGGATCGTTCTTGGTCTCTGCAATTTCCCTGATGAATTCACAGAAGAAAGAGAATGGAGGGAAGGAAACCTTGTTCTCTCTTTTGTATGATGACCCTAGTGCAGTCCATTTCTCTTGCAAACCATACGGGAGCTTGGAGACAATTGGGTTTACCCCTCTTGGAGTGTCAAGGTAACTGAGTCCAGGTAGTTTTGGGTCTGTCTTGGCTAGCTGAAGCTCAAGGAGAAGGACACTCAGTCTCTGGAACTCCTTGTTGTCCTTACCGGATATCTTTGGGAAAGTTTCCAGACGCATGAACAAAGCATTTTCTATAGCTTCTGGACTGCCATAACTTTGCTCTAGTCACTCCCATGCAGCTGTGAGGCCTGCAGTAGGATTGTCCATGAAAACCGATCTTAATGGCTTAACACGTGCAGCAGATAGAGGACCAAGCCATTTGATCAGCAGATTCAATTCTTGATCAGCTGTAATGCCAATATTGCTGATTGTAGTTCTGAAGGCACATTTCCAACTTCTGTAGTTCTCAGGTTGGTCATCAAAACTTGTAAGACCAGTCTTTGTGAGCTCTCTGCGAAGCATGTACCTCACAAACTCTTCTGTCTCAGTTGTCTCCGCCTTTATGTGAGATGCTGTTGGCTGTATGGTGCTGATTGCGTTATCTTTGACATTGTTGTTAAAGGACACAGGGAAATATGGTGCAGCAGATGCATCCAGGTGAGTTGCTTGCTTGAAGTCAGTTGTTCCAATGGTACGTTGATTCAAGGCTGTACCGATGACTGGAGATTGATGACTTGCTTGAAGCTTGCGCTGATGCTCTGTGACGTATGAAGGCAGGCAAGGTAGGCAGGTAGGAAATGCAGTGGAGTGATTTTGAGTGCAGGAAGTTGCTGGAACCTCTTTAACTTGAAGCTGTGAAGGAGTCTCTATGTAGTCGGGAGCATTGGAGACAATGGAGTGTGCACTGCAGTGGCTTAGGACATAGTCTTTAGTGCGTTTGAGGGGGTCTTCCATATCTGCTATGTTTAGGTTAATGCTGTCTTTCTCACTTGCACCTTCGTCTGCACTGATAGCTTGCTGTAGGACCCTTAGCTTTGCCATAGCTGCGTCATGTTTACACTGTTCATTTAAGGTTTCCATTGTTGCTCTTTGTCGTGCTGACTGAGCTTCCGACTCTGCTCTCTGAGCTTCCAACTCTGCTCTTTGACGTGCTGACTTCGCTTCCAACTCTGCCCTTTTTTCTGCATATGCCACCTGCACTTTGCTGGCTCCCACTTCAGCGCGGGCATTAATAAGTCGCTCACTGAGTGTTGAGTATCTTGAACTATGGGATCTTGACGAGTTTTTAGAACGTCTGGTGGAAACAGATCTGTGAGATGCAGTGTCCTGTAACAGCTTTATTTTTGCTTCTGCCTTTAATCTGGTTTGCTGGATAAAACTGTCTCTTTCAATATTGAGAGCATTGACGCGCTTTAATTGTGTCATCGCACTTTCTGTATTCATGTTTTGCAAGATATTAGTGAATTTGCTGCTGGTAAGCTGATAAAGCTCATATGAGGCAGAAAGTTGTTTAATGGCGCCCTCTAGTGTCAGTAGTTCACGTTCAACAGACACTGTATTGGCTTCAGCAAGGATTTTCTCCCAGACTAATTCCAAGCTATTTGACAATTCAGTCCTTGAAGCTTCATAATTCTCCATTACTTTCCAAGTGGGTTTAACTGAGCGTTTGGGTAACTCAGTTTCTTCAGGAACTTGTGAGGAAGGAGATGTGAGTTCACATGCAGAAGCTTGGTCACTCATGATAGCAGACTGACTGTGAAAGCAGGCAGGATCTGTGTGCTGAAATATGACACTGTGCAGATTGTCTCAGGCTATAAGGCTGCCATGTGCTGCTCTGTCCCTTCTGTCTTGCTATGAGGGCAGTAAATCTTGTCTGTTTCAGTACTGACATGCAGAAATCTTGTAATTAGGCTGTGAAACTCAGTTTTTCTACTGTTCTATCTCAACTACAAAGCGATAAAGTTCATCTCCAGGTTTAAGTAGGCCTTACTCAAGCTGGTTTGATATTCATCCCTTGCATCGATACAGGCAGTTTAACTCAATGAATAAACTCACAGTTAGGATGACAGACGATGAATCCTTTCGAATGTTCCGTTTAATGATTTATATTCATAGGTAGAAAAACGTTGCAGTTGTAAGCCACATGTAAGATGTTTAGCATGGAAGATATACAGGAGTAATAACCAGAATCAGGAAGTGGAGGAGATATATAAAGAACTACGGTGAGAGAGAGAGTTCAGCTAGAAAGAAGGGGACAGATCTTAAAGACACAGAGCAAGAATAATCACATAGTGTAACACAACAATGGCAGTGTTGGGCCTTCTCACGACCTTGATCCCAGCTGTCCAGTGGGCGAGAATACATTCCAGACCCCTCCAGATGAACATCTTACAGGTTTGGTCGCACCAGGAGTCACTGGAAAAGCACTTCAAACTAACATCCAATGTAAAACGAGCAATCTGGTGGTGCAAGGACTCATCCAATCTGACAAAGGGTCTCTCATGGGTCTTTCCTCTGGACAAACGTCTAACAACAGACGCGAGTTTCTGGGGTTGGGGAGCCCACCTGGACGGTCAAACCGCACAAGGGACTTGGTCCAAAGCGGAAGCAAGAAAATCGTCAAACTGGCGGGAGCTAAAAGCCATCTTCCTGGTTTTCCTTGCTTTTCAACAAGCGGTGAAGGGACATCACGTACAGATCTTGTCAGGCAACACGACAGCGGTAGCTTACGTGCTCAAACAAGGGGGAACCAGGAGCAGAGGTCTCATGGAACTAGCCAGTCAGGGTGCCTTTGGCCAATCATGGCTCAGGGGGACTAAGTCCACGCCCCACACTATATAAGGCTGCCTACACGGCTTCCCTGTGTAGTGTTGTTGGTGTGGACAGAGAGATAGTGTGATTTAGATTAAGCAGGCAGGTTATTCAGTTAGTGGAAGTGTATTTGATATATATATATATATATATATATATATATATATATATATATATATATATATATACATGTATATACTCTGCATCCAGTGTAGCCGTAGTGCAGTTGCTACTACTTTTCTGGTGGTGTACACAGTACACAATACAGTGCAGCCGTAGTGCAGTTGCTACTACACTTCTGGTGGTGTACACAATACAGTGCACTCGTAGTGCATTTGCTACTACTTTTCTGGTGGTGTACACAGTACACAATACAGTGCAGCCGTAGTGCAGTTGCTACTACTTTTCTGGTGGTGTACACAATATAGTGCAGCCATAGTGCACTTGCTACTACACTTCTGGTGGTGTACACAGTACACAATACAGTGCAGCCGTAGTGCAGTTGCTACTACACTTCTGGTGGTGTACACAAAACAGTGCAGCCGTAGTGCAGTTGCTACTACTTTTCTGGTGGTGTACACAGTATACAATACACTGCAGCCGTAGTGCACTTGCTACTGCTTTTCTGGTGGTGTACACAGTATCTAATACAGTGTAGCGTATTGTTGCAAAAAAACAAAATATACATCATGTCTGGAAGGCCACCAAGGAGAGGCAGACGCTCACAGGCCACTAAAAGAGGGTGAGCAGGCTCTGTGTCTACAGTCAACAGTGCTGCTCGTGGATATGGTGCAGCCTCTGCACATGACCGCGGGGCACGCTTGTCCTATTTTTCTGCTGCTGGCCTTGTTATTGAGCCACAACATGCAGAAGAGTTGGTGGAGTGGATAACAAATCCGTCCTCATCCTCCTCATCCTCTGTCACCCAGGCTCATAGTAGTTTGCCTTCCAATGCAGCTGCCAAAGTGGCCTATTCCACCGGCTCCTTGTCCACAGTCACTCCTTCCGTAGCCCCACCATCATGCATGGAGGAGTCCCCCGAACTATTCGACCATAGTGTCGGGTACATGCTGCTGGAGGATGCGCAATGATTTGAAGGCTCCGTTGTTGGTACCCAGGTTGAGGAAGAAAGTAACGTGAGCCTAGAGAGAGGGGGTGCCCAAGAAGGACAAGAAACTGGTAGTCATGTTCCCCCAGTTGCAGCATACTGCCAAGTTTGCTCCAGTGACGAGCAGGGAGGGGATGATGAGGTCACTGACTCTGCTTGGGTGCCTGATAGAAGAGAGGAGGAGGAGGTACATCTCCAATGAGGCAGGATGCCCTCCAGGGGGCAGCTTAAGGGCAGCCACCCTATTGCATCACACCACAGAGCTAAGCAGGTGCAGGGTGCTGCTGACTCCCCACTGATTTTGAAAAGTTCTTTGGTGTGGGCCTTTTTTGACACATGTGCAGCAGATCGCACCTTTGCTGTTTGCAACCTATGTCTGAAGCAGATCAAGCGTGGCCAAAACAGCAGCCGCTTGGGCACCACAAAATTGACCAGACATATGATGACCTCCCATGCAGTACGATGGCAACAGCACTTGAAAGACCCACATCAAAGAACAAGGCGGACTTCTCCTTGCTCCCCAGCTGGGATCTCCAACCCCACTATACCTCCAGTCTCCTCAGAAACCTGCATTGAGAGGAATGAAGGTATAGCAATAGGTGTCCCAAGTACTTGCGGCCAATCTGCTAGCGGTACACCACCATCTGATTTTAGCAGGCAAATTTCACTATCCCAGTTGCTAAATCGTAAAAAGAAATGATGTCCCAGCCATCCACATGCTCAGCGTCTGAATGCTAGCTTGGCCAAATTGCTAGCACTGCAACTTGTTGTGCTTATCAAGGGGTAGGTTGCCCGCACAATATTAATTTTAAGTTCTTTTTAACGAAAGATGTTCTTGAATACAAGACAACCTATATGACATAGTCTATAATGTGAAACTTATTCACGGAGACGTGCGATCATACAAAATAGCTACATTTATTGGTTGACAAAAAGCAAATATTTACATGAAATTAAAATACCAATTGCGTTACATGAACGACTTCAAAATCAATAAAATTACCCACAAAATGGGCATACAGTCCCTTAGACATAATGCTGTCATGATAAATTCTCAATAGGTTCAACAATAATTGACAATGAAACAGAACGTCTGTATTTCACACATCCAACCGTTACTATACTGCAGGTAAGTAAGTGGTTAACAATGTGAAATAAATTGGACGTTTGTTTTTTCACTAAGATTGGAATTATGCAAAAAGAAAAATATAATGAAAAATGTAATCTTTACAAAAAACATCTACCAGTTGTTGGTTAATGAGAATAAATCATAATTGCAGAATATTCAATACTTCAATCATTTTAAGAACAACAATGAATTCAAGATAAAATCAAAAATGGCATAATTACCCATTCCACAATGGCAATTTCCTACTGGCAAGTGACCAGAGTTAAAATGGCTGCCGTGGCTTTCAGGTATCAGATGTCTAGGAATCTTCATGAGTGTAAAAATATGTCTTCATGCATGGTGCATGTGTGTCAGTCTGTCTGAGAGTTTGGATCTCCCAATGTGCCCCTCCGAACTCCCTGTGGGGGTCCGTCTGTCTTGTGGGAGTGCTCTTTTCCATCTAATTTTTCTTCCCTTAAATATTGTCTCTGGACAATAAGGTTATAAAAATTATACTAAGTTCTGCCCAGCGATGGGTGTCTTCAACTCATTGGTGGCTGCAGATGTGGGAGTTACTGTCCAAAAGTGTCTGGACACTACAGGTTGACAACTTAAAGTGGAGCTCCACCCTAAATAGCAACTTTTGCTATTTGGAACCCTCCCCCCCTCCGGTGTCACAATTGACACCTTTCAGGGGGGAGGGGGGTGAAGATACCCGTCTAAGACAGGTATTTTCACCCACATCCGGGAGTCTTCTCTCCGGGAATCTGCGGGAGTGAAGTCACTTCCCCCAGACTTCCCGTAGAGTTCTGGGAGACACTCGGCTCCCAGAACACAGGAGGACAAATCAGAACGGCGCAGCGCGACTCGCGCATGCGCCGTAGGGAACCGGGCATGAAGCCGCAGGGCTTCACTTCCTGGTTCCCTCAGCGAGGATGGCGGAGGGAGCAGCAGAGTGACGAGCGATCGCTCGTCCTCTGCTGCGGATGTCGCTGGACTCCAGGACAGGTAAGTGTCCAAATATTAAAAGCCAGCAGCTGCTGTAGCTGTAGCTGCTGGCTTTTAATATTTTTTTTTCCGGCGGAGCTCCGCTTTAATGATTAACTGTTTTCTGGACTTTGGGATCCTCAAGCAATACCACTTTCAACCACTGGGGCATCAATTCTTTAAGTTTATATATTCTATTTTCAGAATGTGTATAATTTATATATTGTTGGGAAGACTATATATGGGTATTTATCTTCTGGTAATCCGGTATATATAACATACTTCTAATATACTTTTTGATTCATTCACATAACATAATTTGTTTTATATTCCTGTCTAAAAATATATCTATAGGCTGGTTTTTCTAAACAGGGTACAGATTATATGTCAATCAATATAACACAAAAATATTTATCTATTTATTTTGAATACATGTTAATCTCTAAACGTAGGTTCCTTTATTTTCTATAATCACAATTTGACGTATTTCATAATGCTAATTAACTCTTTAAAACACTTCTATTTATAAAATCACATTAGTATCTATATTTATTCTTCTAACACAGTCCCTAGGTCAACAGATACTAAAATCATATTTTTCCCTATGACCTAAAATGTCATTGATAATCTAAACATCATTCTTATTTATTACATATCAATATATGTTCTTACTTTGAATATCATGCGTATTTATAATGTAACATGTATCCAGATGTTTTCTTAAAATGTCTGAGAACATGGCATAGGCGTCACTTATGGTCATATATCTATATATACAGATATATAAGAAAAATGTATCCAAAACTTGGATGTTTGTATGTTTCTCTGGTTGTTAAAAATTACAGATAGGTGATCCATTGAATATTGGAAAAACATGTGTTCATGTGTTCTTCTCTGAAAGGTTCAAAAGTGCAGTAGTTCACGTCACCCTTGAGGCCTACTGGACTTTCAAATTTCTGCTAGTAAATTTTTAAATGTATTATTATTATTATTAATGAAATCACAACAAACTGCTGCCTTTTCAGCTGGTAGACTGCCCCCTTTCGTGAATTTGTGGACTGTGCTGTACCTCAGTGGCAGGTTCTAAAACACCATTTATTTTCACGGAAGGCCATTCCGGCTCTCTAACGGCATGTGGAAGGCGATGTTTTTGCCTTGTTGGACAGGGCGGTCAGCAGTAAGGTGCATATTACTGCTGACTCATGGTCCAGCAGGCATGGACAGGGACGTTACCTTTCTTTCACGGCGCACTGGGTAACTCTGCTGGCAGCTTGGAAGGATGCAAGACAGGGTTCAGTATTGTTGGAGCTTGTTCCACCACCACACCTCCAAAATGCTAGTGGTGATTCTGCCACTGCTCTCTCCTCCACCCCCTCCTCTTCTTCTTCCTCTATGGCCTCTTCCACTGCAGATTTGTCAGAGGAGGAGGATTGTGTCAGAATGGACGTGGAGGATAACACTCAGCAGCAGTCTTCAAGGGATCGTTTTCAGTCCCCAGAAACCCAAGGAGTTGTACGTGGCTGGGAGGAGGTAGTTGTGGATCATGTGATCCTTAGTGACCCAGAGGACTCAGAATCGAATGCCTCTGCAAACTTACGCTGCATGGCCTCCCAGATTCTGCAAAGCCTGCGAAAGGACCCTAGGATTCATGGTTTCAAGGAGAGGGATCATTACTGGCTGGCAACCCTTCTTGATCCACGTTACAAAGGTAAGGTTGCAGAACTCATCCTGCCTTTGCAGAGGGAGCAGAGGATGAAACATCTTCAGGAGGCCTTGGAGAAAGGTTTGTGCAATGCATTTCCAGACCCTGGGAGGTTACAATTTCCTGGTGCTGGACAACATGTTGCTGAGGCTTCGTTCAGTCAGAGAAAGAGCAGTGGAGAAGGTGGCCGGCTGACCGATGCCTTCAGACAATTTTTCAGTCCTCAGCGCTAAGGTCTGATCGGTTCAAGCAACCATCGCCAGCGTCTGCATTACATGGTGCAGGAATATCTAGAGGCAAGAGCAGACCTGGAGACTTTTCCAACAGAGCATCCACTGGGTTACTGGGTCTTGAGGATGGACCACTGGCCAGAGTTTGCTCAATATGCAATTGAGCTACTGGCCTGTCCTGCATCCAGCGTTCTTTCTGAACGCACATTCAGTGCTCCCTGAGGGTTTGTAATGGATCACAGAGTGCGCCTGTCCACAGACTCCGTTAATAGGCTCACATTCATAAAAGTTAATCAGTCTTGGATCAGCAGCTACCAAGCACCTGATGCTGATGTAACCAATTGAATTTTCTATAGGTGTGGGATCCCTTGAAGACTCCCTATGCTGAGTGACTATCCTATTCCTCCTCAATCTTGATGATGCTAGCTTCTAAGAATATTTTTGGTTTAGGGCACCACTGCCTAAGGCCCAATTTTTCTGCCTCTGTTTAACAGGGGCGTGTAATTAACATTTTTTAGATATTTCACAGCAGGGCCCGTTCCGGCGCTCAACAAGCGTATCTGTGAGGGGTTACAGTGTTGTGGCACCACCACCACCAAAGGCCCAATTTTTCTGCCCCTGTTTAACAGTGGCATGTAATTACAATTTTTGAGCTAATATTTCACAGCAGGGCTCGTTCCTGCATCCATCAAGAGTTATTGTGAGGGTTTACAGTGTTGTGGCACCACCACCACAGGCCCAATTTTTCTGCCCCTGTTTGACAGTGGCATGTAATTACAATTTTTTATCTAATATTTCACAGCAGGGCCTGTTCCTGCACCCATCAAGAGTAACTGTGAGGGTTTGTGTGAAGGCTGGCCGCAGGCTAGCCTGTATTTGTGGGAGGAGGCTGAGAGGACTACTTAAGCCTCCTCCCTTGCCAGGTCCTGCGTCTGCGTTTTTTCAGGGGTCCTACGGACGTCACTTCCGGGTTCACAGGGGCATCTGCGGCACTTCCAGTTGTCGTTCCAGCGGAGCGGCAGCATGGTTCACGGCAGGAGGCTCCCCTTCTTCACATCTCCCGGGGGCTCGCGGTTCTGGTAGGGGGGTGGAGGGCTTCAACAGGGGGGTCCGCTTCGGAGGCCAGTTTCCATGTTCGGGCAGGGGGGGTTCATGCCTTGACCGCTGCTCACAGCATGCCTTTCATTCCAGGGGGGGAGCCTTGCTGAAGGAGAGGGGGATGGAGGAGCCTGGGCTGCCGCTGGAGGTCTGGGGGCAGGGAGCCGCGTGCTGGCAGTCATCTCGTGGGTCACTCACCTCCGGCTCCATGGTGGACTCCCGCACACCTCCCTTCCTGCTCCGGGTTCCGTGCAGGGGAGGGGGGGGTTCGCTTGCTCATCCCGGTCTTCCTGATCAGGGGGAGGGGGAGCCGCTCGCCGCCCGTTTCTTACGCCGACTACATGGGGGGGCCTCTGCACGCCTCCCTTCCTTCTCCTAGTCCTTGCAGGCATCCGAGTGAGGGGAGGGGGGCACTCGCCCATCTTCTCCGGGCGCACGCCGGCCGCTCGGCCACTCACTCCTCCGCCCGGTGCTCTCGCTGATTCTGGAGGGGGGGGGGGCGCTGCACTGCACCCATCCATCCATCTGTCCACTTCTCCCGGGTCATGTTGGTATCATGTTAGGGGACGTCCTTTTACTCCTCCCACACCACGCTGGCAGCTGGGTTGGTTAGCCCACCGCTGCAGGGGGTCACACGGGGGGAGGGGGTGCTATCCACCCACGTCTCCAGGGGTCACGCTAGCAGTATAGGGGGGGTGCAGTGCACCCACGGGTCACACTGGCAGTTTTTTCCTTGCGTTACATGCGTTTGTCATAGCTTCCTGTTCAGCATTTTCATGCACCAGGCATTTTTGTTTTTGGCGTTCTGTCCCGGCTTCTTTGCATTTCGGTCTCGGGCTTTCTGTCATCGCATTTCTGCCCCAGGGCCGTTCTGTCATTACTTTCTGCCCCAGGTTTTTCTGTCATTGCTTTTCCGCTGAGGCGGTTCACTCTCAGCGTTCTGTCATAGCGCTTCTTTCTGCCCAGGTTTTTTCTGTCTTTGCGTTCTGACTCAGCGTTCAGGCGCAGAGTTTTTCTCATAGCATTTCTGCCCCAGGGGTTCTGGCATTACGTTCTGCCTGGCGTTCAGTCTCAGCGTTTCTGCCCCAGGTTTCTGTCATTGCATTTTCAGTCACGTTCTGTCATGGCGTTCTGCCCCAGGTTTCTGTCATTGCATTTTTCAGTCACGTTCTGTCATTGCGTTCTGCCCCAGGTATCTGTCATTGCTTTTTCGGTCACGTTCTGTCTTTCCTGTCTTAGCGTTCTGCCCCAGGTTTCTGTCATTGCATTTTTCTGTCACGTTCTGTCAAAGCGTTTCTGCCCCAGGTTTCTGTCATGGCATTTTTCTGTCACGTTCTGTCTTAGCGTTCTGCCCCAGGTTTTTGTCATTGCGTTTTTCAGTCACGTTCTGTCATAGCGTTTCTGCCCCAGGTTTTTGTCATTGCATTTTTCAGTCACGTTCTTTCAAGCGTTTCTGCCCCAGGTTTCTGTCATTGCATTTTTCAGTCACGTTCTATCATAGCGTTTCTGCCCCAGGTTTCTGTCATTGTTTTTTCAGTCACGTTCTGTCATAGCGTTCTCCCCAGGTATCTGTCATTGCATTTCGGTCACGTTCTGTCTTAGCGTTCTGCCCCAGGTTTCTGTCATTGCATTTTTCAGTCACGTTCTGTCATAGCGTTTCTGCCCCAGGTTTCTGTCATTGCATTTTTCAGTCACGTTCTGTCTTAGCTTTTCTGCCCCAGGTTTCTGTCAGTGCTTTTTCAGTCACGTTCTGTCATAGCGTTCTGCCCCAGGTTTCTGTCATTGCTTTTTCAGTCACGTTCTGTCATAGCGTTCTGGCCCAGGTTTCTGTCATTGTTTTTTTCAGTCTCAGCATTTTGTCGTAGCGTTTCTATTATAGTGGTTCTACCCCAGGGGTTTTTCTGTCATTGCATTTTGTCTGCCTCAGCGGTTCAGTCTCGGCGTTGTCTTAGCATTTCTGCCCCAGGGTTCTGTCATTGCTTTTGCCGTAGCGTTTTCAGTCTTAGCGTTTCTGCTCCAGGTTTTTCTGTCATTTTATTTCTGCCTCAGCTTTTCAGGCTCTGCATTTCTCTCGTACATTTTCTGCCCCAAGTTTTCCTGTCTTGGCACGTCGGCCTCAGCATGTGCACGATCTCTGTCATTGCGTTTCTGCCCCATGATTTCTGTCATTGCGTTCTGCCCCACGATTTCTGTCATTGCGTTTCTGCCCCACGATTTCTGTCATTGCGTTTCTGCCCCACGATTTCTGTCATTGCGTTTCTGCCCCACGATTTCTGTCATTGCGTTTCTGCCCCACGATTTCTGTCATTGCGTTTCTGCCCCACGATTTCTGTCATTGCGTTTCTGCCCCACGATTTCTGTCATTGCGTTTCTGCCCCATGATTTCTGTCATTTCGTTTCTGCCCCACGATTTCTGTCATTGCGTTTCTGCCCCATGATTTCTGTCGTTGCGTTTTAGTCTGTGTTCTGCCCCAGGGTTCCGTCATAGCATTGCTGCCCCCACGATTTATGTCTGGTGTTCCTGCCCCGCAATTTCTGTCGTTTCATCTGCCCCACGATTTCCTGTCATAGTGTTTGTCATAGCGTTGTCTTCTTGTGGTTTCCATGTCTCGTCATCCTTGTCATGTTTCTACCTGGGTTGTTTAGCTAGTGTTCACATCTCGGGATCTGTCACGTCTACAGGTCCATACGAGCTGAGGTTTCGTTTTTAATGATTGATGACCACAATCTTCTCGCCCGTATACCACACTTCATACGATATACGTTAATTCATCACACCTGTACGTTTACCCACCACGGTCTGTGGGTGCACTAGCCCTAAGTGTTCAGTTCTACTGCCTGTCTGCGCTGCAGGTTGCTCGGGCTCACATTAGGGGGGGGGGCTGTTATCATGATCTTTCACGCGCAGTGGTCTTGTCGTTGTTCATTTTCTTTCTTAGGTAGACACAGGAGGGGGCATTGTGTTTTTGTGTCTGGTTCTGTTGTCATGTTTGGTTTGTGTTGCTGGTTGGGCTCGCTGCCTGTCTCTATTGGACTAGTTCATGTGCATCCCTTCAAGCACGGGGTGCTTGGTCTGGTTTCTTGACTTCATTCTGTGAGGGGGGGGGGGGGCGGGCCTCCTAGGTACCTAGTGGCGAGTTCCTGTTGCATTGGTTCTTTGGGCTGCTTTACTGCTAGATTTTTCCGTTAGGTTCTCGTCCGTGGTCTGGCGGTCCAGCACTTGCACTACTTAAGGGAGCGTTGGATTGGCTTCCGCACCGATGTCAACTGTCTTGCACTCGTGCCAGCTGTCCTGCTGTTGATAGAGTTGGTTATTGCGCTTCGAGACTCATGTTCAGGTCATGCGTCTGCCTGGGATCTGCCAGCCAAGTCCGTCAGGTGGGACCGGTGTTTCTGTGTGTCTGGCTTTTCCCATGTTCAAATATGCCGGTTGCCTCAGCACATTGGCCTTTTCTACCTGCTCCTCCAGGTATCCAGCACTTCAGATTCCTGCCATGTTGTCCTTTTGCAACTCACCCTCTCACTTCCTATACCTAGGGTGTGTAGGCCAGGGCTTTGGGGGGTTCTTCACAGAGCACTTCACGGGTGCCCGTTGAGGCGTTTCATTCTGCTTGGCCTCGTTGCAGGGGCCCCTCGCGCCAGCCTTGCTTCAACTTCCCTCTCGTATCCTCTCAGCGCGAGCACTACAGTCATGTCTGGGTTATCTCAGGTGTCAGGCTCTTTCCAACCTTCTCAGGGTGTTCAGTCGACTTCTGGGCTGCTTCGCAGGTTCAAGAGTTGGAACCACCTACCTTTAGTCGATGGGTTTCTCCAGTCATTGCGGATACTCACCGGATACATATACTGTTGCCTTCGAGGCACGCGCTGCCTTCCTTGATGGTCGGTTACCTTCCCTTCTTCACCTAAACATGTGTCTTTTGCCCTCTTCTCAGGCATACCGACCAGCTGGGCCAAGGCACACCTCAGGCCTTGGTTGTTAGGGTTTAACGCTTACTTACTCGAAGACTCTGACTACAAACAATGTTGTGGCACCACCACCACCACCACCAAAGGCTCCATTTTTCTGCCCCTGTTTAACCACTTGTATATATACATCGGCATTTTAAAGATGGATATCTCGGTAATGGCAGCAGCTGCTGCCATAACCGAGGTATCCATCTTTTCAGTGAATTGTCTGGTTTACAATAATGGTGGTCTCTGCAGCGGATTTGACCGCGAGATCACCGATATCAGCGGCGGGAGGGGACCCCCCGGGACCCCCCCTCTCCCACCGCTTTCCCGCGCCCTCCGCCGGTTACCGGAGCTGTCGGTAGCGGCAGAGGCAATCGGGTCCTCTTCCTAGCTGGGTATGGATACGAGTGAGGGGAAGATGGCCCCCACCCGCCTCCATACCATAGCAGGGCGGAAGCGACATCAAAACGTCACTTCCGCCCATACCTCTTAACCACTTTAAAACAGGGCATTTTCACCCCCTTCCTTCCCAGACCAATTTTTAGTTTTCAGCGCTGTCGTACTTTGAATGACAATTGCGCGGTAATGCAAAACTGTACCCAAATTAATTTTTAAACATTTTTTCCCCATAAATAGAGCTTTCTTTTGGTGGTATTTGATCACCTCTGTGGTTTTTATTTTTTGCACTATAAACAAAAGAAGAGCGACAATTTTTTAAAAAACACAATATTTTTTACTTTTGCTATAAAAATCACAATACGCGTATATTGATTGGTTTGCGCAAAAGTTATAGCGTCTACAAAATAGAGGATATATTTATGGCATTTTTATTTATTTTTTATTTTTTACTAGTAATGGCGGCAATCTGTGATTTTTATTGTGACTGCGACATTGCGACCGACATATCGGTAACTTTTGACACATTTTTGGGACCATTCACATTTATACAGCGATCAGTGCTATAAATTTGCACTGATTACTGTGTAAATGTGACTGGCAGGGAAGGGGTTAACACTAGGGGGCGATCAAGGGGTTAAATGTGTATCCTAGGGAGTGATTATAACTGTGGGAGGAGGGCACTGACTGGGGGAGGTGACCAATCGGTGTCCCTATGTACAAGGAAGACACCATCGGTCTCCTATCCCTGAGAGGACGTGCATCTGTGTGTTTACACACACAATCCACGTCCCTGGCTCTGTAACTGGCGATCGCGGCCGCCAGGCACGCGCATCGGTACCGAGTGATGCGGCGGGCATGCACTCCCTAGCACCCGGTGTTTTGACGAGAAAGGTCCCCCGTCTAATAATGCCCCCCCTGTACTGCACAGGCGCAGCGCTTGCGCAGTACGAAGCACTACAGAGCCGCCGAAAGGCTCCAAACATAAACAGCTGTACACGGCGCCTGCGCACAGCAGACGACCTTGTGCCACTCGCTCCCGCACGCTCCGGATGCTCATGCAACTCTGCAAGGGGCGGATATAATGTTGATTAAAGCGTGTGAGGGGCGGATGCCTACAGAAGAGGCCACTATTTCCTAATACTAACCTTGGAAGCATAGGTCTGTAAGTAGGCTGTCATTAGTTTTCAATTAATTAGTATATGTTCTACTAATTCAACTACATTTTATATGTGTGTTTGAAGAAATTTGAAGTATGGCTTCATATTAAAAAAATTATAATAAATAATAACGTACCATCATCCGGATTACTAAAGCGAAACAGGGAGGGGTGGGGGCAAGGGGAGTAGTTGCTGAGACTAGCCCTATAGCGTTCCCACCCAGGAAATTAATGGACTATCTCGGTACCGATGAAAACAAAATACAATATAATATAAAATACTTTATTGTAGATAAAAAACAAATATACAGTTGACATTGATTAAAAAAGAAAAATACAGACTCTCAGGGTTCCCCCAAGAGACATCTGTGATTGTCAATTGATAGATTGGTCAGGGTCTCTACTAGTTTTGCGGTTAACCGCTTCCTCAGGAGAGCCAATCCAATGAATGAAAGGTAATGTGCGAACCAAGGCCGCCCATCAGGATTCCCCCCGTTGCGGACAAGGGGGATTGTGGGTGGAACTCCCGGCGATTACATCGGAAGATGACCCGGAGGACAAGAGGCTACTGGTGTTGTGGGGGCAAAAGGACAGGTGGATTGATGGATTCCGGCTGGTACAGCT
The DNA here is from genome assembly GCA_029206835.1 of Rana muscosa. Taxonomy (NCBI): domain Eukaryota; kingdom Metazoa; phylum Chordata; class Amphibia; order Anura; family Ranidae; genus Rana; species Rana muscosa. The sequence goes on from CM055117.1 coordinate 362,355,112, forward strand.
GCACAAGGAGTAATGGAGAGAAGGTATGTGGATCCAATGTTGCTGGTAACAGACCGGCAAGGGATATGGACTTGCATGTAAGTATTGATAGCCTCAGGTGCAGGGTAATGCAAATACTGGGGCAGGGGGTAGACGTACCCATAAACCTCCTTAGCTGCCAGCCGCGTCCATCCTGTAGGTGCAACGCAGTGAACACTGCCAATGGAGAGATCCACCCTGGTGGCGGTGTTCACTACAGGATGGATGCGGCTGGCAGCTAAGGAGGTTTATGGGTACGTCCACCCCCTGACCAATCTATCAATTGACAATCACAGATGTCTCTTGGGGGAACCCTGAGCGTCTGTCTTTTTCTTTTTTTAATCAATGTCAACTGTATATTTGTTTTTTATCTACAATAAAGTCTTTTATATTATATTGTATTTTGTTTTCATCTGTACCGAGATAGTCCATTAATTTCCTAGGTGGGAACGCTATAGGGCTAGTCTCAGCAACTACTCCCCTTGCCCCCACCCCTCCCTGTTTCGCTTTATATGTGTGTTTGGTGGGATGTTTCTGTCAGGAAGTTCATTCAGCTAGGCCACATTTCTTGCTAGCTAGTGCCTTAACAGTATTGTAGCATTCCTGTTACTATTTTCATTTTGTGATGTAATGTTAAATGCTAATGCATATTTTTATAATTTGTGTTTTGCAGTTTTACAAAAAACGTATTCTCAGTAAAGATTACAACTATTAGCCCTTCCTCCTGAGTCTTTATTGGGATGCTGTTATCTGTCTGCCAAGCCTTGTACTTTGAACACATTGTGAGGGCAGAACAGTAGGGATGAGCCGAACACCCCTGGGTTCGGTTCGCACCAGAACCCACGAACCCTATTAAATACAATGGATGCGAACGTTCGAAATCTAAAGTGCTAATTATAATGACTAATATGCATGTTATTGTCCTAAAAAGGGTTTGGGAACCCGGGTTCTGCACCAGGGGAAGATGTATCAATGCAAAACGAAGTTTTAAAAACGGCCGTTTTTCGGGAGCAGTCATTTTAACCACTTCCCTACCCAGCCATAGACAAATGACGTCCACAGATGGGATCTCCCATCCTGGGTGGACGTCATATGACGTCCTCGGCTTTGTAGGGGGATATCTGAATGATGCCTGCAGCTAGAGGCATCATTCAGATATCCTTTTGAAGTGCCGGCGATTCTGTGCACCATAAGAATGATCATAGCGGCGGTTCCGCCGCTTGATCGTTCTTATAGGCGGCGGGAGGGGACACCCCCCTCCCGCCGCCATCCGGTGCTTCTCCGGGCTCCCCCGTGCGATCGGGGATCCGGAGCGAATCTTCCGGCATCGTTGGTGGAGTCACGTGATGAGCATAGAGATGACTGGTGACCAGATGGTCACCAGTCATCTCTATGATCGTCGGAGGCCCGGGCGCGATGTGATGACGTCACGCCCGGGTCTCAAATGTAAACAAAGCCGCCATTGCGGCTGTAAGTATGAAATCAGTGAAAAAAATTTCACTGATCTCATGCTTTCCAGCCTGGAGGAGAGATGTGGGGTCTTATTGACCCCGCATCTCTCAATAAAGAGAACCTGTCACACACATTCCTATTACAAGGGATGTTTACATTCCTTGTAATAGGAATAAAAGTGATAAAAAAAAAAAAAAGTAAAATCATTGTAAAAAAATGAATAAATAAGTAAAAAAAATAAATAAATAATAACATTTTTTCTTTAAAACGCCCCTGTCCCCGGTAGCTCGCGATCAGAAGCGAATGCACACGTAAGTCGCCCACATATGTAAACGTCGTTCAAACCACGCATGTGAGGTATCGCCACGTGCGTTAGAGCGCATGCAACAATTCTAGAACTAGACCTCCTCTGTAATTCTAACCTGGTAACCTGTAAAAAAAAATAAAGCGTCGCCTATGGAGATTTTTAAGTACCGAAGTTTGGCGCCATTCCATGAGTGTGCGCAATTTTAAAGCGTGACATGTTAGGTATATATTTACTTGGCGTAACATTATCTTTCATATTTTCCCAAAAAATTGGGCTAACTTTACTGTTTTGTTATTTTTTAATTCATGAAACCATTTTTTTTTTTTTAAAAAGGCGTTTGAAAAATTATTGCGCAAATATTGTGCAAGAAAAAATGTTGCAATGACCGTCATTTTATTCCCTAGGGTGTCTGCTAAAAAAACATGTATAATGTTTGGGGGTTCTGAGTGATTTTCTAGCAAAAGAATGATGATTTGTACATGTAGGAGAGAAGTGCCAAAATAGGCCCGGTATTGAATAGGTACAAAAAGCCCTGTATTGAAGTGGTTAATGATGCATAAAGTGAAAAAAAAATGTCAAATATTCCTTTAAATATCGTACCTGGGGGGTGTCCAAAGTATGTCTGTGAAGTGGCACGTGTTTACCGTGTTTAGAACTGTCCCTGCACAAAATGACATTTCTAAAGGAAAAAAAGCCATTTAAAACTGCTTGCGGCTTTAATGTAAGATCTGGTCCCGGTAATATGGATGAAAATCTTTGAGAAAAATGGCATAGCTACCCCATCACCCCCCCCCCCCCCTACCCCAGCCCATTACCAGCCCCTTTGGGTCTTGTATGGATATTAAGGCGAACCCCGCACGCAAAATAAAAAAGGCCCTATATACTCTGAACAGCAGTATACAGGCGGTGCAAACAAGACAGGGACTGTAGGTTTGTTCTTAAGTTGAATCTGTTTGTAATTTTGAACAGGTACATTGTTTAAGTGTAGCTCCAGCCAAAAAATATATTTTTAAGCTTTTTGGAAAACATAGGGAAGGGTTATCACCCCTGTAACATTTGTTTTGCTGTCTGTGCCCCTGTTCAGAACATTTCACCTCACTTTCCGTCCCAATGACAAATGTTTTTGAAAAGTGGTGTTTTTATTGAAACAAGGATTGGTGATAAAGCATCAGTAGAGAGGAGACACCTTTTTCCCATATTAACTCTTACAGGAGAGAATTTCCCTTCCTAGGGGTAGATTTCCTCTGACTTCCTGTTGTCTCCTTCCGTTTGCAAGTAGGAGTCGTTTGTAAGTTGGATGTTTGAAAGTAGGGGCCTGCCGTATATACTCTGCAGAAATTTGCCCCTTAGGTGTCGGTGTTGCCACAGCACTGTAAGCCCTCACAGTTACTCTTGGTGGGCGCTGGAACGCCCTGCTGTGAACTATTATATCAGGAATTGTATTTACATGCCATTGTTGAACAGTGGTAGGAAAAATTGGGCCTTTGGTGGTGGTGCTGGTGCCGCAACACTGTAAGCCCTCACAGTTACTCTTGGTGGGCGCATGAATGGGCCCTACTGTGAATTATTAGATCAATAATTGTAATTACATGCCCCTGTTGAACAGGGGCTGAAAAATTGGGCCTTAGGCACTGGTGCCACAACACTGCAACTCCTCACAGATACTGTACTTGGAGCACAGCAATGAGCCCTGTTGCAAAGTATTGCATCAAAAATTGTAATTACACGCCCCTGTTAAACAGGGGCTGAAAAATTGGGCCTTAGGCACTGGTGCTGGTGCCACGACACTGCAACCTCTCCCAGTTACTCTAGTTGGAGTGCAGGAATGAGCCCTGCTGGAAAGTATTGCATAAAAAATTGTAATTACATGCTGAAAAATTGGGCCTTAGCCACTGGTGGCGGCACCCAGAAAGAAAAATGTTCTTCCAAGCTATCATCATGAATCGGATCATTGAGGAGGAGGAGGAGGATAGTCAGTCAACATAACAGGACAGTCACTCAGCATCAGCATCAGTCTTGAAGGGATGTGACATTTGAAAATAAATTATTCTGTTATATCAGCTTCAGGTGCTTGGTAGCTGGTGGTGATCCAAGACTGGTTCATCTTTATGAAGGTCAGTCGATCAACCGAGTGGGTGGACAGGCGCACCCTGTGATCCGTGACAAATCCTCCAGCAGCACTGAATGTGCGTTCTGAAAGAACGCTGGATGCAGGACAGGCCAGTAGCTCAATTGCATACTGTGCAAGCTCTGGCCAGTGATCCATCCTCAAGACCCAGTAAGCCAGAGGATTTTTGGTGGGGAAGGTGTCCAAGTCTGACCTTGCCCCTAGGTATTCCTGCACCATGTATATCAGATGCTGGCGATGGTTGCTGGAACTGATCATACCTTGGGGCTGCGGACTAAAGAATTGTCTGAACGCATCGGTCAGACGGCCACCTTCCCCACCGCTCCTTCTTTGACTGACCGAAGCCTCAGCAACTCATTGTAAAGGACCAGGAGTTTGTAACATCCCAGTCTCTGGGAACGCATTGCACAGACCTTTCTGCAAGGCCTCCCGGAGTTGTCTCATTCTCTGCTCCCTCTGCGACGGTAAGATAAGGTCCGCAACCTTACCCTTGTACCGTGGATCAAGGAGAGTGGCCAGCCAGTAATGGTCCCTCTCCTTGATCCGAAGAATACGAGGATCCTTCCGCAGACTTTGCAGGATCAGGGAGGCCATGCAGCGTAGGTTAGCTGAGGCATTCGGTCCGGAGTCCTTTGGGTCACTAAGGACGACATGATCCACAGCCACCTCCTCCCAGCCACGCACAAGTCCACGGTTTTCTTGGGACTGTAAATCATCCCTAAAAGACTTCTGCTGATGATGCTGAGTGCCAGGCTCCACCTCCATGCTGACACAATCCTCCTCCTCCTCCTCCTCCTGTGCGATGGGTGGGACAGAAGGAACACTGTCTGGGTAAAGGGGGCCTTGAGAGGTCCTCCTCTTCCTGCCTCTGTTCTGCCTCAAGTGCCCTGTCCATTATTCCCTGCAGCGTATGTTCCAACAGGTGGACAAGAGGTACAGTGTCACTGATGCATGCACTGTCACTGCTCACCATCCTCGTAGCCTCCTCAAATGGTGCCAGGACAGTGCATGCATCCCTGATCATGCCCCACTGGCGTGGTGAAAAAAACCTGAGCTCCCCTTACCCTGTCCTGGTGCCGTAGTTGCACAGGTACTCATTGATGGCCCTCGGCTGCGTGTGCAGCCGCTGCAGCATGGCCAACGTTGAGTTCCACCTGGTGGGCATGTCATATATAAGGCGGTTCTTGGGCAGGTTCAACTCCTTTTGCAGCTCAGCCAGCCGAGCACTGGCATTATGTGATCTGCGGAAATGCACACAGGCTTTCCTGGCCTGCCTCAGGACATCCTGTAAGCCCGGGTACCTGCCCAAGAACCGCTGCACTACCAGGTTAAGGACGTGAGCCACACAGGGCACATGGGTCAGTTGTCCCTGTTGGAGGGCGGAGAGGAGGTTGGTGCCATTGTCGCAAACCACCATTCCTGCCTTAAGCTGGCGTGGCGTCAACCACCTCTCGGCCTGCCCCTGCAGAGCTGACAGAACCTCTGCCCCAGTGTGGCTCCTGTCCCCCAAACACACCAGCGCAAGCACGGCATGGCATCTTTTTGCCTGCGTACTTGCGTAGCCCCTTGAACGCCTACAGAGCACCGCTGGTTCCGAGGACAAAGCACAGGAAGAGGCCATGGAGGAAGAAGAAGAGGAGGGGGTGGAGGAGAGAGGTGTGTCACAACCAGTAGTAGCTTTTTGGAGGCGTGGTGGCGGAACAACCTCCAACACTACTGCACCTTGTCCTGCATCCTTCCCAGCTGCCAAAAGAGTGACCCAATGGGCCGTGAAAGAAAGGTAACGTCCCTGTCCATGCCTGCTGGACCATGAGTCAGCGGTAATATGCACCTTACCGCTGATCGCCCTGTCCAGCGAGGCATGGACATTGCCTTCCACATGCCGGTAGAGAGCCGGAATCGCCTTCCATGAGAAAAAGTGGCGTTTGGGAACCTGCCACTGAGGAACCGCACATTGCACAAACTCACGGAAGGGGGCCGAGTCTACCAACTGAAAAGGCAGCAGTTGAAGTGCTAGCAATTTAGCCAAGCTAGCATTCAACCGCTGGGCATGTGGATGGCTGGGAGTGAACTCCTTTCGACGGTCCAGCAGCTGGGGCAGGGAAATTTGCCTGCTAGAATCGGACGTCGGTGTACTGCTAGCAGAGTGCCCGCAAGTACTTGGCTGTGACACACCTAATTCTACACCTTCATTCCTCTCAGTGCAGGTTTCAGAGAGGACTGAAGGTATAGTAGGGTTGGAGATCCCAGCTGATGTGGAGCAAGGAGAGGTCCGCTTTGTTCTTTGGTGTGGGTCTTTAAGGTAGGCTTGCCAACGAGCTGCATGGCAGGTCAACATATGTCTGGTCAAGCATGTGGTGCCCAAGCAACTGATGTTTTGGCCACGCGAGATACGCTTCAGACATATGTTGCAAACAGCAGCGGTGCGATCTGATGCACTCGACTCAAAAAAGGCCCACACCAAAGAACTTTTGGAATAACGGGCAGAGGCAGCGCCCTGCACAGGCGGAGCTCTGCGGTGTGATTCAGTCGGTGTGCTGCCCTTACGCTGGCCCCACGAGGGCATCCTGCCTCGTTGGAGATGTGCCTCCTCCTCATCCTCCTCCTCCTCCTCTCTCCTATCAGGCTCCCACGTGGAGTCAGTGACCTCATCATCCCCTCCCTCCTCATCACTGGAATCAATCTGGCAGTATGCTGCAGCTGCTGGAACATGACTGCCAGATTTCTGTCCTTCTTGAGCATCCCCTCTCTCTGCTCTCACGCTACTGCCTTTCTCTAGCTGGGTATCATCATCAGACGCTTCGAAATGCTGGGCATCCTCCTGGAGCATGTACCCAACACTGTGCTCAAACAGTTCGGGGGACTCCTCAGGAGGACACGGTGGGTCTAGGGAAGGAGTGACTGATGACATAGATACGAGGGAAGAGGACGCTTTGGCAGCTGCTTTTCCAGTACCCTGAGCCTTGGTGAGAGAGGATGAGGAGGATGAGGAGGGCTTGGTCATCCACTCTACCAAGTCTTCGGCATGATGCGGCTCGACACGTCCAGCTGCCGAAAATAAGGACAAGCGTGTCCCATGGCCACGTGCTGATGACGATGCACCGCGTCCACGACCAGCACTGTTGTCTCTAGAAACAGAGCCTGCTTGCCCTCTTTTATTGGCTCCTGACTGTCTGCCTCTCCTTGTTTGCCTTCCAGACATTCTAAAGGCCTGCAGGGAGATGGGAAAACCAGCAATAAGGGGTATCTTCAGGTGTATAATGTGCAGGAGGCACACTACGCCCGCTGTAAGTGCTGCAGATGCCTGCCTGTGTTACTCAACAGGAAATCACAGCAATAAGGGCTAGCTTCAGGTGTATATTTTGCAAGAAGCACACTACGCCTGCTGTAAGTGCTGCAGATGCCTGTTAGTGTAACACAAAAGAAAAAAAACTACAAGCAATAAGGGGTAGCTTCAGGTGTATAATGTGCAGGAGGCACACTACGCCTGCTGTAAGTGCTGCAGATGCCTGCCTGTGTTACTCAACAGGAAATCACAGCAATAAGGGCTAGCTTCAGGTGTATATTTTGCGAGAAGCACAATACGCCTGCTGTAAGTGCTGCAGATGCCTGCCTGTGTTACACAACAGGAAATCACAGCAATAAGGGCTAGCTTCAAGTGTATATTTTGCAAGAAGCACACTACGCCTGCTGTAAGTGCTGCAAATGCCTGTTAGTGTAACACAAAAGAAGAAAAACTACGAGCAATAAGGGGTAGCTTCAGGTGTATAATGTGCAGAAGGCACACTACGCCTGCTGTAAGTGCTGCAGATGCCTGCCTGTGTTACTCAACAGGAAATCACAGCAATAAGGGCTAGCTTCAGGTGTATATTTTGCAAGAAGCACACTACACCTGCTGTAAGTGCTGCAGATGCCTGTTAGTGTAACACAAAAGAAAAAAATCTACGAGCAATAAAGGGTAGCTTCAGGTGTATAATGTGCAGGAGGCACACTACGCCTGCTGTAAGTGCTGCAGATGCCTGCCTGTGTTACTCAACAGGAAATCACAGCAATAAGGGCTAGCTTCAGGTGTATATTTTGCAAGAAGCACAATACGCCTGCTGTAAGTGCTGCAGATGCCTGCCTGTGTTACTCAACAGGAAATCACAGCAATGAGGGCTAGCTTCAGGTGTATATTTTGCAAGAAGCACAATACGCCCGCTGTAAGTGCTGCAGATGCCTGCCTGTGTTACTCAACAGGAAATCACAGCAATAAGGGCTAGCTTCATGTGTATATTTTGCAAGAAGCACAATACGCCCGCTGTAAGTGCTGCAGATGCCTGCCTGTGTTACACAACAGGAAATCACAGCAATAAGGGCTAGCTTCAGGTGTATATTTTGCAAGAAGCACAATACGCCCGCTGTAAGTGCTGCAGATGCCTGCCTGTGTTACACAACAGGAAATCACAGCAATAAGGGCTAGCTTCAGGTGTATATTTTGCAAGAAGCACACTATGCCTGCTGTAAGTGCTGCAGATGCCTGTTAGTGTAACACAAAAAAAAAAACTATGAGCAATAAGGGGTAGCTTCAGGTGTATAATGTGCAGGAGGCACACTACGCCAGCTGTAAGTGCTGCAGATGCCTGCCTGTGTTACTCAACAGGAAATCACAGCAATAAGGGCTAGCTTCAGGTGTACATTTTGCAACAAGCTCAATATGCCCCCTGTAAGTCCTGCAGATGCCTGCCTGTGTTACACAACAGGAAATCACAGCAATAAGGGCTAGCTTCAGGTGTATATTTTGCAAGAAGCACACTATGCCTGCTGTAAGTGCTGCAGATGCCTGTTAGTGTAACACAAAAAAAAAAAAAAACTATGAGCAATAAGGGGTAGCTTCAGGTGTATAATGTGCAGGAGGCACACTACGCCTGCTGTAAGTGCTGCAGATGCCTGCCTGTGTTACTCAACAGGAAATCACAGCAATAAGGGCTAGCTTCAGGTGTACATTTTGCAACAAGCTCAATATGCCCCCTGTAAGTCCTGCAGATGCCTGCCTGTGTTACACAACAGGAAATCACAGCAATAAGGGCTAGCTTCAGGTGTATATTTTGCAAGAAGCACAATACGCCCGCTGTAAGTGCTACAGATGCCTGCCTGTGTTACACAACAGGAAATCACAGCAATAAGGGCTAGCTTCAGGTGTATATTTTGCAAGAAGCACACTATGCCTGCTGTAAGTGCTGCAGATGCCTGTTAGTGTAACACAAAAGAAAAAAAACTATGAGCAATAAGGGGTAGCTTCAGGTGTATAATGTGCAGGAGGCACACTACGCCTGCTGTAAGTGCTGCAGATGCCTGCCTGTGTTACTCAACAGGAAATCACAGCAATAAGGGCTAGCTTCAGGTGTATATTTTGCAAGAAGCACAATACGCCTGCTGTAAGTACTGCAGATGCCTGCCTGTGTTACTCAACAGGAAATCACAGCAATAAGGGCTAGCTTCAGGTGTATATTTTGCAAGAAGCACAATACGCCCGCTGTTGTCAGTTCTGCAGATGCCTGCCTGTGTTACTCAACAGGAAATCACAGCAATAAGGGCTAGCTTCAGGTGTATATTTTGCAAGAAGCACACTACGCCTGCTGTAAGTGCTGCAGATGCCTGTAATGCCGCGTACACACGATCGTGATTTACGGCGGTGAAAACACCGCCGTGAATCACGACATGAAAAAAAAAGAAAAACGAGGGAACGGCATGTTCCCCCACACACGACCGTTTTTCCCGTCATTTTTTTCTTTGTCGAGAAAAACGACCGTGTGTGGGCTCCGTGGCAGTGTTTCCCTATGGGAAAACTGCCGCGGAAAAAAATGCTGGAAAAAACGATGAGAAAAATTAGAACATGTTCTAATTTTTCTCATCGTGATTAATGCCGTTTTTCCCGTCGGGAAAAACGGCAAAGAGCCCACAGACGATCGTTTTTCTCGTCCAAAGGAAAAAATGTCATTTTTCCCGACGGGAAAAATGATCGTGTGTACGCGGCATTAGTGTAACACAAAAGAAAAAAAACTACGAGCAATAAGGGGTAGCTTCAGGTGTATAATGTGCAGGAGGCACACTATGCCTGCTGTTAGTGCTGCAGATGCCTGCCTGTCTTACTCAACAGGAAATCACAGCAATAAGGGCTAGCTTCAGGTGAATATTTTGCAAGAAGCTCAATATGCCCGCTGTAAGTGCTGCAGATGCCTGCCTGTGTTACACAACAGGAAATCACAGCAATAAGGGCTAGCTTCAGGTGTATATTTTGCAAGAAGCACAATACGCCCGCTGTAAGTGCTGCAGATGCCTGCCTGTGTTACACAACAGGAAATCACAGCAATAAGGGCTAGCTTCAGGTGTATATTTTGCAAGAAGCACACTATGCCTGCTGTAAGTGCTGCAGATGCCTGTTAGTGTAACACAAAAGAAAAAAAACTATGAGCAATAAGGGGTAGCTTCAGGTGTATAATGTGCAGGAGGCACACTACGGCTGCTGTAAGTGCTGCAGATGCCTGCCTGTGTTACTCAACAGGAAATCACAGCAATAAGGGCTAGCTTCAGGTGTATATTTTGCAAGATGCACAATACGCCTGCTGTAAGTGCTGCAGATGCCTGCCTGTATTACACAACAGGAAATCACAGCAATAAGGGCTAGCTTCAGGTGTATATTTTGCAAGAAGCACACGATGCCTGCTGTAAGTGCTGCACATGCCTGTTAGTGTAACACAAAAGAAAAAAAACTATGAGCAATAAGGGGTAGCTTCAGGTGTATAATGTGCAGGAGGCACACTACGGCTGCTGTAAGTGCTGCAGATGCCTGCCTGTGTTACTCAACAGGAAATCACAGCAATAAGGGCTAGCTTCAGGTGTATATTTTGCAAGATGCACAATACGCCTGCTGTAAGTGCTGCAGATGCCTGCCTGTGTTACACAACAGGAAATCACAGCAATAAGGGCTAGCTTCAGGTGTATATTTTGCAAGAAGCACAATACGCCTGCTGTAAGTGCTGTAGATGCCTGTTAGTGTGACACACACGGAAAACACAGCAATAAGGGCTAGCTTCAGGTGTATACTGTGCAGGAGGCTTAGCAAAAATATCACTGACACAGTCCCTGCCTATCCTTCTCTCTCCCTACACACAAGGTTTAGCAGAATTCACTGACACTGTCCCTACCTATCCTTCTCTCTCCCTACACACAAGGTTTAGCAGAATATCACACTGACACTATCCCTACCTATCTTTCTCTCTCCCTACACACAATTTCACTAACACTGTCCCTGCCTATGTAACTCTTTCCCTGCACGCCGGAACACACTACACAAGGCCGCCGCGCTGGCGGCCTTTTATAGTGTGGGGCGTGTACTAACCCCCCCCGAGCTATAATTGGCCACAGGCATCCTGCCTGTGGCCAATTATGGCTCTCCTCGCTGCCGGCGCTGTGATTGGCCAAGCATGCGGGGTCACAGTGCATGCTTGGCCAATCACAGCGCCGGGATTTTGGGCCGTTCGCGTCACTCGAATTTGGCGCGAACGACTCAAAACGTCCGATCTTCGTCGAACGATCGAACACACGATGTTCGAGTCGAACGTATGCTCGACTCGAACGCGGAGCTTATCCCTACAGAACAGTCACTGTACTAATGATACTGGCTGGGAAGGGGTTAAACAGCTAAGGCAATCAAAGGGTTAACCTCCCTAGCGGTAATCCCGAGCGTGACTCGGGGTTGTTTTCTTATGCTAGGATCGGTAACCCCGAGTCACGCTCGGGGTAGACATTGCAGAGCTGCCAGCGGAGTTTCCCTACCTTCTCCTGGCGATCCAGCGATGATGTCCTCTGCTGTGATCGCCAGCGAGATCTCCGGCGAGTGTCGGCACTTTCCGACCCCATCTGACTTCCTAGTTCCGTTCCCTGCGAGCCGCAGCGGCGCAAGGGAGCGGAACTGGGCGGCAAATTCAAAAAGGTAAACACATAGTATACATACAGTATACTGTAATCTTACAGATTACAGTACTGTATGTAATAATTACACACCCCCTTGGTCCCTAGTGGTCTGTCCAGTGTCCTGCATGCACTTTTATATAATAAAAATCGTTCTTTCTGCCTGTAAACTGGGGATTGTCCATAGCAACCAAAAAGTGTCCCTTTATGTCAAAAGTGGTCTTAGACCAACTAGAAAGCAGCGATAATAAATTAGAATCACTCGCAGAATTGAGCGATAGCGATTTGTGGGGAAATTCGTCATCAAACACTAAATCTAATGACAGCGACAATTCTGCAACTGAGCAAATTTCAGTGTTTTTGATTTGATTACATTATTGAATAATTTTTATTATAATTAGATTACTATTTTTTATAATTATTTATAGTTATTTATTATATTATAATTTATAATTTTGTGTTTCATATTTATCATACCCGGGATGTTTACTAGACTCTGGTTTGCTTAGGTTTAAGTAAGTAATTACTAAGAATCGCAGGCCTATAATACATAACACCAAATTTTCATGCAAAATAATTGTACCGCTTTTGGTACATAATTCCAGAAAGAATCATACCGCCAGGGAGGTTAAATGTGTGCCTAGCCAGTGTTTGTGTGCTTTTACTAAGGGATGTGATGGATTTTATTCCCCTGCTTTGTAGGAAAAAAAAACTATCCCTATGCCAGGATGGAGCTCTGCCTTATTTACATAGGCAGAGCTCTGTCCTGTGTCTCTGCTCGGCAATCAGCGGGTGTCGGTGGACATCCATTGGTGCAAATGCCTGTTAGTGTAACACAAAAGAAGAAAAAGTACGAGCAATAAGGGGTAGCTTCAGGTGTATAATGTGCAGGAGGCACACTACGCCTGCTGTAAGTGCTGCAGATGCCTGCCTGTGTTACTCAAAAGTAAATCACAGCAATAAGGGCTAGCTTCAGGTGTACATTTTGCAAAAAGCACAATATGCCCGCTGTTGTCAGTGCTGCAGATGCCTGCCTGTGTTACTCTACAGGAAATCACAGCAATAAGGGCTAGCCTCAGGTGTATATTTTGCAAGATGCACAATACGCCCGCTGTAAGTGCTGCAGATGCCTGCCTGTGTTACTCAACAGGAAATCACAGCAATAAGGGCTAGCTTCAGGTGTATATTTTGCAAGAAGCACACTACGCCTGCTGTAAGTGCTGCAGATGCCTGTTAGTGTAACACAAAAGAAAAAAAAACTATGAGCAATAAGGGGTAGCTTCAGGTGTATAATGTGCAGGAGGCACACTACGCCTGCTGTAAGTGCTGCAGATGCCTGCCTGTGTTACTCAACAGGAAATCACAGCAATTAGGGCTAGCTTCAGGTGTATATTTTGCAAGAAGCTCAATATGCCCGCTGTAAGTGCTGCAGATGCCTGCCTGTGTTACACAACAGGAAATCGCAGCAATAAGGGCTAGCTTCAGGTGTATATTTTGCAAGAAGCACAATACGCCCGCTGTAAGTGCTGCAGATGCCTGCCTGTGTTACACAACAGGAAATCACAGCAATAAGGGCTAGCTTCAGGTGTATATTTTGCAAGAAGCACACTATGCCTGCTGTAAGTGCTGCAGATGCCTGTTAGTGTAACACAAAAGAAAAAAAACTATGAGCAATAAGGGGTAGCTTCAGGTTTATAATGTGCAGGAGGCACACTACGGCTGCTGTAAGTGCTGCAGATGCCTGCCTGTGTTACTCAACAGGAAATCACAGCAATAAGGGCTAGCTTCAGGTGTATATTTTGCAAGAAGCACAATACGCCTGCTGTAAGTACTGCAGATGCCTGCCTGTGTTACTCAACAGGAAATCACAGCAATAAGGGCTAGCTTCAGGTGTATATTTTGCAAGAAGCACAATACGCCCGCTGTTGTCAGTGCTGCAGATGCCTGCCTGTGTTACTCCACAGGAAATCACAGCAATAAGGGCTAGCTTCAGGTGTATATTTTGCAAGATGCACAATACGCTCGCTGTAAGTGCTGCAGATGCCTGCCTGTGTTACACAACAGGAAATCACAGCAATAAGGGCTAGCTTCAGGTGTATATTTTGCAAGAAGCACAATACGCCTGCTGTAAGTGCTGTAGATGCCTGTTAGTGTGACACACACGGAAAACACAGCAATAAGGGCTAGCTTCAGGTGTATACTGTGCAGGAGGCTTAGCAAAAATATTACTGACACTGTCCCTGCCTATCCTTCTCTCTCCCTACACACAAGGTTTAGCAGAATTCACTGACACTGTCCCTACCTATCCTTCTCTCTCCCTACACACAAGGTTTAGCAGAATATCACACTGACACTATCCCTACCTATTCTTCTCTCTCCCTACACACAATTTCACTAACACTGTCCCTGCCTATGTAACTCTTTCCCTGCACGCCGGAACACACTACACAAGGCCGCCGCGCTGGCGGCCTTTTATAGTGTGGGGCGTGTACTAACCCCCCCCGAGCTATAATTGGCCACAGGCATCCTGCCTGTGGCCAATTATGGCTCTCCTCGCTGCCGGCGCTGTGATTGGCCAAGCATGCGGGGTCACAGTGCATGCTTGGCCAATCACAGCGCCGGGATTTTGGGCCGTTCGCGTCACTCGAATTTGGCGCGAACGACTCAAAATGTCCGATCTTCGTCGAACGATCGAACACACGATGTTCGAGTCGAACGTATGTTCGACTCGAACGCGGAGCTCATCCCTACAGAACAGTCACTGTACTAATGATACTGGCTGGGAAGGGGTTAAACAGATAAGGCAATCAAAGGGTTAAATGTGTGCCTAGCCAGTGTTTGTGTGCTTTTACTAAGGGATGTGATGGATTTTATTCCCCTGCTTTGTAGGAAAAAAAAACTATCCCTATGCCAGGATGGAGCTCTGCCTTATTTACATAGGCAGAGCTCTGTCCTGTGTCTCTGCTCGGCAATCAGCGGGTGTCGGTGGACATCCATTGGCTGGCACCTGCTGATTGACCAATCACAGCATAAGCGGCGTGCTGGCAGTGTGTGCACACCCCCTACCTGTTAGTGGTAAGTGTAGATTCACTTGTGTATATATATATATATATATACTGTATATACTTGAGTATAAGCCGACCCGAATATAAACCGAGGCACCATATTTTACCACAAAAAATGGGAAAATGTATTGACTCGAGTATAAGCCAAGGGTGTCCATCTGCATGCCTCACTGTGCCTCACTTTGCCTCACTGTGTCCATGTGCATGCCTCACTGTGCCTTACTGTGCCCATGCCTCACTGTGTCCATGTCTCACTGTGTCCATTCCTCACTGTGTCCATGCCTCACTATGTCCATGCCTCACTGTGTCCATGCCTCACTGTGCCCATGCCTCACTGTGCCCAATCTCCCTACCTGATCTCCGGCACTGTGTGACTAGACTGACGTTTAACATGGGAGTCTATGAAAGGGGTGCCCGGCTTTGAAAACTCGGTGCTCCCCGGCCGTAGGTCCCCTGGACAACAAACTTTGCACACTTGTAGAGGAAGAGTGGGGCTACATGTGTTTGGGGCCAGGATCAGGCGCACAAAGTTGAAGATGGACACACACTCAAGTATAAGCCAAGGGGGCATTTTCAGCACACAAAAAATGTGCTGAAAAACTCGGCTTATGCTCGAGTATATACGGTGTATATATATATACACATATAGGGCTATGCTATAGGGCAGTTGCCAAGCGAATAACAATACTTAGTTCTGTGTCAGAGATGTCTCTGAAGGTAGAACTGGTGCCATTAGTTGTAGGCCCATACAAGTCGGGTATGGATCAGAGCCCCCCTGCCCCAAAGCATCCCCCCCCATGTTGAGGGCATGTAGCCTGGTATGGTTCAGGAGAGTGGTGTGATCGTGCTCTGGTAAGGGTCTGGTATGGATTTTTTGGGGACCCCACAATGTTTTTAAAAATTTTGGTGTGGTGTGTTCCCCTTAAAGTGGTTGTAAACCCACTATTTTTTTTTCCCCCAACAACCTGTAAGAGAAAGGCATAATGAGCTAATATGACTAGCATAATAGCTCATTATGCATCACTTACCTTAGATCGGGGCCCCCGAAGCCGTCCTCGTCTCCCTCTTCAGCCGCATCCATCGCTGCGGCGATAGCCGGAATGTTACTTCCGGGTATCGCCGCACCAGCCAATCACAGCGCCGCTCCGGTGCTGTGATTGGCCGGAGCGGCGAAGACGTGACTCCGCGCATGCGCGCATGAGCCGTCGAATTTGGCTACGTCGTCGAATGCTACGTCGTTGAATGCTGCGACCTAGCCGAATTTGTGAATGGGGTTAACCCCATGCGCATGCGCGTGACGTCAGCGTCGCCGCTTTTAAATGCAAATAACCACTTAACGACCACCCACTGTAAAAATACGTTGGCAGAATGGCACCGACAGGCACAATCACGTATATGTACGTGATCGCCTTTGTATAGTTGGGGGGTCCGATCGGACCCCCCTTCTTTACAGTGAGCTGTCGTTAAGTTTTCGGGAGCGATCCAGGAAGAGGGGACGGCCGTTCGATTTCGGCCACCCCCTCTCGATCGCTCCCAGCGAATCGAATCCTTCCCCTGCCTGTGTAATGTAAACACAGGCAGAGGAAGTGATGTCATCTCTCCTGCGGCGCTCACATATACCGAGCGCCGCACAAGAGAAGATGCAGGTTAGTGCACAAAACACTACACTGACACCAGGACACATAGGCACATAAATCGCCCCCCCCAGGCCCCCCCCAGACACCCCAGATCACCCCCCAGCCCCCAGTCACAGTGTCACTGATTGCAGTGACCATTTATTTACTGATCACTGCAATCAGTGACATTTGTGACTGTAAAAGTGTCACTAAAGTTAGTTTTAGGTCCAGTGTAGCCCCCTAACCCCCCCCTAATAAAGGTTTAAACCCCTGATCGCCCCCCAGATAACCCTTTCACCCCCTATCACCACTGTCGCTAAGCGATCATTTTTCTGATCGCTGTCTTAGCGTCGGTGATGCCGATCGGTAGCCAGTTATTTTTTTTAGGTTTGCCGCAGGTTTTTATAGCGTCGGGTACCCCCATATATTACCTAATAAAGGTTTAACCCCCTTGATCGCCCCCCAGATAACCCTTTCACCCCCTATCACCACTGTCGCTAAGCGATCATTTTTCTGATCACTGTCTTAGCGTCGGTGATGCCGATCGGTAGCCAGTTATTTTTTTTAGGTTCGCCGCAGGTTTTTATAGCGTCAGGTACCCCCATATATTACCTAATAAAGGTTTAACCCCCTTGATCGCCCCCCACGTAACCCTTTCACCCCCTATCACCACTGTCGCTAAGCGATCGTTTTTCTGATCGCTGTCTTAGCGTCGGTGATGCCGATCGGTAGCCAGTAATTTTTTTTAGGTTCGCCGCAGGTTTTTATAGCGTCAGGTACCCCCATATATTATCTAACAAAGGTTTAACCCCCTTGATCGCCCCCCAGGTAACCCTTTCACCCCCTATCACCACTGTCGCTAAGCGATCGTTTTTCTGATCGCTGTCTTAGTGTCGGTGATGCCGATCGGTAGCCAGTAATTTTTTTTAGGTTCGCCAAAGGTTTTTATAGCGTCAGGTACCCCCATATATTATCTAATAAAGGTTTAACCCCCTTGATCGTCCCCCAGGTAACCCTTTCACCCCCTATCACCACTGTCGCTAAGCGATCGTTTTTCTGATCGCTGTCTTAGTGTCGGTGATGCCGATAGGTAGCCAGTAATTTTTTTTAGGTTCGCCGTCAGGTTTTTATATAGCGTCAGGTACCCCCATATATTACCTAATAAAGGTTTTAACCCCCTAATTGCCCCTAGTTAACCCTTTCACCAGTAATCACCATATAAGTGTTACGGGTGGCGCTGGTTAGTTAGTTTGCTTTTTATAGTGTCAGGGCACCCGCCGTATATAACCCAATAAAGGTTTAACCCCCTGATCGCCCGGCGGATGATATCAATTAGGTTTTAGCGTCAGAGAGGGTCTGCGTCACACCCCAG
Source organism: Rana muscosa (assembly GCA_029206835.1). NCBI lineage: Eukaryota > Metazoa > Chordata > Amphibia > Anura > Ranidae > Rana > Rana muscosa. The sequence continues at coordinate 362,373,023 of CM055117.1, forward strand.
GCAGCGTCAGGTTAGTGCCAGTAGCGCTAACACCCACGCGTGAAGCATACACCCCCCTTAGTGGTATAGTATCTGAACAGATCAATATCTGATCTGATCAGATCTATACTAGCGTCCCCAGCAGTTTAGGGTTCCCAAAAATGCAGTGTTAGCGGGATCAGCCCAGATACCTGCTAGCACCTGCGTTTTGCCCCTCCGTCCAGCCCAGGCCACCCAAGTGCAGTATCGATCGATCACTGTCACTTGCAAAACACAACACACATAACTGCAGCGTTCGCAGAGACAGGCCTGATCCCTGAGACTCCAGTGCTGTAGGAGGTGATTTCACCACCACAGTTAAAAAAAAAAGCATATATGCCGAAGCATTGGGGCAGCAGGGGCGGAGGAGCGGAGGAGCGATTTTTCTCCTAATGCCGCGTACATACGGTCGAAATTCCGACGGAGGCTTGCCCGTGGAAAAGTCTGACCATGTGTACGCGGCATAACTTTTGCGGGAAGATGCCCCCATGCTTCGGCATATATAAATGGTGCATGTATGCCCATCATTAGAAGTGGGTGGATGAAGGGCGGTATTCTAATGGTGGGCATACCCACCGATCAATCTTTTTTTTTCGTTCAGCCAACAGGCTGCATGAAAAAAAAGATTACAATACATGTCCAACAAGGACCAGCAACGTACTGGTATGTTGCTGGACTTTGAATGTTTATACCAGACTGATGTCTGCGGGTTTAGGTATCATCTTGGTATCATTCTTTTTAGCCAGCGGCCGGCTTTCATGTAAAAGCAATCCTAGTGGCTAATTAGCCTCTGGACTGCTTTTACAAGCAGTGGGAGGGAATGTCCCCCCCCCGGATATAAAAAGCGCCATTGGAAAATTGGGAAAGCATTTTATCACACCGATCTTGGTGTGGTCAGATGCTTTGAGGGCAGAGGAAAGATCTAGGGTCCAATAGACCCCAGTTTTTTCCAAAAAAGTGTACCTGTCACTACCTATTGCTATCATAGGGGATATTTTTATTCCCTGAGATAACAATAAAAATGATAAAAAAAAAATATGGAAGCAACAGTTTAAAAATAAAATAAAAAAGCAAAATTAATAATAAAAAAAAAAAATGCACCCCTGTCCTGCCCTGCTCTTGCCCAATGGCGAACGCAAGCGTCGGTCTGGCGTCATATATAAACAGCAATTGCACCATGCATGTGAGGTATCACCGCGAAGGTCAGATGGAGGGCAGTAATTTTAGCAGTAGACCTCCTCTGTAAATCTAACGGCGTAACCTGTAAAGGCTTTTAAAGGCTTTTAAAAATGTATGTAGTTAGTCGCCAATGCGCGTTTGTGCGAAATTTTAAAGCCTGTCGTGTTTGGTATCTATGTACTCGGCCTAAGATCATCTTTTTTATTTCATCAAACATTTGGGCAATATAGTGTGTTTTAGTGCATTAAAATTAAAAAAAGTGTATTTTTTCTCAAAAAAATGCAACACCCACCATTTTAATCTGTAGGGCCTTTGCTTTAAAAATATATATAATGTTTGGGGGTTCAACATAATTTTCTTGCAAAAAAAAAAAATGTTTTCATGTAAACAAAAAGTGTCAAAAAGGGCTTTGTCTTCAAGTGGTTAGAAGAGTGGATGTAAGCTTCCTAATGTTGTGTATAAAATGCCAGAACAGTTCAAAACCCCCCCAAATGACCCCATTTTGGAAAGTAGACACCCCAAGCTATATACTGAGAGGCATGTCGAGTCCATGGAATATTTTATATGTTGACACAAGTTGCGGAAAAAATACAATTTTTTTTTTTTTTTGCACAAAGTTGTCACTAAATGATATATTGCTCAAACATGTCATGGGCATATGTGGAATTACACCCCAAAATACATTCTGTTGCTTCTCCTGAGTACGGGGATACCACATGTGTGAGACTTTTTGGGAGCCTAGCCGCGTACGGGACCCCAAAACCAAGCACCGCCTTCAGGCTTTCTAAGGGTGTAAATTTTTGATTTCACTTCTCACTGCCTATCACAGTTTCGGAGGCCATGGAATGCCCAGATGGCACAAAACCCCACCCAAATGACCCCATTTTGGAAAGTAGACACCCCAAGCTATTTGCTGAGAGGTATGGTGAGTATTTTGCAGATCTTGCTTTTTGTCACAAAGTTTTGAAAATTGAAAAAAATAAAAAATAAATAAATATTTTCTTTCTTCATTTTCAAAAACAAATGAGAGCTGTAAAATACTCACCATGCCTCTCAGCAAATAGCTTGGGGTGTCTACTTTCCAAAATGGGGTCATTTGGGGGGGGTTTGTGCTATTTTGGCATTTTATGGCCTTCGAAACTGTGATAGGTAGTGAGGAGTGAAATCAAAAATTTGTGCCTAGAAATCCTGAAGGCGGTGCTTGGTTTTCGGGGTCCCGTACGCGGCTAGGCTCCCAAAAAGTCCCACACATGTGGTATCCTCGTACTCAGGAGAAGCAGCAAAATGTGTTTTGGGGTGTAATTCCATATATAACCATGGCATGTGTGAGCAATATATCATTTAGTGACAACTTTTTGTAATTTTTTTTTTTTTTGTCATTATTTAATCACTTGGGACAAAAAAAAAAAAATATTCAATGGGCTCAACAGGCCTCTCAGCAATTTCCTTGGGGTGTCTACTTTCTAAAATGGGGTCATTTGGGGGGGGGGTTTTGTGCTATTTTGGTATTTTATGGCCTTCGAAACTGTGATAGGTAGTGAGGAGTGAAATCAAAAATTTGCGCCCTTAGAAATCCTGAAGGCAGTGCTTGGTTTTCGGGGGCCCGTACGCGACTAGGCTCCCAAAAAGTCCCACACATGTGGTATCCCCGTACTCAGGAGAAGCAGCAAAATGTATTTTGGGGTGCAATTCCACATATAACTATGGCATGTGTGAGCAATATATCATTTAGTGACAACTTTTTGTAATTTTTTATTTTTTTTTATTCATTATTCAATCACTTGAGACAAAAAAAAAAAATATTCAATGGGCTCAACATGCCTCTCAGCAATTTCCTTGGGGTGTCTACTTTCCAAAATTGGGTCATTTGGGGGGGTTTTGTACTGCCCTGCCATTTTAGCACCTCAAGAAATGAGATAGGCAGTCATAAATTAAAAGCTGTGTAAATTCCAGAAAATGTACCCTAGTTTGTAGACGCTATAACGTTTGCACAAACCAATAAATATATGCTTATTGACATTTTTTTTACTAAAGACATGTGGCTGAATACATTTTGGCCTAAATGTATGACTAAAATTGGGTTTATTCGATTTTTCTTATAATAAAAAGTAGAAAATATCATTTCTTTTCAAAATTTTCGGTCTTTTTCCATTTATATCGCAAAAAATAAAAATCGCAGAGGCAATCAAATACCATTAAAAGGAAGCTCTATTTGTGGGAAGAAAAGGACACAAATTTCGTTTCGGTACAACATTGCATGTCTGCACAATTTACAGTTAAATCAGCGCAGTGCAAAATTCTGAAAACAGCTCTGGTCCTTTAGCTACAAAATGGTCCGGGGCTTAAGTGGTTAAGGAGATATTTCATGCACCTACAGGTAAGCCTTAATCTAGGCTTACCTGTAGGTGTTTGTTTACAAAGTGGGTTTACAACCACTTTAAAATCCATACCAGACCCAAAGGGCCTGGTATGGACTGGGGGGGGGGGGGGGCATGCATTTTTGTTCTTATATTTTTTTTTAAATAGCTGGGCCAGCAATTGCAACCGGAAGTCAATTTAAATGTGATTTGACTCGGTTTTTTTTTCTTTCAAAATTTCATTTTTGCTGCAGCATGTTCCAAACATGCTACAGATGTGCCACTTTACACACAGATTAAGGGGACCTATATTTAAATGAATTTTTCACTTTATATTTTTTCATTTTAAGTGGGATTCCCACACCCAAAAGACGGCATTGGGCCCCCCAAAATCCATACCAGACCCTTATCTGAGCACGCAGCCTGGCAGGCCAAGAAAGGGGGGTCGCCCCTCCTGAACCATACCAGGCCACATGCCCTCAACATAGGGGGGGGTGGGAGCTTTGGGGCAGGGAGGCTCTGCTTCTCATGTTGATGTGGACAAGGGCCTCTTCCAGACATCCCTGGGCCTTGGCTGTGGGGGTCTGCGGGCAGTGGACTTATCAGAATCTGCAAGCCCCCAGATCCCGCTCGCCCTCCCTATGTGGTACATTGCACCAAAAAAAGTGTCAAAAATAAAGAAAAACAGTAGTCCTGTATTGTTATTATTTTTTTTTTTAAACAATGTCCCCCGATGTAGATCCATTGTCAATCATGATGCCTGCAACACCGCTGGACTCAAGAAAAGAAAAAAAAAAGAAGCTCCGCAGGCTCCGCCTAATGCATACTCCGCCGAGTGACAGTTCTTTTATATCATGTCACCTGGCGACCCCGCCTACTTGTGATTGGGTGGGATTCACATAGAGGGGGGCAGGATTTGGGGCCCCTAGTTAAAGGGGGCTTCCAGATTACAATAAGCCCCCTACTCGCAGACCCCCACAACCACAGCCCAGGGTTGTGGGGAAGAGACCCTTGTCTCCATCAACACGGGAACAAGGTATTTTGGCGTGGGGGGAGCAGAGCCCCCCTGCCCCAAACCATCCCCCCTATGTTGAGGGCATGTGGCTGGTATGGCTCAGGAGGATGGATGCTCGCTCGTCCCCCCCTTTCCTGGCCTGCTGGGCTGCATGCACGGATAAGGGTCTGGCATCAATTTTGGGGGGGAACCCCACACCATTTAAAAAAAAAAACGGCGTGGGGGTCCCCTTAGAATCCATACCTGGCCCTGCGTGGATTGGTGGGACCCCACTCAGTTTTTTTTTTCTATTGCCGGCATTGTTTTGTTTACACTGACAGCTGATGAGTCATCGGTTGCTATGGACGCGATGGTCAGCTTCCCAGCCCGCAGCTTAGCAACCAGCTTTTCTTCACACAGAATTCTAATTGGTCGGTCATTTTTCAACCAATCTGAATTCGAATCGTTCTGAAAATTTGGAATTTGTTAGAAAATTACTAAACTAAACGAAATGAGATTAAAACAAAATGAAATTGAATGAATATGAAATGAAAATAAACAAATTCCGAAAAAAAACTAAATTAGTAATGTAGCGGGGGTATAAATTTAGGGGGATACACCTGGGTGGTAGTATGACCCAGGTGTGTATAAATCATAACAGGATTTAGACCATTTAAATCGTGGAGGACTTGGTGGTGTACTATTCTCCTTGGCCTGTGGGTGGCGGTGTTCCCACGGGTCAGGGTAGAATCACTGCCGCAGTGCTGTCCTTTTTGTCCCGTTCCGGCGGTGGTACAACCTGCTGTGGCGTCACGGGAGGGGATAAAGGGGAGAGACGCCCTCGCCACGAGGTCTTCTCGAGCGCGCGCCCAGGCACCTTAGGCCTGGGTGCCGGCGGTCCGGAGTTCCAGCCCAGGCACCCTAGGCCTGGTCGGAGCGGAGTTGGCGTCCATCCCAGGCACCTTAAGCCTGGGGTGAGGTACTACACCGGAGGCCTGGGACCCAGTGACTTTGACTGGGCTCCGCAAGGGCGGATGAGTCCGAGGGACCCTGAGGTGGATGGGGCCCATGTCTGAGGTGAGGAGGCCGGAGAGGTTACCCATCTGAAGAGTCCGGAGCAGCATCAACCCGGTGAGGGAGGAGCCTCTGGTAACTCCCTTGGAGGGACATCTTCCCCCTGACAGGGGCCACAACGCAGCGAAGGTACTCCAATTCATATTCTTCAGACTCACAAGTTTCAAGTTTCTCTCTCTAGCCAATGGCTATAGCAACCGCTGGTGAAACCACAGTGGTTTAGTTTATCGTTAGGACAGTGCCTCGACCTGCTCACCCCACCGTATTGAACTCTTTATGGGTCTCAACTAGGGTTGTCCCGATACCACTTTTTTAAGACCGAGTACAAGTACCGATCCTTTTTTTCAAGTACTCGCCGATACCGAATACCGCTACTTTTTTTTAATGTCATGTGACAGTGGCACATGTGTCCGTATTTTTTTATTTTATTTTTTTTTACAATTTTTGTTATGTTTTCTTTTAAAATGCTTTCTGGGGGGGGGGGGGGGTGGATGGTGTCAGTGTGTTTTTTATTTTAATTTGTATTATTTTTTACAAAATTTTTTTTTTTTTATTGAAATATTTTTTTTTTCAGCCCTGTTGGGGGGCTATGGTGAGATATCAGGGGTCTTAACAGACCTCTGACATCTCCCCTTTGAGACAGAGAAATGGACTAGGGACACAGATTCCCCAGTCCCTTTCTCAGCTGCACTGAAAATGAATGGAGAGGAGACAACGGCTCCTCTCCATTCATAAACTGAAGCATCGTAAACACAGGTTACAATGTTTCAGTTATATGAATGGACAGAGTCAGTGATCACTGACTCTGTTCATTCGGAAAAGGTAGGAGCCGGGTTTAGCTCTCCATCCTGACAGAAGGGAGCAGAGGAGGATATGGAGAGTGACATGGAGAGCAGAGGGGGCCATGGAGGGTGACACAGAGTGGAGGACAGCAGCAGCGCGGAGGGGGAGAGCCGAATAATGGAGGAGGGACACGGAGCGCAGAGGGGGAGAGCCAAATAATGGAGGGGAGACACGGAGCGCGGAGGGGGAGAGCCGAATAATGGAGGGGGGACACGGAGCGCTGAGGGGGAGAGACAAATAATGGAGGGGGGACACGGAGCGCGGAGGGGGAGAGCAGCACGGATGGGGGAACTGGAGGAGGATACAGGGACAGTCGGCGGTGATAGGTGCGGCTTTGGGGGGAAATACAAGCACCGATCGCCGCTATATAGATTTCAGTAAAACAGCTGAAAAGAGGGGGGTCGGGGGAGTAGAGGACAGGCTGTATTGAAATCTATACAGGGAGATCGATGCTTGTAACTTCCTCCGCCGCACCGATCATCCCTGACTGCCCAAGTATCGGGTGAAGCATCGGAGCATTTTCCCCGAGTACAAGTACTCGGGGAAATGCTTGGTATCGGTACCGATACCGATACTAGTATCGGTATCGGGACAACCCTAGTCTCAACCTATTGGCTGACAAAGAACTGTTTTAATTGTGTGCTACAATAAAACAAGTGTTGGATCCTTATCGGTGTGTGGAACTCTGGTTAATGGGAGTGAAGGGGAGTGTCAGCACAGCAAGATTTGGTTTCTAATAGAAACACACAGGCCCGAGAAGAATAACTGGTACTGGCTTTCACCTCACCTGCTGCAATGGGGAGGACATGGGCCGTAGCGCATCTCACCCTCACGTACAACATACCCCTAGACCAGAAAAAGGGGGTGAGGCCGCTACAGTAACATAACGAATATATCCAAAACAATTTTTTCCGTTCTGCACATGTCTAATACCCACCCCCCAAAATGATTTCTCTTCTGTGACCCGAGAGTCATATGTGGATATGGTGCCATAGATTAATCTTTTTGGAATTGTTGGGAAATTTAGTACCATCGTCATATGATTTGTGTTCATGTCTGATCTTATATTCTTATTTGGACCTCTGTTGGATTGTGGAATCTTTTCATAACAATTTTAGATTTTTTCTTGGATATAATATCTCTATTTAACTTGGCCAAGTAATCCTTCAACTTCTGCCATTTATTATCAAATTGTACATGGTTTTTATTGTTTCATACTGAGAATTCAACAACAGTAGTTCCTGGTCAAGTTGATTCAGATTTGTCCTGTACTGTTATAAAAGTGATTGTCGACGTTCTTTTTTTTTTTAACCACTTCAATACCATGCACTTATACAGCTTCCTGCCCAAGCCAATTTTGAGCTTTCAGCGCTGTCGCAATTTGAATGACAATTGCGCGGTCATGCTACACTGTACCCAAACAAATTTTTTATCATTTTGTTCCCACAAATAGAGCTCTCTTTCGGTGGTATTTGATCGCCTCTGCGATTTTTATTTTTTGCGCAACAAATAAAAATAGCGATTTTTTTTTAAAAAACTATGTTTTTCTTTGTTTCTGTTAATTTTTTTGTAAATAAGTACCTTTTCTACTTCAATGATGGGCACTGATAAGGCGGCACTGAAGGGCACTGATAAGGCAACACTGATGGGCACCGATGAGGTGGCACCAATGAGGTGGCACCAATGAGGTGGCACTGATGAGGTGGCACTGATGGGCACTGATGATGGGCACTGATAGGCGGCACTGATGGGCACTGATATGTGGCACTGGTATGCGGCACTGATTGGCACTCATAGGTGGCACTGATTGGCACTCATAGGTGGCACTGATGGGCACTCATAGGCGGCACTAATGGGCACTTTTAGGCAGCACTTATGGGTGGCACTGATAGGTGGCACGGACGGGCACTGATAGGTGGGCACTTATGGGCACAGATGGGCACGGATGGGCACTGATAGGTGACACTGATGGACACTAGTAGGTGGCACTGGTGACACTGCTGCCTAGCAATGCCAGCCGCCACACATTATTTTCTTGGCATGATAGTGCCAGTCAGTGCCCATTTGTGGGCACTGATTGGCATATTTTTTTATATATATATATTTTTTACTACATGTGGATGGCCATGGGGGCCATCCACATGCTTAGGGCTTCCCTGGTGGTCCTTGGGGGCTTCCCTGGTGGTCCAGTGTGGGTATCCGAGGGGGAGCTGCGCTGATAAACAATCAGCGTGAACCCCCCCTGTCAGGAGAGCCACCGATCGGCTCTCCTCTACTCGCGTCTGTCAGACGCGAGTGAGGAAGAGCCGATCAACGGCTCTTCCCGCTTACTTCCTGATCAGCCGTGATTCGACACGGCTGATCACATGGTAAAAAGCCTCCGACGGAGGCTTTTTACCGAGATCAGTGTAGCGGTGGGTCAGACTGACCCACCGCTCCACCGATCGCCGCGATGCGCGCCCCCCCGGGCGCGCGGCTCCTGTTATCCCGCAGGACGTCATATGACGTCCAGTGTGGATAACAGAACCACTTCCCGGACGTCAATTTGCTATTGACTGGGCGGGAAGTGGTTAAATAACAAACATGGCTATACTTACCGGCTCTGTGCAATGGTTTTGCACAGAGCAGCCCAGATCCGCTTCTTCTGGGGTCCCCACTGGCACTCCAGGCCCCTCCTCTTCATCAGGTGCCTCCATGGAAAGCCGCTTTCCATGGGGCACCCGTGCAGCCTCGCTCCCGAGTTCTGCTGCTGTGTCCATTGATACAAAACAGTAGGACTCGGCCCCGCCCCCTGCTCCCATGTCACAATTTTTGATTGACAGCAGCAGGAGCCAATGGCTCCTGCTACTATCAATCTGTCCAATGAGGAGGGCAACAGTGTTTGGAGCCGCTGCGTTCGTGCACATCGCTGGTAAGAAAAAGGGGGGGTCTGGGGGAGAGCTGGAGCACTTTCACCTTAATGCATAGAAATTCATTAAGGTGAAAAACCTTAAGGCATTACAACAACTTAACAGTTTCCTTAGTTCCATACTACATTTTGTTAAAGCTTGTTCCCAAGACATCTTGAATTCCTGGGAATTTTTTTTCATAGTGGGATAAACTTGGAATGTGAGGCCATTCGGATTAACATTATCTTGTAATTACTGATGGAACAATTTAATGTAGATTAGATTTATTTTTCAAAAGATGTTTCCTTTTGACAAAGTATTGGTTCCGACTCTCCTCATCCCTATTGATACCATTACAACTTGTTTGAATTTCCGACATATACCCTGACAATGCTGCGCCTATAAAGTCCATTAACTTCAGAATCAAGTATAGAGTAAGCCTTGAAAGAGTATGTTTCATATAATCTTCTGGTTTTAACGAAATCGGGTATGGCTTGTACATACTGTATGCGTACCAGTATATTCTATTCTGTAAAGGTGGACTGTGGCAATATACTTTATGCACACATGTGACCACTGTGGGGAGGGTGTGCGGCTACAAGTGACGACCTTTCTTCACCCACTGAGTTGGCCGCCCAGACTTGGGGCTGCCCTGTGTGTGGTGGAGAGGTGGCACTTCGGAGGTTCAGCTAGGTGGCAGTCTGCCGCTGGCTGTCCTCTGGGACCGTGCATGCACCTCTGCTTCCCCCCACCCAGAATTTGTGTCAGACATGGCTGCGGCCTCTTGGTGGTTGTGATGTTGTGCCGCGCACGTGCTCCATCCAACCACTCATGCCTTTGTGGTCAGACTGGTTAATATCACACGCTGGTCTATTGATGGGCATGGGTGTCCTGGCTGGAGCACAATTATTGGAGGGAGCTGTGAGGGAATTCTCACAAGCTGAGGGGGGGGGGGGGTTAAATGACCCCCAGCTTTCCAGTTATTTCCTTTTTATACTTGTGATGTTTGTGCTGGAACACCGTGACCCTTCACCCTTTTTCCTTATGCATGCTGGGGGAGGGGCTGTACCAGGAAGTAGAGAGGGTGTGTGTGTGAGACTGGAAGCAGCAGCAGCAGCAGCAGCATGGATACATAGATCTGGTAATGACAGAAGCCTGTTGTATTAAGACTCCTCCATGTAACAAGTCATCATGTTTCTGAGTGAGTAATAAACCCTCTCCATGGTTAAGAAGTTCATTCGGCCTGTGTGTGTAACTTGCTGAGCAGATACTGGCAGCATTGCTAGCACCCCGTGTCTAAGGGACATAACAGTGGCGACGAGGATTGTGGATTTTAGCACACATGGCCTTCATAGGGTTTATTCAACCATTTGATCCTGCTGCTGAATCATGGAGCTCCTGGGTGGAGAGGCTGGAGCAGTATATGGAAGCAAATAGTGTGGCTGCAGAAAAGAAAGTTGCAGTTTTCCTCACAACATTGGGTCAAGCTGCATATGGCACTCTCAGAGACCTAATTTCTCCAGACAAGCCGGCCTCTAAGCCCCTGCCTGAGTTAATTCAGAAGCTACATGAGCACTACAACCCAAAGTCATTAGAGATTGCAGAGCGGTTTAAATTCTACAGTAGAAGGCAGCATGCTGGGGAGGACATAAAGACTTATATCATTGCTTTACGTAAACTAGCTGCCACTTGTCAGTTTGGAGACTACCTGCAGACGGCTCTCCGTGACATGTTTGTCATGGGACTCTGCGACCCAGCCATACAGAAACGCTTACTCACAGAACCCGACTTGACTCTGACGAAAGGCACTGACCTTGTTACGGTCATGGAGTTGGCTACTCGGGACGCCACCCTACTGAATGCACCACCTGAAACTCCTGCAAGCCAGGGAGAGAAAATATTCCACTCTGCTATCACCCGACACCCAAGACGGCTGTCTCCAAATCTACCTAAACCTCGCCACCCTAATTCTTCTGTCTCTAGGATACCAACTTGCTACCGTTGTGGTAACACTACTCACAGTGCACCTGCTTGCAAGTTCAAGGATGTCATTTGTTTTCTTTGTGGAAAGACTGGCCATATTGGGCGTGTTTGCCGCAGCTCACGCTCCCCGAACACTACCACAAAAGTTAAACGTAAACAGACATTTCATATGGATACTGACAATAACAGCTCCAGCTCTGATGAGGAAACCTGTGTCCAGCATGTTGGACTGTTTCGGGTAGCTGGGAGTACTCCTGCGATAAAAGTGGATGTCACACTCAATGACTGTCCTGTCTCTATGGATGTTGATACAGGGGCGGCTGTGTCTGTCATTTCATGGACTGATTTAAAGGCCCCGTGTCTAAGGGACATAACAATACTTAAGAGATTTTTATTGAAGAAAAGGGAACAGAGGTTTGCGGTACAAGATAACAGTGCATGTCATAACACTTACAGTGCAGTATATGGATAATCCAAAAGAAGGTGATAGTCCATAACATGATAAATTACACAAAAAGTATCAAGTATATAAATGACTAACAGAAGTCACCACTACAAGATTCCAGGTCATAGACTATGAATACAAGTGCGCTAACCAATCTTTATCTGCAAACCAAACAGATAAGAAAAGGGAAAAATAAAAAGTAAACTAAAATAGAGTTACATCTAAACAAAAAATAAATAAAAATAATCTCAGGACATTCTTGAAGACGCAACAGCCACCATGGGTTCCATTTGGCGTCATAGATGGGCATGGTGTCATGAAGCCTGTGGAATATTTGTTCGGACAACATTATTTGATCAATCCTTGTAATGATCTGAGCAAATGGGGCCGTAGGCGACTTCCAGTTCAAGGCAATAGCCCAGTGCATGGCAATACAAACAGTTGCCTTAAGGGTTTAGGGGTGTCAGGGATCTTTTCGAAAAGTAGACAGTGTCTGTGTGTCAGAGCCATGTGCCTCTCCACTAGTTTGTCCATAAGGTCAAGAGCTTCCTTTCAATGTTTTTTTAAATAGCCTGCTCAGGGGGCGTGGCTTAGCGATGGCCGAGTAGAGTCATGCTCTAGGGGGGCTCCCGGCCTGACCCGATCTCTGAGGACCAAAAAGCCACTTTAAATTAGTGTGAAAACGGCATGAGCGACCCCACAAAGTACCGGACTAGATCGGCGACCCGTGGGACTCGCCAAAACAACTCACAACCGAGCATTTCCAGCTTTTTTGGGAACAACCTGAGACCGGCCTCGGGCGCAATTGAGCATACGCCACGTGTTACTCGCAGAGACACGGCTTGTACTACACTGCAGGCACTGCAGGCAGGCACCTACGTACCTCCTCCGGACCTAGAGGACCTCACGGGGACTCCGGACTTGTTCAGACCGACCATGGCGGGCCCCTCACAGTCACAGTTTCGGCTAGATGAGGACCTCCGAGACATGCTCAGGGCACTACCAACACGGGTGGACATTGAGGCCCTACCCACGAGAGCAGATATAGAGGGCCTGATTATGCGCATAGAGGAAGCCCACAGCAAAGAGTTACAGGAGGTCCGGGAGGAACTGCACTCTATAGAGACCCGGGTCTCCTCTGGCGAGACGCAGCTGTCCTCTTTGGAAACCAGGGTAAGATCCCTAGAACAGGCCCAGGAAACATATGCTAGGGACTCACAAGAAATGCACCTCCACTTAGAAGAGATGGAGGACCACAGCCGCCACAACAACCTACGGCTGCGACGCATACCTGAGGCCACTGGCACTGAAGACCTGGCAACGACAGTAACAGCCATATTCCATAGGATCTGGGAGAATCCACCTGCCAATCTGGAGATGGACCGGGTACACCGCTCCCTGGGCCCCAAATCTACAGACCCGGCACGGCCCCGAGACGTCCTCTGTCGGCTACACCGCTACACCCAGAAAGAAATCCTGCTGCGCAAGGCGTGGGAACATGGGGACATTGATTTTGACGGTGCCAGTATACAGATCCTACCAGACTTGTCCAGAGCCACGTTACAAAGACGCGCCATGCTGAAGCCAGCACTGGAGGTAGCCAGAAGACGGGGGTGCACCTACAGATGGGGATATCCTCTGGCGGTTATTTTTCACTCAGACCGTTCCTCTTTTACACTACGAGCACCTACTGACCTACCTGCGTTCTTCAGCTTCCTAGAAACGGATCCTGTATGCGTCCCGAATTGGCTACAAAAAATCCCAAAACCAACTGGCCGCACAAACGCATCATCGGGGAGACCGAACCCACCAGCCCGCTCTCAGAGATCCCGGGGAAGGACCCGTACCGTTCCTGACGACAGCACACGTGAGCCCTAAATGTTCTTTTCTCTTTCGCTTGACTGCGCTGTATGTGACATGGCCATAATGTTTGCTGGATGCTGGAACTTGCACGCTGCGGCCCCCATATGCCCCCCCTTTGTTGGTAGGCCAAAGAGAAGCAAAGCCCTTGACACACGAGCTGATATCCACTACTCTCCTTACAGGCGCAAACCCCACTTACTATTGTGCCTCGGACTTGCACCCCTGCTCTGGAGTTTGAGGAGACGATCTTTCCTTTGCAGGAGAGATCTATACAAAGCTTTGCCCGCTAGAGATGTGGCTGAAACTCTATCATCATTTGGGCAGACCCCCTCCCCTCCACACAGACTTTGAGACTCCCAGGTGATAGTTCCCTTGCTCTCCCAGTCACATGCACAGATGCTAGAAGAGGATCTGGCTTCTAGTTACAAGCTCGGAGGCTGCTGCAAGACGACCTTTCACCTCTCCTTGCTATGCACACCTTAGCTGAATGCTTCCGCATTGGGAAGGAAGACCCATCCTCATTACCTATTGGGCTCCGATTCCTCTCCCCACCAGTCCCCCCTCAGCACCACTATGGAAGAAGAAGAGATCTAAATGAACGGCCCCTGGTTATCAAGCTCCATGCAGTGGAAAGCTATGTGAGTCGTTCTCCTGGGAGACTGGGGGGTGGTGGGAGGAGGGGCGATCTCAGATTTCTATCTATGCCACACACCGGGACTTGATGTTTAATGTGGAGGCTATATTGGAACCAAGGAAGGGGAATTGTTAGAAACTATCGATCAGATGCCATAGGTACTGTTGATTTTTTCTCTAGACTAAGGATAACGGGGGGCTGACACTAGAAAATGAGTGAACTTGCAAATCACTGCTGTGGTGCGCCTCCCCCCCTGATTGCGTGTAGACCCACTGGGATTACGGAAGAGGGAGTCCAGGACTCTTATCCTTCGGGCCTCTGCATGCGGTCGGGGGGCGAGGGGCACTGCTTAGGGACCAAGAAATAGCATCCACTTCCGCAACACTTCACTACAGCCAGCCAATGCCCCTCAGAGATACACTGGTAAGGTTGCCGGGCTTAGACCCTGAACAATCTGTATGTTAATGCTATAATGTTTTATTCTGTTTAATTTAGACGGTTTTTATTTGATTCATATGCTGCTACCACTCACATGTTCAATGAATAATTATTCACACTCTCACATACACTTAAGGTCCGGAGGCCGGGAAGGGCGGGGAGTTTCTCCTGATTGCCCTTGCTGATCACTCCCTCACATAGGCAGATGCCTTCCCAGCTAGTTCTGGCAAGGTAGTAATACAGCGACTTGCTGTACCTTTAGAAGTAGCACTGCTGGGCGGTGTTTGCTGAGAGCAAATACTTTCCTGTGACTGGTCTGGAAAGACCGGCTCTCACCTTTTCCTTTCCCAACCTCTCTCATCCTCTTTGATCCCTAAACCCCCATCTGTCTCGATATCTCTCCCCCTACCCAACCCACTTTCCCTTGTTCCCTCCTTCCTCCCGTGACAATGGATACACTACAGATAGTCACCCTAAATGTCAAAGGACTGAATGTCCCAGAAAAGAGGAAAATGCTGTTAAACGACATGAGACGCATGAAGGCAGATATTGTACTTCTACAGGAGACTCACTTCAGAGAGGATACATATCCGATTTTGAAGAACAGATGTTACCCGATGGTATACCATTCCACCTATCTAGAAGCCAAATCTCGAGGCGTCTCTATCCAGATTGCAGCCAGAGTCCCCTGGAAGTTGGTAGAGTTAAGAGCTGACCCAGCAGGCAGATTTCTATTTATCAAAGGGCTAATAGGAGACGAGAAGGTGACCATTGCCAACCTGTACGCCCCAAACAGACAACAGGACTCTTTTTTAAAAATACCTTATTATCACTCCACGGTTTCACAGAAGGCCAGCTTATAGTGGGGGGGACTTTAATGTCCCCCTGATCCCAGCAGAAGATACCTCAACGGGTACATCATCCTCTTCCCGTAGCGCCCGAAAGACAATTCACAAGACTTTACATGACATGCAGTTAATAGATGTATGGCGACTCTCCCACCCTGGAGAATGAGACTACACCTTCTTCTCTCGCACGCACCAGGTATACTCCCGTATTGACCACTTGTTACTCCCACACAACCAACTTCAGGCACTAAGGAACACGAGTATAGGATCAATTACGTGGTCCGATCACGCCCCGGTCTCTATGCAATATGCACTAACTGATCACAATAGGAGACAGAGACAACCTTGGAGACTCAATGAGAGCCTGTTGCAAGACCCGGAGGTGGTATCAGATGTGACAAAAGAGATCACACACTATTTCCAGACAAATCTAACGGCAGATTGTAATTTGGGACTTGTCTGGGAAGCTCACAAGGCGGTCATACGGGGAGTACTAATAAAACATGGCACGATGCTAAAGAAGCAGCGAACAGCCCAAATTGCAACACTGATAGACAAACTCCAAAAACTTGAAACCAGACATAAACAGACACAGACCAGACTGCTGGGGAACGAATTAGACACAGTACGTAAGCAAATAACGGATATACTCCACTTTAAAGCCAAGGCGGCAATGCAGATCTCCCGCAGGAAAGTATATGAATCAGGGAATAAATACGGTAGATTACTTGCGCAATCCCTACGATCCCAAACAGCAGCCTCTTACATCCCGCACATATACTCCACAACAGGCCAAAAAAAAACTCTGCCCCGGCAAATAACCCAAGAATTCAAATTGTATTATCAATCCTTGTATAATCTGCCGGTAAATCCCCCTACAGCAGGGAAGGTAACAGATTACATTAAAAAGTCAACAATGCCCACTTTACCTACGGACACGCGCGACCTTCTGGACGAACCTATAACACTGACAGAACTGCAACTGGCAATAAGGAACACGAAACGTAATAAGGCCCCAGGACCAGATGGACTTACGGTCCAATACTATAAGAACCTACTTCCCTCACTGGGAAATCAAATGGTAAAAATGCTTAACGACCTCAGTAAGGAAGGTAATTTAAATGACACCACATTACAGGCCCAGATAGCGGTGATCCCTAAAGAGGGTAAGGACCCGTCCCAATGTGGGAGTTACCGCCCAATATCGTTATTGAACACGGATCTCAAACTGTTCACTAAAATAATTGCCACTAGATTGCAAACCCACATACCCCGTCTAATTCACCTAGACCAAGTAGGTTTTGTCCCAACCAGAGAGGCTAGAGACAATACCATCAAAGTATTGAACCTGATCCATAAAGCAACCACCTCTGGTGCACCCAGCGTCTTTCTCAGCACAGATGCTGAGAAAGCATTCAACAGGGTGAATTGGACTTTCATGGTCGCCACATTGAAACATGTAGGATTGGGCAATAACATGATGAAGTGGATAAAGGCAGCGTACACGACGCCGACAGCTAGGGTGAGAGCCAATGGAGTACTCTCAGACCCTTTCCCAATTACGAACGGGACGCGCCAGGGCTGCCCACTCTCGCCCCTCCTGTTCGCCCTATCCCTTGAACCCTTCTTATGTCACATAAGGAAAAACCCGAACATATCAGGTATTACAATAGGCCACACCCAGTACAAAGTCTCTGCTTATGCAGATGATTTGCTATTTTCCCTCTCAAACCCATCAATATCACTACCAAACCTTCTCCGCGAATTTACTTTATATGGGACACTCTCCAACCTAAAAATCAACTTTGACAAGTCAGAGGCAATGGGCGTACAGATCCCCAACTCTCAGCTCGCACACCTCCAATCCAGCTTTAAATTAAAATGGACCAAAACTGCCCTTAAATACTTGGGAACTTATATACCCAGCACACTTTCGAAATTATACGAGCTCAACTTCCCCCCACTTTTAAAACAAGTCAAATCATTGCTGACTCAATGGACTTCGGGCCTGCACTCCTGGCTAGGACGCTGCAACATTTTAAAGATGATGATACTTCCAAAGTTTTTATATCTTATGCAAGCCCTGCCCATACACATCCCAGTCACATATTTCAAACGGGTGCAAACACTTTTTACTGAATTTGTATGGGCCAAGAAAAAGCCTAGACTAGCTAACAAATTACTAGTACTCCCCAAGCTATACGGAGGCCTAGCGCTCCCTAACCTTCACGCCTATTATCAAGCCACGCATTTGGTGAGGCTCATAGACTGGTGCCGCCACCAAGAAACCAAACTATGGACTTCCATAGAACAAACGCAAAGTGAGATCCCCCTCCCAGGCACCCCATGGTGTTACTTGGGACTACAACCAGAAGTTAAATCCCACCCATTAATAGGCAATACATCAAGGATATGCGCCCGAATAGTGACCCAGATGCCTCTCTCCCCCCAGGACTCACCTCTACAACCCGTTTTGGGGAACCCATTATTTACACCAGGGCTGACAGACAGACGCTTCCGCAACCTATCTGAATCGGGCATCTACCAGGCCTCCCATTTTAGTTCGGGAGGGCGGTGGAAATCGGCTGCGGAACTCTCGGACCCCACAGGCCCGTTCCGCTTAGATTTTATGAGAGCACTCCAATTGAGTCACTTCCTGAACTCCATGCCACCCCCGAGGGATAATGACCAGACACTAACGGCATTGGAGGACTTGTGCAAAGAGAGGGGTCCCATACCACATACACTTTCTTTGACCTACACTCTCCTGAATGCACCCCCAGAGGACTTTACATCCCCCAGGACTGCTCAAATGGGAAAGGGAGCTGGGTTTGAATTCAATGTCACCAAACGACAACGTATTCTTAAGTATACCCATAAATCTTCTGTATGTGCAAAAACCCAGGAAACCAATTACAAAATACTCTCCAGATGGTACAAAACCCCTGCATTACTACATAAACTATTCCCACTGACATCAGACCGCTGTTGGCGCTGCCAGACGGAGGAGGGGTCCCTGTTACACATCTTTTGGTCCTGCCCTAGACTGACACAATTTTGGACAGTGATACGTGAGACCATGCAGAAATTCACTGAAAGGACACTTATAGACGACCCAGCTTTCTTCCTCTTACATGCATCCGACATTCCAGACAGAATCTATAAAAAATCAGTACTTCGTCATTTATTAGATGCAGCTAAAGCCTGTATCCCACTATGTTGGAAGTCTGCCATCCCCCCGACCATTAAACTATGGCTTCGAAAGGTAGAAGACATAAGAAAAATGGAAGATCTCATTTTAACAGCACAGGAAAGACACGAGACGTACACCAAAACCTGGCAATTGTGGAGTATATTTATATACTCGGACGAAGGCCAAACTCTCTTAGGTTCAGATGACACTGAGTGAACAACAAAAATAGGAAACTATCTTAGAGGTCTACCCGTGATGACGGAGGGACATTGGACCCCAACTTAACATAAGATCTGGGTGCGCTCCGTGGCCGCGGGACGCACTCCCCCTCCCCTTCCCTCTCATGCCCCCTTCTCCCCCCCATCCCACATTCTCTGTCTACTCCCTTTTCTTTTCAATTTCTCTATTATGCTCTCCCTTGCTCTCAGTTGGCCTCGCCCGCCTACGCTGCAGCTCCCCACAAATGGGGGGCTGGGGGTGGGGGGGGCGACGACAACTACTTGAATAAAAAAGAAAAATAACTGGGGGCCGGACCCACGGGACCACGAGACTCCTTGTACTTTACGTTAAGGTATACTATATGCAACATGTAATGGGGGAGGTGATTATTTACCATCCCCCCTGCACGCAGATATCAACAAGAACACCCCCGAACATGATTCACCCCATACATACATTTTCTCTTCACTAGGCAGGAGAGGATTATTCAATTTTTGTACACGACAACTGTTATGAACCTGTTTTGCACGGTTACTGCCTACTGTTTGTTTATTTTCTAAGAGGTGATAGGTATTGTTGAACCATTACCTGTATTGTTTGTTAATATATAACATGGTGGTCCGTGTGGGCCTTGTTCCTTGAAATAAAAAAAATAAAAAAAGAGCTTCCTTTCAGGTGGGTAGAATCTTCTCACATTCCCAAAATATGTGTAGAAAGGAGCCAGGGCTAGCACAACCCCGGAAACAGAGTGAGGAGGATTGTGGAAAAATCTGATGCAAGCGCTGGGGTGTGTAGTACCTTAACCGCTGTTACCCTGATGGTGAGAGATTTGGTGCATTTGCGTAGATTCTGACAATTTGTCTCCTAATCTCTCTGTTCATCGTCTAAGCTCAATTCAGATTCCCACTGGGTCATGTGTTTGAGTTTGGGGCAATCACCTTTGATTGACATAGATTTGTACAGGACCGAAATTAGACCTTTTTGTCTAGGGGAGGTCATGCATGATGATTTAAATGAGGTATTTGAGTCTGAGGGTGTCTGTGCGTAATGCGTTTGAAAACTGTGGCGTATTTGTAAGAATCTGTAATATTCTCTATCTGGGATGTCTTTTAGGGCTCGCAATTGTGAGAAAGAGATAAATCTCTCCCCATGTTGAAAATCCTCCAGGGCAGTCAAGCCCTGGTTACTCCACCACCTGAACGAGTCAGCATCAGTGAAAGCGGAAGGCAATCTAGGATCTCCCAGGAAAGAGGCTCCAGGGAAGGTCTCTGAGACTAAAGCTAGAGAAGATTTATGGCGGTTCCAGAGTTTCAGTTCATGAGTTACCAAAAGGTTCTTATCAGCTAGCTCCGAAGCTCGTGGTCTGGAAGACCACAATAGTCCTGGTAGGTAAAAAGGAGAAATGGAGTCTTGCTCAAATCTAACCCAAGGGACTTTAGGGTTCTTAATGTTCCATTGTGCTTGTTGGGAGAGTCTACTCGCTCCATAATACAGCCAAATTTGAGGAACGCCAAGACCACCCAATCTTTAAGATCTATATAGTACTTCTCTAGAAAACCTAGAGGGCTTGTCATGCCATATAAATCTATTTAAATGGGATTGAAACTTAAGGAGATACGCTTTGGGGATCAGGAGGGGCAGGGCACGAAAAAGGTATAGCAATTTTGGAAGGATGCGTTCCAGTTATTTCAAGGTGGTAAGTAGGGATACACCCTGCAGGGAGATTTATCGCTCTAGCAAATTATTACCTTATAATATAGATTTCTTTCCTATTTTTAGATGTGGTCTTCATACTTAAAAGAAAATCTTGCTGTCATATCAGCTTTCTAAAACAGTCTTTATCGATTGTTTTATGCCATCGAATTGGTGGATGGTCTGTATTGCAGTAATTCGATCCCGGCCGTGCAGTATTGATCATTGATCAAGCTTAATTTATATTTTCTGTAAAGGTGAGCATAGACTCCATCTTATCATTTTGCACTCAGATCTCAGATGTGGCAAAACGGGACAACTTGGTATCCGGCGATCATAGGATGATTGCATTTAGCGTAAACCATAGAAAAAGAAGGCACGAGGGTAGCACAGGAACACTACAATTTAAACGAGCCAATTTTTCTGAACTGCGGTCATCACTACATGACATCAATTGTGACCAAATCCTAAAAACATTGAACACGGAAGAAAAATAGGAATGCTTTAGGAGTAGGGATGAGCTTCGTGTTCGAGTCGAACATACGTTCGACTCGAACATCGGCTGTTCGATCGTTCGACGAGGATCGAACGATTTGGGCCGTTCGCGCCAAATTCGAGTGACGCGAACGGCCCACAATGCACTACGCCATCGCAGTGTCATCCAGGCGCTGTGATTGGCCAAGCATGCACTGTGACCCCGCATGCTTGGCCAATCACAGCGCCGGCAGCGAGGAGAGCAATGATTGGCCACAGGCAGGATGCCTGTGGCCAATTATTGCTGAGGGTGTTTAGTACACGCCCCACACTATAAAAGGCCGCCAGCACGGCGGCCTAGTGTAGTGTGTTCCGGAGCATGGAAAGACAAGCATAGGCAGGGACAGTGACATTTATTTCTTTCTTGCTTAACCTGGATTCCTTTAGTTTAGGGAAAGAGAAGGATAGGTAGGGAGAGTGTCAGTGTGTTTTACTGTGCGAGTCCTTGTTTCTAGGGACAAAGAAGGAAAGTGAGGGGAATTCTCCTTGTGCTATAGTGTGCTTTAAAAAAACATTTTTTCTAGGGACAGAAAACTCTAGGTAGGGAGAGTGTCAGTTTCTTTCACTGTGCCAGTCCTTGTTTCTAGGGACAAAGAAGGAAAGTGAGGGGAATTCTCCTTATGCTATAGTGTGCTTTAAAAAAACATTTTTTCTAGGGACAGAAAACTCTAGGTAGGGAGAGTGTCAGTTTCTTTCACTGTGCCAGTCCTTGTTTCTAGGGACAAAGAAGGAAAGTGAGGGGAATTCTCCTTGTGCTATAGTGTGCTTTAAAAAAACATTTTTTCTAGGGACAGAAAACTCTAGGTAGGGAGAGTGTCAGTTTCTTTCACTGTGCCAGTCCTTGTTTCTAGGGACAAAGAAGGAAAGTGAGGGGAATTCTCCTTGTGCTATAGTGTGCTTTAAAAAAACATTTTTTCTAGGGACAGAAAACTCTAGGTAGGGAGAGTGTCAGTTTCTTTCACTGTGCCAGTACTTGTTTCTAGGGACAAAGAAGGAAAGTGAGGGGAATTCTCCTTGTGCTATAGTGTGCTTTAAAAAAACATTTTTTCTAGGGACAGAAAACTCTAGGTAGGGAGAGTGTCAGTTTCTTTCACTGTGCCAGTCCTTGTTTCTAGGGACAAAGAAGGAAAGTGAGGGGAATTCTCCTTGTGCTATAGTGTGCTTTAAAAAAACATTTTTTCTAGGGACAGAAAACTCTAGGTAGGGAGAGTGTCAGTTTCTTTCACTGTGCCAGTCCTTGTTTCTAGGGAAAAAGAAGGAAAGTGAGGGGAATTCTCCTTGTGCTATAGTGTGCTTTAAAAAAACATTTTTTCTAGGGACAGAAAACTCTAGGTAGGGAGAGTGTCAGTTTCTTTCACTGTGCCAGTCCTTGTTTCTAGGGACAAAGAAGGAAAGTGAGGGGAATTCTCCTTGTGCTATAGTGTGCTTTAAAAAAAAAAATTCTAGGGACAGAAAACTCTAGGTAGGGAGAGTGTCAGTTTCTTTCACTGTGCCAGTCCTTGTTTCTAGGGACAAAGAAGGAAAGTGAGGGGAATTCTCCTTGTGCTATAGTGTGCTAAAGCATTCCTCATCAACCATCTTTGAAATCCTTGTTTTTTGGACAGTCAGGGAAATTGTCGTTGTGCTATTCTGTGCAAAAGCAATCATCCTCAACCATATTTAGAAATCCTTAAGTAAAGGGACAGAGAAGGACACCTGAAGGTAGCCCTTATTGCTTTTTTCCCATCTCCCTGCAGGCCATCTATTAGAATGTCTGGAAGGCAAACAAGGAGAGGCAGACAGTCAGGAGGCAATAAAAGAGGGCAAGCAGGCTCTGTGTCTGGGGGCAACAGTGCTGGTCGTGGACGCGGTGCATTGTCATCAGCACATGGCCATGGGACACGCTTGTCCTTCTTTTCGGCAGCTGGACATGTTGAGCCACATCATGCCGAAGACTTGGTAGAGTGGATGACCAAGCCCTCCTCCTCCTCCTCATCCTCTCTCACCCAGGCTCAGGGTACTGGCAAAGCAGCTGCCAAAGCGTCCTCTTCCCTGGTATCAATGTCAGACTCATCATCAGTCACTCCTTCCCTAGACCCACCATGTCCTCCTCCTGAGGAGTCCCCTGAACTGTTTGAGCACAGTGTTGGGTACATGCTCCAGGAGGATGCCCAGCGTTTCGAAGGGTCTGATGATGAAACCCAGCTACAGGAAGGCAGTAGCGTGAGAGCAGACAGAGGGGATGCTCAAGAAGGACACCAATCTGGCAGTCATGTTCCAGCAGCTGCAGCATACTGCCAGATTGGCTCCAGTGATGAGGAGGGAGGGGATGATGAGGTCACTGACTCCACGTGGGTGCCTAATAGGAGAGAGGAGGAGGAGGAGGATGAGGAGGAGGCACATCTCCAACGAGGCAGGATGCCCTTTGGTGGCCAGCGTAAGGGCAGTACACCAACGGAATCACACCGCAGAGCTCCGCCTGTGCAGGGCGCTGCCTCTGCCCGTCATTCAAAAAGTTCCTTGGTGTGGGCCTTTTTTGAGGCTAGTGCATCAGATCGCACAGCTGCTGTTTGCAACATATGTCTCAAGCGTATATCGCGTGGCCAAAACATCAGCCGCTTGGGTACCACATGCCTGACCAGACATATGTTGACCTGCCATGCAGCTCGTTGGCAAGCCTACCTCAAAGACCCACACCAAAGAACAAAGCGGACCTCTCCTTGCACCGCATCAGCTGGGATCTCCAACCCCACTATAACTTCAGTCCTCTCTGAAACATGCACTGAGAGGAATGAAGGTGTAGAATTAGGTGTGTCACAGCCAAGTACTTGCGGCCACTCTGCTAGCAGTACACCGACGTCCGATTCTAGCAGGCAAATTTCCCTGCCCCAGCTGCTGGACCGTCGAAAGAAGTTCACTCCCAGCCATCCACATGCCCAGCGGTTGAATGCTAGCTTGGCTAAATTGCTAGCGCTTCAACTGCTGCCTTTTCAGTTGGTAGACTCGGCCCCCTTCCGTGAGTTTGTGCAATGTGCGGTTCCTCAGTGGCAGGTTCCCAAACGCCACTTTTTCTCACGGAAGGCTATTCCGGCTCTCTACCGGCATGTGGAAGGCAATGTCTTGGCCTCGCTGGACAGGGCGGTCAGCAGTAAGGTGCATATTACCGCTGACTCATGGTCCAGCAGACATGGACAGGGACGTTACCTTTCTTTCACGGCCCATTGGGTCACTCTTTTGGCAGCTGGGAAGGATGCAGGACAAGGTGCAGTAGTGTTGGAGGTTGTTCCACCGCCACGCCTCCAAAATGCTACTACTGGTTGTGACACACCTCTCTCCTCCACCCCCTCCTCTTCTTCTTCCTCCATGGCCTCTTCCTGTGGTTTGTCCTATGAACCAGCGGTGCTCCGTAGCCGTTCACGGGGCTACGCAAGTACGCAGGCAAAAAGATGCCATGCCGTGCTTGCGCTGGTGTGTTTGGGGGACAGAAGCCACACTGGGGCAGAGGTCCTGTCTGCTCTGCAGGGCCAGGCCGAGAGGTGGTTGACGCCACGCCAGCTTAAGCCAGGAATGGTGGTTTGCGACAATGGCACCAACCTCCTCTCCGCCCTCTGACAGGGACAACTGACCCATGTGCCCTGTGTGGCTCACGTCCTTAACCTGGTGGTGCAGCGGTTCTTGGGCAGGTACCCGGGCTTACAGGATGTCCTGAGGCAGGCCAGGAAAGTCTGTGTGCATTTCCGCAGATCTTATAATGCCAGTGCTCGCCTGGCTGAGCTGCAAAAGGAGTTGAACCTGCCCAAGAACCGCCTTATATGTGACATGCCCACCAGGTGGAACTCAATGTTGGCCATGCTGCAGCGGCTGCACACGCAGCAGAGGGCCATCAATGAGTACCTGTGCGACTACGGCACCAGGACAGGGTCAGGGGAGCTTGGTTTTTTTTCTCCACGCCAGTGGGGCATGATCAGGGATGCATGCACTGTCCTGGCACCATTTGAGGAGGCCACGAGGATGGTGAGCAGTGACAGTGCATGCATCAGTGACACTGTACCTCTTGTCCACGTGTTGGAGCACACGCTGCGTGGAATAATGGACAGGGCACTTGAGGCAGAACAGAGGCAGGAAGAGGAGGACTTCCTTGCCTCTCAAGGCCCCCTTTACCCAGACAGTGTTCCTTCTGTCCCACCCATCGCACAGGAAGAGGAAGAGGAAGAGGAGGAGGAGGAGGAGGAGGATTGTGTCAGCATGGAGGTGAAGGCTGGCACTCAGCATCATCAGCAGCAGTCTTTTAGGGATGATTTACAGTCCCAAGAAACCAGTGGACTTGTACGTGGCTGGGAGGAGGTGGCTGCGGATCATGTCGTCCTTAGTGACCCAGAGGACTCCGGAGCGAATGCCTCAGCAAACCTACGCTGCATGGCCTCCCTGATCCTGCAAAGTCTGCGGAAGGATCCTCGTATTCTTCGGAACAAGGAGAGGGACCATTACTGGCTGGCCACTCTCCTTGATCCACGGTACAAGGGTAAGGTTGCGGACCTTATGTTACCTTCGCAGAGGGAGCAGAGGATGAGACAACTCCGGGAGGCCTTGCAGAAAGGTCTGTGCAACGCGTTCCCAGAGACTGGGAGGTTACAAACTCCTGGTCCTGGACAACGAGTTGCTGAGGCTTCGGCCAGTCAAAGAAGGAGCGGTGGGGAAGGTGGCCGTCTGACCGATGCGTTCAGGCAATTCTTTAGTCCGCAGCCCCAAAGTATGATCGGTTCCAGCAACCATCGCCAGCGTCTGATAAACATGGTGCAGGAATATCTAGGGGCAAGGTCAGACTTGGACACCTTCCCCACCGAAAATCCTCTGGCTTACTGGGTCTTGAGGATGGATCACTGGCCAGAGCTTGCACAGTATGCAATTGAGCTACTGGCCTGTCCTGCATCCAGCGTTCTTTCGGAACGCACATTCAGTGCTGCTGGAGGATTTGTCACGGATCACAGGGTGCGCCTGTCCACCGACTCGGTTGATCGACTGACTTTCATCAAGATGAACCAGTCTTGGATCACCACCAGCTACCACACACCTGATGCTGATATAACAGACTAATTGATTTTAACATGTCACATCCCTTCAAGACTGATGCTGATGCTGAGTGCCTGTGCTGTTATGTTGACTGGCTATCCTCCTCCTCCGAGTCCTCAATGATACGATTGATGATGATAGCTTGGAAGATCATTTTTGTTTATGGGTGCCGCCACCAGTGGCTAAGGCCCAATTTTTCAGCCCCTGTTTTACAGGGGCGTGTAATTACAATTTTTTTAGCAATAATTTGCCATAGGGCTCATTGCTGTGCTCCAAGTACAGTATCTGTGAGGGGTTGGAGTGTTGTAGCACCAGTGCCTAAGGCCCAATTTTTCAGCCCCTGTTTAACAGGGGCGTGTCATTACAATTTTTGAAGCAATACTTTGCAACAGGGCTCATTGCTGTGCTCCAAGTACAGTATCTGTGAGGGGTTGTAGTGTTGTGCCACCAGTGCCTAAGGCCCAATTTTTCAGCCCCTGTTTAACAGGGGCGTGTCATTACAATTTTTGAAGCAATACTTTGCAACAGGGCTCATTGCTGTGCTCCAAGTACAGTATCTGTGAGGGGTTGTAGTGTTGTGCCACCAGTGCCTAAGGCCCAATTTTTCAGCCCCTGTTCAACAGGGGCATGCAATTACAATTCTTGATCTAATAATTCACAGCAGGGCCCATTGCTGCACCCACCAAGAGTAACTGTCAGGGCTTACAGTGTTGTGGCACCAGCACCACCATCAAAGGCCCAATTTTTACTACCACTGTTCAACAATTATATGTAATTAAAATTCCTGATATAATAGTTGACAGCAGGGCGTTCCAGCACCAACCAAGAGTAACTGTGAGTGCTTACAGTGTTGTGCCAACACCAACAACTAAGGGGCCTATTTCTGCAGAGTATATACGGCAGGTCCCTACTTTCAAACATCCAACTTACAAACGACTCCTACTTGCAAACGCAAGAAGACAACAGGAAGTGAGAGGAAATCTACCACTAGGAAGGAAAATTCTTTCCTGTAAGAATAAATATGGGAGAAAGGTGTCTCCTCTGTACTGATGCTTTATCAGCAATCCTTGTTTCAAGAAAAACACCACATTTCAAAAACAGTTGTCATTGGGACGGAAAGTGAGGTGAAATGTTCTGAACAGGGGCACAGACAGCAAAACAAATGTTACAGGGGTGATAACCCTTACCTATGTTTTCCAAAAAGTTTAAAAATAGATTTTTGGGCTGGAGCTACACTTCAACAATGTACCTGTTCAAAATTACAAACAGATTCTACATAAGAACAAACCTACAGTCCCTGTCTTGTATGCACCGCCTGTATACGGCTGTTCAGAGTATATAGGGCCTTTTTTATTTTATGTGCGGGGTTCCCCTTAATATCCATACAAGACCCAAAGGGGCTGGTAATGGGCTGGGGTAGGGGGGGGTCATGGGGTAGCTATGCCATTTTTCTTAAAGATTTTCATCCATATTACCGGGACCAGACATTACATTAAAGCCGCAAGCAGTTTTAAATGGCTTTTTTTTCCTTTAGAAGTGTCATTTTGTGCAGGGACAGTTCTAAACACGGGAAACACGTGGCACTTCACAGGCATACTTTAGACACCCCCCAGGTACGATATTTAAAGGAATATTTGACTTTTTTTTTTTCACTTTATGCATCATTAAAATGACTGCTCCCGAAAAACGACCGTTTTTAAAACTTATTTTTGCATTGATACATGTCCCCTGGTGCAGAACCCGGGTTCCCAAACCCTTTTTAGGACAATAACATGCATAATAGTTGTTATAATTAGCACTTTAGAATTCGAACGTTCGCATCCATTGTATTTAATAGGGTTCTAATGTTCGTACGAACTTTCGGTCCGTTCGCGGGTTCTGGTGCGAACCGAACCCGGGGGTGTTCGGCTCATCACTATTTAGGAGCATATTAAACAAGGGTATCGCACTGTGCATTCCAATGGGCAATACAATACATAGAAAAGTGAAGGTTAAACCTGGGTGGCTAAACGGTAATTTAAAAAGCCTCATTAAAGAGAATAAAATGGCCTTTAAAAAATATAAAGGGGATGGGTCACCATCAGCATTCCAACACTACAAGGAATGCAATAAGAAGCGAAAGAACACAATCGGGGTGGCTAAAAAAAGACTACAAGACACACATAGTGGAGGAGGGTAAAAAAAATCCAAAGATTTTTTTAGATATATTAACATTAAAAAAGCTAGATTAAAGCACATTGCCCACATAAAAGATGAGGATGGGAGGATGGATATGGATGACACAAAGAAGGCAACTGTACTAAATGTCTTTTTCTCCTTAGTTTTTATGCAGTACTGTTAGTGACACATCACAGGGCACACCCTCGTGGCTAACAGAGGCCAGAGTGACAGAAAGACTTATTAAACTTAATTCAAACAAATCACCAGGACCAGATGGCTTACAACTGATGCCGCGTACACACGACCGTTTTTCATGATGAGAAAAAATCAATTTTTTAAATTGGTCATTAAAAAACGATCATGTGTAGGCTTCAGAGCATTTTTCTCGATGTGAAAAATGGGCATTAAAAATTTAGAACATGCTCTATTTTTTCTCGTCATTTTTCACGTCGTCGTTTTTCTCGTCATGAAAAACGGCCGTGTGTACGCTTTAATGACGGGGAAAAAACGCGCATGCTCAGAAGCAAGTTATGAGACGGGAGCGCTCGTTCTGGTAAAACTAGCGTTCTGAATGGAGATAGCACGTTCTGTAACGGACTGAAGAGCACGAGGCTGAAAAAGCGTGAATCATCTCTCACCAAACTTTACTAACACAAGAATCAGCAAATGCAGCCTAAAGGGTGACGCCATCCGAATGGAGCTTCCCCTTTATAGTGCTGTCGTACGTGTTGTCGAACGTGTTGTACGTCACCGCGCTTTGCTCAAGCATTTTTTTTCACAAGAGTGTGTAGACAAGGCAGGCTTGAGAAGAATCACATCGAGAAAAACGTCGTTTTTTTCAATGACATTAAAAACGGCCGTGTGTACGCGGCATGAGAGTCCTCAGAGAAATCAAGCAGGTTATAGCCAGACTATTGTTCCTAATCTTTGCGGACAGCATACTGACAGGAACTAACAAGCCAATGTGGTACCGATATTCAAAAAAGGACAGAGCAAATCCCTGGAAACTACAGGCCAGTCGGCCTAACATCAATAGTAGGTAAATTATTGGAGGGGATGATAAGGGACTACATTCAAAAATTTACTGAAGAAAAAAAATATCATTAGTAGTTGTTAGCATGGGTTTACGACAGGTCGTTCTTGCCAGACCAATCTGTTAACATTCTACGAGGAAGTGAGCTGCCATCTAGACAGGGGAGGACCTGTGGATTTAGTGCATCTGGATTTTGCAAAAAGCATTCGATACAGTCCCCCATAAATGCTTAATTTACAAGTTGAGGTCTGCAGGCATGGACCATAAGGTTTGTTCTTAAAAAAAAAAAATGGTTACAGGGGCATGTCCAAAGGATGGTATAATTAACGCGTGCTCAGACTGGTCTGGAGTGGTAAGTGGGGTACCCCAAGGTTCTGTCTTGGGACCAATTCTATTCAATTTATTCATAAATGATATAGAGGATGGGATAAATAGCTCAATCTCAGTTTTTGCGGACGACACAAAATTAAGCAGGGCAATAACTTCAGATCAGGATATACAGGTCCTTCTCAAAAAATTAGCATATTGTGATAAAGTTCATTATTTTCAGTAATGTACTGATAAACATTAGACTTTCATATATTTTAGATTCATTACACACAACTGAAGTAGTTCAAGCCTTTTCTTGTTTTAATATTGATGATTTTGGCATACAGCTCATGACAACCCAAAATTCCTATCTCAAAAAATTAGCATATCATGAAAAGGTTCTCTAAACGAGCTATTAACCTAATCATCTGAATCAACTAATTAACTCTAAACACCTGCAAAAGATTCCTGAGGCTTTTAAAAACTCCCAGCCTGGTTCATTACTCAAAACCGCAATCATGGGTAAGACTGCCGACCTGACTGCTGTCCAGAAGGCCATCATTGACACCCTCAAGCAAGAGGGTAAGACACAGAAAGAAATTTCTGAACGAATAGGCTGTTCCCAGAGTGCTGTATCAAGGCACCTCAGTGGGAAGTCTGTGGGAAGGAAAAAGTGTGGCAGAAAACGCTGCACAACGAGAAGAGGTGATCGGACCCTGAAGATTGTGGAGAAGGACCGATTCCAGACCTTGGAGGACCTGCGGAAGCAGTGGACTGAGTCTGGAGTAGAAACATCCAGAGCTACCGTGAACAGGCGTGTGCAGGAAATGGGCTACAGGTGCCGCATTCCCCAGGTCAAGCCACTTTTGAACCAGAAACAGCGGCAGAAGCGCCTGACCTGGGCTACAGAGAAGCAGCACTGGACTGTTGCTCAGTGGTCCAAAGTACTTTTTTCGGATGAAAGCTAATTTTGCATGTCATTCGGAAATCAAGGTGCCAGAGTCTGGAGGAAGACTGGGGAGAGGGAAATGCCAAAATGCCTGAAGTCCAGTGTCAAGTACCCACAGTCAGTGATGGTCTGGGGTGCCATGTCAGCTGCTGGTGTTGGTCCACTGTGTTTTATCAAGGGCAGGGTCAATGCAGCTAGCTATCAGGAGATTTTGGAGCACTTCAGGCTTCCATCTGCTGAAAAGCTTTATGGAGATGAAGATTTCATTTTTCAGCACGACCTGGCACCTGCTCACAGTGCCAAAACCACTGGTAAATGGTTTACTGACCATGGTATTACTGTGCTCAATTGGCCTGCCAACTCTCCTGACCTGAACCCCATAGAGAATCTGTGGGATATTGGGAAGAGAAAGTTGAGAGACGCAAGACCCAACACTCTGGATGAGCTTAAGGCCGCTATCGAAGCATCCTGGGCCTCCATAACACCTCAGCAGTGCCACAGGCTGGTTGCCTCCATGCCACGCCGCATTGAAGCAGTCATTTCTGCAAAAGGATTCCCGACCAAGTATTGAGTGCATAACTGAACATAATTATTTGAAGGTTGACTTTTTTTGTATTAAAAACACTTTTCTTTTATTGGTCGGATGAAATATTCTAATTTTTTGAGAGAGGATTTTGGGGTTTTCATGAGCTGTATGCCAAAATCATCAATATTAAAACAAGAAAAGGCTTGAACTACTTCAGTTGTGTGTAATGAATCTAAAATATATGAAAGTCTAATGTTTATCAGTACATTACAGAAAATAATGAACTTTATCACAATATGCTAATTTTTTGAGAAGGACCTGTAGAAATTTTACAGAAAGACCTGAACAAAATAATAGAGTGGGTAAATACATGGCAAATGAGGTTTAATGTAAAGTAATGCACTTGGGGGCAAAAAGCATAAATGCAAACTCCTCACTAGAGGGAGAAATGCTGGGGGAATCAAAGATGGAAAAAGATCTGGGGGGTCCTAGTAAATGACAGATTGAGCAATAGCATGCAATGTCAAGCTGTAGCTACCAAAGCCGGCAGAATATTAGCATGCATAAAAAAGGGATATATTCCAGAGATAAAACTATAATCCTGCCACTTTATAAAAATCTGGTTAGACCACATCTGGAGTATTCTATTCAGTTCTGGTCAACAGTCCTCGGAAGGTATGTGCTGTAACTGGAGAGAGTCCAAAGAAGGGCAATGAAATTATTGTCTGTCAGAAGGACACAGCTATTACAGAGCGCGCTAAGGGCGTGGTTCATGGAGGACGTCTATGGACTTTTCTTCTATCGGTTATGGCATGGTTAGGAAGTGTTTAAGATTTTTGGAAAATAAAGTGTGGCTCTGTCCAGAACATCATGAACATAGTAATAATATATTGAGAAACGTTACATTTAAGTTACAGTAGTTAATAAAGTATCTAACTATCGATTATTAACAAAATATTTCACCTCATCCTCCACTGTGTTTGCCGATGAAATTCATTCCTGGTCGCTTTTCTCATCTTTTGCTGAATGGCATACAGTAGCTGATTATACAGTATGATAAAATACATTTAACCACTTAACGACCGCTCACTGTACATATACGTCGGCAGAATGGCACCTGGAGGCGCAATCACGTACCTGTACGTGCCTGCCTTCGTATGGGTGGGGGGTCCGATCGTACCCCCCTCCGGTACAGTGAGCAGTGGTTTTCCATTCGGGAGTGATCCGTGATGAGGGGGCGGCCATTGGTTTCTGGCCACCCCCTCGCGATCGCTTCCGGCGAATGATATGCTTCCTCTGCTGTGTAAATGTAAACACAGGCAGAGGAAGTGATGTCATCTCTCCTCGTGGCGGTCTTTTCGATCCGGCGCGAGAAGAGAAGACATCTCACAGTAAGTGCACCAACAGCCCACTGACACCAGCACACGTAGGCACACTTTTCACCCCCCAGTCACCCCCAGATGACCCCCAGGTCACCCCCCAGCCCCCAGCCCCCAGTCACAGTGTCACTGATTGCAGTGATCATTTATTTACTGATCACTGCATTTAGTGTCATCTGTGACAGTAAAAAGTTGCAGGGCAGTTAGGTTTAGGCCCCTTTAGGTCCAGGGTAGCCCCCTAATAAAGGTTTAACCCCTTGATCGCCCCCCAGGTAACCCTTTCACCCCTTATCGCCAGCGTCACTAAGCGATAGTTTTTCCGATCGCTGTATTAGTGTCGGTGTTGCCCCTAGGTAGCAAGTTATTTTTTTTAGGTTCGCCGCAGGTTTTTATAGCATCAGGTACCCCCATATATCATCTAATAAAGGTTTAACCCCTTGATCGCCCCTAGAGTTAACCCTTTCACCAGTGATCACTGTATAAGTGTCACTGGTTAGCCAGTTAGTTATTTAGGTTACCCGTCAGGTTTTTATATATCGTCAGGTACCCCCATATATTACCTAATAAAGGTTTTAACCCCCTGATTGCCCCTAGTTAACCCTTTCACCAGTGATCACCGTAATAAGTGTTACGGGTGACACTGGTTGGTTAGTTTGCTTTTTATAGCATCAGGGCACCCGCCGTATATAACTCAATAAAGGTTTAACCCCCTGATCGCCCGGCAGGTGATATCAATTAGGTTTTAGCGCCAGAGAGGGTCTGCGTCGCCCCAGGCAGCGTTAGGTTAGTGCCAGTAACGCTAACACCCACGCACAAAGCATACACCTCCCTTAGTGGTATAGTATCTGAACAGATCAATATCTGATCTGATCAGATCTATACTAGCGTCCCCAGCGGTTTAGGGTTCCCAAAAACGCAGTGTTAGCAGGATCAGCCCAGATACCTGCTAGCATCTGCGTTTAGCCCCTCCGCCTGGCCAGCCCAGCCCACCCAAGTGCAGTTTCGATCGATCACTGTCACTTACCAAACACAACACACATAACTGCAGCGTTCGCAGAGTCAGGCCTGATCCCTGCGATCGCTAACAGTTTTTTTTGTAGCGTTTGATATATTTGCTGACGACAGTCAGGTGCTTTTTTACATGTGAATCTTACTAGTGTACCCCTAAATTTAGAGCCCAAAATGGCAAATCGAAGGTACACTAGTAAAGAGGCCTACGAGATTCTGAGCATGACAGATAGTGAAGAGGAGGTCACTTATCTGTCAGATTCAGGCTCAGAATACCTTCCCGTAGAAGACAGCGGCTCCATGTCAGATAGCTCTGATGACGAAGGTGAGGTCCCTGCTAAGGTCAGGCGCACCCGATCCCAATCTTCTGAGGTTGTTGAGGAGCAAGAACCGCAGGGCTCTCGTATCATGGAGCAGAGTAGTACTAGCGCCGCTATTTATTCTGGTGAACTGGCAAGCACCAGCGGCCTAGTACAGCCTGGGCGTACATCCAGCACTGCAGTATCACTTGGTGACGTGGCGAGTCCTATAAGTGCAGTTCAAGCTGGCGAGGTGGCAAGCACAAGTAGTGTCCCGCTGCCACCAAGAAGAAGACAAAGGCAGGCCCGTCGTGCCCATAGTAACCTTCCTGCAGAATTCGCCTATCCTGATTGGGTCCCCACCACTTCTGCAGAACCCGTACTTCCTCCTTTCACTGGCCAACCCGGTATTCAGGTGGAAACAGCTGATTTTATTTTTTGAAGAAATTGCTAGAGCGTGCATTCTCACAGGGTGACAGCTGTGGATGCACATGTAAAAATGTGCCAACGTCCCGATATGACAGAGGAAATATATGTAAACTAACTGGGTCAGGATATAAGATTGAGGATCAAACAACCCCTTTTTTTACTTTCATCCACCCATTCTTCTCCGGTTTCCCCGGTTCTTCCCTTTATTTATATGTATAGGTTCATTAGAATTACTGTATGTACACTACAGTGTTGGTAACACATAACTGTTTTAATTACTATTATCCAGGTGCGTTTGAGCACCTTTTTATCATTAGCCGACCCTCTGTTATGTCCCTGCTTGTTGTCCCCCACAGTGTTGCTATGCCAAGAGCCTCTCCTCTTTCTTGTCTTGTTTCCTTTTTACCCTCCTTCTCTCATGTCTGCTTATCTATGGCAATCAGATCTCACACATCGCACCTGACCCGTATTGCGTCGTAGGTAAGGACACACCCCGCCCTCCGACTGCAAGGGTCCCGCCCCTGTGGCCACCCCATTGGCCGAGGTTCGCTTCCTACTGAGATGACACACATCCTGTGGGGCCATATAAGAGTGGTGCACACCGCTCTAACATTACAGCTGACTGCTGGAATTGCTCTGGACTGGCTAACTTCTTTCTAGGCACAGGTCTACAGGTATGATACTTTTTGATACTATTTTGCAAGACTGACATTTAGTTTCAGTCCTGCACAACCCACTAGTGCATACCTTTGTCTATTTTTCAGCCTGGCCACTACTTTAAAGGCTCGATGGAGTTAGATACCCTCTGCCCATCTATGCACCAGTACGTACACTGGTGCTATCTGAGCCTTTTTTCATTATACTATCTATGTTACAGCCTCAATAGTCCTGGAGGACATTTCCCGTCGCTGCACACCAGCAGCCTCTATCCAGCAGCACACCCAGCTGTCGATCATTGTGGTGAGCACCCTCTTATTGTGGGCCATATACTTTAACTGACTTATACTTAGTTGTCATCGTATACATCCACCGCGTTACACTTATTATAGCCATTAACAGGTAGACCATATATCTATCCCTCTTTTTCCAGATCTACATCCTGGCTGGTTGATCGTTACTGACCAACAGCCAATTAAAACTCTTCCCAGGTGTATGCTGCATTTTGCAGAATGTATTTTGGGGTGCAATTCCACATATAACCATGGCATGTTTGAGCAATATATCATTTAGTGACAACTTTTTGTACATTTTTTTTTTTTTTTTTTTTCTTTTTGTCATTTTTCAATCACTTGGGACTAGGGATGAGCTCGGTGTTCGAGTCGAACATACGTTCGACTCGAACATCGGCTGTTCGATCGTTCGACGAAGATCGAACGATTTGGGCCGTTCGCGCCTAATTCGAGTGACGCGAACGGCCCACAATGCACTACGCCATCGCAGTGTCATCCAGGCGCTGTGATTGGCCAAGCATGCACTGTGACCCCGCATGCTTGGCCAATCACAGCGCCGGCAGCGAGGAGAGCAATGATTGGCCACAGGCAGGATGCCTGTGGCCAATTATTGCTGAGGGTGTTTAGTACACGCCCCACACTATAAAAGGCCGCCAGCACGGCGGCCTAGTGTAGTGTGTTCCGGAGCAGGGAAAGAGAAGCATAGGCAGGGACAGTGACATTTTTTTTTCTTGCTTAACCTGGATTCCTTTAGTTTAGGGAAAGAGAAGGATAGGTAGGGAGAGTGTCAGTGTGTTTTACTGTGCGAATCCTTGTTTCTAGGGACAGGGAAGGACAGTGAGGGAAATTCTCCTTGTGCTATAGTGTGCTAAAGCATTGATCATCAACCATCTTTAAAAAATCATTTTTTCTAGGGACAGAAAACTATAGGTAGGGAAAGTGTCAGTGTGTTTTACTGTGATAATCCTTGTTTCTAGGGACAGGGAAGGACAGTGAGGGAAATTCTCCTTGTGCTATAGTGTGCTAAAGCATTGATCATCAACCATCTTTAAAAAAAAAAAAATTCTAGGGACAGAAAACTATAGGTAGGGAAAGTGTCAGTTTCTTTCACTGTGATAATCCTTGTTTCTAGGGACAGGGAAGGACAGTGAGGGAAATTCTCCTTGTGCTATACTGTGCTAAAGCATTGATCATCAACCATCTTTAAAAAAACATTTTTTCTAGGGACAGAAAACTATAGGTAGGGAGAGTGTCATTTTCTTTCACTGTGATAATCCTTGTTTCTAGGGACAGGGAAGGACAGTGAGGGAAATTCTCCTTGTGCTATAGTGTGCTAAAGCATTGATCATCAACCATCTTTAAAAAAACATTTTTTCTAGGGACAGAAAACTATAGGTAGGGAGAGTGTCAGTGTGTTTTACTGTGATAATCCTTGTTTCTAGGGACAGGGAAGGACAGTGAGGGAAATTCTCCTTGTGCTATAGTGTGCTAAAGCATTGATCATCAACCATCTTTAAAAAAACATTTTTTCTAGGGACAGAAAACTATAGGTAGGGAGAGTGTCAGTTTCTTTCACTGTGATAATCCTTGTTTCTAGGGACAGGGAAGGACAGTGAGGGAAATTCTCCTTGTGCTATAGTGTGCTAAAGCATTGATCATCAACCATCTTTAAAAAAACATTTTTTCTAGGGACAGAAAACTATAGGTAGGGAGAGTGTCAGTTTCTTTCACTGTGATAATCCTTGTTTCTAGGGACAGGGAAGGACAGTGAGGGAAATTCTCCTTGTGCTATACTGTGCTAAAGCATTGATCATCAACCATCTTTAAAAAAACATTTTTTCTAGGGACAGAAAACTATAGGTAGGGAGAGTGTCATTTTCTTTCACTGTGATAATCCTTGTTTCTAGGGACAGGGAAGGACAGTGAGGGAAATTCTCCTTGTGCTATACTGTGCTAAAGCATTGATCATCAACCATCTTTAAAAAAACATTTTTTCTAGGGACAGAAAACTATAGGTAGGGAGAGTGTCATTTTCTTTCACTGTGATAATCCTTGTTTCTAGGGACAGGGAAGGACAGTGAGGGAAATTCTCCTTGTGCTATACTGTGCTAAAGCATTCCTCATCAACCATCTTTGAAATCCTTGTTTTTTGGACAGTCAGGGAAATTGTCGTTGTGCTATTCTGTGCGAAAGCAATCATCCTCAACCATATTTAGAAATCCTTAAGTAAAGGGACAGAGAAGGACACCTGAAGGTAGCCCTTATTGCTTTTTTCCCATCTCCCTGCAGGCCATCTATTAGAATGTCTGGAAGGCAAACAAGGAGAGGCAGACAGTCAGGAGGCAATAAAAGAGGGCAAGCAGGCTCTGTGTCTGGGGGCAACAGTGCTGGTCGTGGACGTGGTGCATTGTCATCAGCACATGGCCATGGGACACGCTTGTCCTTTTCGGCAGCTGGACATGTTGAGCCACATCATGCCAAAGACTTGGTAGAGTGGATGACCAAGCCCTCCTCCTCCTCCTCATCCTCTCTCACCCAGGCTCAGGGTACTGGCAAAGCAGCTGCCAAAGCGTCCTCTTCCCTGGTATCAATGTCAGACTCATCATCAGTCACTCCTTCCCTAGACCCACCATGTCCTCCTCCTGAGGAGTCCCCCGAACTGTTTGAGCACAGTGTTGGGTACATGCTCCAGGAGGATGCCCAGCGTTTCGAAGGGTCTGATGATGAAACCCAGCTACAGGAAGGCAGTAGCGTGAGAGCAGACAGAGGGGATGCTCAAGAAGGACACCAATCTGGCAGTCATGTTCCAGCAGCTGCAGCATACTGCCAGATTGGCTCCAGTGATGAGGAGGGAGGGGATGATGAGGTCACTGACTCCACGTGGGTGCCTAATAGGAGAGAGGAGGAGGAGGAGGATGAGGAGGAGGCACATCTCCAACGAGACAGGATGCCCTTTGGTGGCCAGCGTAAGGGCAGTACACCGACGGAATCACACCGCAGAGCTCCGCCTGTGCAGGGCGCTGCCTCTGCCCGTCATTCAAAAAGTTCTTTGGTGTGGGCCTTTTTTGAGGCTAGTGCATCAGATCGCACAGCTGCTGTTTGCAACATATGTCTCAAGCGTATATCGCGTGGCCAAAACATCAGCCGCTTGGGTACCACATGCCTGACCAGACATATGTTGACCTGCCATGCAGCTCGTTGGCAAGCCTACCTCAAAGACCCACACCAAAGAACAAAGCGGACCTCTCCTTGCACCGCATCAGCTGGGATCTCCAACCCCACTATAACTTCAGTCCTCTCTGAAACATGCACTGAGAGGAATGAAGGTGTAGAATTAGGTGTGTCACAGCCAAGTACTTGCGGCCACTCTGCTAGCAGTACACCGACGTCCGATTCTAGCAGGCAAATTTCCCTGCCCCAGCTGCTGGACCGTCGAAAGAAGTTCACTCCCAGCCATCCACATGCCCAGCGGTTGAATGCTAGCTTGGCTAAATTGCTAGCGCTTCAACTGCTGCCTTTTCAGTTGGTAGACTCGGCCCCCTTCCGTGAGTTTGTGCAATGTGCGGTTCCTCAGTGGCAGGTTCCCAAACGCCACTTTTTCTCACGGAAGGCTATTCCGGCTCTCTACCGGCATGTGGAAGGCAATGTCTTGGCCTCGCTGGACAGGGCGGTCAGCGGTAAGGTGCATATTACCGCTGACTCATGGTCCAGCAGGCATGGACAGGGACGTTACCTTTCTTTCACGGCCCATTGGGTCACTCTTTTGGCAGCTGGGAAGGATGCAGGACAAGGTGCAGTAGTGTTGGAGGTTGTTCCACCGCCACGCCTCCAAAATGCTACTACTGGTTGTGACACACCTCTCTCCTCCACCCCCTCCTCTTCTTCTTCCTCCATGGCCTCTTCCTGTGCTTTGTCCTCTGAACCAGCGGTGCTCCGTAGCCGTTCAAGGGGCTACGCAAGTACGCAGGCAAAAAGATGCCATGCCGTGCTTGCGCTGGTGTGTTTGGGGGACAGAAGCCACACTGGGGCAGAGGTCCTGTCTGCTCTGCAGGGCCAGGCCGAGAGGTGGTTGACGCCACGCCAGCTTAAGCCAGGAATGGTGGTTTGCGACAATGGCACCAACCTCCTCTCCGCCCTCCACCAGGGACAACTGACCCATGTGCCCTGTGTGGCTCACGTCCTTAACCTGGTGGTGCAGCGGTTCTTGGGCAGGTACCCGGGCTTACAGGATGTCCTGAGGCAGGCCAGGAAAGTCTGTGTGCATTTCCGCAGATCTTATAATGCCAGTGCTCGCCTGGCTGAGCTGCAAAAGGAGTTGAACCTGCCCAAGAACCGCCTTATATGTGACATGCCCACCAGGTGGAACTCAACGTTGGCCATGCTGCAGCGGCTGCACACGCAGCAGAGGGCCATCAATGAGTACCTGTGCGACTACGGCACCAGGACAGGGTCAGGGGAGCTTGGTTTTTTTTCTCCACGCCAGTGGGGCATGATCAGGGATGCATGCACTGTCCTGGCACCATTTGAGGAGGCCACGAGGATGGTGAGCAGTGACAGTGCATGCATCAGTGACACTGTACCTCTTGTCCACCTGTTGGAGCACACGCTGCGTGGAATAATGGACAGGGCACTTGAGGCAGAACAGAGGCAGGAAGAGGAGGACTTCCTTGCCTCTCAAGGCCCCCTTTACCCAGACAGTGTTCCTTCTGTCCCACCCATCGCACAGGAGGAGGAGGAGGAGGAGGAGGATTGTGTCAGCATGGAGGTGGAGGCTGGCACTCAGCATCAGCAGCAGTCTTTTAGGGATGATTTACAGTTCCAAGAAACCAGTGGACTTGTACGTGGCTGGGAGGAGGTGGCTGCGGATCATGTCGTCCTTAGTGACCCAGAGGACTCCGGAACGAATGCCTCAGCAAACCTACGCTGCATGGCCTCCCTGATCCTGCAAAGTCTGCGGAAGGATCCTCGTATTCTTCGGAACAAGGAGAGGGACCATTACTGGCTGGCCACTCTCCTTGATCCACGGTACAAGGGTAAGGTTGCGGACCTTATGTTACCGTCGCAGAGGGAGCAGAGGATGAGACAACTCCGGGAGGCCTTGCAGAAAGGTCTGTGCAACGCGTTCCCAGAGACTGGGAGGTTACAAACTCCTGGTCCTGGACAACGAGTTGCTGAGGCTTCGGCCAGTCAAAGAAGGAGCGGTGGGGAAGGTGGCCGTCTGACCGATGCGTTCAGACAATTCTTTAGTCCGCAGCCCCAAAGTATGATCGGTTCCAGCAACCATCGCCAGCGTCTGATAAACATGGTGCAGGAATATCTAGGGGCAAGGTCAGACTTGGACACCTTCCCCACCGAAAATCCTCTGGCTTACTGGGTCTTGAGGATGGATCACTGGCCAGAGCATGCACAGTATGCAATTGAGCTACTGGCCTGTCCTGCATCCAGCGTTCTTTTAGAACGCACATTCAGTGCTGCTGGAGGATTTGTCACGGATCACAGGGTGCGCCTGTCCACCGACTCGGTTGATCGACTGACTTTCATCAAGATGAACCAGTCTTGGATCACCACCAGCTACCACACACCTGATGCTGATATAACAGACTAATTGATTTTAACATGTCACATCCCTTCAAGACTGATGCTGATGCTGAGTGCCTGTGCTGTTATGTTGACTGGCTATCCTCCTCCTCCGAGTCCTCAATGATACGGTTGATGATGATAGCTTGGAAGATCATTTTTGTTTATGGGTGCCGCCACCAGTGGCTAAGGCCCAATTTTTCAGCCCCTGTTTAACAGGGGCGTGTAATTACAATTTTTGAAGCAATAATTTGCCATAGGGCTCATTGCTGTGCTCCAAGTACAGTATCTGTGAGGGGTTGTAGTGTTGTGCCACCAGTGCCTAAGGCCCAATTTTTCAGCCCCTGTTCAACAGGGGCATGTAATTACAATTCTTGATCTAATAATTCACAGCAGGGCCCATTGCTGCACCCACCAAGAGTAACTCTGAGGGCTTACAGTGTTGTGGCAACGCCACCACCACCACCACGAAAGGCCCAATTTTTCAGCCCCTGTTCAACAGGGGCATGCAATTACAATTCTTGATCTAATAATTCACAGCAGGGCCCATTGCTGCACCCACCAAGAGTAATTGTCAGGGCTTACAGTGTTGTGGCACCAGCACCACCATCAAAGGCCCAATTTTTACTACCACTGTTCAACAATTATATGTAATTAAAATTCCTGATATAATAGTTGACAGCAGGGCGTTCCATCACCAACCAAGAGTAACTGTGAGTGCTTACAGTGTTGTGCCAACACCAACAACTAAGGGGCCTATTTCTGCAGAGTATATACGGCAGGTCCCTACTTTCAAACATCCAACTTACAAACGACTCCTACTTGCAAACGCAAGAAGACAACAGGAAGTGAGAGGGAATCTACCCCTTGGAAGGAAAATTCTCTCCTGTAAGAATTAATATGGGAGAAAGGTGTCTCCTCTGTACTGATGCTTTATCACCAATCCTTGTTTCAAGAAAAACACCACATTTCAAAAACAGTTGTCATTGGGACGGAAAGTGAGGTGAAATGTTCTGAACAGGGGCACAGACAGCAAAACAAATGTTACAGGGGTGATAACCCTTACCTATGTTTTCCAAAAAGTTTAAAAATAGATTTTTGGGCTGGAGCTACACTTAAACAATGTACCTGTTCAAAATTACAAACAGATTCTACATAAGAACAAACCTACAGTCCCTGTCTTGTATGCACCGCCTGTATACGGCTGTTCAGAGCATAAAGGGCCTTTTTTATTTTATGTGCGGGGTTCCCCTTAATATCCATACAAGACCCAAAGGGGCTGGTAATGGGCTGGGGTAGGGGGGGGGGGGTCATGGGGTAGCTATGCCATTTTTCTTAAAGATTTTCATCCATATTACCGGGACCAGACATTACATTAAAGCCGCAAGCAGTTTTAAATGGCTTTTTTTTCCTTTAGAAGTGTCATTTTGTGCAGGGACAGTTCTAAACACGGGAAACACGTGGCACTTCACAGGCATACTTTAGACACCCCCCAGGTACGATATTTAAAGGAACATTTGACTTTTTTTTTTTTCACTTTATGCATCATTAAAATGACTGCTCCCGAAAAACGACCGTTTTTAAAACTTCTTTTTGCATTGATACATGTCCCCTGGTGCAGAACCCGGGTTCCCAAACCCTTTTTAGGACAATAACATGCATAATAGTCGTTATAATTAGCACTTTAGAATTCGAACGTTGGCATCCATTGTATTTAATAGGGTTCTAATGTTCGTACGAACTTTCGGTCCGTTCGCGGGTTCTGGTGCGAACCGAACCCGGGGGTGTTCGGCTCATCACTACTTGGGACAAAAAAAATATTCAATGGGCTCAACATGCCTCTCAGCAAATTGCTTGGGGCGTCTACTTTCCAAAATGGGGTCATTTGGGGGGGTTTTGTGCCATCTTGGCATTTTATGGCCTTCAAAACTGTGATAGGTAGTGAGGAGTGAAATCAAAAATGTATGCCCTTAGAAATCTTGAAGGCGGTGCTTGGTTTTTGGGCTCCCGTACGCGGCTAGGCTCCCAAGCTTCCTGACGACGTGCTTACACGAAACAGCTGTCGAGGCGACGCCAGACTACGTTCTGACGATACTTCCGGTCCCGCAGGCTCTTCCTCCCACTTTTCCTGACGACGTGCTTACACGAAACAGCTGTCGAGGCGACGCCAGACTACGCTCTGACGATACTTCCGGTCCCGCTGGCTCTTCCTCTGCCATAGGTGGAACGCACGCCGGCTCATCTCCACACGGGTCACTAGCCCTACTAGTTCACGCTCTCCAGCCTCAGTGCCGGGCTCAAGGCACTAACCAAGTAAGGGGGCAATTGGCTGTCATATTTTAATACATTTTAATAAAACGGGATTACACTATTTTCCGCTCTATTTCTCTTTTGTGGTTCGCATTGCTCCATCCGAGCCTCCAGGAGGCAGGGATTCTTCATGCCTGTTCTTTGACATCAATTACCCATGCTAGCAAGTGGAACTTGCACAAAGCGCATTTGACTCCTTTTTAACTAAAAGAGTCAACAATATCTGGTAAGCTGCTATATTTTACCATGAGCACTATCGGGTGTCCTGTACTAAGTTGGTGAAGGTTATCACTTCAAGCAATTTCTTTTTCCTGTTGGATAAAGCTGTTACTCAGGATTCATTTCACTGTTTGCAATATATGGACTACCACTTGTTCTCTTGACAAATATTCATTTATTTCTCGGGACATTTAACCATCACGATTGGCACTGCATGTTTGAATATTTGTTGTCATATAGTATTTTATGTTTTTATGTATCATAATTTGTTTGGTAGATGGGTTTTGCAAGCTATCTTACCCACTAAGGGGACTGCATATAGGCTGTTTATTATTATTGGATAGTCATAGACTAGTCATTGCGGTTCGCATAGGCTGGCTGGTGTTCACAATTTCTTTCACTTTATATAAAATTTTATTTAATTTAATTTAAATAACATTTATTCTCTAGCGCCCCCAATATATTTGCTACTATTGCACATATAACCACATCCAGTCACAGTTTCAACAATTGAAAATATGGAGTTAGCAGCTTAATCAATCATTAATTTTCTTTAGGCGCAAGATCATCAATACAACCATTAAAAGAAAGCTCTATTTGTGGGAAGAAAAGGACGCAAATTTCGTTTGGGTACAACATTGCATGTCCGCACAATTTCCAGTTAAAGCAGCGCAGTGCCAAATTGTGAAATCACCTCTGGTCATTATGGTCCGTATTGGTCCGGTCCTTAAGTGATTAAATACATGAAATATGTTAATAATAATAATAATAATAATAAAAAAGTAATAATTATTGGAAAAAGGGTTTTCAATAAATAATTACCTCATACTGAGATTCAAAAGAGATTTCATCATCCATTTCTTCCATTTTGAGCCGCTCTCAAGACATTTTATTTTCTATGCATAAAATTACATAGTTACATAGTTAGTCCATCCAGTTCAACCATAAAAATAAATAAATAAAATAAAAAATATCAACTGAAATTATAACTTAAAATATAGTTATAAATAATTTACATTAAATCATAGTAAAACGAAAATATCGATCTAAAATTAAATACCTCATTTTATTTGACATGTTTTTAAAGAAATTGGCTTTAGGATTAGAAAAAAATCGTAGGGTCCCCCGCTTTGGGT
The DNA here is from genome assembly GCA_029206835.1 of Rana muscosa. Taxonomy (NCBI): domain Eukaryota; kingdom Metazoa; phylum Chordata; class Amphibia; order Anura; family Ranidae; genus Rana; species Rana muscosa. Next base: position 362,417,558 of record CM055117.1, read on the forward strand.
CTGGAATGGATTTGAAGGGAAACTCCACATGAAAGAAAAAGTGTTGTGAGGTATTTCCCCCTCAAGATCTATACCAGAACCTACATGCCCTCAACATGGGGAGGGTCACCGTTCCTAGGGTTGTCGCTATCAAGGTACCTTGTCCCCATGTTGATGCAGAAAAGGGCCTCTTCCCCTCTTCCCCACATCCCTGGCCTGGTGGATGTGCAGGTCTGTAAGGTGGGGGGGGGGGGGGGGGTGCTTATCAGAATCTGGAAGACCCCTTTAAAAAAAAGATTCCCAAGATGCCTCCGCCTGATTTGCATGAATACTGGATACGCAGTACCCCCTTGACACCCATTAACAAAAGCGTTATATAAAAATGATTGGTGGTACCCCATCAAAATTCAAAACATACCCTAGTCATTGAGGAAGGTCCAGGTATATATTTTGAGGGGGATACCAACATGCAGAGAAAGGGGTCCCACGTCATAATATAAAACAGAACACTGTCCCGTGATGAGGGTCAGGTTTTGAAATTGAGGGCCAAAAACAAATAGTGGGGTCCACCACAAATTAAAACCCAGACACTTATGCCCTGTACACACGATCGGAGTATCCGATGGTCTAAAATTCGATGGAATTTTTCATCGGAATTCCGTTCAAGCTGTCTTGCATACACACTATCAGACTAAATTCCGACCGTCCAAAACGCGGTGACCTAAAACACTCCGACGAGCCGAGAAAAATTAAGTTCAATGCTTCCGAGCATGCGTAGATTTGATTCTGAGCATGCGTGGGTTTGTTCTTCGTCGAGTTCCACACAGACAATAGGAATTTACATCGAACTTTTTTCATCGGAAATTCCGATCGTGTGTACAAGGCATTAGAGTTTGTAAAGGATATATTGGGGAACTCCACATAAAAAGAAAAAAATTAAGGTGTGGTCCCCCCCCCCAAATCCAAACCAGACCCTTATCCAAGAATGCAGCCTGGTAGGCCATGAATGGGGGGGGGGGAACGCGTGCACCCCCCCTACTGAATCATACCAGGCCACATGTCCTCAACGTGGGGAGAGGTACCGTGCCAGAGGGGGTCACTAACAAGTTACCTTGTCCCCATGTTGATGTGGACAAGGGTCTCTTCCTCACATCCCTGGCGTGTTGGATTTGGGGGTCTATGGGGGGTGGCATCAGAATCTGGAAGACCTTTTTTAACAGAACGAGTTAAAGTTAATTGAAAAACAACCACACCAAGATAAAACATTTTATATATATATATATAAAAAAAAAAATTATGGTCCCATGCTACAATGCAGAGATGAAAATTCACCATTGTGCATGGCAGAAAGATTGACACACACACACACACACACGTCATGCATTACCATATACACAAACACAAATTCACTCTCATGAACAACAAACACACAAACGCACACACACTCGGTCACATAAACAAAACGCACTCTCATGCACACATGCTCACATAATCAGACTCTCACGCACATGCACTTTAATGCATGCACGCACATATGCACTCCCATGCATGCACACAAGCAATCTCACACAGACACAAGCTCATGCACACATAGATATTCACACACTCTCAATCAAACACACTCACACAAAGGCACTCATACCCATACTTACACAAACAAACATATTCTAACACACTCACACAAATGCACAAACATACTCTCATGCACTCTCATGCACGCACACTCACACTCTAATGCATGTACTCCCATGCACTCTCATACATGCACACACGCACTCTCATGAACGCACACACGCATTCACTCTCATGCATGCACACACGCACTCTCTCATGCATGCACACACGTACTAACTCCTATGCACTCACTCTCATCACGCACACACGCACTCTCGTGCATGCACACACTCCCTCATCTCGCACACACACGCACTCTCTCATCTCACGCGCACACACACGCACTCTCTCATCTCGCACACACACATGGGCGTCCGCTCCATAGGGCAAGGGGGGTCGCTCGCCCCCCCCTGGTGGAGGTGTGCCACACACTGCGGGGGTGTCAGGCCCAGAGGCCCTCTAATTAGGCCCTGCACTTGCAAGGGCCTCAGGGCCGCCTAATTTGCCTATGGGGAAGTGGGAAAGTATGTCCCCGGGTCAGACTGGCTGTAGGGCACGCCAGGATCGCGGGGCCGCATATCCGAACAAGTGCTGCCTTCCCCTGGGCTCCCCTTTCACTCACTGTGTAGTGTGCTGTCCTACGGATGCTTTACACACTTTGCCCCTCCCACCACACACGCTGCCAATCAGAAGTTACATCACAACAGGGCGCTGCAGCCCTGTATCCAATGAGGGCGCTGCTGACATCTTCCTCCTCACCCACCACGTGTGCCTGGCTCTCAGTACTGTTTATGCAATGAGTGCTCAGAGTAGCATGAAGATGCCGGGAGGAGGGGAAAACCGGAGGTGACAGGGGAGGCATGATTAGGACTGGACACAGGTGAGCTGTGTCATGGCTGCATTGCTCTGTATTGTACAGCATTGTGTATGGGAGCTCAGCTGTAGTGTGTGCTGGGGTTAGACAGACTGAATCTGTGTTAAGACAGACCTGAAGTGTGACCATGGGGTGGGCACTTCAAGTTACTGCTCTCTCATCTATTAGCTATGTGGGCATAAAGAGTGATATACAACTTGCCCCCCTCCCCCTACCACACCATTTACTTGCCACAGTGATAACAAAAATGTGCAGGCTCCAGCTCCTTAAAGTGCTTGTAAACCCCTTTTCTTTTTACCTACAGATCAGCCTATTATAAGGCTTACCTGTAGGTAAAATGAATATCTCCTAAACCTACACGGTTTAGGAGATATTGACTTTGCATGCAGCCACTGACGTCAGCGGCGCATGCGCTGTAAATGCTCGGCTGAAGGTCCGACATGCACACGTGGGAGTGACGTAATCGCAGCTCCAGCCACTCACAGCGCCGGAGCCGCGAACCTGCAAGAAACGCAGAGGGAATATGTCAGCTCCCTCAGCGTGGACCGGGATCAGATGCCGAGGTCACGCTCTAGGGTAAGTATTTCATAATGAGCTAGTATGTGCTGCATACTAGCTCATTATGCCTTTTGCCTTACAGGTTTTTTCATCAAAAAATTTAATAAAAAATTCAGTGCGGGTATACAATCGCTTTAAGAGTCTCTGCAGGGCAAAGGACTCTCTACTTACCCCCACGTGAAGAAAGGCGAGTATAAACAGAGGAGAGTCATGTCCGCACAGTCTCTGACTGTCTCCTGTAGCATGTCTGCAGTATCTGACCATCTCCTGTATCATGTCTGTAGCCTCTGACCATCTCTTGTATCATGTTCTCAGTCTCTAGGTAATATGAAAAAAAACTTCAGCAGTTCCCGCGCTGCTGTGTCTCTCCCTCTGGCTGCATGATTAAGGTAGGATGGGGGAGTCTATGTAACATGCAGGGGGTGCAGGATGCTGTGTAAAGGAGTCCAGAGGCGCAGGGTGCTGTGTAATGTAAAGGGGGCCAGAGCTGTGCGGTGCTGTGTAATGTAAAGGGGAGCAGAGGTTCAGTGGTGCAGAGGGGGTAGTAGTGGCAAAGAGATATTGAAAGATGCAGGGGGCACAGTGGGGTGTTTTTACATTTTAACGTGGGTGGTGGGGTTGCTTTTAACCCCCCCCCCCCCCCCGCTAACGGTCGAAGAAAGGGTAAAATGCGACTGTGTATCGCCGCTGCCGAAGCGCCCCCCCCCCCCCCCTGAAAAAATTTCAGTGGACGCCCATGCACACACACACTCACTCTCATCACGCACGCACTCACTCTTATGCATGCACTCTCACAAGAACACACTCACTCTTATGAGCGCACACGCGCATTTTTATGCACACACGCACGCACTGTCATGAAATAAGTCAATATGCCCCCAGCTGAGAGTTTAAGTAGCAGAGATACAGAAATCACTATGCCTGCAGAGAGCATGAGAACTGAAATAGCACAGATACATAATCACTATGCCCCAAGATGAGAGCAGAAATAACACAGATACAAATTTCACTATGCCCTGAGATGAGAGCAAAAATTAAACAGATAAAAAATGTCCCCAGATGACAGCTAAAATAGCTTAGTGCTATAACTCACTGAGTCACTATGCACGCGAGGTCAGAGACGGCGAAAAATGCGTCCTGGTTGCTATGGAAATGACACCGCCATACAGCCGGTGTTCTGCCAGGCTGGTTCCGCCTATCGATATGGTTCCGAGCTCGACTGCGCAGGTGCAATCCGAGGTGACGGAAATCGCCGATGTTTAACAGCTGTTCTGCAGCGCCTGCGCAGTCACTCGACGCGCTCGCTCCCGTTGCTTAGTTACACACGGCGCTTTCTTCTTCACGCCGCTCTATAGTATAGAGCAAGTGGCGGCAAGGGGCGAATGAGATGTGATATTGAGCAGTGCGATTTGTTTGTTTATACACGCCCCTTGCTGTATCGAGCGGCGTGTATAAACAAACAAATGCCACTGCTCAAGATTATCAGATCTTATTCGCCCCCTGCCGCCCATTGCTGTACAGCGGCGTGAAGAAGAAAGCTGCGTGTGTAATGAAGGATGGGGGGCGAGCGCGTCCACAGCTGGCGAGCATATGGTTCCTCCCATCGATCTGGTTCCCTCTTGACTGCGCAAGCCGAGCCGACGGAAATCTCTGAGCTTTAACAGCTGTTCGGCAGCGCCTGCGCAGTTGAGCTCGGAACCATATCGATAGGGGAACGAGCTCGACAAGACACCGGCATGTAGCGTCATTTCCTGTTACTAATGTTTTTCTTAAGTGTGTCCTTGTACCTGAAAGTGGCGTGACGCCGGGTACAACGTTACTTACGGAAATTATGATTCACCAAGGAACACGCCCAGCTACTGTAGACTAATGACACACTCAGCTTCTGTGAATAGCGGAGGGAGCTGGAGAAGAAATGTCACGTGACAGGTGCAATTTTCGAAAGAGATAAGGTACAAAGGAACATTTTTGAACGTTTTGAAGAATACAACTTGATTTCTATCACTCATTACATATGTATAATGAGTTTTAGTGTGTTTGCCTTTAAGGCATAGAATGCCTGAGGCTGAGTTCACATAAATGCAGCCGCGGTTTCCACCCTGGGGTCCGGTGCATTTTTGTTCACCGGTTCAGGTGCGATTCAGGTCCTAATTTTTACCTGAATTTGCACCTGAACCAGACTTAAAAACGCACAGGACCTTTTTGGAAACCACACCACGGACATGTGGGAACCGACTCTACTGAGAGTCGTGCGAATTGGATGTGGTAAAACTGCATCAAAATCGCACATATGTGAACCCAGCCTTAAGGAAAAAAAACTTCTGCCTTTAGAACCACTTTAACCACCGCCCACCGCCGAATAATGGCGGCAGGGTGGTTCCTTAACTCTGAATTGCGCTCCCGCACGCCCCCTGGGGTGCGCACACGGGAGTCTCCATGACCGCCGGGTCCAGAGGACCCGGCACATCACGGATCACGGTAAATCGCCGCTGATAGCGGTCGCTTACCATGTGATCGCTCCGTCAAATGACGGAGCGATCACTTGTAAAAGGACCACATGACGCCGGTTCCTCTCTCCCCTCTCTGTACCGATCAGTACAGAGAGGGGAGGGGGAGAGAGCGGATGGCAGCAGCACTGTGGGCTGGATCTGTGACAATTGCAGTCACAGATCCAGCCATCCATCCACCAATGCTCAGCCATCCCTGCCCATACTGTGCAATACCCTGCCAATACTCTGCCCATACTGTGCAATACCCTGCCCATACTGTGCAATACTCTGCCCACACTGTGCAATACTCTGCATTACCCTGCCCACACTGTGCAATACCCTGCCAATACCCTGCAATACTCCGCAATACCCTGCAATACTCCGCAATACTCCGCAATACCCTGCAATACCCTGCAATACCATGCAATACTCTGCAATACCCTGCAATACTCCGCAATACCCTGCAATACCCTGCAATACCCTGCAATACCCTGCAATACCCTGCAATACCCTGCAATACCCTGCAATACCCTGCAATACCCTGCAATACCCTGCAATACCCTGCAATACCCTGCAATACTCTGCAATACGCTGCAATGTGCCGGGTCCTCTGGACCCGGCGGTCATGGAGACTCCCGTGTGCGCACCCCAGGGGGCGTGCGGGAGCGCAATTCAGAGTTAAGGAACCACCCTGCCGCCATTATTCGGCGGTGGGCGGTGGTTAAAGTGGTTCTAAAGGCAGAAGTTTTTTTTCCTTAAGGCTGGGTTCACATATGTGCGATTTTGATGCAGTTTTACCACATCCAATTCGCACGACTCTCAGTAGAGTCGGTTCCCACATGTCCGTGGTCTGGTTTCCAAAAAGGTCCTGTGCGTTTTTAAGTCTGGTTCAGGTGCAAATTCAGGTAAAAATTAGGACCTGAACCGGTGAACAAAAATGCACCGGACCCCAGGGTGGAAACCGCGGCTGCATTTATGTGAACTCAGCCTCAGGCATTCTATGCCTTAAAGGCAACCACACTAAAACTCATTATACATATGTAATGAGTGATAGAAATCAAGTTGTATTCTTCAAAACGTTCAAAAATGTTCCTTTGTACCTTATCTCTTTCGAAAATTGCACCTGTCACGTGACATTTCTTCTCCAGCTCCCTCCGCTATTCACAGAAGCTGAGTGTGTCATTAGTCTACAGTAGCTGGGCGTGTTCCTTGGTGAATCATAATTTCCGTAAGTAACGTTGTACCCGGCGTCACGCCACTTTCAGGTACAAGGACACACATAAGAAAAACATTAGTAACAGGAAATGACGCTGCATGCCGGTGTCTTGTCGAGCTCGTTCCCCTATCGATATGGTTCCGAGCTCAACTGCGCAGGCGCTGCCGAACAGCTGTTAAAGCTCGGAGATTTCCGTCGGCTCGGCTTGCGCAGTCAAGAGGGAACCAGATCGATAGGAGGAACCATATGCTCGCCAGCTGTGGACGCGCTCGCCCCCCATCCTTCATTACACACGCAGCTTTCTTCTTCACGCCGCTGTACAGCAATGGGCGGCAGGGGGCGAATAAGATCTGATAATCTTGAGCAGTGGCATTTGTTTGTTTATACACGCCGCTCGATACAGCAAGGGGCGTGTATAAACAAACAAATCGCACTGCTCAATATCACATCTCATTCGCCCCTTGCCGCCACTTGCTCTATACTATAGAGCGGCGTGAAGAAGAAAGCGCTGTGTGTAACTAAGCAACGGGAGCGAGCGCGTCGAGCGCCTGCGCAGGCGCTGCAGAACAGCTGTTAAACATCGGCGATTTCCGTCACCTCGGATTGCACCTGCGCAGTCGAGCTCGGAACCATATCGATAGGCGGAACCAGCCTGGCAGAACACCGGCTGTATGGCGGTGTCCTTTCCATAGCAACCAGGACGCATTTTTCGCCGTCTCTGACCTCGCGTGCATAGTGACTCAGTGAGTTATAGCGCTAAGCTATTTTAGCTGTCATCTGGGGACATTTTTTATCTGTTTAATTTTTGCTCTCATCTCAGGGCATAGTGAAATTTGTATCTGTGCTATTTCTATCCTTTACACACTGTAACTGCAGCTAACTGACTCGCCTGCCTGCTCTATCTAATTCAATAAAAATGACACTCTCTCTCTCTCTCTGATATCTCTCTTTTAACAACTCCAACACACTACACAAGGCCGCCAAGCCGGCGGCCTTATATAGTGTGGAGCATTTACTAAACCCCCTGAGCCATTATTGATGATCTCGCGCCTAAAGAAAATTAAAGATTGATTAAGCTGCTAACTCCATATTTTCAATTGTTGAAACTGTGACTAGTTGAAACTGTGACTGGATGTGGTTATATGTGCAATAGTAGCAAATATATTGGGGACGCTAGAGAATAAATGTTATTTAAATTAAATTAAATTAAATTTTATATAAAGTGAAAGAAATTGTGAACACCAGCCAGCCTATGCGAACCGCAATGACTAGTCTATGACTATCCAATAATAATAAACAGCCTATATGCAGTCCCCTTAGTGGGTAAGATAGCTTGCAAAACCCATCTACCAAACAAATTATGATACATAAAAACATAAAATACTATATGACAACAAATATTCAAACATGCAGTGCCAATCGTGATGGTTAAATGTCCCGAGAAATAAATGAATATTTGTCAAGAGAACAAGTGGTAGTCCATATATTGCAAACAGTGAAATGAATCCTGAGTAACAGCTAGTAATAGATACCTAACATGTCACCCTTCAAAATTGCACACGCTCGTGGAATGGCGCCAAACTTTGCTATTTAAAAATCCCCATAGGCAATATTTTTACTGGTTACATGTTTTAAGCTACAGAGGAGGTCTAGGGCCAAAATTATTGCTCTCGCTCTAATGTTCGCAGAGATACCTCACATGTGTGGTTTGAACACCGTTTTCATATGTGGACGGGACTTACGCATGCATTCGCTTCTGTATGCAAGCTCACGGGGACAGGGGCACTTTAAAAAAATATATATAATTTTATTGTTCATTTTACTTTATTTTAGTTTGACACGTTTTTCCGCAAAAATACATTTTGTGATCACTTTTATTCCTATTACAAGGACCGTAAATATCCCTTGTAATAGGAATATGGCATGACAGGTCCTCTTTACAGTGAGATATGGGGTCAATAAGACCCCACATCTCACCTCTAGGCTGGGAAGCCTGAAATAAAAAAATTAAAAAAACAACGCTGGCTTCGATCGTAGAGGTGAGTCGGTAGAAGCACTGGAGGGTGGCGGGAGGGGGGGGGGGGGGAACATCCCCTCTCGCCTCCCGTAAGAATAATCAAGCGGTGGAACAGCCACTATGATTGTTCTTATGATGTAGGGAATCGCCGGCTGAAGAAGCCAATATCTGAATGATGCCTGTAGCTGCACCCATCATTCAGATATCCCCACACAAAGTCAAGGACGTCATATGATAGCCGGCGGGCGGGAAGTGGTTATTGCAGGGTATTGCAGGGTATTGCAGAGTATTGCAGGGTATTGCAGAGTATTGCAGGGTATTGCAGAGTATTGCAGGGTATTGCAGGGTATTGCAGGGTATTGCAGGGTATTGCAGAGTATTGCAGGGTATTGCAGAGTATTGCAGGGTATTGCAGAGTATTGCAGGGTATTGCAGAGTATTGCAGGGTATTGCAGAGTATTGCAGGGTATTGCAGAGTATTGCAGGGTATTGCAGAGTATTGCAGGGTATTGCAGAGTATCTGCAATACTCCGCAATACTCCGCAATACCCTGCAATACCCTGCAATACTCTGCAATACCCTGCAATACTCTGCAATACTCTGCAATACCCTGCAATACCCTGCAATACCCTGCAATACCCTCCAATACCCTGCAATACCCTGCAATACTCTGCAATACTCTGCAATACCCTGCAATACTCTGCAATACTCTGCAATACTCTGCAATACTCTGCAATACCCTGCAATACCCTGCAATACTCTGCAATACTCTGCAATACCCTGCAATACCCTGCAATACTCTGCAATACCCCGCAATACTCTGCAATACCCCGCAATACCCCGCAATACCCTGCAATACCCTGCAATACCCTGCAATACCCTGCAATACCCTGCAATACCCTGCAATACTCTGCAATACTCTGCAATACCCTGCAATACTCTGCAATACTCTGCAATACTCTGCAATACCCTGCAATACCCTGCAATACCCCGCAATACTCTGCAATACTCTGCAATACTCTGCAATACCCCGCAATACTCTGCAATACTCTGCAATACTCTGCAATACCCTGCAATACCCTGCAATACCCTGCAATACTCTGCAATACCCTGCAATAACCACTTCCCGCCCGCCGGCTATCATATGACGTCCTTGACTTTGTGTGGGGATATCTGAATGATGGGTGCAGCTACAGGCATCATTCAGATATTGGCTTCTTCAGCCGGCGATTCCCTACATCATAAGAACAATCATAGTGGCTGTTCCACCGCTTGATTATTCTTACGGGAGGCGAGAGGGGATGTTCCCCCCCCCCTCCCGCCGCCCTCCAGTGCTTCTACCGACTCACCTCTACGATCGAAGCCAGCGTTGTTTTTTTAATTTTTTTATTTCAGGCTTCCCAGCCTAGAGGTGAGATGTGGGGTCTTATTGACCCCATATCTCACTGTAAAGAGGACCTGTCATGCCATATTCCTATTACAAGGGATATTTACGGTCCTTGTAATAGGAATAAAAGTGATCACAAAATGTATTTTTGCGGAAAAAACGTGTCAAACTAAAATAAAGTAAAATGAACAATAAAATTATATATATTTTTTTAAAGTGCCCCTGTCCCCGTGAGCTTGCATACAGAAGCGAATGCATGCGTAAGTCCCGTCCACATATGAAAACGGTGTTCAAACCACACATGTGAGGTATCTCTGCGAACATTAGAGCGAGAGCAATAATTTTGGCCCTAGACCTCCTCTGTAGCTTAAAACATATAGATAAAGATTTAGAGAATGTGTTGCCAAATAGACCTAAATTCATTTATAGGAGGGCACCGGGTCTGAGGAACATGATCGCACCAAATGTCCCGGACCCCCCTGCAAAACCACCAACTTTCCTTGATGGGTCAGGGTTCCATTATTGTACTAGGTGCAAATCCTGTCGTACCACTATTAGACACACAAAAAAGATCACCAAATTTCAATCCTTTGTAACCAAGCAAGAATTCAAAATCAAACCTTTGATAACATGCTATTCAAAAAATGTCACATATGTCTTAGAGTGCCCATGTTCGCTTCAGTATGTGGGGCGCACCACACGAGAACTTAGAATAAGAATAAATGAGCATGTGGCAAACATAGCGAAGGGTTTCCCCAACCATAGTGTATCAAGACATTTTCTACATTTTCATGATAAAGATCCCCGTCAACTCAAGTTTTATGGGATAGACAGAGCTATTCACAACTGGCGAGGAACGGATCTTAAAAAGGCCATCTCCCAGAATGAGACCCAGTGGCTGTACCGGTTGGGGACGATGCAGCCACAAGGGTTAAATATAGACCTGGACCTCAATTGTTTTTAAACTAATGAATAAATTTATTTTATTTTTGTAATAATTTCCATTAGGGTACATACCGATGCTAATGGTTTAGTCCTCCTTTGAGTAAAGAGAGTATATGTATTGGGTTTTTAAAATTTCTACATTTATTATTATTTTTATATTAATTTTTTAATTATTTTTAATAAACTTTAAAGTGCTCAATTTTATAAATTTGAGATGGTTTTATAAGCCAAAATATATATATTGCTTATTACTGTGGTACCATGTCTTGCTATATGTATATTGTGTAAACCTTACACCGATCGTTGTTATGGTCTGGTTTTGTTATTACACGTGACATGTGGGTCACGTTAGCATTATGTAGCCTAGAAACCCGGGATGGACGCTGGATGCAAATTTTAAACTCCTCCCTGGGGCGGCTGATTGGCATTCATATAAAAGTCTTCCCTCACCAGTGACCTAGTACGCTTCCTGATGACGTGTGATACGAAACGTACGTCGAGGCGGTACTAGGTCACGTACAGACGCTACTTCCGGTCCCTCTGGCTCCTCCATTATCGTAGGTGGAACGCACGCCAGATATCCACAGACGGGACAACCTTTCCATCTCCCTGTTATGCTATCCAGCCTCAGTGCCGGGTTTGTGGCACTTATACAAGTAAGCAGGCATTTGGCTTTTTAACTTTTACATTGATTTGGCCTAATAAACGGAATTACGCTATTACTGCATTATTTTCATTTCATATCCTTATCTGAGCCTCCATGAGGCAGCGGTTCTGGTCCGACATCATCTCCATTTAACCCAAGCAAAGTTTTTTGCTGCAAGCACATTTGACTTCTTTTTTAAGTAAAAGGGTCAACTTCATTTGGTAAGCGGCCATCCTTATTTGAGCACATTTGGGTGATTCGTCTTTCTCAGTCGGTGAAGGTGGATTTCTGACAGTTGTCACAATCTATGGATTTTCTGTTTGCAGCTCTTCAGATTTTTTCACTTGATTTATCTTCCATTCATTGATTATAAGGACTTGATTGACACTTGATATATGAACTCACCATTTATATATTTTTTTTCACAAATGTAAATTTGTATTAAGGTATGAAAATATTTTTTTCTGTATTGATTTACAGGAGCTCACTTTACACATACCTATGCAAGATCTGGGAAATCTTGTATAAATTTCACTTTGGTTACACAGTTTAATTTAGCACGCTAGGCAGGCTGGTGTTTTGGTATTATAATTTGTATTGTTTTTACACTTGGTATTTTGTTTATTTATCACGAGTAATTTCACTCAGCGCCTCCACTAGTATATAAAATTTATATATTTATCCCAACCTAGCTTAAAACATGTAACCAGTAAAAATATCGCCTATGGGGATTTTTAAATAGCAAAGTTTGGCGCCATTCCACGAGCGTGTGCAATTTTGAAGGGTGACATGTTAGGTATCTATTACTAGCTGTTACTCAGGATTCATTTCACTGTTTGCAATATATGGACTACCACTTGTTCTCTTGACAAATATTCATTTATTTCTCGGGACATTTAACCATCACGATTGGCACTGCATGTTTGAATATTTGTTGTCATATAGTATTTTATGTTTTTATGTATCATAATTTGTTTGGTAGATGGGTTTTGCAAGCTATCTTACCCACTAAGGGGACTGCATATAGGCTGTTTATTATTATTGGATAGTCATAGACTAGTCATTGCAGTTCGCATAGGCTGGCTGGTGTTCACAATTTCTTTCACTTTATATAAAATTTAATTTAATTTAAATAACATTTATTCTCTAGCGTCCCCAATATATTTGCTACTATTGCACATATAACCACATCCAGTCACAGTTTCAACTAGTCACAGTTTCAACAATTGAAAATATGGAGTTAGCAGCTTAATCAATCTTTAATTTTCTTTAGGCGCAAGATCATCAATAATGGCTCAGGGGGTTTAGTAAATGCTCCACACTATATAAGGCCGCCGGCTTGGCGGCCTTGTGTAGTGTGTTGGAGTTGTTAAAAGAGAGATATCAGAGAGAGAGAGAGAGTGTCATTTTTATTGAATTAGATAGAGCAGGCAGGCAAGTCAGTTAGCTGCAGTTACAGTGTGTAAAGGATATATATGCATCCTAGGTGTTGTATATATATTGTGACAGCAGGCAGGTAAAATCACCAGGTTGCATCCAGGATGGAAGATATATATGTCCTAGATTCAGGCTTTATGCCAATTTATACCACTAGGGGGAGTGCTGGGAGTCTTGCAGGGGAAGAGTTAATGAGCCCAGCTGAAGTAAGTGGGCTCATTAAGGCCTCTACAAGAACTCCCAGCATGCTAAGGGAGATGCTCCAACCTGGAACCAGATCTGTGTGTAGAGACTGGAGAGTGTGTTTTCTGTGTGGTGAGCCAAAGCATGTGTGGCTATTGCTAAGACCTTCTAAAAGCAGGGAGCTAGGGACTGGGGCAGCACAAGGCTGTACCCAGTTGTTAGTTAGGGACACCAACGTGTGTAGTGAGCGGTCAAGTTGACCAGGATTTCTTTTCTTGTTTCTTTTATTTTCTGTTATATTTTTTTGCCTGTATATAGTTCAAATAAAACCCCACCCTTTTGTTTTTCTCCTACCACTGTCTGCTGTGCCTAATTTTGTGTGGTGAACCCATCCAGGGGGTCACACACACCCGCTGCCGAGCTAACCCCCTCACAGTTGGTGGAGAACCAGTGGCAGTTTTTTTTTAAGGCCAGCATGGAGGTGATACTGAAACAGCTGGCTCTAGCAAATGCCAATCAGCAGCAGACAAATGCAGGTTTGCAAAAGAGCCTTGCAGCCCACCAGCAAGCTCAACAACAGAGCCTTGCAGACCAGCAGCAAGCTCACCAACAGAGTCTGGAAGCTGAGCAACAAGCCCAGCAGCAATCTGAGGCCCGCTTCATAAACCTGTTGCAGAAGCAAGAGCAGAGACTACAGCAACAAATGGAGACATTAATGCAGAAACGTCCGCGGACCAGTGAGGCAAGTAGTTCCACGAATACTGCGTCTTTTGGGGTGAGTCGTTTACTGACAAAAATGACTGGAGAGGATGATCCAGAGGTGTTTTTGACCACATTTGAAAGGACTGCTGAAAGTGAAAAGTGGCCTAAGGAGCAGTGAGCTGGACTGGTGGCCCCTCTGTTAACTGGTGAATCGCAGAAAGCTTACTATGACCTAGATTCTGACCAAGCAAAAGACTATGTGATGCTAAAAAATGAAATATTGGCACGGCTGGGTGTCACCCTGGCCGTCCGGGCTCAGCGTGTGCATAACTGGACTTTCCGGCTTGGAAAACCCCCCAGGTCTCAAATGTATGATCTCATTCACCTGAGCAGGAAGTGGCTACAGCCAGAGACTTTGTCCGCACCAAAGATTGTGGAACTTGTTGTGATGGATCGTTTCCTGAGAGCTCTTCCTACTGCCATCCAAAAGTGGGTAAGCCATGGAGACCCAGAAACGGCCGATAAGCTTGTGGATCGTGTAGAGAAGTACTTAGCTACAGAGAACCTGACTGCTTCTTCCAGAGACTCACAGACTTTCCACCCTAAGACCAGACCATTCCCAGTGGCGGGTAAGATGATTCCAAGGGGTGAGGGTGGAGAGAATGAGAGGGTGAGAGTTCTACCTAATGTCTGGCGAGAACAGCCTAGGAAGTCAGGGGCTCAAGAGGTAGCAAAAAGGATTGTTTGCTACCGCTGCCGGCAAGAGGGACATATTGCAGCAAATTGCCCGGTTGTGGATGAACCCATGCAATGTGACATTCTAAGGGACAGACCTCAGTCGCTGTTTGCAACAGTTGCTTGCACTGCCATTCGGGGAACTGAGAAACGTTTATGCAAAATGTGTATTAATGGTAGAAATGTTGTTGTGTTGCTGGATTCAGGTAGCCTGGTGACACTGATAAAAGCTGAATTAGTTACTACAGAGGTCCTAGGGAATAACAAGGTAGCTGTTATTTGTGTGCATGGGGACACTCGAGAGTATCCTGTGACTACAGTGTGTTTTGAGACCTCCAAAGGTAAACCTCTCTCTCATCAGGTGGGGTTAGTGTCTCACTTACCACATGATGCCATTGTGGGAAGGAATTTTCCAAAGTTTTGGGAACTCTGGGATTGTCCTAAGCCCCCCACTGGTGCCCCTATATACCAGGAATGTGATAACCAGAATTCCTCTGAGAGTGGTGAGGACTCTCCAGAATTCCCCTTGTCGGTATTGGCAGGGGAGACTCGAGAAACTGGGGAGGAGCCAACATCCTCAGACGAAAACATGCTGTCTGTGGAGTTTTCTGATCTCGAGGTTCACAAGGAAAGTTTTTGCCACAGAACAGTTAAAAGACCCCACCCTAATAAAGGCACAGGAAAATGTAGTGAAAATAGATGGCGAGTTAGTGAACCCAGATAAGATCTGCACTTACCCGTACTTCATCGTGGAAAAGGACCTACTGTATCGGGTGGCTAAAAGGGCAGAAGAAACTTTTGAGCAGCTTGTGGTGCCCAAACCTTACAGGAAGTTGGTGTTAGAGTTGGCCCATGGGCACATTCTTGGAGGTCATCTGGGGACAGAGAAAACCCGAGAGGGAGTATTGCAGAGATTCTATTGGCCTGGGGTCATGAAGGAAACAGAAAATTATTGTTCCTCCTGCCCTGTGTGTCAGAGGTCGGCACCGATGCCACATTTCCGTAACCCACTGGTACCTCTTCCCATCATTGAGGATCGCAATGAATTTGGTAGGTCTGATAATGAAGTCCGCTAGGGGGCATCAGTACATTTTGGTTATATTGGACTATGCCACCCGTTATCCGGAAGCGATTCCTCTCCGAAATACCTCGGCCAAAACCATAGCCAAAGAGCTATCTCTTGTTTTTAGCCGTGTGGGTATTTGTAAGGAACTGCTTACGGACCAAGGTACACCCTTTATGTCCCGGGTTATGAAAGAGCTGTGCAAGTTGTTCAAAGTGACACAATTGCGTACATCTGTGTATCACCCCCAAACAGATGGGTTGGTTGAAAGATTCAACAAAACCCTAAAACAAATGTTAAAGAAGGTGGTGGATAGAGATGGAAAGGATTGGGACTGTCTAATTCCCTATTTAATGTTTGCCATTAGGGAGGTACCCCAATCCTCTACGGGTTTCTCACCCTTTGAGTTACTCCTATGGGAGACACCCAAGAGGGCTGTTGGATATCGCCAAGGAAATTTTGGAAAGTGAGAGTTCTCCCCACAAGAGTGTGATTGAGCATGTCGCCATGATGCAAGATAGAATTGCACAGGTAATGCCAATCGTAAAGGAACATTTGGCCCAAGCGCAGTTGGCACAGCATAGAGTGTACAACCGTGGGGCCAAGACCCGTACCTTTTCCCCGGGGGATAGGGTATTGGTACTTGTACCTACGGTTGAAAGCTAATTCCTCGCCAAATGGCAAGGCCCCTACGAGATAATGGAAAAAGTGAGCGAAGTGAATTACAAGGTCAGACAACCAGGAAGGCGAAAGCCCAAACAGATCTATCACATTAATCTGTTGAAAGCCTGGATGGATAGGGAATCCCTAGTCGCAGAAACGTTGTCACCAGCTCAGTCTGATTGCGTGATTCCTGAGGTTGGAATAGCAGTCACCTTGTCAAAACCCCAACAGGGATCCAGTTTAATTGTTGGTGAATTAATTAAATTTTTGGTCTGAATATTTAAATTATATTTAGATTGATCATGAGATTTATATCAATGTCAAATGATTTATTGAATCATCAAGTAATATATGTCCCCATCTTCCTTTTAGTTGCATTTGCTACAATAGACAGAGATATTATATCCCTTATTAAGTACTTAATTGGTTTAGGGGATTGAGATATATTGTCTTTTAATTTGCATAAATTTAATTGGTTTTTATGTTTTATTTTGGACTTATCTATTGATAGAGTCCAATTTTAAATCGAGTTGAATAAACCTGAATGACCATTAGATGGCTTTTGCATTTTTCGCTCGCAATTTAGAATCCAGGAGTAGAATTACGCTGTATAATTATTAATGTACGGGTAGGTTCTAGTCTATGAATAAATGCAGAAGCGAGTTAGCGTAGTATTTAGATATTATAGGAGGGTATCCGGGTTATGTTTTGCCTTATGCTGCGCTTGGCACCACCAGCCAGCAATGTATATGAGCATCAACCTGGATTTTCCTCTATGTAACTCGCAAAATAGTCATAGTGTTTGAATCAATGCTTCATTACTGGGACTTATTATGCTTAGCCAGGTTTTGTAATACCAGCAGGATTGCTATTGGGGATACGGACAGTGTTTGCCCTTGTCCAAAATGGCGACTTACAAGGCCGGGACACTAGGCGATCAGATCTGGGCGTTCCTATTGCACACATGAGTATTTATGGTGGTGGGTCAGCACGTCGCCCATGCCCCTGGACGACGTCAGTTGTGACGAAACGGCGTAGGGAGGAGCGACGTGCTGACGTCACCGACATACCAACGAGTCCCGGAGCGAATGGGCTGTCTTAGCCGGCCGGCTATTTTTATACCACATGCCTTAGAATCACGAATGTTTGTAAGTGCATTTCATTTTTTTATTAAATATTGTTTTACTGGATTTACGCTATGGTGGCTTTCTTTCCCTTTGCACTTTAATATCTGTGATACATGGAGAGAATTGGCGTTGAATCCTGGAGGAAGCTGATAGCGATATAGAGACCCTGGCAGGGGATTAGCCATATGTTTGCATTGATCCATGAACGGATCATTCGTTCTGGTAAGCGGCAGTGATAACTAGTGGTGGTGGAACCTTTTCTATCGAATATCTGGCACTTTTCAAAGGGTGTTTTTGTTTGAAGTCACCAGTGGTCAAATGTGAAGATTTGCATCTGCACCATACTGTCATCTTGGATTTCAGGACTTTATAGCTCTATACGTTTTTTTTATTATTTTTTATACAGGATTGCACTCTTTTTTTGTTTTATATTTGAATGTCTGGCATCAGTCGGGACTTTATTCAGTTGTAAACATACAGCATTAGAGATTGCATCCTGTGTATACCATCTGTTTGAATATTTTTTTGGTGGTATTCATTCAAGAGTTGCGCAGCTTTATTACTCTTAATAATATTACTCGGCCTGGTGAAAGGGTGAAGCTAAAACCCTATCGGATCCCAGAGGTCCGACGTGTGGAAGTACAGAAAATGCTTAAGTTGGGGGTGATAGAGGAATCCCAAAGTGATTGGTCCAGTCCCATAGTGTTAGTGCCTAAACCGGATGGGAGCTAGCAATTTTGTAACGATTTTCGGCAACTGAACAAAGTTACAAAATTTGACACCTACCCCATGTCACGTATAGATGCGTTGATCGACCGGCTGGGAACAGCCTGATACATGACAACTCTCGATCTCACAAAAGGGTATTGGCAAATTCCCCTGGCCAAATCGGCCAAGGAGAAAATTGCGTTTGTAACCCCAGATGGGTCGTTCCAATATAAAAGAATGTCGTTTGGATTACAGAATGCACCGGCAACATTCCAGCGGAAAATGGACCAGATACTGAGGCACCATCAGAAGTATGCTGCGGCTTTGATTTTGTGAATTCCGCGCCAAAAAATTTATAATAATAATAATAATAATAATAATAATAATAATATGATATATTATAAATATAAAGTGCATTAAACTAAATAAATTAAGCTGCTCCCCTAAAATGTGCAAGTGGTATACACTTCTAGTGTGATTTGCTATATAGGGTAGGGGGCGCTAGTGGTATCTACTATAATTTGCTAAAAAAACAAATAAATATCATCCTGTGAATAAACAACGATGTATTGCCACAATCAAATGAATACTGAAATGACTATAAATATATCAAAATTCGGCGTCCAAAAGTGGTGCCAAAAAATTAAATTATATATATATTAGAAAAATATTAGAAAGTCCCAACTGTATCATATAGCGTGTTGCCACGTTTGATGAAAATGAATCCACACAAAAAAATTGTCCAGACAAAAGTGACAAAATAAAAAATCCAAATAAGTCACTTCAAATCTTATATGTAGAACACCTCAAAAAGTGTTGATAATAAAGTTCATACAGTGATGTATTTATTCCTTCACAACAGTGCAATCTTATTCCTTCACCAAATCTTCTTACAGAAATATACACCAGAGGTAATAGATTGCGCTTACCAAATTGAATGGACCTCTTTAATTAAAAAGACGGTCACAGACAGCTTACGAAGGATAGTGCCTGCACACATGGGATGATTACTGGTATAAAGAATGAACCTCCTTCCTCCGGTCTCAGATATGGGATATGAAACACAAATGGGAAATCTCCATAGTGCAACCCGTTTATTAAGTATACAAAACACAGAGTAAAAAATGGCCAAAGTGGCCTCTTACATTAAAAAGTGACCATCCCGGCACTGGGGCTGCAAACTGTAGCGTGTATGGAGCCGAATTGCTTAGGACCTCCGAAGCGTTCCAGCAGCTGCTCGCTGAGCCAGGACTCGGATGGAGCACAGAGCGTTGAACACATGACCAGGCTACGCCGCCGACGTACGTTTCGTACGTTTCGTTTGAGTAACGTCTTCAGGGGGGCGTGCCTGGTCACTGGAAGTCACGTGTTTTATAATCTATGGTGATTGGACAACAGTAAGATAGACACTGAAGCTGATTTGCCAATTCTCATTGCAGCCACAGTATTGAGAGAAGACGTCCACAGCGTCATCGTATCTCAATCACATAACTGAGCAATAGATATGTTCGAAAAATTAAATTAACCACTTAACGACCGCCCACTGTAAATATACGTCGGCAGAATGGCACCGACAGGCAGAATCACGTATATGTACGTGATTGCCTTTGTATAGTTGGGGGGTCCGATCGGACCCCCCTTCTTTACAGTGAGCGGTCGTTTTACCTTCGGGAGCGATCCGGCATGAGGGGACGGCCGTTCGATTCCGGCCACCCCCTCTCGATCGCTCCCGGCGAATGAGAGCTTCCCCTGCCTGTGTGCTTGTTTACACAGGCTGGAGGAAGTGATGTCATCTCTCCTGCGGCGCTCACATATACCGAGCGCCGTACAGGAGAAGATGCAGGTTAGTGCACACAACACTACACTAACACATAGGTACATAAATCGCCCCCCCCAGGCCCCCCCAGACACCCCCAGATCACCCCCCAGATCACCCCCCAGTCACAGTGTCACTGATTGCAGTGACCATTTATTTAGTGATCACTGCAATCAGTGACATTTGTGACTGTAAAAGTGTCAGTACATTTAGTTTTAGGTCCAGTGTAGCCCCCTGACCCCCCCCTAATAAAGGTTTAACCCCCTGATCACCCCCCAGATAACCCTTTCACCCCCTAGTACCGCCGTCTCTAAGCGATCATTTTTCTGATCGATGTCTTAGCGTCGGTGATGCTGATCGGTAGCCAGTAATTTTTTTTAGGTTCGCCGCAGGTTTTTATAGCGTCGGGTACCCCCATATATTACCTAATAAAGGTTTAACCCCCTTGATCGCCCCCCAGGTAACCCTTTCACCCCCTATCACCACGGTCACTCAGCGATAATTTTTCTGATCGATGTTTTAGCGTCGGCGATGCTGATCGGTAGCCAGTAATTTTTTTTTTAGGTTCGCCATCAGGTTTTTATATAGCGTCAGGTACCCCCATATATTACCTAATAAAGGTTTTAACCCCCTAATTGCCCCTAGTTAACCCTTTCACCAGTGATCATCATATAAGTGTTACGGGTGACGCTGGTTAGTTAGTTTGCTTTTTATAGTGTCAGGGCACCCGCCGTATATAACCCAATAAAGGTTTAACCCCCTGATCGCCCGGCGGGTGATATCAATTAGGTTTTAGCGTCAGAGAGGGTCTGCGTCACACCCCAGGCAGCGTCAGGTTAGTGCCAGTAGCGCTAACACCCACGCGTGAAGCATACACCCCCCTTAGTGGTATAGTATCTGATCAGCTCAATATCTGATCTGATCAGATCTATACTAGCGTCCCCAGCAGTTTAGGGTTCCCAAAAACGCAGTGTTAGCGGGATCAGCCCAGATACATGCTAGCACCTGCGTTTTGCCCCTCCGTCCAGCCCAGGCCACCCAAGTGCAGTATCGATCGATCACTGTCACTTGCAAAACACAACACACATAACTGCAGCGTTCGCAGAGACAGGCCTGATCCCTGCGACTCCAGTGCTGTAGGAGGTGATTTCACCACCACAGTTAAAAAAAAAAAAGCATATATGCCGAAGCATTGGGGCAGCAGGAGCGGAGGAGCGATTTTGCTCCTAATGCCGCGTACATACGGTCGAAATTCCGACGGAGGCTTGCCCGTGGAAAAGTCTGACCATGTGTACGCGGCATAACTTTTGCGAGAAGGTGCCCCCATGCTTCGGCATATATAAATGGTGCATGTATGCCCATCATTAGAAGTGGGTGGATGAAGGGCGGTATTATAATGGTGGGCATACCCACCGATCAATCTTTTTTTTTTTCGTTCAGCCAACAGGCTGCA
The DNA here is from genome assembly GCA_029206835.1 of Rana muscosa. Lineage (NCBI taxonomy): Eukaryota > Metazoa > Chordata > Amphibia > Anura > Ranidae > Rana > Rana muscosa. The sequence goes on from CM055117.1 coordinate 362,439,170, forward strand.
TGAAAAAAAAGATTACAATACATGTCCAACAAGGACCAGCAACGTACTGGTATGTTGCTGGACTTTGAATGTTTATACCAGAATGATGCCTGCGGGTTTAGGTATCATCTTGGTATCATTCTTTTCAGCCAGCGGCCGGCTTTTATGTAAAAGCAATCCTAGTGGCTAATTAGCCTCTGGACTGCTTTTACAAGCAGTGGGAGGGAATGTCCCCCCCCCGGATATAAAAAGCGCCATTGGGAAAGCATTTTATCACACCGATCTTGGTGTGGTCAGATGCTTTGAGGGCAGAGGAAAGATCTAGGGTCCAATAGACCCCAGTTTTTTCAAAAAAGAGTACCTGTCATTACCTATTGCTATCATAGGGGATATTTACATTCCCTGAGATAACAATAAAAGTGATAAAAAAAAAAAATATGGAAGCAACAGTTTAAAAATAAAATAAAAAAGCAAAATTAATAATAAAAAAAAAAAGCACCCCTGTCCTGCCCTGCTCTTGCCCAATGGCGAACGCAAGCGTCGGTCTGGCGTCATATGTAAACAGCAATTGCACCATGCATGTGAGGTATCACCGCGAAGGTCAGATCGAGGGCAGTAATTTTAGCAGTAGACCTCCTCTGTAAATCTAACGGGGTAACCTGTAAATGCTTTTAAAGGCTTTTAAAAATGTATGTAGTTTGTCGCCAATGCGCGTTTGTGCGAAATTTTAAAGCATGTCGTGTTTGGTATCTATGTACTCGGCCTAAGATAATCTTTTTTATTTCATCAAACATTTGGGCAATATAGTGTGTTTTAGTGCATTAAAATAAAAAAAAGTGTATTTTTTCCCCCAAAAATGCGTTTGAAAAATCGCTGCGCAAATACTGTGTAGAAAAAAAAATGCAACACCCACCATTTTATTCTGTAGGGCCTTTGCTTTAAAAATATATATGTTTGGGGGTTCAACATAATTTTCTTGCAAAAAAAAATATGTTTTCATGTAAACAAAAAGTGTCAAAAAGGGCTTTGTCTTCAAGTGGTTAGAAGAGTGGATGTAAGCTTCCTAATGTTGTGTATAAAATGCCAGAACAGTTCAAAACCCCCCCCCAAATGACCCCATTTTGGAAAGTAGACACCCCAAGCTATATACTGAGAGGCATGTCGAGTCCATGGAATATTTTATATGTTGACACAAGTTGCGGAAAAAATACAATTTTTTTTTTTTTTTTGCACAAAGTTGTCACTAAATGATATATTGCTCAAACATGCCATGGGCATATGTGGAATTACACCCCAAAATACATTCTGTTGCTTCTCCTGAGTACGGGGATACCACATGTGTGAGACTTTTTGGGAGCCTAGCCGCGTACGGGACCCCAAAAACCAAGCACCGCCTTCAGGCTTTCTAAGGGTGTCAATTTTTGATTTCACTTCTCACTGCCTATCACAGTTTCGGAGGCCATGGAATGCCCAGATGGCACAAAACCCCCCCAAATGACCCCATTTTGGAAAGTAGACACCCTTAGAGAGGTATTGTGAGTATTTTGCAGATCTCGCTTTTTGTCACAAAGTTTTGAAAATTGAAAAAAAAAAAATGTTCTTTCTTCATTTTCAAAAACAAATGAGAGCTGTAAAATACTCACCATGCCTCTCAGCAAACAGCTTGGGGTGTCTACTTTCCAAAATGGGGTCATTTGGGGGGGTTTTGTGCTATTTTGGCATTTTATGGCCTTCAAAACTGTGATAGGTAGTGAGGAGTGAAATCAAAAATTTGCGCCCTTAGAAATCCTGAAGGCGGTGCTTGGTTTCCGGGGTCCCGTACGTGGCTAGGTTCCTAAAAAGTCCCACACATGTGGTATCCCCGTACTCAGGAGAAGCAGCAGAATGTATTTTGGGGTGCAATTCCACATATAACCATGGCATGTGTGAGCAATATATCATTTAGTGACAACTTTTTGTAATTTTTTTTTTTTTTTTTTGTCATTATTGGGACAACAAAAAAAAAATATTCAATGGGCTCAACATGCCTCTCAGCAATTTCCTTGGGGTGTCTACTTTCTAAAATAGGGTCATTTGGGGGGGTTTTGTACTGCCCTGCCATTTTAGCACCTCAAGAAATGAGATAGGCAGTCATAAATTTAAAGCTGTGTAAATTCCAGAAAATGTACCCTAGTTTGTAAACGCTATAACTTTTGCGCAAACCAATAAATATACGCTTATTGACATTTTTTCTACTAAAGACATGTGGCTGAATACATTTTGGCCTAAATGTATGACTAAAATTGAGTTTATTCGATTTTTCTTATAACAAAAAGTAGAAAATATCATTTTTTTTCAAAATTTTCGGTCTTTTTCCGTTTATATCGCAAAAAAGAAAAATCGCAGAGGCAATCAAATACCATTAAAAGAAAGCTCTATTTGTGGGAAGAAAAGGACGCAAATTTCGTTTGGGTACAACATTGCATGTCCGCACAATTTACAGTTAAAGCAGCGCAGTGCAAAATTCTGAATTCACCTCTGGTCCTTTAGCTACCAAATGGTCCGGGGCTTAAGTGGTTAAAAGATTCCATGTTTAAAATAATATTTAAAACTGACAAAAAAACGATCTGATTGATTGAGAAAAAAACACATTAGGTGATATTTAATCCAGCCACTAGATGGAGCTTTCTCTACATTAACTCATCTAAAGAAATGGATACTCATATATTACCTGGGATTAATAACCTACCAGAATTTAATGGTTAGATATTGATTACTCAAATATTATTACATTTCATATGTTATGTAAATGTAGTAGTGAATACTATATATATTTAATACATGTGGTAGCAAGTACCAATACACATATAAAGATATATATATATATATATATATATATATATATATATATATATATATATATATTGTGACAGCAGGAAGGTAAAGTCACCTGGTTGCATCCAGGGGGGTAGATATATTTCGCCCAGATTCAGGCTTTACGCCGACTTATACAACTAGGCGGAGAGTTGTATAAGCCCAGCTGGGGCTAGTGGGCTCATGGATGACTCATACCTCTAGGGAGAGGGCTGGGCGTCGTGCAGGCAGGGAGTTGATGAGACCAGCTGAAGCCTGTCAGTTCGTTTAAGGCCTCTATAAAAACTCCCAGATTCATTAGGTGTTGGCTCATGCCTGGAACCAGACCTGTGTGGACTGTCTAGGGAGAGTGAACCCCTGTGCGGTGAGACAAAGCCTGTGTGGCTATTTGCTTGGACATTTAAAACCAGGGACTTAGGGACTAGGACAGCACTAGGCTGATCCCAGTTGTTAGTTAGGAAACCTGTATGTTTAGTTAGAGGTCAAGTTGACCAGGATTTATTTTGTTTGTTTCTTTTGCTTTGCTGTGTTTTGTCACTGTAAATAGAAAATAAACCGCACCTTTTTGATTTTGAAAACCACAACCTCCGTTTGCTGGGCCTGTTTTTGTGTGGGGAGCCCATCCCGGGGGTCACCCACACCCGCTGCCGAGCTAACCCCCTCACAGTTGGTGGAGAACCAGTGGCAGTTTTTTTTTAAGCCAGCATGGAGGAGATACTGAAACAGCTGCAGCTGGCTCTAGCAAATGCCAATCAACAGCAGACAAATGCAGGTTTGCAAAAGAGCCTTGCAGCTCATCAACAGAGCCTTGCAGCTCATCAACAGAGCCTTGCAGCCCAGCAGCAAGCTCATCAACAGAGCCTTGCAGCCCAGCAGCAAGCTCATCAACAGAGCCTTGCAGCCCAGCAGCAGACAAACGCAACTTTGCAACAGAGTCTGGAGGCTCAGCAACAAGCCCAGCAGCAATCTGAGGCCTGCTTCATAGACCTGTTGCAGAAGCAAGAGCAGAGACTACAACAACAGATGGAAGCAGTAATGCAGCAACGTCCGCAGACCAGTGAGGAAAGCCGTCCCACTAATACCGCGTCCTTTGGGGTCAGTCGTTTATTGACAAAAATGACTGGAGAGGATGATCCAGAGGTATTTTTGACCACATTTGAAAGGACCGCTGAAAGAGAAAAGTGGCCTGAGGAGCAGTGGGCTGGACTGGTGGCTCCTCTGTTAACTAGTGAATCGCAGAAAGCTTACTATGACCTAGAGCCTAACCAAGCAAAAGACTATGTGATGCTAAAAGCTGAAATATTGGCAAGGCTGGGTGTCACCCTGGCTGTCCGGGCTCAGCGTGTGCATAACTGGACTTTCCAGCTTGGGAAAACCCCCCAGGTCTCAAATGTATGATCTCATTCACCTGAGCAGAAAGTGGCTACAGCCAGAGACTTTGTCCGCACCAAAGATTGTGGAACGTGTTGTAATGGATCGGTTTTTGAGAGCTCTTCCTACTGCCATCCAAAAGTGGGTAAGCCATGGAGACCCAGAGACGGCCGATGGTCTTGTGGATCGTGTGGAGAAATACTTGGCTACAGAGAACCTGACGGCCTCTTCCAGAGACACTCGGACTTTCCACCCTAAGACCAGACCATCCCCAGGGGCGGATAAGAGGATTCCAAGGGGTGAGGGTGGAGAGAGTGAGAGGGTGGGAGCTCTACCCCAAGTTTGGCGAGAACAGCCTGGGAAATCAGCGGCTCAAGAGGCGGCAAGAAGGATCGTTTGCTACCGCTGCCGGCAAGCGGGACATATTGCAGCCAATTGCCCGGTTGTGGAGGAACCCATGCAGTGTGACTTTCTGACGGGCAGACGTCAGTTGCTGTGTGCGACAGTCGCATGCACTGCCATTCGAGGAACTGAGAAACATTTATGCAAAATGTGTGTTAATGGTAGAAATGTTGTGGTATTGCTGGATTCAGGTAGCCTTGTGACCCTGATAAAGGCTGAGTTAGTTAAAACAGAGGTCTCTGGAAATAGCAAGGTAGCTGTTATTTGTGTGCATGGGGACACCCGAGAGTATTCAGTGACTACAGTGTGTTTCGAGACCCCCAAAGGTACCCTCTTTCATCCAGTGGGCTTAGTATCTCAGTTACCGCATGACGCCATTGTGGGAAGGGATTTTCCGAAGTTCTGGGAACTGTGGGATGATCCTGAGCCCCCCACTGGTGCCCCTATGTACCAGGAATGTGATAGCCAGAACTCCCCTGAGAGTGGTGAGGACTCTCCGGAATTTCCCTTATCAGTATTGGCAGGGGAGACTCAAGAAACTGGAGAGGAGCCCACCTCCTCAGACGAAAACCTACCGTCTGTGGAGTTTTCTGATCTTGAGGTTCACAGGGAAAACTTTGCCACAGAACAGTTGAAAGACCCCGCCCTAATAAAGGCACTGGAAAACGTAGTGAAAATAGATGGCGAGTTAGTGAACCCAGATAATACCTGCACTTACCCATACTTCAGCGTAGAGAAGGACCTACTGTATCGGGTGGCAAAAAGGGCAGAAGAAACCGTTGAGCAGCTTGTGGTGCCCAAACCTTACAGGAAGTTGGTGTTGGAGTTGGCTCATGGGCACATTCTTGGAGGTCATCTGGGGACAGAGAAAACCCGAGAGAGGGTATTACAGAGATTCTATTGGCCGGGGGTGATGAAGGACATAGAAAATTATTGTTCCTCCTGCCCTGTGTGTCAGAGGTCGGCCCCGATGCCACATTTCCGTAGCCCGCTGGTCCCTCTACCCATCATTGAGGTCCCGTTTGAGAGGATCGCCATGGATTTGGTAGGTCCTATAATCAAGTCCGCTAGGGGGCACCAGTACATATTAGTTATAATGGACTATGCCACCCGTTATCCAGAAGCGATCCCTCTCCGAAATACCTCGGCCAAAACCATAGCCAAAGAGCTATCTCTTGTGTTTAGCCGGGTGGGTATTTGTAAAGAACTGCTTACGGACCAAGGTACACCCTTTATGTCCCGGGTTATGAAGGAGCTGTGTAAATTGTTCAAAGTGACGCAATTACGTACATCTGTGTATCACCCCCAAACCGATGGGCTGGTTGAAAGATTCAACAAAACCCTAAAACAAATGTTGAAGAAAGTGGTGGATAGAGATGGAAAGGATTGGGACTGTCTACTTCCTTATCTGATGTTTGCTATTAGGGAGGTGCCCCAATCCTCTACGGGATTCTCCCCCTTTGAGTTACTGTATGGGAGACACCCAAGAGGGCTGTTGGATATTGCCAAGGAAACTTGGGAAAGTGAGAGTTCTCCCCACAGGAGTGTGATTGAGCATGTCGCCCTGATGCAAGACCGAATTGCACAGGTAATGCCCATCGTGAAGGAACATTTGGCCCAAGCGCAGTTAGCACAGCAGAGAGTGTACAACCGTGGAGCCAAGACCCGTACCTTTTCCCCGGGGGATAGGATACTGGTACTTGTCCCTACGGTTGAAAGTAAATTCCTTGCCAAATGGCAAGGCCCCTACGAGATAATGGAAAAAGTGAGCGAAGTGAATTACAAGGTCAGACAACCAGGAAGGCGAAAGCCCGAACAGATCTATCACGTTAATCTGTTGAAAGCCTGGAGGGATAGAGAGTCCCTAGTCGCAGACACTTGGTCACCAGCTCAAACTGGTTGCGTGATTCCTGAGGTTGGAATAGCAGCCACCTTGTCACAACCCCAACAACAGGAGGTTAAGGAGTTTGTGCTTCGCAACAAGGAGGTATTCTCTGAGCTGCCGGGACAAACATCTGGGGTAGAGCATGACATCATTACCCCGCCCGGTGAAAGGGTGAAATTAAAACCCTATCGGATCCCAGAGGCCCGACGGGAGGCAATACGGGAGGAAGTACAGAAAATGCTGAACTTAGGGGTGATAGAGGAGTCCCAAAGTGATTGGTCTAGTCCCATTGTGTTGGTGCCTAAACCGGATGGGAGCTGGCGATTTTGTAACGATTTTCGTCAGTTGAACAAAGTTACAAAATTTGACACCTACCCCATGCCACGTATAGATGAGTTGATCGACCGGCTGGGAACAGCCCGATACATGACGACTCTTGACCTCACAAAAGGGTATTGGCAAATCCCCCTGGCCAAGTCAGCCAAAGAGAAAACCGCATTTGTAACCCCAGACGGGGCGTTCCAATATAAAAGAATGCCGTTCGGGTTACAGAATGCGCCGGCCACATTCCAGCGGAAAATGGACCAGATGCTGAGGCCCCATCGGAAGTATGCTGCGGCTTACCTGGATGACGTAATTGTCCATAGCACAGATTGGGCCTCACATCTGCCAAAAGTACAAGCAGTCCTGGACTCTGTTCGGGAAGCGGGGTTTACGGCTAACCCCAAGAAGTGTACCATTGGGCAGGAAGAGGCCAAATATCTTGGGTACACCATTGGGAGGGGAGTAATAAAACCCCAACTCAACAAAGTCGAGGCCATCCAGAGTTGGCCACGTCCCAACAGCAAGAAGCAGGTACGAGCCTTTCTGGGAATCGCTGGGTATTATCGGCGATTCATTCCCCACTTTGCTTCTAAGGCTGTGCCCCTAACCAACCTGACGAAGGGGAAAGGGTTGGTCATGATTAAATGGACCCCCGAGGCTGAGGCAGCATTCCAATTCTTGAAACAAGCCTTATGTAGCCAGCCAGTGTTGTACTCACCCGACTTCTCTAAAGACTTTGTCGTACAAAGTGATGCGTCAGATGTGGGGTTAGGAGCAGTATTGTCCCAGGTCTGGAACGGGGAAGAGCACCCAGTCATTTACCTCAGCAGGAAGTTGAAGTCCCATGAGGTAAATTACGCCACCGTTGAAAAGGAGTGTTTAGCGGTGAAGTGGGCTCTAGATTCCCTTCGGTACTACCTGCTAGGTAGGCACTTTGACTTGGTTACGGATCACGCTCCGTTAAAGTGGATGGCTCAAAACAAGGAAACAAATAGAAGAGTGAATAGGTGGTTCCTGGCCCTCCAGGAATTCAACTTCACAGTAAAGCATCGCCCTGGCGTTCAAATGGGGAATGTGGATGCTTTGTCTCGAGTACATGAATGCCTGATTGCTGGTGTTCCAACCCCGAGGTTAAAACAAGAGGGGGGGGTATGTGACAGCAGGAAGGTAAAGTCACCTGGTTGCATCCAGGGGGGTAGATATATTTCGCCCAGATTCAGGCTTTACGCCGACTTATACAACTAGGCGGAGAGTTGTATAAGCCCAGCTGGGGCTAGTGGGCTCATGGATGACTCATACCTCTAGGGAGAGGGCTGGGCGTCGTGCAGGCAGGGAGTTGATGAGACCAGCTGAAGCCTGTCAGTTCGTTTAAGGCCTCTATAAAAACTCCCAGATTCATTAGGTGTTGGCTCATGCCTGGAACCAGACCTGTGTGGACTGTCTAGGGAGAGTGAACCCCTGTGCGGTGAGACAAAGCCTGTGTGGCTATTTGCTTGGACATTTAAAACCAGGGACTTAGGGACTAGGACAGCACTAGGCTGATCCCAGTTGTTAGTTAGGAAACCTGTATGTTTAGTTAGAGGTCAAGTTGACCAGGATTTATTTTGTTTATGTTTCTTTTGCTTTGCTGTGTTTTGTCACTGTAAATAGAAAATAAACCGCACCTTTTTGATTTTGAAAACCACAACCTCCGTTTGCTGGGCCTGTTTTTGTGTGGGGAGCCCATCCCGGGGGTCACCCACACCCGCTGCCGAGCTAACCCCCTCACAATATATATATATATATATATATATATATATATATATATATATATATATATATATATATATATATATATATTTGGGAATAGCTTAATCAAAGCATTAAATATTAACAGATAACAATTCCTATATTATAAGTGTAATGGTGGATACTATATATATTTAATAAATGTAGTGGCATTCAACCAGATACATTCAATTCATATAAAGAAAATGTTAGGAAACTCTGCTTAAGGGAAGGCCTACAGATGTTTCAAATTAAAAATGGGACCTGGGTATATTTTATTGGAATGGCTAGTGATCATGCATCAATAAGTATGCAGAATGACACATACTCATTGTTACTCGTTTGGCAAGATGATGTGGCTTACCTGGATGATGTAATTATCCATAGCACAGATTGGGCCTCACATCTGCCAAAAGTACAAGCAGTCCTAGACTCTATCCGGGAAGCTGGGTTTACGGCCAACCCAAAAAGTGTACCATTGGACAGGAGGAGGCCAAATATATTGGGTACACCATTGGGAGGGGAGTGATAAAACCCCAAGTCAATAAAGTCGAGGCCATACAGAATTGGCCACGTCCCAACAGCAAGAAGCAGGTACAAGCCTTTCTGGGAATCGCTGGTTAATATCGGCGATTCTTTTCCCCACTTTGCTTCTCAGGCTGTGCCCCTAACCAACCTGACAAAAGGGAAAGAGTCTGTCATGGTTAAATGGACCCCAGAGGCTGAGGCAGCATTCCAATTCTTAAAAAAAGCCTTATGTAGCCAGCCAGTGTTGTACTCACCAGACTTCTCTAGGGACTTTGTCGTACAAAGTGATGCATCAGACGTTGGGTTAGGAGCAGTATTGTCCCAGGTCTGGAACGGGGAAGAGCACCCAGTCATTTAACTCAGCAGGAAATTGAAGTCCCATGAGATAAATTACGCCACAATTGAGAAGGAGTGTTTAGCGGTGAAGTGGGCTCTAGATTCCCTTCGGTACTATCTGCTAAGTAGGCACTTTGACCTGATTACTGATCACGCTCCTTTTAAAGTGGATGGCTCAAAACAAAGAGACAAATAGAAGAGTAAATAGGTGGTTCCTGGCCCTACAGGAATTCAACTTTACGGTAAAGCATCGCCCTGGCGTTCAAATGGGAATGTGGATGCTTTGTCTCGAGTACATGCATGCCTGATTGCTTGTGTTCCAACCCCAAGGTTAAAACAAGAGGGGGGGGTATGTGACAGCAGGCAGGTAAAATCACCAGGTTGCATCCAGGATGGAAGATATATATGTCCTAGATTCAGGCTTTGTTCCAATTTATACCACTAGGGGGAGTGCTGGGAGTCTTGCAGGGGAAGAGTTAATGAGCCCAGCTGAAGTAAGTGGGCTTATTAAGGTTTCTACAAGAACTCCCAGCATGCTAAGGGAGATGCTCCAACCTGGAACCTTCTCTGTGTGTAGAGACTGGGGAGTGTGTTTTCTGTGTGGTGAGCCAAAGCCTGTGTGGCTATTGCTAAGACCTTCTAAAAGCAGGGAGCTAGGGACTGGGGCAGCACAAGGCTGTACCCAGTTGTTAGTTAGGGACACCAACGTGTGTAGTGAGTAGGGATGAGCTTGGTGTTCGAGTCGAATGCATGTTCGACTCGAACATCGCCTGTTCGGCGAAACCAGAACTTTGTGGGCCGTTCGCGCCAAATTCGTGTGACGCGAACGGCCCACAATGCACTACGCCATCGCACTGCATTGCCGGCGCTGTGATTGGCCAAGCATGCACTGTGACCCTGCATGCTTGGCCAATCACAGCGTCGGCAGCGAGGAGAGCCATAATTGGCCACAGGCAGGATGCCTGTGGCCAATTATAGCTCATGGGGTTTAGTACACGCCCCACACTATATAAGCCCGCCAGCGCGGTGGCCTTGTGTAGTGTGTTCCGGCGTGCAGGGAAAGAGCTAGATAGGCAGGGACAGAGTGTTCTACAGTGTGTTCTTTTCTCAGGCATCTGCAGGAGTTAGTGGGTGTTGTGTGCCTTCAGCACAGTATACACCTGTATCTACCCTTTATTGTTCTCTAAGCTAGATAGGCAGGGACAGTGTGTTCTTTTCTCAGGCATCTGCAGGAGTTAGTGGGTGGTGTGTGCCTCCAGCACAGTATACACCTGTATCTACACTTTATTGCTGTTCTCTAATACAGGCATCTGCAGGAGTTATTGGGTGTTGTGTGCCCCAGCACAGTATACACCTGTATCTACACTTTATTGCTGTTCTCTAATACAGGCATCTGCAGGAGTTAGTGGGTATTGTGTGCCCCAGTACAGTATACACCTGTATCTACACTTTATTGCTGTTCTCTAATACAGGTATCTGCAGGAGTTAGTGGGTGTTGTGTGCCCCAGCACAGTATACACCTGTATCTACACTTTATTTTTGTTCTCTAATACAGGCATCTGCAGGAGTTAGTGGGTGTTGTGTGCCCCAGCACAGTATACACCTGTATCTACACTTTATTGCTGTTCTCTAATACAGGCATCTGCAGGAGTTAGTGGGTGTTGTGTGCCCCAGCACAGTATACACCTGTATATACCCGTTATTGCTGTTCTCTAATACAGGCATCTGCAGGAGTTAGTGAGTGTTGTGTGCCCCAGCACAGTATACACCTGTATCAAAACGTTATTGCTGTTCTCTAATACAGGCATCTGCAGGAGTTAGTGGGTGTTGTGTGCCCCAGCACAGTATAAACCTGTATCTACACTTTATTGCTGTTCTCTAATACAGGCATCTGCAGGAGTTAGTGGGAGTTGTGTGCCTCCAGCACAGCACAGTATACACCTGTATCTACCCTTTTTTGCTGGTGTTCTCTAATAAAGGGAGGCCCGGAATGAAAAGACAGAGAATAATGGAGGGCCGGGCGTGACAAGGTGGAGAGAAAAGGCAACACTGGGTTAACAAAGCTGGGAAGTTTGGAGAGGGAGGAGACTGGAGTAATATGTGCTGGAGGGGAGGAGCGCTTTAAATATGAAGGGGCGGGAACGCCCGGGAACATTTTGTGAGGAGACAGCGAGGGAGAGGACGTTTTTCACTTCTCTCCGCAGACAAAATGGCGGACGTGGTTTTGATCCTCGCTCGGTTGCGGGCTGCGGCGGCGACTAAGGGGCCAGCAACCAGACGTGGCCCCCCTCCCGCGATCGGTGCCCCCCCTCCCGCGATCGGTAGCCTCCCCTCCCGCGATCGCCCCCTCCCGCGATCAGCGTCAGCCCCCCCTCCTTAAAAATAAAAAATTGAGTAGCACCCCCCGCGTGATCGCCCCCCCCCCCCTGCTTATCAACCTATCAAATAAATGAAAAAAAAATCCCCCCCCCCGCTTCTCAATCAGCTTGGGCCACCCCAGGAGCCCACAGACTGACTGACTCGTCGGCCCCCTCATGGGAAAGCGCGCACCTGCTTCAGCCGTGGGTTGACGGTACGCGCGGCAACGGCAGGGCTCGGGGGGCGGGGCTACGGGCTGTAATGGCGCCGTGCTTCGCCCTCACGGCGGAGGACCTCAGAAAGTGCGATTCCCCCCTTCTGTGCAGGCGGCAGTGAGGGGGAGGTTCAGCGGGGGAGAAGCGGTGCCACGTCCGCAGGGCCTCTACCAGACGAGGCTGGCGGTGAGAAGCAGCGGGCTGAGGGGAATGCAGGACAGCAGTGATCAGGTGTCGCGGCCTAACCGGGGCTCGTCAAGAGGGCACAGGCGCTGCAGGGAGGTGGTGGTGGATCCTCAGGAGGGGACTTCAATTCGGCGCCAAGGGGAGTCGCGGCCTCCAGGCAAGCTTCGCCTGGGGGGCTCATCACACCCATGCTTCCAGCCCAGGATCAGAGGTCGAAAGGGGAGCTGTCCAGATCAGAAGAGGAGGATCGTAGAGGGGTCGCAGCACCAGGGGAGGCGAGATCTGCGGCTGTGGTGGTCGTGCCCTGTCAGCCCGGTAAGTCTAGCACTATCATTTCTCTTGTGGATTTGATGAATGCACTGTGTGAGTTGTTGGGTGTGGGGTCGGGGGGCGTTGCCAATGGTGGGGGGGCCACGCCGGTGGTCGGTGATGCTGTTGCACCTGTGGCGGGGGTGGTGGACAACCAGCCTGCCTCCCACGGGGCAGGGGCCCCATTGTAGATTATTGAGGGATCTGGTGCAGTGATTTTCAGGGTGAAGGGGGTCCCCCGCAGGTGGCGCTGTGGGTGGGCGGACAGGTAAGGGAGGCGGTTAAGGTGGTGTTACCCGTGTCCACTGCGGGGCCCATGATGGAAAACATGTTGGAGGTGATCAGGTGAGTAGGGCTGTGTGGGTGAACGCAAGGGATCCTGCTGTGGCGGCCAGGGCGGTTATAGTACGTATCGCCGATGCCGCTAAGTGTAAGGTTTGCGTTTGCTTTGAAGGGCTTTTGGGGGCTCACCTGACCAGGGGGTGAGAGACAAAATTGGAAAGGTGAGTATGTCGAGATTTTCTCATTGCTGCCCCTAGAAAAATTGTATTTGGACAAGGGAAGCCGGACGATTCCAAAAAGGAGGATGAGGAGAAGGGGAGGTATCGATTGATCCCGAGGAAGTTTGGGAATTGGCTGCAGGCATTCGCCATCTTGGCCAGCCTGATAGGTGAGAAAACCACGGAACATTGCTCAGCACTGTGCTGTTATATGGACGTGATAGGAGAGGCTCAGGGGGATATGGTGGGACTGCTTGTCTGCGGGAAGTCGAGCAGTTTAGGCAGCGTAGGGCAGTTCGTCCGACTCTTCGTTGGGATCATAAGGATATAAGCCTTTGGCTGCGTTTGATGTCCTCGGCGTGGACACCGAGACAGCTTTTCGGGGGGGTCGGGGGGACAAATGCCTCTGTACCACCGACCGAAAAACCATGGGGGGGTGTGCTGGCAGTTTAACGAAGGATCCTGCTAGTTTGGGGGGTACTGTCATTTTAAACATGAATGTTCGGGATGCGGGGGGAAGCACCCCTTGTCTCGATGCTTCAAAGAAGGAAAGCGTCCCAGGGATTTTGCTCGCAAGGGGGATGACACCGGTGAAGGCGGTAAGTATGCGGTTGCTAAGTAGATATCTGGATAGGGCGGCGGCTGAGTTGCTGGGAGTGGGTTTCTCGGAGGGTTAAAATTCTGTGCTCTCTAGAGGTCGTGCCGCCCTTGGCGCAAAATTTGAGGTCCGCACTGGTTAGTCCGGGGGTGTTTTCGGGAAAACATTGGCTAAAGAGGTAGCTTTAGGTCGTATGGGGGGCCATTTTGGGAGAGCCCACTCGGGGATCTGGTGGTGTCACCGCTGGGGGTGGTGCCTGAGAAGGAACCGATTAAACTTTGGCTTATTCACCGCCTCTCGTTCCCTAAAGGGGGGTCAGTCTATGACTCGATGGATGCTGAAGTGTGCACAGTGTGGGCATGGGCGTCCGTTGAACTTTTTTCAGAGGGGGGCATCATTTTAAGGTCATCCATGCTCGGTCCCTTTTTGACAATGTCATGAAGGGGAGGGGCTTAGTCATTATGACATAAAGCGCAGGCATGCAAAAGCTTAATAGAAGGATCAAGCTGCCATTGTCTGATTAGCAATTTCAATTTTTTTTTTAAACCCCCCACTCTAGCGGCCGAATAGCGCCACTAAAACGATGGTAAAGCGCCGCTAAAACTAGCGGCGCTTTACTGATAACGTGGCCAGCTGGCAGTGTGAAATAGCTCTTGAGGATAATTCCGCTTCACTCCATGTCCATATAAATATAGTGTGTCTCCAGGGGGGGGGGCAATTAACCCCCCTTGCCCTATGGAGCGGATGCCCATGAGTGTGGAGCACTCATGGTGAAGGTGGACATTGAGTCAGCATTCCGTCTGCTGCTGGTACACCCGGACAGTTTTGGCTGTTGGGGTGCTGCTGGGAGGGGGCTTTTTATGTGGATCGGTGTCTGCCCATGGGATGCTCCATCTCAAGCGCCATGTTTGGAAAATTCAGCTCCTTTTTGGTAGGGGTGGTGCGTGATGTGTCGGGTGGTCCATTTCCTAGATGATTTTTGTTTGTGGGCCCCCTCCCTCCTCCAAGGTGTGTGCAGTTTTATTAGGTGAGATTAGGGAGATGATGGGGAAGAGGAAGGTGCAACTGCGTGTACTTCATTCCTTGCTGGGTAAGTTGAATTTTGCGTGTCGGATTATTCCCATGGGTTGGGTTTTTTGTCGACGGCTGTCGGCTGCTTTGGCTGGGGTGCGGGCCACTACGCATTTCATTTGACTCAATGCGGAACTTGGGGAGGATTTGAAGGTGTGGCGCACATTCTTGTAAACTTACAACGGGCGATGGGGTGCCCGGTGAGCAATTTTGATTTAGCATGGGTCACTGATGCAGCAGGGTCCACGGGTTATGGTGCATTTTCCAGGGGCAATGGAGTGCAGAGGCCTAGCCCAAGTATTTGGTGGAAGCGGGGTTCATTCGTATCCTGGTATTGCTGGAACTGTTTCCGGTGGTATTGGCTACGGAGCTGTGGGGGGGCAAGGTGTAAGGCCCTGAAGATTAGATTGCACTGTGACAATATGGGGGTGGTGCAAGTCATCGACCGGATTACCGTGTCATCAAGACCGGTGGGCGATTGCTGGGCTACCTCGTATTGCGCTGCTTACAGTTGAACGTTTTTCTCTATGCTGTGCATATTCCCGGGGTTTGACGACACACTAGCTGATTCACTGTTCCGGGTTGCAGGATCAGGAAGTCGGTAAGTGGGTCGACATGGGTGGCATATACAAAAATCTGGAGTGAGTGGGCGGCGTTCATACGGCTAGCGGATGCTGAGCTGGGCGTGTCCGAGACGAAGTTGCTGGTAGTTTACGTTGTAACTGGGCGCATGGAGGCATTGGCCAGGGTGTGTTCATCTGTTTATGAGGTTAAGTTGTTCTATACAGCGTTTTCTGTTGCATTTTGTGGGGCATTTAGGGTGGGGGAGCTTGTGTGCCCGTCAAAACTGAGGACTGGGGGGATACTGGTACAGGACGTGGAGTTCTCGGGCTATAGGGTGACGTTGTGGTTCAGGGGGCCAAAAAGGGGTGACGGTACAGCTGTTTTCCTTGCCGGGGCTCAGGCATGTTCAGTGAGGGTGGTGAAGGAATTTCTGGAAGTTAGGCCGGCCGGGGGTGGGCCTTTTTTGGTGCATGGGGATGGATCGTTTCTAGTACGATTTTAATGCGTGGCAGTTTTCCGTTAATGCCTGGGGCGGCGGGGCGCGACTGCGCGCATTTCGCTTAACACTCCTTCCACATCGGGGTGGCCACTGAGGCTGCCCGGTGCGGGTTGGATAAGGCGGCGGTAAAACGGATCGGGAAATGGGAGTCGAGGAGTTTTTCGTTCTTATGTACGCCCCCATTTATTAGCTGATGTGAGTGGGAATATGTGAGAATTGAAGGGGTGTGAGAGGGTGGTTATTGGCAATGATGGGGTGTTTTCTTGGGGTTTGAATGATGTTGTGGTATTTTCGTTTCAGATGGAGGTCCAACACGCCTCATCTGGATGTTGGGGCATTCATATGTCTTTTGGGGGGGCAAAGAGGGCAGAAGTCAGACAGGAGGGCTGGCAGTTGGGGATACCCAGGAGGGAGGCTTGCGTTAGGGGCATAGGCCTCCCGGGCATGGTTTGGAGTAGGGTGGTGCCAAAGGTGTATTGGTACGTCCGGTTGGATAGACCGCTGGTCGTTTTGGTACTACATGTGGGGGGGGGGGGAATGACTTGGGGATCGGAGCCATTGGGGCTCTGTTCTCAGCCATAAAGTCGGATTTCTTGGCACTTAGAGAGGTCTTCCTAGGGACGTTGGTGGTATAGTCTGACGTTGTAGTGCGCACCTCGTGGCGGATGGCGAGATCAATGGCGTGGATCAACAAGGCGGGAAGCAAGTTTAACAAATTGGTGGGTAGGTTTGTTGCCAATAACGGGGGGCTGGTGGTAAGGCACATGGAGTTGGAGGTAAATGTGGGCATGTACTTACGGAGGGATGGTGTGCATCTTTCTGATCTGGGGATGGATTTGTTGGCATTGAGGATTCAGGATGGGATCCAGTGTGCCCTGCGGGTGTGGAGGGGCCCTTAAGGGTAAGGGGTTACCCTTGCAGGCTGTGGCGGTGTCTTTGACGGTGGCATAAAACAGATGTGATGGAAGTGGTGGGGGGCACATCGGTGGTATGTGCCCCTCTGGTGTATTCCAGTGGAACGGTGTCTGCTGGAATACGGTTATGGTTGCACTGCGGGAAGGGGTTGTCTCCGAGCTGTGATACGGCTGGAGGCCTGGTATGGTAGAATTTTGGTCCCGCAGTGTATTGGTGGAAAAAGTGTTAAAAGTTCGGGGTGCCGTCAGAGACCAACAGACTGGGAGTTAAACTGTTAAAGTTATTGAAGTGAAAGTATTATTTTATATTGGAGTTTTATCTAATTATATTTTAATAAAAAGGCTGTTATGGGCAGTTATACTCCAACTCTGGTGTGTGCTAATTATTATAGATTGGTTAAGATAAGGGGTATGTAATTTAAGAGGGTAGAATGGTATGGGTAAAGTGTTGGGAATATCTCGATTACACTGGTCAAGGCATCTGCAGGAGTTATTGGGTGTTGTGTGCCTCCAGCACAGCACAGTATACACCTATATCTACCCTTTTTTGCTGGTGTTCTCTAATAAAGGCATCTGCAGGAGTTAGTGGGTGTTGTGTGCCTCCAGCACAGCACAGTGTAGCGATATCTTCAGTTAAGAGGGCCTCAGATTTAGTTTGGGCCCTGAAGACAGCTCCGCCAACCCCCGGCAATTTACTCGACCCCCTTCTGGCACAGTTAGTCTAGGGTAATATATATATATCTTATGCTCTATGGTTAAATTCAGACACCAATGCAGTGATAGAAGAATAACGAATTTACTTTCTACTGGCAATAACATCAACAGTTGTAACAGATCACATGAATCTATCTGCAGAGCCCTGCAGCAATAGTCACACTATAACTAGTAAGATATGGCGCACATGCGCCACGTGTAACAGTACCTCACTATGCACCCTATGGCGCAGTAACTAAATAAACTATCTAGATGGCCAGGCATGACCATACAACTCAGTCTCTAGGGGGGTAAAATTCTTTGCATGCAAGTCTTTAAACGGTGGTGCACATTTCAGGAACACATTTGTAATCCAAGGGGGGTAAAAATGCCAACACAGTACACTCCACTAGAGATCCATTTGACTCAGTTCTGCTATGGATCTCCAGTGGGGGGAAAAGAACTGAAATAGGAACTGGTGGGCCACGGCAGTCTGTAGGCCTAACAATGGTATACAGTATTTTTGGATTGAGCATGTGCTCGCTCACCCCTCCGGACGCGATCCCAGTCCGGGAACTTCCACCCGCTGTGTCTCCACACACAGCGTCCGCAGCGGTTGGGTCTCCGGCTCAGCAGCAGTTGAAGAAACCGAGTCAGATGTCACCCAGGCTCGAGATGGGGTGGAAGGCTCTTTTGGGTAGCAGCGCAAGGCCCCAGGCTTCAGGCCTTGCACCACAGTGGGTCCGCACAGGAAGATCTCTCCACTGAAGTCTCGTGTCCCAAAGAGGCCGAGCTCCGCCTCCCCTCCTCCTTATATAACCCCTCCCATGAGTCTCTGGGGTGGAAACATTGCCGAAAGGGGTTCTGGGTAAGGTAGTCCTGGGAGTCTTAAAGGGGACCCCACTACAACAGTATACACCTGTATCTACCCTTTTTTGCTGGTGTTCTCTAATAAAGGCATCTGCAGGAGTTAGTGGGTGTTGTGTGCCTCCAGCACAGTATACACCTGTATCTACCCTTTATTGCTGGTGTTCTCTAATACAGGCATCTGCAGGAGTTAGTGGGTGTTGTGTGCCTCCAGCACAATATACACTACCCAATTGCTGGTTTTCCCATCTCCCTGCAGGCCAATACTATGTCTGGAAGGCCAACAAGGAGAGGCATACAGTCACAAGCCAATAAAAGAGGGCAAGCAGGCTCTGTGTCTAGAGACAACAGTGCTGGTCGTGGACATGGTACATCGTCATCAGCATGTGGCCATGGGACACGCTTGTCCTTATTTTCGGCAGCTGGACGTGTTGAGCCGCATCATGCTGAAGACTTGGTAGAGTGGATGACCAAGCCCTCCTCATCCTCCTTATCCTCTCTCACCAAGGCTCAGGGTACTGGCACAGCAGCTGCCAATGTGTCCTCTTCCCTCGTATCAATGTCATCATCAGTCACTCCTTCCCTAGACCCACCATGTCCTCCTGAGGAGTCCCCCGAACTGTTTGAGCACAGTGTTGGGTACATGCTCCAGTAGGATGCCCAGCGTTTTGAAGGGTCTGATGATGATACCCAGCTAGAGGAAGGCAGTAATGTGAGCTCAGAGAAAGGGGATGCTCGAGAAGGACAGCAATCTGGCAGTCGTGTTCCAGCAGCTGCAGCATACTGCCAGATTGGCTCCAGTGATGAGGAGGGAGGGGATGATGAGGTCACTGACTCCATGTGGGTACCTGATAGGAGAGAGGAGGAGGATGAGGAGGACGCAAATCTCCAATGAGGCAGGATGCCCTCCGGGGGCCAGCGTAAGGGCAGCACACCGACTGAATCACACCGCAGAGCTCCGCCTGTGCAGGGCGCTGCCTCTGCCCGTTATTCCAAGAGTTCTTTGGAGTGGGCCTTTTTTGAGTCGAGTGCATCAGATCGCACCGCTGCTATTTACAACATATGTCTCAAGCGTATCTCGCGTGGCCAAAACTTGGGCACCACATGCTTGACCAGACATATGTTGACCTGCCATGCAGCTCGTTGGCAAGCGTACCTTAAAGACCCACACCAAAGAACAAAGCGGACCTCTCCTTGCTCCTCATCAGCTGGGATCTCCAACCCCACTATACCTTCAGTCCTCTCTGAAACCTGCACTGAGAGGAATGAAGGTGTAGAATTAGGTGTGTCACAGCCAAGTACTTGCGGGCACTCTGCTAGCAGTACACCGACATCCGATTGTAGCAGGCAAATTTCCCTGCCCCAGCTGCTGGACCGTCGAAAGGAGTTCAATCCCAGCCATCCACATGCCCAGCGGTTGAATGCTAGCTTGGCTAAATTGCTAGCACTTCAACTGCTGCCTTTTCAGTTGGTAGACTCGGCCCCCTTCTGTGAGTTTGTGCAATGTGCGGTTCCTCAGTGGCAGGTTCCCAAACGCCACTTTTTCTCAGGGAAGGCGATTCCGGCTCTCTACCGGCATGTGGAAGGCAATGTCCATGCCTCGCTGGACAGGGCGGTCAGCGGTAAGGTGCATATTACCGCTGACTCATGGTCCAGCAGGCATGGACAGGGACGTTACCTTTCTTTCACGGCTCATTGGGTCACTCTTTTGGCAGCTGGGAAGGATGCATGACAAGGTGCAGTAGTGTTGGAGGTTGTTCCGCCGCCACACTTCCAAAATGCTACTACTGGTTGTGACACACCTCTCTCCTCCACCCCCTCCTCTTCTTCTTCCTCCATGGCCTCTTCCTGTGCTTTGTCCTCGGAATCAGCAGTGCTCCATAGGCGTTCAAGGGGCTACGCAAGTACGCAGGCAAAAAGATGCAATGCCGTGCTTGCGCTGGTGTGTTTGGGGGACAGGAGCCACACTGGGGCAGAGGTTCTGTCAGCTCTGCAGGGGCAGGCCGAGAGGTGGTTGACGCCATGCCAGCTTAAGCCAGGAATGGTGGTTTGCGACAATGGCACCAACCTCCTCTCTGCCCTCCGACAGGGACAACTGACCCATGTGCCCTGTATGGCTTACGTCCTTAACCTGGTGGTGCAGCGGTTCTTGGGCAGGTACTCAGGCTTACAGGATGTCCTGAGGCAGGCCAGGAAAGTCTGTGTGCATTTCCGCAGATCATATAATGCCAGTGCTCGGCTGGCTGAGCTGCAAAAGGAGTTGAACCTGCCACAAGAACCGCCTTATATGTGACATGCCCACCAGGTGGAACTCAACGTTGGCCATGCTGCAGCGGCTGCACACGCAGCAGAGGGCCATCAATGAGTACCTGTGCGACTAAGGCACCAGGACAGGGTCAGGGGAGTTCAGGTTTTTTTCACCACGCAAGTGGGGCATGATCAGGGATGCATGCACTGTCCTGGCACCATTTGAGCAGGCCACGAGAATGGTGAGCAGTGACAGTGCATGCATCAGTGACACTGTACCTCTTGTCCACCTGTTGGAGCATACGCTGCGTGGAATAATGGACAGGGCACTTGAGGCAGAACAGAGGCAGGAAGAGGAGGACTTCCTTGCCTCTCAAGGCCCCCTTTACCCAGACAGTGTTCCTTCTGTCCCACCCATCGCACAGGAAGAGGAGGAGGAGGAGGAGGATTGTGTCAGCATGGAGGTGGAGCCTGGCACTCAGCATCAACAGCAGCAGTCTTTTAGGGATGATTTACAGTCCCAAGTAACCCGTGGACTTGTACGTGGCTGGGAGGAGGTGGCTGCGAATCATGTTGTCCTTAGTGACCCAGAGGACTCCGGACCGAATGCCTCAGCTAACCTACGCTGCATGGCCTCCCTGATCCTGCAAAGTCTGCGGAAGGATCCTCGTATTCTTCGGATCCAGGAGAGGGACCATTACTGGCTGGCCACTCTCCTTGATCCACGGTAGCAGAGGGAGCAGAGGATGAGACATCTCCGGGAGGCCTTGCAGAAAGGTCTGTGCAATGAATTCCCAGAGACTGGGAGGTTACAAACTCCTGGTCCTGGACAACGAGTTGCTGAAGCTTCGGTCAGTAGCAGAAGGAGCGTTGGAGAAGGTGGCCGTCTGACCGATGCGTTCAGACAATTTTTTAGTCCTCAGCCCCAAGGTATGATCGGTTCCAGCAACCATCGCCAGCGTCTGATATACATGGTGCAGGAATACCTTGGGGCAAGGTCAGACTTGGACACCTTTCCCACCGAAAATCCTCTGGCTTACTGGGTCTTGCGGATGGATCACTGGCATAGGCGTGCGCACAGGGTGTGCCTGGGCACACCCTAATCCCCTTGTGCACATTAGCATTATCGCTCTGTGTAGCAGTAGGAAATGGGAAAGATCTCCTTTTTTATCGGCTCTGCCATAAGAGACATGCTTACGCACTTCTCCTTCACTGTGATGGCAGGGAGGTGAATGTGCGAGGGCCATATATACAGTATATAGACACACACACGTGTGTTTGAGCTTTGGGGTGCACACCCTAATACAATAGGCTGCGCACACCTATGATCACTGGCCAGAGCTTGCACAGTATGCAATTGAGCTACTGGCCTGTCCTGCATCCAGCGTTCTTTCGGAACGCACATTCAGTGCTGCTGAAGGCTTTGTCACGGATCACAGGGTGCGCCTGTCCACCGACTCGGTTGATCGACTGACCTTCATAAAGATGAACCAGTCTTGGATCACCACCAGCTACCAAGCACCTGAAGCTGATGAAGCAGAATAATTTATTTTGAAATGTCAGATCCCTTCAAGACTGCCTATGCTGATGCTGAGTGACTGTCCTGTTATGTTGACTGACTATCCTCTTCCTCCTCAATGATCCGATTCCTGATGATAGCTTGGAAGAACATTTTTGTTTCTGGGTGCCACCACCAGTGGCTAAGGCCCAATTTTTCAGCCCCTGTTTAACAGGGGCATGTAATTACAATTTTTTATGCAATGCTTTGCAGCAGGGCTCATTCCTGCACTCCAACTAGAGTATCTGGGAGAGGTTGCAGTGTCGTGGCACCAGCACCAGTGCCTAAGGCCCAATTTTTCAGCCCCTGTTTAACAGGGGTGTGTAATTACAATTTTTGATGCAATACTTTGCAACAGGGCTTATTGTTGTGCTCCAAGTACAGTATCTGTGAGGGGTTGCAGTGTTGTGGCACCAGTGCCTAAGGCCCAATTTTTCTGCCCCTGTTCAACAGGGGCATGTAATTATAATTCACAGCAGGGCCCATTCCTGCGCCCACCAAGAGTAACTGTGAGGGCTTACAGTGTTGTGGCAACACCACCACCAAAGGCCCAATTTTTCTGCCCCTCTTCAACAGGGGCATGCAATTACAATTCTTGATCTAATAATTTACAGCAGGGTCCATTCATGCGCCCACCAAGAGTAACTGTGAGGGCTGACAGTGTTGTAGCACCAGCACCACCACCAAAGACCCAATTTTTCCTACCACTGTTCAACAATGGCATGTAATTACAATTCCTGATATAATAGTTCACAGCAGGGTGTTCCAACGCCCACCAAGAGTAACTGTGAGAGCTCAGTGTTGTGGCAACACCAACATCTCAGGGGCAAATTTCAGCAGAGTATATACGGCAGGCCCCTTCTTTCAAACATCCAACTTACAAACGACTCCTACTTGCAAACGGAAGGAGACAACAGGAAGTGAGAGGAAATCTACCCCATAGGAAGGGAAATTCTCTCCTGTAAGAGTTAATATGGGAAAAAGGTGTCTCTTCTCTACTGATGCTTTATCACCAATCCTTGTTTCAATAAAAACCCCACTTTTCCAAAAACATTTGTCATTGGGACGGAAAGTGAAGTGAAATGTTCTGAACGGGTGCACAGACAGCAAAACAAATGTTACAGGGGTAATAACCCTTCCCCTTTTTTCCAAAAAGCTTAAAAATAGATTTTCTGGCTGGAGCTACACTTAGAGCCCATTCACACAGGGGCGGCACGACTCGCGCCGCGACTGTGCTGGGCGATCTCAAGACGACTTCAAAGCAGACTTCCAAAATGACTTCTGTATTGAAGTCAATGGAAGTCGCCTTGAAGTCGTCTTAAAGTAGTACAGGAACCTTTTTCTAAGTCGGAGCGACTTCAGTCGCGCCGCTTAGAACGGTTCCATTGTACAGAATGGGACGCGACTCGTCAGGCGGCTGAGACGCCTGACTAGTCGCCCCTGTGTGAATGGGGTCTTACAAAATGTACCTGTTCCAAATTACAAACAGATTCATTCTACTTAAGAACAAACCTACAGTCCCTGTCTTGTTTGCACCGCCTGTATACTGCTGTTCAGAGTATATAGGGTTATAGGTATAGGGTTTTATTTTGGGTGCAGGGTTCTCCTTAATATCCATACAAGACCCAAAGGGGCTGGTAATGGGCTGGGGTGTGTGTGTGTGTGGGGGGGGGGAGTGATGGGGTAGCCATGCCATTTTTCTCAAAGATTTTCATTCATATTGCCAGGACAAGACATGACATTAAAGCCGCAAGCAGTTTTAAATGGCTTTTTTTCCTTTATAAATGTCATTTTGTGCAGGGACAGTTCTCAACACGGGAAACACATGCCACTTCACAGGCATACTTTGGTGACCCCCGGGTATGATATTTAAATGAATATTACACTTTTTTTTTTCACTTTATGCATCATTAAAATGACTGCTCCCGAACAAACGGCCGTTTTTAAAACTTATTTTTGCATTGATACATGTCCCCTGGGGCGGAACCCGGGCCCCCAAACCCTTTTTAGGACAATAACATGCATATTAGCCATTATAATTAGCACTTTAGATTTCGAACGTTCGCGTCCATTGTATTTAATAGGGTTCTAACGTTGGCGCAAACTTTCGGTCCGTTCGCAGGTTCTGGTGCGAACCGAACCGGGGGGTGTTCGGCTCATCCCTAGTAGTGAGCGGTCAAGTTGACCAGGATTTCTTTTTTTGTTTCTTTTGTTTTCTGTTATATTTTTTTGTCTGTATATAGTTCAAATAAAACCCCACCCTTTTGTTTTTCTCCTACCTTTGTCTGCTGTGCCTAATTTTGTGTGGTGAACCCATCCAGGGGGTCACACCCACCCGCTGCCGAGCTAATCTCCTCACAATATTTATACACTGTATTCAGTTTAGCTAGATCCGTTCCTGTTATTCTCTATACTGTGACAGGTTTGGCAGGTGATAGTGCTAGTTGCAGTCAGTGTTTCACTTAGTGTACTGTGTGCTTTGCATAGCGTTCACCTAAAGCTTACCTGAATGCAGTTAGTGACTATTATAGTGGTGTTCTCATAATAAAACCACAGGCAGAGAGCTGCAAGTATTTTCAGTGTACTTTGTCCTCTGCACAGTGTTCACCTAAAACTAACTGAAAACAATTGCTGCTTTTCCCATGCTAATCCCACAGCACGCAATTGATTCTGATAGCTGCATTATCAGTACAGATATATATATATATATATATATATATATATATATATATATATATATATATATATACATATACATCCCACCTTTGTGCAGCTACATCTCACTGCAGGCCATTAGTATGTCTGGAAGGCAAACAAGGAGAGGCAGACAGTCACGAGGCAATAAAAGAGGGCAAGCAGGATCTGTGTCTAGAGGCAACAGTGCTGGTCATGGACACGGTGCATCCTCATCAGCACGTGGCCGTGGGACACGCTTGTTCTTCTTTTCGGCAGCTGGCCATGTTGAGCCGCAACATGCCCAAGACTTGGTAGAGTGGATGACCAAGCCGTCCTCCTCCTCCTCATCCTCTCTCACCCAGGCTCAGGGTACTTTGTCTGGCAAAGCAGTTGCCAAATCGGCTTCTTCCCTCGGCTCAATGGCATCAGTTACTCCTTCCCTAGCCCCACCATGTCCTCCTGAGGAGTCCCCCGAACTGTTTGACCACAGTGTTGGGTACATGCTCCAGAAGGCTGCCCAGCGTTTTGAAGGCTCCGATGATGGAACCCAGCTGGAAGAAGGCAGTAACGTGAGCCCAGAGAGAGGGGGTAGTAACGTGAGCCCAGAGAGAGGGGGTGCCCAACAAGGACAGCTATTTGGCAGTCATGTTCCCCCGGCTGCAGCATATTGCCAGATTTGCTCCAGTGATGAGGAGGGAGGGGGTGATGAGGTCACTGACTCCACGTGGGTGCCTGATAGGAGAGAGGAGGAGGAGACACATCTCCAACGAGGCAGGATGCCCTCCAGGGGCCAGCTTAAGGGCAGCACACCGACTGCATCACACCGCAGAGCTCCGCATGTGCAGGGCGCTACTGTCTCTGCGCGTTATTCCAAAACTTCTTTGGTGTAGGCCTTTTTTCAGACGTGTGCAGGAGATCGCACCGTTGCCATTTGCAACGTATGTCTAAAGCGTATCTCGCGTGGCCAAAACATCAGCCGCTTGGGCACCACGTGCTTGACCAGACATATGTCGACCTGCCATGCAGTTCATTGGCAAGCTTACCTAAAAGACCCACACCAAAGAACAAAGCGGACTTCTCCTTGCTCCTCATCAGCTGGGATCTCCAACCCCACTATACCTTCAGTCCTCTCTGAAACCTGCCCTGAGAGGAATGAAGGTGTAGAATTAGGTGTGTCACATCCAAGTACTTGCGGGCAATCTGCTATCGGTACGCCGACGTCAGATTGTACCAGGCAAATTTCCCTGCCCCAGCTGCTGCACCGCCGAAAGAAGTTCGCTCCCAACCATTCAAATGCCCAGCGGTTGATTGCTAGCTTAGCTAAATTGCTAGCACTTCAACTGCTGCCTTTTCAGTTGGTAGACTCTGCCCCCTTCCGTGAGTTTGTGGAATGTGCGGTTCCTCAGTGGCAGGTTCCCAAATGCCACTTTTTCTCACGGAAGGCGATTCCGGCTCTCTACCTGCATGTGAAAGGCAATGTCTTGGCCTCCCTGTACAGGGCGGTCAGCGGCAAGGTGCATATTACCGCTGACTCATGGTCCAGCAGGCATGGACCTGGACGTTACCTTTCTTTCACGGCCCATTGGGTCACTCTTTTGGCAGCTGGGAAGGATGCATGACAAGGTGCAGTAGTGTTGGAGGTTGTTCCGCCACCATGCCTCCAAAATGTTACTACTGGTGATTCTGACACACCTCTCTCCTCCACCCCCTCATCTTCTTCTTCCTCCATGGCCTTTACCTGTGCTTTGTCCTCACAACCAGCGGTGCTCCGTAGGCGTTCAAGGGGCTACGCAAGTACGCAGGCAAAAAGATGCCATGCAGTGCTTGAGCTGGTGTGCTTGGGGGACAGGAGCCACACTGGGGCAGAGATTCTAGCAGCTCTGCAGGGGCAGGCTCAGAGGTGGTTGACAATGGCACCAACCTCCTCTCCGCCCTCCGACAGGGACAACTGACCCATGTGCCCTGTTTGGCTCACGTCCTTAACTTGGTGGTGCAGCGGTTCTTGGGCAGGTACCCGGGCTTACAGGAGGTCCTGAAGCAGGCCAGGAAACTCTGTGGGCATTTCCACCGGTCATATAATGCCAGTGCTCGGCTGGCTTACCTGCAAAAGGATTACAACCTGCCCAAGAACCGCCTAATCTGTGACATGCCCACCAGGTAGAACTCTACGTTGGCCATGCTGCAGCGGCTGCACACGCAGTAGAGGGCCATCAATGAGTATCTGTTGCAATATGGCACCAGGACAGCGTCAGGGTAGCTTGTATTTTTTTCCCTACGCCAGTGGGCCATGATCAGGGATGCATGCATTGTCCTGGCACCATTTGAGGAGGCCACGAAGATGGTGAGCAGTGACCGTGCATGCATCAGTGACACTGTCCAACTTGTCCACCTGTTGGAGCACACGCTGCTTGGAATAATGGACAGGACACTTGAGGCAGAACAGAGGCAGGAAGAGGAGGACTCCCTTACCTCTCAAGGCCCCCTTTATCCAGACAGTGTTCCTGCTGGCCCGGCTATCACACAGGACGAGGACAAGGAGGAGGAGGAGGATTATTGTGTCAGCATGGAGGTGGAGCCTAGCACTCAGCATTAGCAGCAGTCTTCAAGGGATCAATTACAGTCCCAAGACACCCGTGGACTTGTACGTGGCTGGGAGGAGGTGGCTGCGGATCATGTAGTCCTCAGTGACCCAGAGGACTCCGCACCGAATGCCTCAGCAAACCTAAGGTGCATGGCCTCCCTGATCCTGCAAAGCCTGCGGAAGGATCCTCGTATTCGTGCGATCAAGGAGAGGGATCATTACTGGCTGGCAACCCTCCTTGATCCACGTTACAAGGGTAAGGTTGCGGACCTTATCTTGCCGTCGCAGAGGGAACAGAGGATGAAGCATCTTTGGGAGGCCTTGCAGAAACGTCTGTGCAACGCGTTCCCAGAGACTGGGAGGTTACAAATTCCTGGTCCTGGACAACGTGTTGCTGAGGCTTCGGTCAGTCAAAGAAGGAGCGGTGGAGAAGGTGGCCGTCTGACCGATGCGTTCAGACAATTTTTTAGTCCTCAGCCCCAAGGTATGATCAGTTCCAGCAACCATCGCCATCGTCTGGTTTACATGGTGCAGGAATACCTAGGGGCAATATCAGACTTGGACACCTTTCCCACCGAAAATCCTCTGGGTTACTGGGTCTTGAGGATGGATCACTGGCCAGAGCTTGCACAGTATGCAATTGAGGTACTGGCCTGTCCTGCATCCAGCGTTCTTTCGGAACGCACATTCAGTGCTGATGGAGGCTTTGTAACCGATCACAGGGTGCGCCTGTCCACCGACGCGGTCGATCGACTGACCTTCATAAAAATGAATCAGTCTTGGATCAACACCAGCTACCAAGCACCTGATGGGATGTAACCGAATATTTTTTTTTTTTT
Source organism: Rana muscosa (assembly GCA_029206835.1). Taxonomy (NCBI): domain Eukaryota; kingdom Metazoa; phylum Chordata; class Amphibia; order Anura; family Ranidae; genus Rana; species Rana muscosa. Next base: position 362,467,290 of record CM055117.1, read on the forward strand.
TAAATGTCAGATCCCTTCAAGACTGCCTATGCTGATGCTGAGTGACTATCCTGTTATGCTGAGTGACTATCCTCTTCCTCCTCAATGATCATGCTGATAGCTTGTAAGAACATTTTTGGTTCTGGGCACTGCCACCAGTGGCTAAGGCCCAATTTTTCTGCCCCTGTTTAACAGGGGCGTGTAATTAAAATTTTTGATGCAATACTTTGCAGCAGGTCTCATTGCTGCGCTCCAACTACAGTATCTGTGAGGGGTTGCAGTGTTGTGGCACCAGTGCCTAAGGCCCAATTTTTCTGCCCCTGTTCAACAGGGGCATGTAATTACAATTCTTGAGCTAATAATTCACAGCAGGTCCCATTCCTGCATCCACCAAGTGTAACTGTGAGGGTTTACAGTGTTGTGGCAACACCACCACCACCACCACCAAAAGCCCAATATTTCTGCCCCTGTTCAACAGGGGCATGTAATTACAATTCTTGATTAGGGATGAGCTCGGTGTTCGAGTCGAACATAAGTTCGACTCGAACATCGGCTGTTCGACAGTTCGGCTAACATCTAACGATTTGGGCCATTCGCGCCAAATTCGAGTGACGCGAATGGCCCACAATACACTGCGCCATCGCAGTGCAATCCCGGCACTGTGACCCCGCATGCTTGGCCAATCACAGCGCCGGCAGCTAGGAGAGCCATAATTGGCCACAGGCAGGTTGCCTGTGGCCAATTATAGCTCAGGGGGTTTAGCACATGCCCCACACTATAAAAGGCCGCCAGCGAGGCGGCCTTGTGTACTGTGTTCCGGCGCAGGGAAAGAGTTACATAGGCAGGGACAGTGTCAGTGCTATTTGTACCTCAAACTTGTGTGTAGGGAGAGAGAAGGATAGGCAGTGTGACAGCAGGAAGGTAAAGTCACCTGGTTGCATCCAGGGGGGTAGATATATTTCGCCCAGATTCAGGCTTTACGCTGACTTATACAACTAGGTGGAGAGTTGTATAGGCCCAGCTAAGGCTAGTGGGCTCATGGATGACTCATACCTCTAGGGAGAGTGTGGGGCGTCGTGCAGACAGAGATGAGGAGACCAGCTGAACCTTGTCAGCTCATTTAGGCCTCTATAAGAACTCCCAGCTTCATTAGATGTTAGCTCATGCCTGGAACCAGACCTGTGTGGACTGTCTAGGGAGAGTGAACCCCTGTGCGGTGAGGCAAAGCCTGTGTGGCTATTTGTTTGGACTTTTACTAAACCAGGGACTTAGGGACTAGGACAGCACTAGGCTGATCCCAGTTGGTAGTTAGGAAACCTGTATGTTTAGTCAGAGGTCAACTTGACCAGGATTTATTTTGGTTATGTTTCTTTTGCTTTGCTGTGTTTTGTCACTGTAAATAGAAAATAAACCGCACCTTTTTGATTTTGAAAACCACAACCTCCGTTTGCTGGGCCTGTTTTGTGTGGGGAGCCCATCCCGGGGGTCACACACACCCGCTGCCGAGCTAACCCCCTCACAGCAGGGAGAGTGTCAGTGTCATATTCTTTGCTAAACCTTGTGTGCAGGGAGAGAGAAGGATAGGCAGGGGACAGTGTCAGTGTCACATTCTTTGCTAAACCTTGTGTGCAGGGAGAGAGAAGGATAGGCAGGGAGAGTGTCAGTGTCATATACTTTGATAAACCTTGTGTGCAGGGAGAGAGAAGGATAGGCAGGGGACAGTGTCAGTGTCATTGTTGCTAAGCCTCCTGCACATTATACACCTGAAGTTAGCCCGTATTGCTGCTTTTTCCTGGTGTGTTACACCAACAGGCATTTGCAGCACTTACAGCGGGCGGAGTGTGCCTCCTGATCATATTACACCTGAAGTTAGCCTGTATTGCTGCTTTTTCCTTGTGTGTTACACCAACAGGCATTTGCAGCACTTACAGCGGGCGGAGTGTGCCTCCTGATCATATTACACCTGAAGTTAGCCTGTATTGCTGCTTTTTCCTGATGTGTTACACCAACAGGCATTTGCGGCACTTACAGCGGGCGGAGTGTGCCTCCTGATCATATTACACCTGAAGTTAGCCTGTATTGCTGCTTTTTCCTGGTGTGTTACACCAACAGGCATTTGCAGCACTTACAGTGCCTCCTGATCATATTACACCTGAAGTTAGCCTGTATTGCTGCTTTTTCCTGGTGTGTTACACCAACAGGCATTTGCAGCACTTACAGCGGGCGGAGTGTGCCTCCTGATCATATTACACCTGAAGTTAGCCTGTATTGCTGCTTTTTCCTGGTGTGTTACACCAACAGGCATTTGCGGCACTTACAGCGGGCGGAGTGTGCCTCCTGATCATGTTACACCTAAAGTTAGCCTGTATTGCTGCTTTTTCCTGGTGTGTTACACCAACAGGCATTTGCGGCACTTACTGCGGGCGGAGTGTGCCTCCTGATCATATTACACCTGAAGTTAGCCTGTATTGCTGCTTTTTCCTGGTGTGTTACACCAACAGGCATTTGCAGCACTTAGAGCGGGCGGAGTGTGCCTCCTGATCATATTACACCTGAAGTTAGCCTGTATTGCTGCTTTTTCCTGGTGTTACACCAACAGGCATTTGCGGCACTTACAGCGGGCGGAGTGTGCCTCCTGATCATATTACACCTGAAGTTAGCCTGTATTGCTGCTTTTTCCTGGGGTGTTACACCAACAGGCATTTGCAGCACCTACAGCAGGCGTAGTGTGATTCCTGCAAAATATACTCCTGAAGCTAGGCCTTATTGCTGGTTTTCCCATTTCCCTGCAGGCCATTATAATGTCTGGAAGGCAAACAAGGAGAGGCAGACAGTCAGGAGCCAATAAAAGAGGGCAAGCAGGCTCTGTGTCTAGAGACAACAGTGCTGGTCGTGGACGCGGTGCATCGCCATCAGCACGTGGCCATGGGACACGCTTGTCCTTCTTTTCGGAAGCTGGACGCAGTGAGCCGCATCATGCCGAAGACTTGGTAGAGTGGATGACCAAGCCCTCCTCATCCTCCTCATCCTCTCTCACCCAGGCTCAGGGTACTGGCAAAGCAGCTGCCAAAGCGTCCTCTTCCCTGGTATCAATGTCATCATCAGTCACTCCTTCCCTAGACCAACCATGTCCTCCTGAGGAGTCCCCCGAACTGTTTGAGCACAGTGTTGGGTACATGCTCCAGGAGGATGCCCAGCGTTTCAAAGGGTCTGATGATGATACCCAGCTAGAGGAAGGCAGTAGCGTGAGAGCAGAGAGAGGGGATGCTGAAGAAGGACACCAATCTGGCAGTCATGTTCCAGCAGCTGCAGCATACTGCCAGATTGGCTCCAGTGATGAAGAGGGAGGGGATGATGAGGTCACTGACTCCACGTGGGTGCCTAATAGGAGAGAGGAGGAGGAGGAGGAGGATGAGAAGGAGGCACATCTCCAACGAGGCAGGATGCCCTCGGGGGGCCAGCGTAAGGGCAGCACACCGACGGAATCACACCGCAGAGCTCCGCCTGTGCAGGGCGCTGCCTCTGCCCGTTATTCAAAAAGTTCTTTGGTGTGGGCCTTTTTTGAGTCGAGTGCATCAGATCGCACAGCTGCTGTTTGCAACATATGTCTCAAGCGTATATCGTGTGGCCAAAACTTCACCCGCTTGGGCACCACATGCTTGACCAGACATATGTTGACCTGCCATGCAGCTCGTTGGCAAGCCTACCTTAAAGACCAACACCAAAGAACAAAGCGGACCTCTTCTTGCACCGCATCAGCTGGGATCTCCAACCCCACTATACCTTCAGTCCTCTCTGAAACCTGCACTGAGAGGAATGAAGGTGTAGAATTAGGTGTGTCACAGCCAAGTACTTGCGGGCACTCTGCTAGCAGTACACCGACGTCCGATTCTAGCAGGCAAATTTCCCTGCCCCAGCTGCTGGACCGTCAAAAGAAGTTCACTCCCAGCCATCCACATGCCCAGCGGTTGAATGCTAGCTTGGCTAAATTGCTAGCGCTTCAACTGCTGCCTTTTCAGTTGGTAGACTCGGCCCCCTTCCGTGAGTTTGTGCAATGTGCGGTTCCTCAGTGGCAGGTTCCCAAACGCCACTTTTTCTCACGGAAGGCGATTCCGGCTCTCTACCGGCATGTGGAAGGCAATGTCTTGGCCTCGCTGGACAGGGCGGTCAGCGGTAAGGTGCATATTACCGCTGACTCATGGTCCAGCAGGCATGGACAGGGACGTTACCTTTCTTTCACGGCCCATTGGGTCACTCTTTTGGCAGCTGGGAAGGATGCAGGACAAGGTGCAGTAGTGTTGGAGGTTGTTCCACCGCCACGCCTCCAAAATGCTACTACTGGTTGTGACACATCTCTGTCCTCCACCCCCTCCTCTTCTTCTTCCTCCATGGCCTCTTCCTGTGCTTTGTCCTCGGAACCAGCGGTGCTCCGTAGGCGTTCAAGGGGCTACGCAAGTACGCAGGCAAAAAGATGCCATGCCGTGCTTGCGCTGGTGTGTTTGGGGGACAGGAGCCACACTGGGGCAGAGGTTCTGTCTGCTCTGCAGGGGCAGGCCGAGAGGTGGTTGACGTCACGCCAGCTTAAGCCAGGAATGGTAGTTTGCGACAATGGCAGCAACCTCCTCTCCGCTCTCCGACAGGGACAACTGACCCATGTGCCCTGTGTGGCTCACGTCCTTAACCTGGTGGTGCATCGGTTCATGGGCAGGTACCCGGGCTTACAGGATGTCCTGAGGCAGGCCAGGAAAGTCTGTGTGCATTTCCGCAGATCTTATGCCAGTGCTCGCCTGGCTGAGCTGCAAAAGGAGTTGAACCTGCCCAAGAACCGCCTTATATGTGACATGCCCACCAGGTGGAACTCAACGTTGGCCATGCTGCAGCGGCTGCACACGCAGCAGAGGGCCATCAATGAGTACCTGTGCGACTACAGCACCAGGACAGGGTCAGGGGAGCTCGGTTTTTTTTCACCACGCCAGTGGGGCATGATCAGGGATGCATGCACTGTCCTGGCACCATTTAAGGAGGCCACGAGGATGGTGAGCAGTGACAGTGCATGCATCAGTGACACTGTACCTCTTGTCCACCTGTTGGAACATACGCTGCGTGGAATAATGGACAGGGCACTTGAGGCAGAACAGAGGCAGGAAGAGGAGGACTTCCTTGCCTCTCAAGGTCCCCTTTACGCAGACAGTGTTCCCTCTGTCCCACCCATCGCACAGGAAGAAGAGGAGGAGGAGGAGGAGGATTGTGTCAGCATGGAGGTGGAGCCTGGAACTCAGTATCATCAGCAGCAGTCTTTTAGGGATGATTTACAGTCCCAAGAAACCAGTGGACTTGTACGTGGCTGGGAGGAGGTGGCTGCGGATCATGTCGTCCTTAGTGACCCAGAGGACTCCGGACCGAATGCCTCAGCTAACCTACGCTGCATGGCCTCCCTGATCCTGCAAAGTCTGCGGAAGGATCCTCGTATTCTTCGGATCAAGGAGAGGGACCATTACTGGCTGGCCACTCTCCTTGATCCACGGTACAAGGGTAAGGTTGCGGACCTTATCTTACCGTCGTAGAGGATGAGACAACTCCGGGAGGCCTTGCAGAAAGGTCTGTGCAACGCGTTCCCAGAGACTGGGAGGTTACAAACTCCTGGTCCTGGACAACGAGTTGCTGAGGCTTCGGTCAGTCAAAGAAGGAGCGGTGGGGAAGGTGGCCGTCTGACCGATGCGTTCAGACAATTCTTTAGTCCGCAGCCCCAAGGTATGATTGGTTCCAGCAACCATCGCCAGCGTCTGATATACATGGTGCAGGAATACCTAGGGGCAAGGTCAGACTTGGACACCTTCCCCACCGAAAATCCTCTGGCTTACTGGGTCTTGAGGATGGATCACTGGCCAGAGCTTGCACAGTATGCAATTGAGCTACTGGCCTGTCCTGCATCCAGCGTTCTTTTAGAACGCACATTCAGTGCTGCTGGAGGATTTGTCACGGATCACGGTGTGCGCCTGTCCACCGACTCTGTTGATCGACTGACCTTCATAAAGATGAACCAGTCTTGGATCACCACCAGCTACCACACACCTGAAGCTGATATAACAGACTAATTTATTTTCAAATGTCACATCCCTTCAAGACTGATGCTGAGAGACTGTCCTGTTATGTTGACTGACTATCCTCCTCCTCCTCAATGATCCGATTTGATGATGATGGCTTGGAAGAACATTTTTGTTTCTGGGTGCCGCCACCAGTGGCTAAGGCCCAATTTTTCAGCACCTGTTTAACAGGGGCGTGTTATTACAATTTTTTATGCAATGCTTTGCAGCAGGGCTCATTGCTGCACTCCAACTAGTGTATCTGGGAGAGGTTGCAGTGTCGTGGCACCAGCACCAGTGGCTAAGGCCCAATTTTTAAGCCCCTGTTTAACAGGGGCATGTAATTACAATTTTTGATGCAATACTTTGCAACAGGGCTCATTGCTGTGCTCCAAGTACAGTATCTGTGAGGGGTTGCAGTGTTGTGGCACCAGTGCCTAAGGCCTAATTTTTCTGCCCCTGTTCAACAGGGGCATGCAATTACAATTCTTGATCTAATAATTCACAGCAGGGCCCATTCCTGCGCCCACCAAGAGTAACTGTGAGGCCTTACAGTGTTGTGTCAACACCACCACCACCAAAGGCCCAATTTCTTGTTCATACATCACGGGACACAGAGCAGCATAGTCATTACTATGTGGGTTATATAGAATTACCTTCAGGTGCTGGCACTGGCAACTTCCAAAACAGGAAGTACCCTCCCCTATATAAGCCCCTCCCATCCGGGAGTACCTCAGTTTTTTGCCAGTGTCTAAGGTGTTGGCCAAGGTTAACATGTATTCATCTGGGCTTGTGTACAGTTTCTCTGGGCCTTAGCAATCTATTCCGGATCCGACCAAAAAAGCTTCATAGCTAAACGGTCGGTACCCGGGCCTTGCAGAGAAGAGCAGGGTTTTGCCTGTAATGCCTCTCTTAGGACTGCTGGACCCTGGGATCCAGAGCTCTGGTCATACCCAAAACCAAGAGGCTATCTGTGCAGGGTGCTATACAGGTCCAGGGGAGTGGAATCCTTGGGAACCCGGTCCCTGAAGGTCTAGTACAATGCCTGCCGTGAGAGGTGAAGTTTGGGCTTCTGTGGACCAAACAAAGTCCTGCGGCAGGGAAAAGGTAAGTGGGGGCCCCTCAGGAACTTGGTTCTATTGAGGGGACCCCCAAGCCTAATATGTCTTTCTGCCTGTTACCTAAAGGTATTCCCGCTAATAGCTGTATATGCCTAAGAAATCCTAGAAATGTCTTTTCATAAAGGAAGTTTTAAAAACTGTAAACCTGGAAATGTTTTTCATAAAGGAGGTTTTAAAAAAAAAAAAAAAAGACAAAAGTGTGGTACCTGTGTTTGTCCACTAGAGGCCGCTGTGGAACGTCTTTTTTTCTTGGGACTATTCCTTCCATGGTGAAAGTCCAGGCAGATGAGTGAGCTCTCTATCAGGGAAGCTGCATTCCTCTGTCATGCTGCCAAGTAGTTTCCTTCCATCCCCGAGTCCTGGTGAAACAGGGACCCTGGCTCCTCTCCCTACAGGGCGCCAAGAGCGCACACGCGCACGCGCGCTTTCTTTTTATAGATTTAGCTTCAAAAAAGTGGGCGGAGCCTGGCGGATGACGCGCTCTGTGCGCCCAGCGCTTCTGCGCATGTGCGGGCGTCCCAGCAAGATAAAAGGACTCAGTCCACGCTGCTTGCTATGGACACAGAGCATGAAAAGGAGCTGGTAGCATGGTATAGGGGCTTACAGCGGGCGGTGGATACAGGCATCCCCAGAAAGACGCATTAGTAGACACCCACTGATGTACATAGCAGCAAATTGCATTAGACTATTTCAGTAAAGGGGTGTATTGCGGCTGGAATACCTCAGCTTTGAACTAAGGAATATGCCGCCTAAAAAACTCCGAGATATACCTCTCAGGAAGTGTAGGGGGTCTCCATCGGGCTCTGAGGATCTGGAGCAGTCATCTGCACCCTCCTCCCCTGAGAAATCAGAGGTTAATACCCATAAGGAACCCCCGGGAGTGCCAGGTACTGCGGCTGTCCTCAGTCCACCTGCTCCTGCATATATAACAGAGGAGGTTTTTGCCTCAACTCTGGAGGGATTGGAGCAGAGATTGGCAGCATTGATCGCTTCTTCTCTGCAGGAAAGAAAGCGCGCCAGATCTCCATCACCTCCATTAGAGTGCCTGTTGGCAGAGCAACAGTCCCAGGAAGGGACCGACCTACCTGAAGGGGATCAGGAGGAGGTTAACTCTGTTTTTGAGGAATCGACAGTAGATGAACCATTTTCAGCATCACAGACTGAAAGATTGTGGGTCCAGACCCTAACTGACATGGTTCGATCTGCATTTAAAATGCCTCTTGTTGAACCATCAACTACTGCTGTCTCCTCATTGGGGTCGCTAAAAGCTCCCCAGGTTAATTGCTCCTTTCCAATACATCCATTATTGGAAGGACTTATATACCAGGACTGGGAACATCCTGATAAACTATTTGTTCCGCCTAAGAAATTTCCGGTGATCTATCCCATGGAGGAAAAGTTCACCCAGAGATGGAATGTTCCTACGGTGGATGCAGCCATCTCTTCTGTGAACAAATCACTGACATGCCCAGTAGATAATGTTCAAATGTTCAAAGATCCAGTAGATAAAAAATTGGAATCTTTATTAAAATCTGCTTTTTCCACAGCAGGGGCTGTTACACAGCCAGCAGTGGCAGCTATTGGGGTCTGCCAAGCTTTAAAGGATCAGATGAAAATGGTCCTGAGGGATTTGCCAGACCAGCAGGCCCAGGCTCTGGCTGATCTGCCTAGAGCATTATGCTTTGCGGTTGACGCCATCAAGGATTCTATCCATCAGGCCTCCCACCTCACGCTGTCTTTGGTACATATGCGTAGGCTTCTGTGGCTCAAAAACTGGTCTGCTGAAGCTCCCTGTAAGAAGCTCTTAGTTAGCTTCCCATTTCATGGGGAACGCCTTTTTGGCGAGGACCTGGATAAGTATATCCAGAAGATTTCCAGTGGTAAAAGTACTCTCTTACCGAGTAAGAAGAGGTCTAGGGGTCCATCTTTTAAGAGGACTACCTCTCCTATCCCTGCAACGTCTGCTACTAAGCAGTTCCGACGGCCTCCTCGGTCAAACTCAGGGGGTAAAAATCAGGGACAGTCACAGGGTAATAAGAAACCCTGGATTCGAAGGGATACTATACCAGCCTCCAAGTCAAGCCTATGAAGGGCTGCCCCCACTCAAACGGGTGGGGGGAAGACTTCAGTTGTTCGCAGAGACCTGGCGGGAGACGATCAAAGACAGATGGGTGCTCTCCGCAGTAACTCTGGGATACAAGTTGGAGTTAAAAGAGTCTCCTCCTTCCCATTTTATGTGGTCAGGCATGCCAAGAGACCCTCTGAAAAGAGGGTCTCTCCTATTGGCGTTAGAACAACTATTGCTCCAAGGAGTAATTATGGAGGTTCCTATGGAAGAGTGGGGGTTGGGTTTCTACTCAAACCTTTTCACAGTCCCGAAGCCAAACGGGGACATAAGACCCATATTGGACCTAAAGAGTCTAAACAAATTTCTAAACGTCCGGTCTTTCCGGATGGAGTCGATCCGATCGGTCACCGCTGCCCTACAGGGGGAGGAATGGTTAGCCTCGATCGACATCAAAGATGCTTACTTGCATGTTCCCATCTTTCCAGGTCATCAAAAATTTCTACGCTTTGCAGTAGAAGGGCGCCATTTTCAGTTCAGAGCCTTACCATTCGGTCTGGCCACAGCACCACGAGTGTTCACAAAGATTCTGGCCCCACTGTTGGCCGATCTAAGAACACGAGGTGTAACGATAATGGCATGCCTAGACGACCTGTTGTTGATGGACCACTCAGTTGCCAAGCTAGAAGTGGTAATTGTCGATACAATCAAGTATCTAGAATCTCACGGTTGGGTCATCAACCTGGACAAGTCAGCCCGACAGCCAGTGAAAAACCTGGTATATCTAGGGCTACGGCTGGATTCAGACCAGAGGAAGATTTTCTTACCTCTAGACAAGGTATCCTCTTTGAGGGGCTTGGTCCGTCTGCTTTGTGCAAAAAGACAGCCGTCCATACGCCTGTGCATGAGGCTGCTAGGAAAGATGGTAGCATCATTCGAAGCTGTGCCATACGCCCAATTCCACTCAAGGAATTCACAGAGGGCCATATTGTCAGCCTGGAACGGAAAAATTCAGGCTCTAGACTTCCCGATGGCTTTGTCCCCTTCCGTTCGGAAGAGTCTCTGCTGGTGGTTGATCCCCCAGAATCTCCAGAAGGGAAAACCCTTCAGTCCGATATCCTGGAAGGTGGTCACTACAGATGCCAGCCTTATAGGCTGGGGGGCAGTACTGGAGTAATGGTCTCTCCTGGGCAGATGGTCAAATGTAGTAAAAACCCTGCCCATCAATCTCTTAGAGATACGAGCAGCCCGGTATGCCCTAGTAGCCTGGACATCCAGACTCCAAGGGTCCCCTGTCAGAATTCAATCAGACAATGCCACAGCAGTGGCATATATCAATCATCAGGGAGGCACCAGGAGTCGTGCAGCCCAGAGGGAAGTAAGTCACATCCTGGAATGGGCAGAAAAGCATGTCCCATGTATATCAGCTGTCTTCATTCCAGGGGTGGAGAATTGGAAGGCGGACTTTCTGAGTCGCCAACAGTTATGCCCAGGGGAATGGTCCCTTCATCCCGAGGTCTTCCGAGCAATATGTCAGCGGTGGGGAACACCGGATGTAGATCTGCTAGCATCCAGATTCAACGCAAAGGTGGACAGATTTGTCTCCCGGACAAGGGATCCCCTCGCTTGCGGCTCGGATGCTCTGGTGTTCCCTTGGGATCAGTTCAGACTGATATATGCATTCCCTCCGCTACAATTGTTGCCTCGACTCCTTCGCAGAGTCAGGTTGGAAAAGAAGCCGGTGATCCTGGTGGCTCCAGCGTGGCCCCGAAGGGCCTGGTACGCGGAGATCATCAAAATGTCTGTGGAGAGTCCTTGGACTCTTCCACGTCGTCCGGACCTGCTTTCGCAAGGACCGATATACCACCCTTCCTTACTAACTCTAAGTTTAACGGCCTGGCTATTGAATCCCGCATCCTAAAGAAGAGAGGTCTCTCTAACTCTGTGGTATCAACTATAATCAATGCCAGGAAGCCTGTATCCAGGCAGATCTACTATAGAGTTTGGAAGGCGTACATCACTTGGTGCGAGGCCAGAAGATGGCATCCACGTAAGTACGTTATAGGCAGAATTCTGGACTTCCTGCAGTGGGCTGTAGACAGGAAGTTTGCCTTAAGTACTATCAAGGGCCAGGTTTCGGCCTTATCAATACTATTTCAAAGGCCCCTGGCTATGCATTCACTTGTCAAATCCTTTATGCAAGGGGTGACTCGTATTATTCCACCGATTAAAGCTCCCATATGCCCATGGGATCTAAATTTGGTTTTGTCGGTTCTGCAGAAGCAGCCGTTTGAACCTTTGCGGCACATTTCCTTGGTTCTACTCACCAGAAAATTGATATTTTTAGTAGCCATATGCTCGGCTAGAAGAGTGTCGGAATTAGCCGCCATGTCCTGTAAGGAGCCATATCTGGTTATTCATAAGGACAGAGTAGTATTGCGCCCTCACCCAGCCTTTCTTTCTAAGGTGGTATCGAGGTTTCACTTGAACCAGGATGTGGTTCTTCCTTCTTTTTGCCCAAACCAAGCTCGGTAGAGGAAAAGTTATTGCATTCTTTGGATGTAGTAAGAGCAGTTAAAGCTTATCTAAAAGCCACTGCTCAGATTCGTAGAACGGATTCTTTGTTTGTTCTGCCGGAAGGCCCCAGAAAGGGTCAGGCAGCATCAAAATCTACTTTAGCCAAGTGGATTCGACAGGTCATAATACAAGCCTATGGCTTGAGAAGTAGACCGCCTCCATTCAAAGTTAGGGCGCACTCCACGAGAGCAGTTGGAACTTCATGGGCAGTGCATCACCAGGCCTCCCTGGCTCAAATTTGTAAGGCCGCAACATGGTCTTCAGTACACACGTTTACTAGGTTCTACCAGGTGGACGTTAGAAGTCAGGAGGATGTCGCCTTTGGGCGCAGTGTGTTGCAGGCCGCAAAAGATCCTCATGCCTGATGGCGCCCAGCTTATGTATGGTGTATCCCCCCCCCTCATTTGGCATTGCTTTGGGACGTCCCACATAGTAATGACTATGCTGCTCTGTGTCCCGTGATGTATGAACAAGAAAGTAGGATTTTTAAAACAGCTTACCTGTAAAATCCTTTTCTTGGAGTACATCACGGGACACAGAGCTCCCACCCCTCTTTTGGGGACACGTATTGCTTTGCTACAAAACTGAGGTACTCCCGGATGGGAGGGGCTTATATAGGGGAGGGTACTTCCTGTTTTGGAAGTTGCCAGTGCCAGCACCTGAAGGTAATTCTATATAACCCACATAGTAATGACTATGCTGCTCTGTGTCCCGTGATGTACTCCAAGAAAAGGATTTTACAGGTAAGCTGTTTTAAAAATCCTACTTTTTCAGCCCCTGTTCAACAGGGGCATGCAATTACAATTCTTGATCTAATAATTCACAGCAGGGCCCATTCATGCGCCCACCAAGAGTAACTGTGAGGGCTCACAGTGTTGTGGCAACACCAACATGTAAGGGGCATATTTCAGCTGAGTATATACGGCAGGTCCCTACTTTCAAACATCCAACTTACAAACGACTCCTCCTTGCAAACGGAAGGATACAACAGGAAGTGAGAGGAAATCTACCCCTAGGAAGGCAAATTCTCTCCTGTAAGAGTTAATATGGGAAAAAAAGTGTCTCCTCTCCACTGATGCTTTATCACCAATTATTGTTTCAATAAAAAACCCACATTTTCAAAAAACATTTGTCATTAGGTCGGAAAGTGAGGTGAACTGTTCTGAACAGGTGCACACTGCACAGACAGCAAAACAAATGTTACAGGGGTGATAACCCTTCCCTATGTTTTCCAAAAAGCTTAAAAATAGATTTTTTGGCTGGAGCTACACTTAAACAATGTACCTGTTCAAAATTACAAACAGATTCTACATAAGAACAAACCTACAGTCCCTGTCTTGTATGCACCGCCTGTATACGGCTGTTCAGAGTATATAGGGCCTTTTTTATTTTGTGTGCGGGGTTCCCCTTAATATCCATACAAGACCCAAAGGGGCTGGTAATGGGCTGGGGTGGGGGGGGGGGGCTGTGATGGGGTAGCTATGCCATTTTTCTTAAAGATTTTCATCCATATTACCGGGACCAGACATTACAATAAAGCCGCAAGCAGTTTTAAATGGCTTTTTTTCCTTTAGAAATGTAATTTTGTGCAGGGACAGTTCTAAACACGGGAAACACGTGGCACTTCACAGGCATACTTTAGACACCCCCCAGGTACGATATTTAAAGGAATATTTGACTTTTTTTTTTCACTTTATGCATTATTAAAATGACTGCTCCCGAAAAACGGCCGTTTTTAAAACTTTTTTTTGGATTGATACATGTCCCCTGGTGCAGAACCCGGGTTCCCAAACCCTTTTTAGGACAATAACATGCATATTAGTCGTTATAATTAGCACTTTAGATTTCGAACGTTCGCATCCATTGTATTTAATAGGGTTCTAAAGTTTGTGCGAACTTTCGGTCCGTTCGCGGGTTCTGGTGCGAACCGAAACCCGGGGGTGTTCGGCTCATCACTATTCTTGATCTAATATTTCACAGCTGGGCCCATTCCTGCGCCCACTAAGAGTAACTGTGAGGACTTACATTGTTGTGGCACCAGCACCACCACCAAAGGCCCAATTTTTCCTACCACTGTTCAACAGTGGCATGTAATTACAAGTCTTGAAATAATAGTTCACAGCAGGGCGTTCCAGCGCCCACCAAGAGTAATTGTGAGGGCTTACAGTGTTGTGGCATCACCAACACCTAAGGGCCAAATTTCTGCAGAGTATATACGGCAGGCCCCTACTTTCAAACATCCGACTTTCAAACGACTCCTACTTGCAAATGGAGGGAGACAACAGGAAGTGAGAGGAAATCTACCTGTAGCGGGTACTTGAATTTAAGGGAGGCATCTGGGTGGTAGTGTAACCCAGATGCACAGATTGCTAGGGGATCCGAGACCTTTCTTTTTGGTTCTTGGAGGACTCTGGTGGTGTGAGGTTCCCTGTGGCCCACAGGTGGCGTTGTTACCTTGGGCCGGCGTTGGACTCACACCACAAGACTGTACCTTTCTGTCCTCCCCTGGAGCTGGTACAGCGGGGCGGGGAACCCGCTGTGACGTCGAGGGAGAGGGGATAAAAGGGGCGGACGCCCTTATTGCGGGGTTCAGAGTTCAGAGCTCGGAGTGGGAGTCGGAGGACTCGGCCACACCCAGGCACCTTCAGCTTGGGTGCTGGCGTTCCGGTGTTCCAGGCCTAGGTGCCCTTGACCTAGCCGGAGCGAGGATGGAGTCCATCCCAGGCACCTTTAGCCTGGGGTGAGGTACTATGGCGGAGGCCTGGGGCTCAGTACCTTCGACTGAGTTCCGCGAGGGTGGAGGAATCTGAGGGGGCCCTGATGCCTGGGGTGCCTGTGTAGGAGTTCGTGAGGACTGGTGTGCAGAACTTCTCTGGAGAGTCCGGCGCAGCATCGCTGGTGACAGAGAGGCCTCCTGTTTCTCCCTTGGGCGGATCTCTTTCCCCTGACAGGGGCCGTGCTAGCGAAGGTAATCCACGTTCTACCCTACATAGTCAGTGGCAGTGACTATCCGCCACTGGTGATACCACAGTGGTTAGCAGCAGAAGGGAAAAGAATTGTGCCTCGATCTGTCCCCATCTTTTCAAAGTAAAGTAACTGTTTTATTGCTTGGCAAGAAGAATAAAACTGAGTTGGACCTATTCACTGTGTGGAACTCTGGTTACTGGGAGCAAATGAGTCAGGGACGAAGTACTGGACTTGACTCTAGGACACCTACACAAGACCCAATTTTCTGGCCTTCACCTCTTAGCTATGGAGGATATGGGCCGTGGTGTATCTCGTCCCTCTCTCCCAGGTACCCCTAGACAACAGCCGTATAACCGATAAAGCTAGAGAAAGGGTGACGGCCACTACATACCCCTAGGAAGGGAAATTCTCTCCTGTAAGAGTTAATATGGGAAAAAGGTGTCTCCTCTCCACTGATGCTTTATCACCAATCCTTGTTTCAATAAAAAAAACAAATTTTCAAAAAACATTTGTCATTGGGACGGAAAGTGAGGTGAAATGTTCTGAACAGGTGCACAGACAGCAAAACAAATGTTACAGGGGTGATAACCCTTACCTATGTTTTCCAAAAAGCTTAAAAATAGATTTTTTGGCTGGAGCTACACTTAAAAAATGTACCTGTTCCAAATTACAAACAGATTCTACTTAAGAACAAACCTACAGTCCCTGTCTTGTTTGCACCGCCTGTATACTGCTTGTGACAGGGGGGTCACTTTGGACACAGGGTGAGCCAGGAAACAATGGACATTAAGAATATGGCTTGGATTGCTTGAAATTGAAATAGTAATATTAGTCCACAATATGTACTGGTTGTTTTATTCTGAACTCAACAGGTTAATTGAGAGATGTGTTACCTGCCAGTTGTGATGTAAATGAATCTAGAAGGGCGTCTGAAGACCCTTTTAGTGTGAATAGGGATAATTAACTCTATACTTGTGTGTATTGTACTCAGACAGACAGGCTACAAATCCTTTCATTGTGAGATGCGTATGGAAGGTCGTCATGTTTCTATTGTGTAAAGTCTTTTGAACTGAAAGGGGATTAGAACCTGTTGTCTCCTAACAGACGTCAAAATAATGTGTATTGGGTCTTGTTATGTTGTGGGTGGAGCTGGACCATTGTTCATTCAGGTTAATGCAGTATTGGATGTGTATAAAAGTTACAATGTTTTTCTTAATAAAGTGAGTCTATCCTAGAAAGATACAGAGTGTGTCTCGTTCTTTCAGAAGGATTAATTCCTATGGGAAGTGGTCGTCTGGCTGTGGAGGATCGACAGTGAACTTGTGTCCAGGAGAGGGAATATCTTTAAACGGCGTTTAACCCCTTTCATATTTGGGGTGTCGTTACATTGGTTGGCAGCAGCGGGATTTTCCCTCCAGTTCCTGGGACACTCCAAGCCACCACAGTGAATGACCCGCTATGCAGCCTGCAGGAAAGCCACGCTGAAAGACCTACTTGAGAGCCGTGAAGGGACCAGTGGGACAAAGAACAAGGCCACCTTGATCAGGGAGCTAGCCGAGATGGACCAGAAAGATGGTGACGCAGGACCCCGGTCAGTTGAAGATTTGTTTCAGCAACGATTTCAACAGCGCTTGGCATTTTATGGTGCTAACCCATCAGAGACCGCCATACAGGAAGCCATTAGAGGCATCCAGCTGCAGGATGCGCGACAAAAGAGAGAACTAGAGCGACAACATGAGCGGAGAATGGCGGAAATACGGCAATCGGAGACAACACCTAAAGAAGCAGCACCAACTGAAAGGAGAGGAGAGATACAGATACCAGCCGACATGGAAAAGGAATTCAGAAGGAGGTTGTGAAAGATGCAGATACAGCATAGAGGACCAGTATCAGAGGAGGCCCTGCTGGGATGGTCTGATTCAATCCGCTGCGAACTCTGGAAGAAATTGCTGGCTCTCGAGCAGCAACACCAGGGAAAAGTTCTCCCCTACATCCATGTAAGGTACTGGTCGCAGTATGAAGTACGAATGCTGTTATTGGGGGAACAACCGAAGCAGGAGTGGATAGCGGAGTTAAGCAGGCTGATACGGGCAGAGATGCGGTTGGACGAGAGCTACAGAGCCCTCCGGTGGTATGTAGCCCAATAGTGCCAGTGGTCAGCGGATGACAGCCCCACGGAAGGCTTTGACTATAATGGCCTGGGAGCGTTGTATTGGAGGCTGTCCGATGACCCTGACTTTGGGAGTGATCGGGAGTGGCGTTTGGAGGAAATAATGGAGCACAGAGAGCAAAGACTGAATGTCTCGGAAGAGCACTGGGCACAGGAAGATTTGGAGTTTCTGGCCGTTCAGGAATGGGAGCTGGAGATTGCCTACAAACAGCTGCTAGACTCTGCTCAGCAGCAGGGTGGGGCTACCTTTGCCTGGGACTATCAGGAAATACCAGTTGACAACTATGAAATCCTGGCTGAAGAATCGGCAGTGGAAAATCTGGAGATTGCCATCCCTAAAGCCGAAGTGGATGATATGGAGTTCCAGGGAGCTAGCCTGGCTGAAGAATCGGCAGTGGAAAATCTGGAGATTGCCATCCCTAAAGCCGAAGTGGATGATATGGAGTTCCAGGGAGCTAGGGCAGTTGGCTCATCTCCCCAGCCACAGATTACAGAAGGTATGGACTTAAGGGACTGTTCAGAGGATGTTATGGATTATACATCGCCTGCTCAAGTACTGGCAGCAGGACAGAGTGCTACAGACCCCTGCTCTACACCCGTGGCAGTTTTGGAGGCCCAAGGTGAGAAGGTGATGGTTCCTCATTCCCATAGGATTTCAGAGATGCAGGGAGGAGAAGCAGCCCTTTTCCCTCCCCAACAGTTAGCCAGAGCAGATGGTGTGGAGTCCCCAGCAGAAGTGCTGGCAACAGGGCAGAGTGATAGCAACCTCTGCCCAGCACCGGAAACAACTGTGGAGTTTCAGGGAGCCGGGGCAGTTGGCCCCTCTCTCCAGCAACAAGCTGAGGTGGTAAAGCTTTTACCCCCAGCTGAATCACTGGCAGCAGGGCAGAATGCTACTGGCTTCTGCACACAACTGCAACTTGAGCTGATATCGGTGGATGGGACTGCGGTCTCCACTCACAGCAACCCAGCAGAAGAGCTGGCAGCAGAGCAGAGTGCCGCGGGCCTCTGCTCTCAACTAACAGAAGAGGGAGTTCCTGTGGTACTGGATGGGACTTCGGTCTTCACTGACCCAACCCCAGAAAATGGTGTGACACTGGGACAGGAGGATGTCAGCCTTGCTTTGCAAGCACTGGGGGATTTTCACCTACCACAAGTGGATGTCAGCCTTGCTTTGCAAGCACTGGGGGATTTTCACCTACCACAAGTGGATTCAGTCTCCACTTGTATACCTCAGGGATGCTGGGCAGTCGGCCCAGATCCATAGCAGCATGACGGACTGAGCCCAGTCACCCTGTCTTCTCCCCAGCGGCGGGTATGTTCTCTGAGAGAGGCAGAGGTTGGCTGGGTAAGTAATGCTCCGTTTGGAGCAATTTATTTGGGGTACTGTGTGGATACCGGCATTAGAGGAATGGACCTATGGACTAACTTCGGAATCAACCCGTCTGGGGTCACCTCCTGTGTTAGTCTCCTGCTGAAAGGGAAGATGTGTGACAAGGGGGTCACTTTGGACACAGGGTGAGCCAGGAAACAATGGACATTAAGAATATGGCTTGGATTGCTTGAAATTGAAATAGTAATATTAGTCCACAATATGTACTGGTTGTTTTATTCTGAACTCAACAGGTTAATTGAGAGATGTGTTACCTGCCAGTTGTGATGTAAATTAATCTAGAAGGGCATCTGAAGATCCTTTTAGTGTGAATAGGGATAATTAACTCTATACTTGTGTGTATTGTACTCAGACAGACAGGCTACAAATCCTTTCATTGTGAGATGCGTATGGAAGGTCGTCATGTTTCTATTGTGTAAAGTCTTTTGAACTGAAAGGGGATTAGAACCTGTTGTCTCCTAACAGACGTCAAAATAATGTGTATTGGGTCTTGTTATGTTGTGGGTGGAGCTGGACCATTGTTCATTCAGGTTAATGCAGTATTGGATGTGTATAAAAGTTAAAATGTTTTTCTTAATAAAGTGAGTCTATCCTAGAAAGATACAGAGTGTGTCTCGTTCTTTCAGAAGGATTAATTCCTATGGGAAGTGGTCGTTTGGCTGTGGAGGATCGACAGTGAATTTGTGTCCAGGAGAGGGAATATCTTTAAACGGCGTTAAACCCCTTTCGTATTTGGGGTGTCTGAAAATGTTCAAGAGGAAAATTCATCTGGAAGTGATGAGTGTCTTGACTGCGGCACTGTCACCAGGTGGCCATGTTGCGCAACGATTGTTTTTTTTTTTTTTTTTTTTTACATTATGCAGCACTTATTGGAGTGAATGGGTTTCTACTAGGATAGACTCATTCATTCCAAGCAAACACACATGTTGGTAGGATGTATGTTTCTTTTCTTTCCCTCTGCAGGAGATTCGTCTGTCAAGACTACTGAGAATGGGTGGTCCTTAGATAGTCAGAGGGAGGGAAGAATGTAAATGTGTGAGATATTTAAAGTGTTTTATTGAAAAGTTTTATAGTTGCATTGTTTTAGGTTTTTCCTTTTCCCATTCAGGTCGTGGCACAATTCAGGGTTAAATTTGTGTAGTTTGGTTTCTGGGATGAACTTATGACACCACCTTTCGTGGGATGTGAGTTTGTACCAGACACTGGGGACCAGTGTCAAATCACCAGGGGGAGAGTGTAGCGGGTATTTGAATTATGTGAGGACTCTGGTGTGAGGTTCCTTGGAGTCCCTGGGTGGCGCTGTTGCCTTGGGCCCGAGCTGAACACACACCGTGAACTGTGCCTTTTTGTCCTCCCCTGGAGCTGGTACAGCGGGGTGGGGAACCCGCTGTGATGCAAAGGGAGAGGTCATAAAAGGGGCGGAGGCCCTGATTTTAGGGAGAGAGTCGGAGGACGTGGCCGCACCCAGGCACCTTTAGCTTGGGTGCTGGCGTTCCGGTGTTCCAGGCCTAGGCGCCCTTGGCCTAGCTGGAGCGGAGATGGAGTCCATCTCAGGCACCTTTAGCCTGGG
Source organism: Rana muscosa (assembly GCA_029206835.1). Taxonomy (NCBI): domain Eukaryota; kingdom Metazoa; phylum Chordata; class Amphibia; order Anura; family Ranidae; genus Rana; species Rana muscosa. The sequence continues at coordinate 362,487,215 of CM055117.1, forward strand.
GTGAGGTACTATGGCGGATGCCTGGGGCTCAGTACCTTTTGACTGAGTTCCGCGAGGGTGGAGGAATCCGAGGGGGCCCTAATGCCTTGGGTGCCCGTGTCTGAGTTTGTGAGGACTGGTGCGCAGTAACTTCTCCGAAGAGTCCGGCGCAGCATCGCTGGTGACGGAGAGGCCTCCACTTCTCCCTTGGACGGATTTCTTCCTCTGACAGGGGCAAAGCGAGCAAAGGTAAATTCACGTTCTATATTACCTAGTCAGTGGCAGTGACTATTCACCACTGGTGACAGCACAGTGGGCAGCAGTAAGAAGGGAAAGGATTGTGCCTCGATCTGTCCCCCCATTATTCAAAAGGAGAAAGACTGTTTTATTGCTTGGCAAGAAGAATAAAACTGAGTTGTACCTACTCACTGTGTGGAACTTGGGTTACTAAGCAAAGGAGTCAGGGACGAAGGACTGGACTTGGCTCTAGGACACCTACACAAAAGCCCAATCTCTGGCCTTCACCTCCTAGTTACGGGAGGATATGGGCCGTGGTGTGTATCATCTCTCTCCCAGGTACCCCTAGACAACAGCCATATAACCGATAAAGCAAGGGAGAGGGGTGAGGCCGCTACACTATAATACAGCAATGAGAGAAATAACCACACAGCAGCATACCATGCATTGTGCTGTGCTACACTGTAAGAAAAAAAGTCATAAGAGCACATTCACACGTTCACATTATGCTAATGCATGTGCTACTGTGCCTGAAACACAACTTGCAGTAATACATGTAATATGCAACTTTTGAACTGCAGAATGAGGGACACTTGAGGGAGGAAGTGACCCGCGGCATGCGTAGTGTGGCAAAATGGGTGTTGCCAAGTACTTAAGAGTGGAAGGGGCTGAAGATGCGTGGTTAAAAAAAAGTTCTTTCTTGTACTTGTAGCAGGGTCTCTTTTAGGCCCCAGGACTATGTTACCCAGAACCCCATTCGGCCCCAGGGCGGAGGTTCCACCGCAGAGACTCATGGGAGGGGTTACTTAAGTGGGAGGCGAGGCGGAGCTCGCTCTCTTGGGACACGGCGCTTCAAGCAACAAGTCATCCCGTGCGGATCGGCTGTGGGGCAAGGCCTGAAGCCTGAGGCCTTGCTTGAAGTCCGAAGAGCCTTCCACCATACTGCAGAGCCTGGGAGGATCCTGACCCGTCGTGATAGGACGAGAGTTGGATCAGGGACTCGATCGGAGCAGACGCTGTGTGTGACACACATGCGGTGGAAGTCCCAGGCTGGGATCGCGCCTGGAGTGGTGAGCGGGCACCTGCCCATATCAATAGACTGAGTTGTGTCCAGGCCTGTAGACTGCCTAGGCCCGCTGTTCGCTTACCAGTGTTTCTTGGGGGTCCGGTAGCGGGACAGAGTTGAAGTACCTACCCACCCCCATTTTGCCCTGTTATTTAAAGTTACCACCCAATGTGGATTACAAATGGTTATTTCTTCAAGTGCACCAACGAAAGCTGGCCGGTGAAGAAACCTTCCTTCCTTAGGGAAAAGAGACTCAGTTCCATCCCATGTCAGGCCTGACTTAGGCGGGGAGTTAGAAAGTTTGTGTTACTACGCCATAGGAGAGCGCACGCCATAATAGCTCCGCGTGGTGGACACTGCGCGGCGCCATATTATTGTGCTGCACCTAGTACATTGATTGATGCAGGGCTCTGCAGGCCCATGTATATGTTGCATGTTATACTTTGACTCCTTCGTTACCAGTAAAGCTGATATATACTTATATTCTTGCCTCAGTGTGTTGTCTGACTGTTTAGAGATTATTAAGTACAATACACCTGAGAGTGATAGGAGTTTAACCCTAGACTGACTGTGCCAGAGTGGGTCGAGTAAGATTGCCGGGGGTTGGCGGTGCTGCGTGCAGGGCCCGAAGTCAAACCAGCGGCTCTCTTAACTGTGGGTAGCGCTACACGTGGGGGCTCGTGAGTCCGGGATCCTGTTGCAGCAAATAGCAGCCAAAAAGTACCAGCATGGACCCACTAGAAGTAGTGAAGTGGTGCGCAGCAGTCAACACAGATCCAAATGGGGCAGTGATCATAGAACTCCCAGGGATCTGGCAAGAAGATGCAGTGAAACAGTTAGTGATGTCCCTGTCCCCACAACAGAAGGCATGGATAGTGGATGTAAGATCAGAACCTCCTTTGACATATGTACTGATAAAATAGAAGGATGGAGTCCCAGAAGACTTCAAGAAGCCAAGCATAGAAACGGTAGATAAGCAAACTTATAAGCTAATACGCGCCCCACCCAACCTAAAAGATGTAAAGAAAGAAGAGTCCCGGGTTGCCGCGGGGCACCCTCAGCACAGAATTATGCGTGGTTCTAGGGGAAATCATAGCGCAATGCAAGAAAGACCCGGCGGATTATCAAATAGCAGGATACCGGAAACTCAGAATGTTTTCAGGAAGGAAACCTATACCTTCAGGTGAAGAAGGATTTGAGGAGTAGTTAGACGGTGCAACTCAGGCTCTAGAGGAGTGGGAAGTCCCAGACCACAGAAAGAAGCAGAGATTTGCTGAGAGCTTGAAGGGGCCTGCTTTAGAGGCCGTACGCAACCTCAAGATGAGTAAGACAGACTGTACTGCGCAGGACTATCTAGACATTCTGCAGAATGTGTTCGGCGGAACAGAGAAGATCACTGAACTTACCTACCAACTGGAGCATTGCTATCAAAAGGCAGGGGAGAAGCTATCAGAGTTCATGATGCGCCTAGATAAAATACTGCACAAGATGATCCTAAAGAAGGGGATTGACCCGAAGAAGGTGGATGAGGCCCGGGTCCAACAGGTGATGAGAGGATCTCAACTAGTGATGAGCCGAACACCCCCGGGTTCGGTTCGCACCAGAACCCGGGAACGGACCGAAAGTTCGTACGAACATTAGAACCCTATTAAATACAATGGATGCGAACGTTCGAATTCTAAAGTGCTAATTATAACAACTATTATGCATGTTATTGTCCTAAAAAGGGTTTGGGAACCCGGGTTCTGCACCAGGGGACATGTATCAATGCAAAAAGAAGTTTTAAAAACGGTCGTTTTTCGGGAGCAGTCATTTTAATGATGCATAAAGTGAAAAAAAAAAAGTCAAATATTCCTTTAAATATCGTACCTGGGGGGTGTCTAAAGTATGCCTGTGAAGTGCCACGTGTTTCCCATGTTTAGAACTGTCCCTGCACAAAATGACACTTCTAAAGGAAAAAAAAGCCATTTAAAACTGCTTGCGGCTTTAATGTAATGTCTGGTCCCGGTAATATGGATGAAAATCTTTAAGAAAAATGGCATAGCTACCCCATGACCCCCCCCCCCCCCCCCTACCCCAGCCCATTACCAGCCCCTTTGGGTTTGTATGGATATTAAGGGGAACCCCGCACATAAAATAAAAAAGGCCCTATATACTCTGAACAGCCGTATACAGGCGGTGCATACAAGACAGGGACTGTAGGTTTGTTCTTATGTAGAATGTGTTTGTAATTTTGAACAGGTACACTGTTGAAGTGTAGCTCCAGCCCAAAAATCTATTTTTAAACTTTTTGGAAAACATAGGTAAGGGTTATCACCCCTGTAACATTTGTTTTGCTGTCTGTGCCCCTGTTCAGAACATTTCACCTCACTTTCCGTCCCAATGACAACTGTTTTTGAAATGTGGTGTTTTTCTTGAAACAAGGATTGCTGATAAAGCATCAGTACAGAGGAGACACCTTTCTCCCATATTTATTCTTACAGGAGAGAATTTTCCTTCCTAGTGGTAGATTTCCTCTCACTTCCTGTTGTCTTCTTGCGTTTGCAAGTAGAAGTCGTTTGTAAGTTGGATGTTTGAAAGTAGGGACCTGCCGTATATACTCTGCAGAAATAGGCCCCTTAGTTGTTGGTGTTGGCACAACACTGTAAGCACTCACAGTTACTCTTGGTTGGTGCTGGAACGCCCTGCTGTCAACTATTATATCAGGAATTTTAATTACATATAATTGTTGAACAGTGGTAGTAAAAATTGGGCCTTTGATGGTGGTGCTGGTGCCACAACACTGTAAGCCCTGACAGTTACTCTTGGTGGGTGCAGCAATGGGCCCTGCTGTGAATTATTAGATCAAGAATTGTAATTGCATGCCCCTGTTGAACAGGGGCTGAAAAATTGGGCCTTTCGTGGTGGTGGTGGTGGTGTTGCCACAACACTGTAAGCCCTGACAGTTACTCTTGGTGGGTGCAGGAATGGGCCCTGCTGTGAATTATTAGATCAAGAATTGTAATTACATGCCCCTTTTGAACAGGGGCTGAAAAATTGGGCCTTTCGTGGTGGTGGTGGTGGTGGCGGCGTTGCCACAACACTGTAAGCCCTCAGAGTTACTCTTGGTGGGTGCAGCAATGGGCCCTGCTGTGAATTATTAGATCAAGAATTGTAATTGCATGCCCCTGTTGAACAGGGGCTGAAAAATTGGGCCTTAGGCACTGGTGGCACAACACTACAACCCCTCACAGATACTGTACTTGGAGCACAGCAATGAGCCCTGTTGCAAAGTATTGCTTCAAAAATTGTAATGACACGCCCCTGTTAAACAGGGGCTGAAAAATTGGGCCTTAGGCACTGGTGGCACAACACTACAACCCCTCACAGATACTGTACTTGGAGCACAGCAATGAGCCCTGTTGCAAAGTATTGCTTCAAAAATTTTAATGACACGCCCTTTTAAACAGGGGCTGAAAAATTGGGCCTTAGGCACTGGTGCCACAACACTCCAACCCCTCACAGATACTGTACTTGGAGCACAGCAATGAGCCCTATGGCAAATTATTGCTAAAAAAATTGTAATTACACGCCCCTGTAAAACAGGGGCTGAAAAATTGGGCCTTAGCCACTGGTGGCGGCACCCATAAACAAAAATGATCTTCCAAGCTATCATCATCAATCGTATCATTGAGGACTCGGAGGAGGAGGATAGCAAGTCAACATAACAGCACAGGCACTCAGCATCAGCATCAGTCTTGAAGGGATGTGACATGTTAAAATCAATTAGTCTGTTATATCAGCATCAGGTGTGTGGTAGCTGGTGGTGATCCAAGACTGGTTCATCTTGATGAAAGTCAGTCGATCAACCGAGTCGGTGGACAGGCGCACCCTGTGATCCGTGACAAATCCTCCAGCAGCACTGAATGTGCATTCCGAAAGAACGCTGGATGCAGGACAGGCCAGTAGCTCAATTGCATACTGTGCAAGCTCTGGCCAGTGATCCATCCTCAAGACCCAGTAAGCCAGAGGATTTTCGGTGGGGAAGGTGTCCAAGTCTGACCTTGCCCCTAGATATTCCTGCACCATGTTTATCAGACGCTGGCGATGGTTGCTGGAACCGATCATACTTTGGGGCTGCGGACTAAAGAATTGTCTGAACGCATTGGTCAGACGGCCACCTTCCCCACCGCTCCTTCTTTGACTGGCCGAAGCCTCAGCAACTCGTTGTCCAGGACCAGGAGTTTGTAACCTCCCAGTCTCTGGGAACGCGTTGCACAGACCTTTCTGCTTGGCCACCCGGAGTTGTCTCATCCTCTGCTCCCTCTGCGAAGGTAACATAAGGTCCGCAACCTTACCCTTGTACCGTGGATCAAGGAGAGTGGCCAGCCAGTAATGGTCCCTCTCCTTGATCCGAAGAATACGAGGATCCTTCCGCAGACTTTGCAGGATCAGGGAGGCCATGCAGCGTAGGTTTGCTGAGGCATTCGCTCCGGAGTCCTCTGGGTCACTAAGGACGACATGATCCGCAGCCACCTCCTCCCAGCCACGTACAAGTCCACTGGTTTCTTGGGACTGTAAATCATCCCTAAAAGACTGCTGCTGATGATGCTGAGTGCCAGCCTCCACCTCCATGCTGACACAATCCTCCTCCTCCTCCTCCTCCTCCTCCTCCTCCTCCTCTTCCTGTGCGATGGGTGGGACAGAAGGAACACTGTCTGGGTAAAGGGGGCCTTGAGAGGCAAGGAAGTCCTCCTCTTCCTGCCTCTGTTCTGCCTCAAGTGCCCTGTCCATTATTCCACGCAGCGTGTGCTCCAACAGGTGGACAAGAGGTACAGTGTCACTGATGCATGCACTGTCACTGCTCACCATCCTCGTGGCCTCCTCAAATGGTGCCAGGACAGTGCATGCATCCCTGATCATGCCCCACTGGCGTGGAGAAAAAAAACCAAGCTCCCCTGACCCTGTCCTGGTGCCGTAGTCGCACAGGTACTCATTGATGGCCCTCTGCTGCGTGTGCAGCCGCTGCAGCATGGCCAACGTTGAGTTCCACCTGGTGGGCATGTCACATATAAGGCGGTTCTTGGGCAGGTTCAACTCCTTTTGCAGCTCAGCCAGGCGAGCACTGGCATTATAAGATCTGCGGAAATGCACACAGACTTTCCTGGCCTGCCTCAGGACATCCTGTAAGCCCGGGTACCTGCCCAAGAACCACTGCACCACCAGGTTAAGGACGTGAGCCACACAGGGCACATGGGTCAGTTGTCCCTGTCGGAGGGCGGAGAGGAGGTTGGTGCCATTGTCGCAAACCACCATTCCTGGCTTAAGCTGGCGTGGCGTCAACCACCTCTCGGCCTGGCCCTGCAGAGCAGACAGGACCTCTGCCCCAGTGTGGCTTCTGTCCCCCAAACACACCAGCGCAAGCACGGCATGGCATCTTTTTGCCTGCGTACTTGCGTAGCCCCGTGAACGGCTACGGAGCACCGCTGGTTCATAGGACAAACCACAGGAAGAGGCCATGGAGGAAGAAGAAGAGGAGGGGGTGGAGGAGAGAGGTGTGTCACAACCAGTAGTAGCATTTTGGAGGCGTGGCGGTGGAACAACCTCCAACACTACTGCACCTTGTCCTGCATCCTTCCCAGCTGCCAAAAGAGTGACCCAATGGGCCGTGAAAGAAAGGTAACGTCCCTGTCCATGCCTGCTGGACCATGAGTCAGCGGTAATATGCACCTTACCGCTGACCGCCCTGTCCAGCGAGGCCAAGACATTGCCTTCCACATGCCGGTAGAGAGCCGGAATAGCCTTCCGTGAGAAAAAGTGGCGTTTGGGAACCTGCCACTGAGGAACCGCACATTGCACAAACTCACGGAAGGGGGCCGAGTCTACCAACTGAAACGGCAGCAGTTGAAGCGCTAGCAATTTAGCCAAGCTAGCATTCAACCGCTGGGCATGTGGATGGCTGGGAGTGAACTTCTTTCGACGGTCCAGCAGCTGGGGCAGGGAAATTTGCCTGCTAGAATCGGACGTCGGTGTACTGCTAGCAGAGTGGCCGCAAGTACTTGGCTGTGACACACCTAATTCTACACCTTCATTCCTCTCAGTGCATGTTTCAGAGAGGACTGAAGTTATAGTGGGGTTGGAGATCCCAGCTGATGCGGTGCAAGGAGAGGTCCGCTTTGTTCTTTGGTGTGGGTCTTTGAGGTAGGCTTGCCAACGAGCTGCATGGCAGGTCAACATATGTCTGGTCAGGCATGTGGTACCCAAGCGGCTGATGTTTTGGCCACGCGATATACGCTTGAGACATATGTTGCAAACAGCAGCTGTGCGATCTGATGCACTAGCCTCAAAAAAGGCCCACACCAAGGAACTTTTTGAATGACGGGCAGAGGCAGCGCCCTGCACAGGCGGAGCTCTGCGGTGTGATTCCGTCGGTGTACTGCCCTTACGCTGGCCACCAAAGGGCATCCTGCCTCGTTGGAGATGTGCCTCCTCCTCATCCTCCTCCTCCTCCTCTCTCCTATTAGGCACCCACGTGGAGTCAGTGACCTCATCATCCCCTCCCTCCTCATCACTGGAGCCAATCTGGCAGTATGCTGCAGCTGCTGGAACATGACTGCCAGATTGGTGTCCTTCTTGAGCATCCCCTCTGTCTGCTCTCACGCTACTGCCTTCCTGTAGCTGGGTTTCATCATCAGACCCTTCGAAACGCTGGGCATCCTCCTGGAGCATGTACCCAACACTGTGCTCAAACAGTTCGGGGGACTCCTCAGGAGGAGGACATGGTGGGTCTAGGGAAGGAGTGACTGATGATGAGTCTGACATTGATACCAGGGAAGAGGACGCTTTGGCAGCTGCTTTGCCAGTACCCTGAGCCTGGGTGAGAGAGGATGAGGAGGAGGAGGAGGGCTTGGTCATCCACTCTACCAAGTCTTCGGCATGATGTGGCTCAACATGTCCAGCTGCCGAAAAGGACAAGCGTGTCCCATGGCCATGTGCTGATGACAATGCACCGCGTCCACGACCAGCACTGTTGCCCCCAGACACAGAGCCTGCTTGCCCTCTTTTATTGCCTCCTGACTGTCTGCCTCTCCTTGTTTGCCTTCCAGACATTCTAATAGATGGCCTGCAGGGAGATGGGAAAAAAGCAATAAGGGCTACCTTCAGGTGTCCTTCTCTGTCCCTTTACTTAAGGATTTCTAAATATGGTTGAGGATGATTGCTTTTGCACAGAATAGCACAACAACAATTTCCCTGACTGTCCAAAAAACAAGGATTTCAAAGATGGTTGATGAGGAATGCTTTAGCACACTATAGCACAAGGAGAATTCCCCTCACTTTCCTTCTTTGTCCCTAGAAACAAGGACTCGCACAGTGAAAGAAACTGACACTCTCCCTACCTAGAGTTTTCTGTCCCTAGAAAAAATGTTTTTTTAAAGCACACTATAGCACAAGGAGAATTCCCCTCACTTTCCTTCTTTGTCCCTAGAAACAAGGACTCGCACAGTGAAAGAAACTGACACTCTCCCTACCTAGAGTTTTCTGTCCCTAGAAAAAATGTTTTTTTAAAGCACACTATAGCACAAGGAGAATTCCCCTCACTTTCCTTCTTTGTCCGTAGAAACAAGGACTCGCACAGTAAAAGACACTGACACTCTCCCTACCTAGAGTTTTCTGTCCCTAGAAAAAATGTTTTTTTAAAGCACACTATAGCACAAGGAGAATTCCCCTCACTTTCCTTCTTTGTCCCTAGAAACAAGGACTCGCACAGTAAAAGACACTGACACTCTCCCTACCTATCCTTCTTTTTCCCTAAACTAAAGGAATCCAGGTTAAGCAAGAAAGAAATAAATGTCACTGTCCCTGCCTATGCTTGTCTTTCCCTGCTCCGGAACACACTACACTAGGCCGCCGTGCTGGCGGCCTTTTATAGTGTGGGGCGTGTACTAAACACCCTCAGCAATAATTGGCCACAGGCATCCTGCCTGTGGCCAATCATTGCTCTCCTCGCTGCCGGCGCTGTGATTGGCCAAGCATGCGGGGTCACAGTGCATGCTTGGCCAATCACAGCGCCTGGATGACACTGCGATGGCGTAGTGCATTGTGGGCCGTTCGCGTCACTCGAATTTGGAGCGAACGGCCCAAATCGTTCGATCTTCGTCGAACGATCGAACAGCCGATGTTCGAGTCGAACGTATGTTCGACTCGAACACGAAGCTCATCCCTAATCTCAACCCCTGGATCCCATCGCCCTGGCGCTACGTACAAGACAGGACGGGAAGAGCCTGGAGTACCCTGACTTGATCCGAGTAGTCAGAGAGGAAGAAGCTATGCTGGAGGAGAAAAAGAGGAGCCAACCAGTTGAGACGGTGAACCCTCCTCCGGTGATGGTCAGGACGGCTACGGCCTTAGAAAGAGATGCAGAGGTGGATACCTTGAAGTCGCAGATGTCCCAAGTGCTGGAATGTTGACCTCCTTGATGGAAAAGGAGTCAAGGGTACCAGAGAGGGAAAGTCAGAGGAAGGAATTGTTGCCGAATACCTCAGCACCAGCATCCCTGGAACATTGGGGAAATGTGATCTGTTTCAATTGTGGGGGAGCTGGCCATCTTGCCAAAGTATGTGCCAGTCCCAAGAAGAAGAGACTGAATAACCGCAAGCTGCCGGAAAACTTCAACGGGCCCCCGTGAAGGAGTCAACCGGGTGCCCATCATCATCAAGGAACTCCATACTGAATAAGAAGCACATGAGAGAAGGGGCCAGGACCCCACAGAAGAAACCAAGGGTTCCTCAGCAGGAACGCACTCCAAAGAAACACAATAATGTCCCTCAGTGGGTAGTTACACCCATACAGAGGAGAGAGATCAATGCATACCAGGCTCAGGAGAGACTTAGGTCCAAAGACAAAAGGGGGAAGGAAAGTCAAAAAGGGAAATGCAAAGACCCAAGGAAAGAGACCCCTTCGAAGCAGTACCCAGAGAAACTGGTGGGTCCCTCTCCAATTGTATCCATTCAAGTGGAGGGGGTCTACACAAGAGCCCTGTTGGATACTGTGGCGCAGGTGACCCTGTTGTATCGAGACTTCTACGACAGGCACCTAAGTCACCTACCCATCCAGAAGATTGAAGACTTGGAGATATGGGGAATTGGAACAGAGAAGTTTCCTTATGATGGCTATCTACCCATAAAACTGACGTTTGACCCATCCATAGCTGGGAAGGGGGAAGTGTTCGATACCTTGGCTGTGGTGTGCCCCCAACCGCCTGGAGTTAACAGGAGTTCCCTGATAATAGGAACCAACACGGATCTGGTCCGAGGACTTTTGGTCCCGCTAACAAGAAGGAAGAACCTCCCCAGTCACGGAGATTCATCCAATGTTGAAGACCGCCTTCCAACGGCTGATCTTAGAGCAAAAGGCCCCGGAAGAGGGGGTAGGGAAGGTCTGGAGACTCGGAAAAAAAGGGATAGTGCTGCAACCCGGTGAAGTAACCTGCTTGAAGGCCACAGTGAAACTCACTTTGGAGCAGCCGGGCCCTTTTGTGATGTTGGAACCCGACCCAAGAGAAGATCCTTCGGGCTTGGAGGTAGTCCCGGAAATGGTCCCGGTGAGGGCCCTGAAGAAGGCCCACTGCAAGGTGCCTGTGAGTGTCAGAAACACCACGGATAGTCCCATGGAAGTCCCAGCCAGGCTGTTGTTGGGCCGGGTGAGCCCAGCCACACCAGTTGCCTCATCAGATGTGGGGAAGACAGATGGAGAGAGTACAGTGTGGGAGAAGCTTTCCATGGAGAATCCAAACCTGCCCAGGGCTTGGAGGGAGAGAGCCCGGAACCAGTTGACTCAGTGGGAGAGGATCTTCTCACATGAGTTTGATGTGGGGTGTGCTAGGAGTGCCACCCATCGAATCCGCCTCCAGGAAGACAAGCCCTTCAGAGAAAGGGTTAGGCGGGTTCCATTGGCAGACCTCGAAGATTTGAGGGAACAGCTTGCTGAGCTCAAGCGAACAGGTGTGATCCAAGAATCTAGAAGTCCGTATGCCTCCCCCATAGTAGTGGTCCGGAAGAAGAACGGGTCACTAAGGTTGTGTATTGACTATAGGACCCTCAACAGGAGAACCACTCCGGATCAATATACCACTCCAAGGATAGAAGATGCCTTGCAGAGCTTGTCCGGAGCCAAGTGGTTCAGTGTTATGGACTTAAAGAGTGGGTATTATCATATCCCGATGCACCCAGAAGACAAGGAAAAGACGGCTTTCATAACCCCGGTGGGGTTCTTTGAATTCAACCGGATGCCTCAAGGTCTGTCTGGAGCTCCAGCCACATTCCAAAGACTCATGGAGAAGACTGTGGGAGACATGAACCTCATCGAGGTCCTTGTATACTTGGATGACATCATAGTCTTTGGCAGAACTTTGGAGGAACATGAAGAAAGGCTGGAGAAGGTCTTGAAGAGACTGAGTGAAGAAGGACTCAAGCTCTCACCTGAAAAATGCCAATTTTACCAGTCTTCAGTCAACTATCTGGGACACATAGTGTCTGAAAATGGGGTGTCCACAGACCCTGAAAAACTGGAGGCTGTCACCTCCTGGCCAAGACCTACCACCGTAACAGAACTCAGGTCCTTCCTAGGATTCTGTTCCTATTACAGGAGGTTCGTGGAGGGGTTTGCTCGGATAGCGAGACCCTTGAATGAGTAGCTGAAGACAGAGGGGGAAGAGGATGACTCGGGCCCCAGGAAGCCGGGGGAGTCAGTCAAGGACCAGTGGAATGAGAAGTGTGAAGGCGCCTTCCAGATGCTGAAGAAGAGCTTGACCACCGCCCCTGTTCTGGCCTATGCAGACCCAAAGAAGCCTTACGAACTCCATGTGGATGCCAGTCATGATGGTCTGGGAGGAGTACTCTACCAGGAGCATGAAGGGCAGCAGAGACCTGTTGCGTATGTGAGCAGAAGCTTGACCCCCTCCGAAAAGAACTATCCCACCCATAAGTTGGAGTTCCTGGCCCTCAAGTGGGCCATAGTAGACAAACTTCGAGATTACCTATATGGGGCAGACTTCACTGTCAAAACGGATAACAACCCCCTTACCTACCTGTTTACCACAGCAAAGCTGGATGCCACAGGACATAGATGGCTGGCGGCGTTGTCTGCCTTCAGTTTCAGTTTGAAATATAGACCTGGGGCGGGGAACCGAGATGCGGACGCCCTGTCCAGGAGGTCTCATGTCCCCACCCACAGTATTGAAGACTGGACCCAAGTGGCACCTGACGGGGTGCGGGCCCTTTGCCAAGGGGCTGAACTCCAAACCAAGGGAGGCTCAAGAGCAGAAGAGATAGGGGTCACTATCGTAGGAGTCCCCAAGCAGTACTGTGGAGCAACCTTACTGGGGGAAGACAACTTGCCCAGATTGACCAAAAAGGAGTTGAGATCCGACCAATGGGAAGACCCTATGGGGAGATTGGTCTTAGAAGCATTAGAGAATCAGAACCCAAACATACTCCTACGTCACCCCTCGAAGGAAGCTCGCCTGTTGAAAAAGGAGTGGGACAGGCTACAGGTGCATCAGGGAGTGGTCTACCGAAGGGGCCCCTCTGATGACCAAGAAGACAAGTGGCAGTTGTTCCTGCCGGAGAAACACAGGGAGACGGTCATGATTGCCTTACATGACAACCATGGTCACCTGGGAGCGGAAAGGACTTTTTAACTTGTTAGAGATCGTTTCTATTGGCCTTGCATGAGGGCTGAAGTTGAGGAATACTGCCATTCATGTGCACGATGCATACAGAGAAAGACTCTGCCCCATCAAGCTGCCCCAATGGGCCATTTACAAAGTGAAGGTCCGCTTGACCTGGTGTGCATTGATTTCCTCTGCCTCGAACCCGACCTGAAGGGACTAGGGAAAGTTCTGGTAGTAACCGACCATTTCACCCGGTATGCACAGGCTTTTCCAGCCAAGGACTAGGGATGAGCTTCGAGTTCGAGTCGAACTCATGTTCGACTCGAACATTGCCTGTTCGCCCGTTCGCCGAACAACGAACAAATTGGGGTGTTCGCGGCAAATTCGAAAAATCTATGGGAGAAATCTAAAGTGCTAATTATAAAGGCTTATATGCAAGTTATTGTCCTAAAAAGTGTTTGGGGACCCGGGTCCTGCCCCAGGGGACATGTATCAATGCAAAAAGAAGTTTTAAAAACGGCCGTTTTTTCGGGAGCAGTGATTTTAATAATGCTTAAAATGAAAAAATAAAAGTGAAATATTCCTTTAAATTTCGTACCTGGGGGGTGTGTATGATATGCATGTAAAGTGGCGCATGTTTCCCGTGCTTAGAACTGTCCCTGCAAAAAATGACATTTTTGAAAGAAAAAAAGTCATTTAAAACTCACTCGCGGCTATTAATGAATTGTCGGCTCCCGGCAATACATACAAAAGTCATTGATAAATAAAAAAAAAAAAGCGTGGGGGTTCCCCAGAATTCAATTACCAGGCCCTTCAGGTCTGGATTGGATATTAGGGGAACCCCGCCGCAAATTAAAAAAAAATTGATGTGGGGTTCCCCCAAATATCCATTCCAGGCCCTTCAGATCTGGCATGGATTTTAAGGGGAACTCCACCCCAAATTTAAAAAAAATGGCGTGGAGTCCCCCTAAAAATCCATACCAGACCCCTTATCCGAGCACGCAACCTGGCCGGCCGCAGGGGAAAAGGGGGGGACGAGAGAGCGGCCCCCCTCCCTCCTGAACCGTACCAGGCCACATGCCCTCAACATGGGGAGGATGTCCCCATGTTGATGGGGACAAGGGCCTCATCCCCACAACCCTTGCCCGGTGGTTGTGGGGGTCTGCGGGCGGGGGGCTTATCGGAATCTGGAAGACCCCTTTAACAAAGGGGACCCCCAGATCCCGCCCCCCCTATGTGAATTGGCAAGGGGTACATTGTACCCCTACCATTTCAGGAAGAAAGTGTAAAAAATGTTTAAAAAAACACACAAACACCTTGAAAAAGTCCTTTATTTAAAAAAAACAAAAAAACATTCCAGCGGTGAAATCCAGTGTCCCGCGGCGATCCCGATGTCCAGCGCTGTCCTTCATTGGTTGTGCCTGAGCGGACCTGATGGGGAACTCCCTCTCAGTATTTTAAATGTATAGACATGTTTTTGTTTTCACCTGTGGTGCTTGTATTGGTCCAGCAGTGCACCAACACCTTTGCTGCCATTGTGCTATGCTGGGTGTTTGGTGTGCTCCTGTACGTTTAAGGAGGGGTGGCTCCCCTTCAGTCCACCTGTCCTCATCTAACCATCAGAATGCATGTGCCTCCATTGTGGGGACACTCACAGTTAGTGTAGGACCACAGATTCCAGGGGGCCTTGGCGTGGCTCTGTGGCTCACGCATGCGTTTGCAAATGCGTGCGGACAAACCCCTGTTTTTAACGCATACTGTTAGACAGGTTAATTGGTTGTCAGCTAGCTGGTCGGTAAGTATGCTTGGTTTTTTCCTGGGCATTCCCCAGGCCTTTGTTGTTATTTTAAATGTATAGACCCGCCCCTTCTAAAAGTCCCCATCAGGTACGCTCAGCGGACCAGATGCGGAACATGAGAAGGGGCGGGTCTATACATGTATTACCAAAGTGAGAGCAGTTCCCCATCAGGTCCGCCCCCTCGGTATGTCGGACCCGCCTACGTCATTGGCTTGAGCGGGGAACTTCCTTCACTGTGTAATTTAAATTTACATAGTGAAGGAAGTTCCCCGCTCAAGCCAATGACGTAGGCGGGTCCGACATACCGAGGGGGCGGACCTGATGGGGAACTGCTCTCACTTTGGTAATACATGTATAGACCCGCCCCTTCTCATGTTCCGCATCTGGTCCGCTGAGCGGACCTGATGGGGAACTTTAGAAGGGGCGGGTCTATACATTTAAAACACGGAGAGGGAGTTCCCCATCAGGTCCGCTCAGGCACAACCAATGAAGGACAGCGCTGGACATCGGGATCGCCGCGGGACACTGGATTTCACCGCTGGAATTTTTTTTTAAATTTATTTATTTTTTTAAATAAAGGACTTTTTCAAGGTGTTTGTGTGTTTTTTTTAAACATTTTTTTACGCTTTCTTCGTGAAATGGTAGGGGTACAATGTACCCCTTACCAATTCACATAGGGGGGGCCGGGATCTGGGGGTCCCCTTTGTTAAAGGGGTCTTCCAGATTCCGATAAGCCCCCCGCCCGCAGACCCCCACAACCACCGGGCAAGGGTTGTGGGGATGAGGCCCTTGTCCCCATCAACATGGGGACATCCTGCCCATGTTGAGGGCATGTGGCCTGGTACGGTTCAGGAGGGAGGGGGGGCCGCTCTCTCGTCCCCCCCTTTTCCCCTGCGGCCGGCCAGGTTGCGTACTCGGATAAGGGGTCTGGTATGGATTTTTAGGGGGACTCCACGCCATTTTTTTTTAAATTTGGGGTGGAGTTCCCCTTAAAATCCATGCCAGATCTGAAGGGCCTGGAATGTATACTTGGGGGAACCCCACGTCAATTTTTTTTAAAATTTGCGGCGGGGTTCCCCTTAATATCCATTCCAGACCTGAAGGGCCTAGTAATTGAATTCTGGGGAACCCCCACGCTTTTTTTTTTTTTTTTTTTTTATCAATGACTTTTGAATGTATTGCTGGGAGCCGACAATTCATTAATAGCCGCGAGTGAGTTTTAAATGACTTTTTTTCTTTCAAAAATTACATTTTTTGCAGGGACAGTTCTAAGCACGGGAAACATGCGCCACTTTACATGCATATCATACACACCCCCCAGGTACGAAATATAAAGGAATATTTCACTTTTATTTTTTCATTTTAAGCATTATTAAAATCACTGCTCCCGAAAAAACGGCCGTTTTTAAAACTTTTTTTTGCATTGATGCATGTCCCCTGGGGCAGGACCCAGGTCCCCAAACACTTTTTTAGGACAATAACTTGCATATTAGCCTTTATAATTAACACTTTAGATTTCGAACGTTCGAGTCCATTGTATTTAATAGGGTTCTAAAGTTCACACGAACATTTTGTCTGTTCGCAGGTTCTGGTGCGAACCGAACAGGGGGGTGTTCGGCTCATCCCTGCCAAGAACCAGAAGGCCTCTACTGTGGCCAAAATACTCGTGGAGAAGTACTTTACACATTATGGACTGCCACAAAGACTCCATTCAGATCAGGGAAGGGATTTCGAGAGTAAGCTGATACGAAAACTCCTAGATGCCTTAGGGATCAAGAAAACCAGGACTACTCCTTATCATCCTCAAGGTGATGCTCAGCCGGAAAGGTTCAATCGAACCCTGCTCAACATGCTGGGAACTTTAAGTGGCGAAAAGAAGCAACATTGGAGTAATCACATCGCGGCCCTTGTACATGCTTACAACAGCACTGTCAGCGATACTACAGGATATTCACCTTACAGACTTATGTTCGGGAGAGAAGCAAGATTGCCGGTGGATCTGGCCTACGGCACTTCCATAGATCATTGTTCTGCTGCTTCCCACAAGGGATATGTAGTTAGACTTAGACACAATTTGAAGATGGCTTATGAGCAAGCTCAGGCGGCCTCGGAACAGAGGGGGGCTCGCAACAAGAGGAATTTCGACCTAAAAGTTAGGATCCAGGACCTACAACCAGGAGACAGAGTGTTGTTGCGGAACCTGGGGGTCCCTGGAAAACATAAGCTTGCAGATAGATGGAGACCAGAACCTTATGTCATTTTGTAAAAAATTACCGGGCCTACCCGTTTACAGACTTAAACCTGAGGGGAAGTTAGGGCCCTTGAAGACTTGGCATCGGAACCACCTACTTCCACTCGCTGAAGCAGTTCGGTTGCCTCCTAGGATGGATTCTCCTGAACCCATGTCCATTCCGAACACCCCTAGACCCAACACTCCGTCTCAGACCCCTCGGATGGAGGATACAGAAGATTCAGAAATGAGTGAAGACGAGGGAGAGGAAATTGGCTGGCTTTGGCCTTCCCAGGGCCCAACGACTTCTGCTATTGATCTTCCACCTGACGAAGATACCGAGGATCAGACACTGAATGCAGAAGCTACGGAGTTCATTCCATCTAGTCACTGGTCAGATGCTTGGGAGAGTGTCAGTGAACTATCCCCCGAGGAGGACCCAAGGGTAGCCATGTATCTTCCTGCTCCGGAGACAGATGCTCCCGAATTAGAAGGAACTCCCGAGTTGGTTACAGAAGAAGAATTTGTTCCCACAGAAAGTCCAAGAGGACAGAGGAAGCAGAGGGCAATAAAACCTCCCAGGAGATTAACCTACCCACAAATGGGGAAGAGTGCGGAAGACACTGTATTCACTGCCAGAAGGAGTATGGAAGACCCTGACCCTCCCACTGTTCATTTGGTGGGAGGCAACCCCAGCTCACTCTCTGGCACAGTTAGACAGGATGCTGTTGTTAATGTGTCCTGTGGGCAGAGGAGTTCACTGCCTCTTTCCTGGTGGGAATTTCCTCTGCCGACATCATATGGAAAATTGATGGATGTTGTTAAATGTGTAGCTTGAAGTTATGTTATCTTTGGGGACCAAAGAGTTCAAGTGGGGGGAGTGTGTAGCAGGGTCTCTTTAAGGCCCCAGGACTACGTTACCCAGAACCCCATTCGGCCCCAGGGCGGAGGTTCCACCGCAGAGACTCATGGGAGGGGTTACTTAAGTGGGAGGCGAGGCGGAGCTCGCTCTCTTGGGATACGGCGCTTCAAGCAACAAGTCATCCCGTGCGGATCGGCTGTGGGGCAAGGCCTGAAGCCTGAGGCCTTGCTTGAAGTCCGAAGAGCCTTCCACGATACTGCGGAGCCTGGGTGGATCCTGACCCGTCGTGATAGGACGAGAGTTGGATCGGGGACTGGATCGGAGCAGACGCTGTGTGTGACACACATGCGGTGGAAGTCCCAGGCTGGGATTGCGCCTGGAGTGGTGAGCGGGCACCTGCCCATATCAATAGACTGAGTTGTGTCCAGGCCTGTAGACTGCCTAGGCCCGCTGTTCGCTCACCAGTGTTTCTTGGGGGGTCCGGTAGCGAGACAGAGTTGAAGTACCTACCCACCCCCATTTTGCCCTGTTATTTCAAGTTACCACCCAATGTGGATTACAAATGGTTATTTCTTCAAGTGCACCAACCAAAGTTGGCCGGTGAAGAAACCTTCCTTCCTTAGGGAAAAGAGACTCAGTTCCATCCCATGTCAGGCCTGACTTAGGCGGGGAGTTAGAAAGTTTGTGTTACTACGCCATAGGAGAGCGCACGCCATAATAGCTCCGCGTGGTGGACACTGCGCGGCACCATATTATTGTGCTGCACCTAGTACATTGATTGATGCAGGGCTCTGCAGGCCCATGTATATGTTGCATGTTATACTTTGACTCCTTCGTTACCAGTAAAGCTGATATATACTTCTATTCTTGCCTCAGCGTGTTGTCTGACTGTTTAGAGATTATTAAGTACAATACACCTGAGAGTGATAGGAGTTTAACCCTAGACTGACTATGCCAGAGTGGGTCGAGTAAGATTGCCGGGGGTTGGCGGTGGTGCGTGCAGGGCCCAAAGTCAAACCAGCGGCTCTGTTAACTGGGGGTAGCGCTACATACTTATAAAAAAAAGCTTTAAATGCTGTGCCACAAGCTGGAGTCTTGCAGACACAAACCTCAGCACAATCAAAAAAATCAAAAAATTAATTAAAAGCTTCTATTACAAATGGTTTTGCACAAACTATGGAACAGTGCATCAGGCTAAGTGTGGACGGATTCAGGAGTGCGTTTCATACATAGGGGTGCATTTCATACACAGTGCAAGGTTCAGAAATGCGTTCCCTACAAGGTGCAAGGTTCAGGAATGTGTTACAAGGTGCAAGGTTCAGGAGTGCGTTTTTGATACAGAGTGCAAGATTCAGGAATGCGTTACGTACAGAGTGCAAGGTTCAGGAATGCGTTACGTACAGAGTGCAAGGTTCAGGAGTGCGTTTCGTACAGAGTGCAAGGTTCAGGAGTGCGTTTCGTACAGAGTGCAAGGTTCAGGAGTGCGTTTCGTACAGAGTGCAAGGTTCAGGAGTGCGTTTCATACAGAGTGCAAGGTTCAGGAGTGCGTTTCATACAGAGTGCAAGGTTCAGGAGTGCGTTTCATACAGAGTGCAAGGTTCAGGAGTGCGTTTCATACAGAGTGCAAGGTTCAGGAGTGCGTTTCATACAGAGTGCAAGGTTCAGGAGTGCGTTTCATACAGAGTGCAAGGTTCAGGAGTGTGTTTTTTACAGAGTACAAGGTTCAGGGCTGCATTTCGTACAGAGTGCAGGGTTCAGGAATGCATTACATACAAGGTGCAAGGTTCAGGAATGCATTACGTACAGAGTGCAAGGTTCAGTAATGCAATATGTACAGAGTGCAGGGTTCAGGAGTGCGTTACGTACAAAGTACAAGGTTCAGGAGTGTGTTGTACAGAGTCTAAAGTCAACAATTATTTAAACATAGCACACTTATGTTCTAAAACCTTTATTACCAGCATTCAGGAGCTGAAGCAAGAATGACGGCATCAAATGCATAATAAACGAGTGCAGCCTAGCAGGACATGCAGCAGTGTGAACATCTATCCAGCACAGCCAGGGATTAGTGGGAAAATTGGAGGGCGTATGGCTGCAATGAAAGTGAGAGTGAGTAGAGCTGTCAAGTCCAACCTCTGATGTCGAGGGATGGGTGGGCTGGCCCGATATGCTGGGTTTCGCCCCCTTTGTCAGACAACCCGTGCATAGACAAACAACTGATGTTTATACACTGCTGGCTGGGGAAGAAGATGGCAAGGGGCAGGACCAATTGTGTTTAAATTTATTTTATTCAGTTTTTTTAAACTCACATATAGCTTTCATATCATTACCAATAAGCATATATACATTACATTAAAATAGGACAAAAACACCACATTTACACCAATATGGATCTATCCTGCAACATCCTAATTTTCTTTTCTCTTCCCCCTCTCCCACAGCTTTCCCCTACCTCTTTCCTCCAAAACCCCCTTCCCCCTGCAAAAAAATCTTTCCCCTTTAATTGACTTACGTGACCTCTGTGATATAAAAAAAACAAAAAAATACACAAAACCCCCCACCCTCTCTTATTTAAACTACAAAGTGCAACGTGCCCTCTTTCCCTTTCCCTTCCTTTTTTCTTTTTCTCCCCCTTCCTTCCCCTTAATTAACTTCCGTGACATCTGTGTTTTTATTGATTTTACCAGGGGGCGAGAGTATCACTCTCTACCTCCAGTAAAACTCTAACAACCTTGTATAACAAAAACAAAAACAACAAAAAAAAAAAATGGGGGGGTGGGGAGTGGGCACATTGCTCCTTTGCTGGGGTAGCCGGCCGAAATTCCCTAAATACTGCCCTTACTTCTCATATGACTCGCATATATCAGTGAGTGTCTAAACTCCTCCCAACCCTTCCAAGTTCTGGTATATCCAATTTTAGATTCCTTATGTAAGTATGTTACCTCTTCCATAAATCTTGTTTTGTCTACCTCCCTCAACCATTACTGTATCGTCGGGGCTTGCTTTATCCTCCACTGTTTCGGAATTAATATCTTTGCTGAATTCAATAAAATTGGGATAATTCCTGCTCTGTATTTCTTCCTTGGGATAGCCATTGCATGGAACAAAAATTGCCATGGGTCCAAACCAATTTCAATCCCACTGATCCTCTTAATTAGGTCTAATATTTCCACCCAATATGGCTGGATG
Source organism: Rana muscosa (assembly GCA_029206835.1). NCBI lineage: Eukaryota > Metazoa > Chordata > Amphibia > Anura > Ranidae > Rana > Rana muscosa. The sequence continues at coordinate 362,508,223 of CM055117.1, forward strand.
TTGGGGCACTGCCACCATATATGGGCATGAGTTCCAACCTCCCAGCACTCCCTCCAACATAAGGGTGACGCCTGGGGATTCCTCTCATGTAATTTTGCTGGGACATAATACCACTTAGTTAATAATTTATAGTTAATTTCTTTTATCCGTGTGTCCACAGAGGTGGAGTGGACGTAGTCTAAAACGTTACTTCTCATTGTTTCTGATAATGACAGATTCAATTCTAATTCCCAACTCTCCGTTGGGCACACGGATCTTCCATCTAAGTGTGTCATCAACATCTTATAAATACTAGAGATTCTATGCCTATCTGTCCCCCCTTGGTCGACTAATTTTTCCCATGGATTCAGCCTACCAGTCCCCCATAGGGGTTTTGGGAGGGACTCTACAAAATGATGAAGTTGTTTATATCTCCAAACATCCCATGGAGTTGTCACATATCTTTCACGCAATTCCGATAGTGAACAGAGAACATTCCCCTTCATAACATCTTTTAGTCTCAGGTAGGTCGATGTGGTCCATTTTAACCACTTAACGGCCGCCCACTGTAATTATACGTTGGCAGAATGGCACGGACAGGCACAATCACGTGCCGGTACGTGACTGCCTTCGTATGGGTGGGGGGTCCAATCAGACCCCCCTCCGGTACAGTGGGTGGCCGGGATCGCTTCGGGAGCGATCCGTGATGAGGGGGCCGCCATTCGATTCTGGCCACCCCCTCGCGATTGCTCCCGGCGAATCAAATGCTTCCTCTGCCTGTGTAATGTTTACACAGGCAGGAGGAAGTGATATCATCCCTCATGCGGCGCTCACATATACCGAGCGCCGCATGAGAGAAGATGTCAGGTTAGTGCACAAACACTACACTGACACCAGGACACATAGGTACATAAATCGCCCCCCCAGACACCCCCAGATCACACCCCAGATCACCCCCCAGCCCCCAGTCACAGTGTCACTGATTGCAGTGACCATTTGTTTAGTGATCACTGCAATCAGTGACATTTGTGACTGTAAAAGTGTCAGGGCAGTTAGTTTTAGGTCCAGTGTAGCCCCCTAACCCCCCCCCTAATAAAGGTTTAACCCCTTGATTGCCCCCCAGGTAACCCTTTCACCCCCTAGCACCGCCGTCACTAAGCAATCGTTTTTCTGATTACTGTTTTAGTGTCGGTGATGCTGATCGGTAGCCAGTTATTTTTTTTAGGTTCGCCGCAGGTTTTTATAGCGTCGGGTACCCCCATATATTACCTAATAAAGGTTTAACCCCTTGATCGCCCCCCCAGGTAACCCTTTCACCCCATAGCACCGCCGTCACTAAGCGATCGTTTTTCTGATCGCTGTTTTAGTGTCGGTGATGCCGATAGGTAGCCAGTTATTTTTTTTAGGTTCGCCGCAGGTTTTTATAGCGTCGGGTACCCCCATATATTACCTAATAAAGGTTTAACCCCTTGATTGCCCCCCAGGTAACCCTTTCACCCGTGTCACTAAGCGATCGTTTTTCTGATCGCTGTTTTAGTGTCGGTGATGCCGATAGGTAGCCAGTTATTTTTTTTAGGTTCGCTGCAGGTTTTTATAGCGTCGGGTACCCCCATATATTACCTAATAAAGGTTTAACCCCTTGATCGCCCCCCCCAGGTAACCCTTTCACCCCCTTTTGCCAGTGTCACTAAGCGATCGTTTTTCTGATCGCTGTCTTAGTGTCGGTGATGCCGATAGGTAGCCAGTTATTTTTTTTTAGGTTCGCCGCAGGTTTTTATAGCGTCGGGTACTCCCATATATTACCTAATAAAGGTTTAACCCCCTGATTGACCCTAGTTAACCCTTTCACCAGTGATCACCATATAAGTGTTACGGGTGACGCTGGTTAGTTAGTTTGCTTTTTATAGTGTCAGGGCACCCACCGTATATAACCCAATAAAGGTTTAACCCCCTGATCGCCCGGCGGGTGATATCAATTAGGTTTTAGCATCAGAGAGGGTCTGCGTCACACCCCAGGCAGCGTCAGGTTAGTGCCAGTAGCGCTAACACCCACGCGTGAAGCATACACCTCCCTTAGTGGTATAGTATCTGAACAGATCAATATCTGATCTGATCAGATCTATACTAGCGTCCCCAGCAATTTGGGGTTCCCAAAAACGCAGTGTTAGCGGGATCAGCCCAGATAGCTGCTAGCACCTGCGTTTTGCCCCTCCATCCAGCCCAGGCCACCCAAGTGCAGTATCGATCGATCACTGTCACTTACAAAATACAACACACATAACTGCAGCGTTCGCAGAGACAGGCCTGATCCCTGCGACTCCAGTGCTGTAGGAGGTGATTTCACCACCACAGTTAAAAAAAAAAGCATATATGCCGAAGCATTGGGGCAGCAGGGACGGAGGAGCGGAGGAGCGATTTTGCTCCTAATGCTGCGTACATACGGTCGAAATTCCGACGGAGGCTTGCCCGTGGAAAAGTCCGACCATGTGTGTTCGGCATAACTTTTGCGGGAGGATGCCCCCATGCTTCGGCATATATAAATGGTGCATGTATGCCCATCATTAGAAGTGGGTGGATGAAGGGCAGTATTCTAATGGTGGGCATACCCACCGATCAATCTCTTTTTTCGTTCAGCCAACAGGCTGCATGAAAAAAAAGATTACAATACATGTCCAACAAGGACCAGGACTTTGGACTTTGAATGGTTATACCAGATTGATGCCTGCGGGTTTAGGTATCATCTTGGTATCATTCTTTTCAGCCTGCAGCCGGCTTTTATGGAAAAGCAATCCTAGTGGCTAATTAGACTCTGGACTGCTTTTACAAGCAGTGGGAGGGAATGTCCCCCCCCGGATATAAAACGCGCCATTGGGAAATTGGGAAAGCATTTTATCACACCGATCTTGGTGTGGTCAGATGCTTTGAGGGCATAGGAAAGATCTAGGGTCTAATAGACCCCAGTTTTTTCAAAAAAAGAGTACCCTATCATTGGGGATATTTACAATCCCTGAGATAACAATAAAAATGATTAAAAAAAAAATATATGGAAGGAACAGTTTAAAAATAAAATAAAAAAGCAAAATTAATAATAAAAAAAATAAAAAATAAAAAAAAAAGGACCCCTGTCCTGCCCTGTTCTTGCGCATTGGCGAACGCAAGCGTCGGTCTGGCGTCATATGTAAACAGCAATTGCACCATGCATGTGAGGTATCACCGCGAAGGTCAGATCGAGGGCAGTAATGTTAGCAGTAGACCTCCTCTGTAAATCTAACGTGGTAACCTGTAAAGGCTCTTAAAGGCTTTTAAAAATGTATGTAGTTTGTCGCCAATGCGCGTTTGTGCGAAATTTTAAAGCATGTCGTGTTTGGTATCTATGTACTCGGCCTAAGATCATATTTTTTATTTCATCAAACATTTGGGCAATATAGTGTGTTTTAGTGCATTAAAATTAAAAAATGGGTATTTTTTCCCAAAAAAATGCGTTTGAAAAATCGCTGCGCAAATACTGTGTGGGAAAAAAAAATGCAACACCCACCATTTTAATCTGTAGGGCCTTTGCTTTAAAAAAATATATAATGTTTGGGGGTTCAACATAATTTTCTTGCAAAAAAAAAAAAATGTTTTCATGTAAACAAAAAGTGTCAGAAAGGGCTTTGTCTTCTAGTGGTTAGAAGAGTGGATGTAAGCTTCCTAATGTTGTGTATAAAATGCCAGGACAGTTCAAACCCCCCCAAATGACCCCATTTTGGAAAGTAGACACTCCAAGCTATATACTGAGAGGCATGTCGAGTCCATTGAATATTTTAGATATTGACACAAGTTGCGGAAAAAAGACAATTTTTATTTTTTTTGCACAAAGTTGTCACTAAATGATATATTGCTCAAACATGCCATGGGCATATGTGGAATTACACCCCAAAATACATTCTGTTGCTTTTCCTGAGTACGGGGATACCACATGTGTGAGACTTTTTGGGAGCCTAGCCACGTACGGGACCCCAAAAACCAAGCACTGCCTTCAGGCTTTCTAAGGGTGTAAATTTTTGATTTCACTCCTCACTGCCTATCACAGTTTCGGAGGCCATGGAATGTCCAGATGGCACAAAACCCCCCCCAAATGACCCCATTTTGGAAAGTAGACACCCTAAGCTATTTGCTGAGAGGTATGGCGAGTATTTTGCAGATCTCGCTTTTTGTCACAAAGTTTTGAAAAAAAAAAAAAAAATAATTTTCTTTCTTCATTTTCAAAAACAAATGAGAGCTGTAAAATACTCACCATGCCTCTCAGCAAATAGCTTCGGGTGTCTACTTTCCAAAATGGGGTCATTTGGGGGGGGGGGGGGTTGTGCTATTTTGGCATTTTATGGCCTTCGAAACTGTGATAGGTAGTGAGGAGTAAAATCAAAAATTTGTGCCCTTAGAAATCCTGAAGGCGGTGCTTGGTTTTCGGGGTCCCGTACACGGCTAGGCTCCTAAAAAGTCCCACACATGTGGTATCCCCGTACTCAGGAGAAGCAGCAAAATGTATTTTGGGGTGCAATATCATTTAGTGACAACTTTTTGTAATTTTTTTTTTTGTCATTATTCAATCACTTGGGACAAAAAAAAAAAATATTCAATGGGCTCAACATGCCTCTCAGCAATTTCCTTGGGATGTCTACTTTCCAAAATGGGGTCATTTGGGGGGGTTTTGTACTGCCCTGCCCTTTTAGCACCTCAAGAAATGAGATAGGCAGTCATAAATTAAAAGCTGTGTAAATTCCAGAAAATGTACCCTAGTTTGTAGACGCTATAACTTTTGCGCAAACCAATAAATATACGCTTATTGACATTTTTTTTACTAAAGACATGTGGCTGAATACATTTTGGCCTAAATGTATGACTAAAATTGAGTTTGTTCGATTTTTCTTATAACAAAAAGTAGAAAATATCATTTTTTTTTCAAAATTTTCAGTCTTTTTCCGTTTATATCGCAAAAAATAAAAATCGCAGAGGCAATCAAATACCATTAAAAGAAAGCGCTATTTGTGGGAAGAAAAGGACACAAATTTTGTTTCGGTACAACATTGCATGTCCGCACAATTTCCAGTTATAGCAGCGCAGTGCAAAATTCTGAAAACACCTCTGGTCCTTTAGCTACAAAATGGTCCGGGGCTTAAGTGGTTAAATATAATTTATTGTCTTTCCCCGGTGGAAAATAGTTATTTCCTGTTAAGGACATTAGGGGGCTATTGTATTGTCCCTGTATATTTTTAATTAATTTATCCCATGTTCTCAATGCTTCTAAAGTAATTGGTGCCACATCGACCAAGAGACCTCTATACTGCCTTGAGATCCAGATAATCTGTCCCAGCGCAGATTTACTAATGTTTTCCTCCAATTCAGCCATTTTTTTTTTGCCGAGGAGCATGGGCCCAGTCTATAATCCTCCGCAATATTGCTGCCTCATGATATTTTTCAAGATAGGGGAGGAATACCCCTCCCTTCTCTTTTAGTCTAGTCAATGTCTTAAAGGCAATACGATTATTTCTATTGTTCCATACAAATTTTTGTATTACCGATCTCAGGGTTTTAGAATACGCCCCAGGGATATTAATTGGGAGGCTTTGGAAAATATACAGGGCTTTTGGAAGGATCATCATTTTAATCACACTTATCGTGCCAAACCATGACAGTCTGTGTGCAGGATATCCTTTCAGTTCATTTTTAATTTTATTCAGGAGAGGTATATAATTATCTTGATATAAGTCTAAGATTAGAGTTGAGCGGACACCTGGATGTTCGGGTTCGACGGGTTCGGCCTAACTTCGGAAAAAAGTTCGAGTTCGGGACCAAACTTGACCCCGAACCCGAACCCCCCGAACTTGACCCGAGCCGCAAATGGCAGCAACATGTTGTTAAGAGCATTACAAGTGCTCTGCAAACAAATGTGGATAGGTAAATAACTTAAAATAACATAAAAAAAAAAAAGAATATGCTGGAGGCCCCCTTCTCAGCAGAAGAGGTACAGGAAGTCATTAAGAACCTCAGAAACTCAACAGTACGATGCCACACATATGGTGGGAATGCCCCAGAATACGCCCTTTCTGGAAAAAAATATTCAATTTAATGGATAAGCTAGTGGGAAAATAAAATACTTTGAAATGAAAAAAATGAAAAATTATAATCTTGACCTAGGAGGACGAGGTCCATATGGAGTAGGAGGTTGAGGTAGCGGTGGATGTGGCGGAAGCGGCGGTGGAGGAGGACGAGGTAGCCAACACTGGTTCAAAAATACAACAATGGCTGGGTAAGGCTGGTGATGTGTCAAATTCTGTCCCCCGTCGGATAGTGCCTGCCCTGTACTGCGCTTGCTCAGTACGTAGGACAAGGGGATTTCGAAAATCTCCGAAGACGAACGGCGCCTGTGCGGTGAGTCCAGGTTCAAGCCACACCATTCGAGGTTCAAGCCGAGCCAAGCGAGGCCGTGCCCGATGCATGGCGAGCGAAGCGAGCCCGTGAGGGGCCCTGTTACTATGTGCTACTGTATGTCCACTTGGATGGTGGGGCTTGAGCCTGCGCTGTACGGGCCGGACACTATCCGATGGCCGGACAGTTTTTGTCAGAACACCGGTATACATGTCTATTCTGCAAGGTATGGACAAGTCCTGTAGGATCCATGCCTCGTTCATTTTAATGAATGTGAGCTTGTCCACATTGGCTCTGGACAGGCGGCTGCGCTTGTCTGTGATAACGCCCCCTGCCGTGCTAAATACACGTTCAGATAATACACTGGCTGCAGGGCAGGCCAGCACCTCCAAGGAGTAAAGGGCAAGCTCAGGCCATGTGCCCAATTTGGAGACCCAGAAGTTGAAGGGGGCAGACCCGTCATTCAGTACGTGTAGGCGTGTGCACTCGTACTGTTCCACCATGTTGGTGAAATGCTGCCTCCTGCTAAGACGTTCCATCTCAGCTGGTGGTGCTGGTTGTTGTGGTGTGCTGACAAAGCTTTTCCACATTTTGGCCATGCTAACCCTGCCTTCTGAGGTGCTGGCGGTGCCCCGGCTGCGTTGGCGACCTCTTCCTCCTCCTCTGCCTTCGCCTTGTGCTTCCACTGTGCCCCCGCTGTCAGGTGGGAATGCCACCAGCAGTGCATCTACCAGCGTGCTCTTGTACTCGCGCATCTTACGATCACGCTCCAGTGAGGGAATTAAGGACGGTACGTTGTCCTTGTAATGGGGATCCAGCAGGGTGCTCACCCAGTAATCAGCACCAGTTAGAATGTGGGCAACTCGGCGGTCGTTACGGAGACACTGCAGCATGTGATCGCTCATGTGTGCCAGGCTGCCCAGAGGCAAGGAAAAGCTGTCCTCTGTGGGAGGTGTATTGTCTGTGTCCTCTGTATTCCCCCCCCCAGCCACGCACCAGTGATGGCCATGACCTGGTCTGGATGCCACCCTGCTGTGAACATGGTTCCTCCTCCTCCATCTCCTTCTCCTCATCCTCCACCTCGTCATCCTCCAGAACTGTGCCCTTACTGCCGGACAATTGTGTACCTGGCGTTTGTTGGTACAGGAACTCACCCTCGTAGCCACTTGTGAATGACTGCCCTGAAAGCCTTGGAAATGATCCTGGTTCCTCCTCCTCCTCCTCCTCCTCATCCTCATCCTCCTCCTCCTGTGCCACATCCTCTTCCATCATCGCCCGAAGTGTTTTTTCAAGGAGGCATAGAACTGGGATAGTAACGCTGAGAACAGCGTCATCAGCACTGGCCATGTTTGTGGAGTACTCGAAACAGCGCAACAAGGCACACAGGTCTCGCATGGAGGCCCAGTTATTGGTGGTGAAGTGGTGCTGTTCCGCAGAGCGACTCATGCGTGCGTGCTGAAGCTGAAACTCCACTATCGCCTGCTGCTGCTCGCACAGTCTGGCCAGCATGTGCAAGGTGGAGTTCCACCTTGTGGGCACGTCACATATCACATATGAAGCGGTGAGCGGGAAGGCCGAAGTTACGCCGCAGTGCTGACAGGCGAGCAGCAGCAGGGTGAGAACGCCGAATGTGCGCACAGACGGCCCGCATTTTCTGCAGCAACTCTGGCATATCGGGGTAATTTTTCAGAAACCTCTGGACCACCAAGTTCAGCACATGCGCCATGCAAGGGATGTGCGTCAAACCAGCTAGGCCCAGAGCTGCTACGAGATTTCGCCCATTATCGCACACCACCAGGCCGGGCTTCAGGCGCACTGCCACCAACCACTCATCGGTCTGTTGTTCCATGTCCCTCCACAACTCCTGCGCAGTGTGGCGTTTTTCCCCCAAACAGGAAAGTTTTAAAACTGCCTGCTGTCGTTTACCCCTGGCTGTGCTGAAGTTGGTGGTGAAAGTGTTACGCTGACCAGATGAGGAGGCGGTAGAGGATGAGGAAGCGGAGTAGGAGGAGTTAGCAACAGGAGGCAAACTGAAGCGCCCTGCAATCCTCGATGGTGGAAGGACATGCGCCAAACTGCTATCTGCCTCAGGCCCAGCCGCCACTGCATTTACCCAGTGTGCTGTTAGGGAGATATAACGTCCCTGACGGTGCTTACTGGTCCACGCATCCGTAGTTAGGTGGAACTTGCCACAGATGGCATTGCGCAGTGCACACCTGATTTTGTCCCCCACTTGGTTGTGCAGGGAAGGGATGGCTCGCCTGGAAAAGTAGTGGCGGCTGGGCACGACGTACTGTGGGACAGCCAATGCCATCAGGCTTTTAAAACTCTGCGTCTCCACCAGACGAGATGACAACATTTCAAAGGCGAGAAATTTTGAAATGCTGGCATTCAGGGCCAGGGATCGTGGGTGGCTAGGGGGGGGGTACTTCCTCTTCCGCTCCAGTGTTTGGGAGATAGAGAGCTGAACGCTTCCATGGGACATTGTGGAGATGGTTGGTGACCCAGGTGCTAGTGTTGCTGGCAGATCCTCTGTTTGTGGGTTGGCAGGTGCCACTGTCACTACAGAGGTGGATGAAGAGGCCGAGACTGCAGCAGAAGAGGAACCAGCAGGATCCAGAGATCTTTCTTGTTTTTTGAGGTGTCTACTCCACTGCAGCTCGTGCTTTGCACTTAGATGCCTAGTCATGCAGGTTGTGCTCAGGTTGAGAACGTTTATGCCTCGCTTCAGGCTCTGATTGCACAGCGTGCAAACCACTCGTGTCTTGTCATCAGCACATTGTCTGAAGAACTGACACGCTTTGGAACTCCTTGGACCTGGCTTTGGTGTGCTCGGTCCCTTGCTGCATTGGGCAGTAGCAGACGTACTGTCTAGGGGACGGACGCTCCGCTTTTGCACCCTGCTCCCTCTTCTGCTGTGCTAGTGGCTCTGTGTGAGCACCACCTCTTCCTCCAAACTACACTGGTCACCTGCATGACGTTGATTCCATGTGGGGCTGAGGACGTCATCATCCTCCACATCATCTTCCACCCAGTCTTCACCCCTGCCCTCCTTGTCGGTCTGCACAAAGCAGCAGCAGTTGGCACCTGTGTTTTGTCATCATCCGAGACGTGCTGCGATGGTCCTCCCATGTACTCATCTTGAAACATAAGTGGTTGGGCATCGGTGCACTCAATCTCTTCTACTTCTGGGGCAGGGCTAGGTGGGTGGCCCTGGGAAACCCTGCTAACAGAGTCATCAAAAAGCGGAAGAGACTGCTGCATGACTTGGGGCTCAGACTGCTTGGCTGATTTGCAAGGGGGTGAGGTGAAAGACTGATGGACATCGGCTGCAGGTGCCAACTCTGATCTTTCATCAGGAGACTGGGTGGGAGACAATGTGAAGGAACCGGAGGCACTGTCAGCAACCCAATCTACTATCGCCTGTACTTGTCCTGGCCTCAACATTCGTACAGCCTCATTAGGCGCAATAAAATACCGCTGCAGGCTCTGTCGCCTACTCGCACCTGAGGAAGGTGTTTCACTTGTGCGTGTAGCTGGCACAGATCGACCACGTCCTCTCCCTGCAACAGGAGCTCCACCAGCAGCACCACGACCGGGGCCACATCCCTTCTTTTACGTTCTCCTCATATTTTCCAAATTTAGGATCTTGCCCTAAATGGGTGTTTTTGCAATAATAGAATACATCCACAGTATGTAAACGGTGTATCTCACACCTACAGAAATGCAGAAAATGCTATTCAAAAAAAATGTTTTTGCCCTAAAAAAAAATTATTTGAATAGCACAAAAGAAGAAAAATATATAAATTTGGTATCTCACACCTCCAGATATGCAGAAAACACTGCAAAATATTTTTTTGGCACTAAATGTGTGTTTTTACAATAGCAGAATACACCCAGAGTATGTAAACGGTGTATCTCAAAACCTACAGAAATGCAGAAAATGCTATTCAAAAAAAAGTTTTTGCCCTAAAATTATTTTTTTTGAATAGCACAATAGAAGAAAAATATATAAATTGTGTATCACACACCTCCAGATATGCAGAAAACACTGCAAAATATATATTTTTTGCACTAAATGTGTGTTTTTGCAATAGCAGAATACACCCAGAGTATGTAAACGGTGTATCTCACACCTACAGAAATGCAGAAAATGCTATTTCAAAAAAGTTTTTGCCCTAAAAAAAAATTCTTTGAATAGCACAATAGGACAAAAATATATAAATTGTGTATCACACACCTCCAGATATGCAGAAAACACTGCAAAATATTTTTTTTTGCCCTAAATGGGTGTTTTTGGAAGAGCAGAATACACCCACAGTATGTACAGGGTGTATCTCACAGTAATATATGCAGTGCTGGTGCACTGAGCTTGCAGATAAAAGTTATATTTCCTCTGGCACTGGGCTCATGGCAGTGAAAAAAGACTGTGCACTGCAACCCAACCAGGTAAATCTATGTAGATCGCTGAGTTATTAGAATAGATTTCTGAATCTGGACTCCTAGATAATTCTCTCTCCCTAAAAGCAGCAACAGAAACCTTGCCCTACACTGTCTATCTTTTCTCTCAGTGCAGTGTAAAAAGCTTGTGCACTGCACCCACACAACTAAATCTATGTAGATCGCTGACTAGTTAGAATATATTTCACGATCAGGACTGACTCCTATCATGTAATTCTCTCCCTCACAGCAACAGCAGCCAGGAACCTTTCCCTACACTGTCTAATGCAGAGTGACGTGCTGTGTGCCTCTAGCTTATATAGAGGCTGGGTCACGTGCTGCACTGGCCAATCACAGCCATGCCATCAGTAGGCATGGCTGTGATGGCTTCTAAGGGCACACCAGTTAAACTAATGTTGATTGGCTGCCCTGCAGCTTTTAAAAATGCACCATTACATCGCTGAACACCGGATCCGAACCCGAACGTACAGTCAATTGTTCGGGTCCGGGACCCAAAAACCCAAAAGTCTGGTACGAACCCGAACTTTACAGTTCGGGTTCGCTCAACTCTAACTAAGATTGATTTTGACAGGAATACACTCAAATATCGCAGTCCCTTTTGTTTCCACGTGAAGGGATATAGTTTTCTAAGGTCTCTGCTTTCAATTGAAGGGACAGAAATATTTAATATCTTTTTTCCATATTTATCTTTAAATTTGATACCGTCCCATAGTTCTTCAATTCTTCCAAAATCTTTGGAAGTGTTTGTGTAGGGTTTGTTAAATACACCATAATATCATCCGCGAAGCCGGATACCTTGTGTTCTTGACCCCCGACCTCTATACCTTGAATTTCCTGATTAGCTCTTATGGATGCTAGAAAAGGTTCTAATGAGAACACAAAAAGTAAGGGGGACAGTGGGCAGCCCTGGCGTGTACCGTTAAATAGTCGAAAAGTTTCAGAGAGGGTTCCATTTACTTGAATTTGGGCCGTGGGGTTGGAGTACAAAGCCTCTATCCATCTAAGCATGCGGGGTCCTATGCCAAATTTATATAGTGTCTGTAGCATAAAGTCCCAGTCCAGTCTGTCAAAGGACTTCTCGGCATCTATTGACAGGAACAGGGCTGGCTTTCTACCTTTCTTTGCTTCATGTATTAAGAGGATTGTTTTTAATATATTGTCCCTAGTCTCTCTCCCGGGGACGAAACCCGCTTGATCTTTCCCTATATATTCTGGCATTTATAGCTTTAGTCTTTCGGCCAATATCCTTGCGTAAATTTTTACATTCTCATTTATCAGGGATATTGGCCTAAAGCTAGAGCACATTGTAGGATCTTTTCCTTCTTTTACTAAGAGAGATCCCCTCGTATCTTAAGCCCCCCCCCCCTATAGAATTCATATATAAATGATAATAAGGAGACAAAATTCCAATAAACTTTTTAAAATATAAGGACGTGTAACCATCCGGACCAGGACTTTTTCCTCCCTTACTATTTTTAATTGCCTGCTCTATTTCTTCTTTAGAAATATCACTGTCTAATATCCTTGAATCCTCTTCTGGTATTACCGCCAGTTTTATCCCCCTTAGGTACTGTTCTATTTTATTTTTCCTGTTTTGTATATTCCCGGGGTCTAGTGAGTCGTTTACTTTTATATAATGATTGATAGTACTCTGTAAAGATTTTGCTGATGTCCCTAGTAGAGTATTTCATCTCCTCTTTTTTTTATTTTTCATCTTTACTATAAAATTTGTGTTTCTTCTGGACTTAATCTGCCCCGCCAACAATCTCCCCGAATTCATACTGCTTTTTGGACATTCTAGTAAAGGCTCGTTTGGTATCTTGCTCCATCAAGTCCCTCAGGGCTTCCCGTTTTCCTGTCAGTTGAACCATTACCCCACTGTCATTTACTCTTTTATGTTTCTGTTCCAGTTCCTGAATTTCTTGTAGAAGGGACTGCTTTTGGGCTGTCCAAATTTTTTTTCTCTTCGCCCCCTCCGCTATTAATCTCCCTCTCATAAAGACTTTATGGGCTTCCCACAAGACAGTTGGCGCAATATTCTCTATATTGTTCTCTGTAAAAAAGAAATTCAGTTCCCTTTCCAAGTCTTCCAAAATACCCTGATCGTGTAGAAGTGATTCGTCCAGCCTCCAGGATCTTTGCCTCTCTGGTATATCTTTTAGCTCCAAGCTGACCATAACCGGGGCATGATCGGAGAGGGTGATCGATTTCACTTCTGCCTTTAACCACTTAAGCCCCGGACCATTTTGTAGCTAAAGGACCAGAGCTGTTTTCAGAATTTTGCACTGCGCTGCTTTAACTGTGTAGCGGGGTCTTCAAAGTTAGTGGGATACACCTGGGGGTAGAGAGACCCAGGTGTGTAATTATGTCAGGGATTAGACCCCTTTTTGTTATTCGTGGAGGATTGGGTGGTGCAATATTCTCCTTGGCCTGTGGGTGGCGGGGTACCTACAGGCTCGAGGTAGAATCACTACCACAGTGCTACCCTTTTTGTCCCTTCCTGGAGATGGTACGGCTGGGGCGGGGAACCCGCCGTGGTGTCGATGGGAGGAGATAAAAAGGGGGAGACGCCCTCGCCACGAGGTCTTTGGGGGATCATCTCTTCACGTACCCAGGCGCCCTAGGCCTGGGTACGGGCGGTTCAAGGTTCCGGCCTGGGCACCCTAGGCCTGGCCGGAATGAAGCTGGAGTTGGAGTCCATCCCAGGCACCTTCAGCCTGGGGTGAGGTACTTTGTAGAAGGCCTGGGACCTGGTGACTTCGACCGGGTCCCGCGAGGGTGAAGTGATTCCAGGGTGCCCCTTGCGAGGGGACCCGCATCTGAGGTGAGGAGGCTGGGGAGGTCACCCGTCTGAAGACTCCGGAGCAGCGTCAACCCGGTGACGGACGGGCCTCCGGTAACTCCCTTGGAGGGTCATCTTCCCCTGATAGGGGCCGCAGCGCAGCGAAGTTGTTCTAATCAAGACTCCTGCAACCCCTGGTCATAGCACAGGGGGTGTAGGGACTACAATTCGGATAGTGCCTCGGCCTGCTCATCCCACCGTATCCTGCCATACATTGTTTGTTGTGGAGCTACGAAATAAAACTAACAGTTGGACTGTGATCGGTGTATGGACTCTGTTGATGGGAGCAAAGGGAGATTCCAGCATAGCAGGGCTAAGTTCCGCAACCCAATGCACATTTGGCCCGGGGAAGATATTGATACTGGCCTTCACCTCACCCACAGCCATGGGGAGGACATGGGCCGTAGCGCACCTCACTCTCGAAACCCAGGTACCCCTAGACAAGAGCTTTCGGACAACCGATGAACATGTGAAGGGGGTGAGGCCGCTACAACTGTAAATTGTGCAGACATGCAATGTTGTACCGAAACGAAATTTGCGTCCTTTTCTTCCCAAAAATAGAGCTTTCTTTTAATGGTATTTGATTGCCTCTGCGATTTTTATTTTTTGCGATATAAACGGAAAAAAAAACGAAAATTGTGAAAAAAAATGATATTTTCTACTTTTTGTTATAAGAAAAATCGAATTAACTGAATTTTAGTCATACATTTAGGCCAAAATGTGTTCAGCCACATGTCTTTTGTAAAAAAAATGTCAATAAGCGTATATTTATTGGTTTGCGCAAAAGTTATAGCGTCTACAAACTAGGGTACATTTTCTGGAATTTACACAGCTTTTAATTTATGACTGCATATCTCATTTCTTGAGGTGCTAAAACGGCAGGGCAGTACAAAACCCCCCCAAATTACCCAATTTTGGAAAGTAGACACCCCAAGGAAATTGCTGAGAGGCATGTTGAGCCCATTGAATATTTTTTTTTTGTCTCAAGTGATTGAATAATGACAAAAAAAAAAAAAAAAATTACAAAAAGTTGTCACTAAATTATATATTGCTCACACATGCCATGGTTATATGTGGAATTGCACCCCAAAATACATTTTGCTGCTGCTCCTGAGTACGGGGATACCACATGTGTGGGACTTTTTGGGAGCCTAGCCGCGTACGGGCCCCCGAAACCAAGCACC